>OV050031.1:139256762-139975018 GCA_920105625.2 Clusia tigrina
TCTGCTTTTTCACTAGACACCTCTGGCTCCATACCATCTCTGAGGTATCGAAGATACCATTTAACACCGGATCCACTAAGGCCTCTTCTCAGTGGATCATCTAAACCGCCTGGCTCTCCTAGGGTTGGCAGCTCGGCAAAGCGATTCTTAGTTGCCTCTGGTCCTTTTGCTATTTCTCCCTGCCCACATTTTTCCCTCCTCTCAGTGGGTTTCCCTGAGTGAGAGGGTTTTTTATGAGTTGGCCGTAGTTCCTCTCGAGTGCAGACTTACTCGACTGGTGCTGGGTTCATTTCCTGGCCTAGGAGGTGGGCCTGCTGCGATAAGTACTTTTTCGAAAAGACGGGGTTTTCCTTTGCCAGTGCATAGAGCTTGTTCTGATCTAGGGGGGTATACCCCTACGACCGGTGTTTGGCCTAGGTTTGTCGTCTAGGTACTGCTGCTCGGCTGCACGGGCAACCTCTGATGCGCAATAGTTCCGCCAATCTGTTTTAGTTTTTTTTTCTTTTAAAATTCTAAATAAACAGATTATTTTTCAAACGGGACTGGGAAATGTCGGCCATGGAAGAGCCCGTTTCCATGGTAAAGCCATCAATTACCCTGATTCGGCCCGGTTTCAGGAGTGCGCCGCTATAATACAGCCAGTATACCCTTTAACTGCAAACCTACTCCTAGTTACTGCTCATAAAAAAAAACTGCCTTTCAGACATGGGCTACCCTGTTCTCCGGTAGGGTATGACGCTGACGGGGAGCAGGTCTCTACACCGCGTCAAGCTGATCGACCTTTTCTTGGAGAATTTGAAGAAAGACATCAAGTTCGTCAGGAGAGTGAAACAAATATGTTGGAAAATGTCCTGGAAGATGTATTTTAAACAACAATTTCAACTGAGGCAGACGGTGCTGCTGCTGCAGAATGTGGTTCGGCGAGTGCTGATATTGCTGTAGGCGCAAGCGATGGGGAGATCAATGTATTTTACAACCTTAGACCTGGCGAAGGGGTTTCACCAAGTAGAAATAGAAAACGATGATATATAGGAAACTGCTTTCTCAACGGAATTCGGTCATTACGAACTCACACGCATGCCGTTTGGGTTAAAAAATGGCCCGGCTACTTTTCAAAGGCAATGTATTCAGTCTTAGCAGAGCTTTTATGTACAACTTGCCTGGTATATTTAGATGACATTATAATATTCTCGACAAGCTTAGATGAACACCTCGTCTCTCTACGAAATATATTACAAAAATTGAAATAATGTAATCTTAGGCTCCAGTTAGATAAAAGTGAGTTTCTGAAAAGATAAACCGCATTTTTAGGGCACATTGTCACTACAAAAGGGTTAAAACTAACTCAAACAAGATAAAGACGATATTAAAATACAAACTCCTAAAAACAACCAAACAAACAAATCATTACAGGGTTTTATAGGAAGTTTGTCAAGGATTATTCATAAATAGCCAAACCTATGACAAACTATTTGAAAAAAGAAAGATAGATTTAAATGACCCAGATTATATAGAGAGTTTCGAAGATTTAAAAACACTTATAACCTCAGAGCCAATACTAAGATTCCTCTATTTTAGTAAAACATTTTTTTTAATGACGGACGCGTCGAATTATGCGCTAGAGGCGGTTTTATCTCAAGATGGCCACCCCATTTACTACGCGAGTCGGACCCTCAATAATCATGAAATAAATTATTCGACGATTGAAAAGGAATTATTGGCCATTCTATGGGCAGTCAAATATTTTAGACCGTACCTGTATGGACAGAAATTTACTATTCGAACTTACCATAGACCATAGTGTGGTTAGGATCATTAAAAGAACCAAACAGCAAACTACAAAGATGGAATATCAAATTGGAAGAATTCGACTACAGTATAGAGTATGTGAAAGGTAAAGATACTCAGGGACCAGACGGACTATCAAGAATAGAACTTCATAGTAATGAAATAAAAAATATTGACAATATCTCAACAGCGGCATTGATTCATAGTTCCACTGAAGACAACACGAATCATATTCCACTAGTTCTTATTCCGCTAAACGTATTTGAAATCCAAATTATTTTAAACAAAATAACTAGCGAATCAAATAGTCCAAAGTTGTACAAACTTTTTAATAAAAAAAGGTTAATTATTAATTTAAATGTATTCAAAGATAAAGTTATTGTTGAGATTATGGAAAAATAATTGCCAACTAAAGGTAGTGTGGCAATATTTTCAAATGATGACCATTTATTTGCACAGTTTCAAGATTTATATTTAAAACACTTTAGAGGAAGCAATTTATTAAAGATAATCAAAAGTCTTACATTCCTAAAAGATATCGAAGAAGATGAAAAGGCTACAGAAATTATAACTCAAAAGCATAATTCATTACACTACAGGGGAATAAATGAAAAATACTCGGAGCTCAAAGATACTTACTATGTGCCTAACAATAAGGAAATGATATGAAAAATCATAAATAACTGCACTGTTTGTAATACTTCGAAATATGGAAGAAATCCACACAAACCACCATTGAGATCTTACATACTGATATTTGGATTGTAGATAGGCAAACAATGTATTTGTCTGTTATTGAAAAATTTACAAAACATGTAACCATGCATAGGATAAAAAGTAGATCATGGGTACACTTGATAGCAGCAATAAAGTTGAGAATAGTAACGATATGGACACCAAATAAAAGTATAATTGACGTGGAGCCAGGGCTTACAGTATCTTAAATAAAATATTATTTTAGGCAAAACAATATCGAAATTCATACTACTACGGCCCAAAGGTAATTCAGATAGATATCATACTACATTAAATGAACAAATTAGAATATTTAAGGCATTCGATGACGATAATGGTGAAACGACATAAGCGAGAATAAAAAGGTGAAGAAAATTGGAAAGAAAATTTTGAAGCAACTGGCTCTGGACGTTCGAGGTTATTGCGTTCTGGAAACCAGTACAGTGCTAGATGTGATGAGTGTGGATGCATTGGAAGCGCCGGATAATGTTGAAGAAGCGCTTAGTGGTGCGAATGCCGTTGAATGGAAACCGTCGATGGAGAATGAGTACGAAACCCTTGTAAAAAATGATACATGGAGCTTGGTTGACTTGCCGCGTGGACATAAGGCTATTGCCTGCAAGTGGATGCTTACCATCAAGCGCGACAAGGATGGTGGCATATAGCATTTCAAGTCACGGTTGGTTGCCAAAGGCTGCAGTCAACGTTATGGCGTGAATTACTTTGAGACTTTCTCACCAGTGGTGAGGTACGCAACGATACGTATGGTGGTAGCTATGGAACATCGTCTCTACGTGCATCAGATGGATGTCTTATCGGCATATCTCAACAGTGACCTTCATAATGAGGTATACATGCAGCAACCGGAACGTTTCCTCGACAACAGCTGAAGCAGAAAAAGACTCTTTACGGTTGAGAGTGGAACGCAAAGTTAGATACGGTTCTCACTGCTCTTAGTTTTTCATCATGTCCAAGCGAGCCGTGTGTCTTTAACAACAATCATAATAACGTGATCAACATTATTGGCGCATACGTTGATGACCTGATTATTGATGATCAAAATATTGCATCCAGTTTCAAAGTTGTCGCAGCGCAATACTAACCCACATGCAGAGCACGAGGCAGGTGTTAAACATGTAATCCGTTATTTAAAGAAGACGTCTGATTACAAATTACACTATCACCAGATCGGAAAGTCCATTGAATGTTTCGACGATGCCGACAACGGTGGTGACGCCAACGAATGAAAGTCATATTCAGGATTCATTCGTAGCGACAGAGGTTGAGTTTTCTTGGATATCCAAAAAACAGAGCGTAGTTGGCTTCAGCAGTACTGAGGCAGAGTGCATCGTTATGTCTACAGCAGCAAAATAAGCGGTATATATCAACAAACTGTTAGCGGAGATGGGTTTAAGCAGCCAGCCCAATGATGCTTAAAAACGACAACCTTAGCGCCCAGTGCTTGGTCAAAAATCCGATGTGCCAAGCATATCGACATAAGATATCATCATATTCGGCAGTTGTATTTGAATAATGAAATTAATTTGAACTATGTATTTATAAGCAACCGAAATGATGTCAGATATGTTAACTAAAAATTTACAACGACCGAATTTAAACGTGTTAAGTTTTCAAATTAAATGTGTTTATTTTATATATATAAATGTAAAGTGTTGAGAAGGAGTGTTAGAAATATGTGCAGCACTCTTAATTTTAACTTGCTTTGTAAGAACACTTCTCTATACACGTTTTTGCATTTTGCTTTTCATTGACGCTCTTCTTCTCTTATTGTAATTTGCAACGGCATCATTTCATATTTTTAAGAACTATTTTCTTTGGGTTTATTTGAAGGAGCGAGTATATGTGAACAAGCCCGAGACAATCCTTGAACTCAAGGCCAATATTGTTGCAAAAATTCGAGTGCTATAGCCACAAATTTTGAAAGATGTTATGGAAAATGCTCTAAAACGAGCCCATCATTGAGAAGCTGAAAACGGGGGTAATTTTATTTTTTTTTTTTTAATTTTTCCCCAATATATTCTGTTCGTGAACAATAAGTAATTTTTAAATGCTACTATGGACCTTAATATGTTCTTTAGTCATTACCACAGAACATAATTTAATTTAATTATATATAATTAATTTATATACGAAAAGTGTCGTTTAAAATATTCTATGTGGAAGTTCTGTGGGCCCAATTCGTTTGAGTCTTCTTTTTGTTTTTTCCATTGCCGGCAATTGGCGCACGTCTCGGTTTTGATGAAATTTTAGGCGCTCTGTGTATTTGCTGCTACATTTTTTAATAGTGTCTTCCACCGAGTCAATGTTGAGATCGTGGTGTATGTCTTCATTTCTTATATACCAGTCGGCTTTTGTTATTGTCCGCAGTATTTTGCATTGTGTTCTTTGAATCAGTTGTATATTCGTTTTGCTTGCTGTCCCCCATACTTCGATGCCATATTTCCAGATGGGTGTTATCATTGATGTATATATCATTCTTTTATTATACAGTGATAACTTTGAACTAAGTCCTAGTAACCAGTTTAATTGTTTGAATCTACTTTTTATTTCATTTCGTTTATTTAATATACGAGTATGTTGTCTCCATGTAAGTTTTGCGTCGATTGCTATGCCTAGGTATTTTGCGCTGGGGCAAATTTTTATAATTTCGTCTTTTATTGTGAGTGGGTGTTTAGCAGAGTTTCTATTCGTATATATTACTTGGACAGTTTTCTCTTTGTTAACTTCTATTCCCCATTTCTCGAACCACGAGACTATATTTTTTATTATTTGTTGAAGTATGTCTGTCGCAACTTTTTCGGCTTGATTGGATGCTAAGAGGACCGTGTCATCCGCGAATGTTGCTATCATGGTTTCTTGTGTCTTTGGGGTTGGAATGTCTGCAGTGTATATTAGGTATAGGAGTGGACCCAGCACACTGCCTTGAGGCACTCCCGCTGTCATTATTAGGATCTCAGAGCAATCATCGTCATATTTAATGTAAAAGTATCTGTTGGTGATATAACTGCTTAGCAAGTAATAATAGTTTAAAGGTAGAATATTATTTAGTTTATTCAGAAGTCCTTTGTGCCACACTCTGTCAAAGCAAATACGATATATAAAGAATATGCGACAACTGACTCTTCAGTACTAAATTATGTTGCTGGCAGATGGGGATCATCATTTTGGTCAAAAAAAAAATTTTGCAGGGCAATTTGGTGTAGTGGAACGAATTTCTGTTCTTGTTGTTATCAGTCTTTCGTTGTTCTTTGATGCGGAACGTTGTGCCAAACATTATATTTGGTTGTGCGTCCTTCCGTATAAAATAAAGAACACGAGAAGAATGGAAGAATGCGAATATGTAAAAATGCACTTGTGAGCGCTCAAGCATACACAATAAGCACACAATACTGCAATCAAATAAACTTCGTCTTCGGTATTGTAAATGTGTGTATGCTTTTGAATAAATAATACATATGTATGTATATATCAGACAAAGTACATATGTACTTAACTCGAATGTAGGCCAAACATTCTTATGCCGTTTAGATCATATGTTTTAATGTTTTGTAAGACGTTTCAAAGATCAGCAATATGTACATATATATATATATATATATATATATATATATATATATATATATATATATATATATATATATGTAAATATGTTATTTTTTAATATAAATGAAAACTCACATATAACTTTCTGTACTGCAGCGCTTCCATTCAAGCTTCATTTTTTGGTACTTTTTCTGTAAAGGAGTTTATTAATCAATATTGTAAAGTTAAATTAATTATGTACTTACATTTTTCTCCGAGTTGATATAAATTTTTTCATCTTTTCTGGAAAATATTTTCAGGAATTTCTGGAAAAGAATTAGATGATTATAAAAGTAAATATTTCATTATTATTTGATTACTTTTTTGGTGAGTATAAATTTAAATTAAAAATAAAGGCAGTTATTTGTTTCCATATTGTAGTATATTATTTATAATATGGGATAAGCCAAATCACCACGTCAAGGTTACTGCCGTCGATTTGGATTTAAATCTAACTGAAATTAGTCCAACTATTGAATGTTGGAACTGATGATAACTCCAAGATTATATACAGCAGTGCACGCTCGATAACGTGAACAGTCCAAAACGTGAACATCCATTATTAACATTAATTTTCCATTTTCTGTTATGTGCTCGGTCCCGACCATACTGCATTCTCGAGGGTCAACTGTAAATTTTTAATTAAACAACAGATTATCTAATACTTAAATTCACTTAGTATTTTTTTTCATTATAGAAAGATAACATCCATTTTGAGTTTTTGTATAGGAGAACTCTTATGTAAAACTCCAATATTTGTACATGGTGCAGGTAGCAGTCATCTTGCAGACTAAACCAGTTATTGTATTCGGGTAAGGAAGCTGTTTTTAATTTTATTATCTCAATAATGTGTTGTTTTATTCCTTTTTTGTGAGACATTTTCTTAAACAGTTCAGTGTACCATGTGTAGTGCTGCACACATAGATTAAAGAAGCTATCTGAGGGATTCATTAAATGCATTGTATTCAACTCAGATTTATAATTCTTCTTGTTAATCCACAATTCTGTAATCTGTGCCAGTGCATTCGCAGCTTTTACTAACAACAAGTTGCATTTCTCGCATTGCATATTATTTTTGAGGGTTTTATATAATCCATACCCTGCAAAATATTGTTGGACATTTGTGGTAATGGCGGAGCTAGTACTTGGTGTTGCATCCAATACTGCTTGTTCGTCACTCAAGTTTCTAGCTTCCTCCTCCACATTAATCTCTGATCTGTCCAATTGATACTGCATACCTTCTACGGTGGCCGCATACCATTCCAGGTATGTACCTTCATCAGATTCGCAGTTTCCTAACTGCTTCTGGTACTCGAAGGTAGTTATCTTCATCGATATCAGCTTTGCCAAAATATATTGGAATTCTGATATCGACGGATGTGTATTTAAGCAACTTGCTGATCTTATGCGAAGGAAAGTATTTTCCAATGCATCCTGATTCATTTTTCCCAATAAAATGAATTGGATGCTTGGGAGTTCTTCAAATATTTCTTCTAATAGCATCATCATTGCCTTAATAGTCACAATAGTGCCATCGATGCATTTTACTCTGCTTGCTGTTGGTAACACAATCGATTTCAATAATTTAATATATGAATTTAGGATATCGCGTTCTTTCTTTTCTACGCGTTTATATCCTCTAGACAGTGGATTTTTATCATTTAAATTTTTACTGTTTAGTACATCAAATACATCATTGCTCAATTGAAATTAGATAATATACAAATCGAATCTTTTCAATTTTATTTTTTTCAATATTAACACAACATCCGTGCGCTGTATAAAATTTCATGTATTAGAAAATTTACCAACAAAATTTATTCCATTTATATTCCCAAAATAAAAAAGATATTTTTGATATAAATTTTTTAGAAAGTTTTTATTGAATTTATTTATATAAGATTTAGTGTATTTTTTTGTATTATACATAAATAAATTTTCTTATATAATATATGTTATATATATTATGATATAATATTAAAATTAATATTCAATGATTTTAATTATTGATTACCAAAAACAGATACTTTACGACATATACAATGATTTTTGAATATAAATTATAAATGATGAATTATATATGTATGTACATACATAAATATAAATTGTATTTATATGTGAATGTTTCAAAAATAAGTTTTTATAGAATTTTCCAAATTTCTGTAAAAGTATGAAAAAATCAAATATTAAGCATTTCAATTCATGATGTGTATTCACAATCATATTAATATATGTACGATGATATAAATCCAATCGAATAAGTGTATAAGATGCAGGTGTACATATGTAAATAATAAACATATGTGTGTACGTATAAAATTGCGCTTTAATTGCTTTAATACCAAATGATATCATTATAAAGCACAACAAATGATAAAAAATAAGAAGATCAAGATAATAATAATCAAAGTAAAGAAGTCAAAGCAAAGAAGGAATTAAAATCCACTAAGAAGCTAATTCCCACAAGACACATTTTAAAAAAGTTGCTTGCTATATTTTACAGCAACATTTCAAGATTTTGTACTAATTGAGAGGATGTCGCATATTCTTTATATATCGTATTTGGTCAAACGCTTTCGCAATGTCCAGGAATACAGCCACGCAGTACTTCTTTTTGTCAATATCATCCATGATTTTGTTCACAACTCTATGAACTTGTTGCACAGTTGAGCAAAAGCAGTTGAGGCAAAGCTTTTTGTTGTATCAAGATAAGCTCAATTCTGTCAAATAATATTTTTTCAAATATCTTTGAAAGAGTTGGCAAGAGACTGATAGGTCGATATGAACTGGTGCTTGTTGCGTCCTTATTTGGCTTTAGAATAGCTGTTATTTGTGCTACCTTCCACAAGATTGGAAAATAGTTAAGCCTTATTATAGCATTAAATACATTTCTAATATAGACTATTGTTATGTCAGGTAGTTCTTTCAGTATTTTTCCGTTAATAAGATCATATCCAGGTGCCTTTTTGTTTGTTAAATTCTTGATTTGATTCTTGATTTCTGATATCGTTGTCATTTTTATTGCAGTGTTTCGGGTACTTCGGTATTGGTAAGCTCGGTAATTTTATTGTCCATGTCGTTTCTGAATACTGTTTCAAAATGTTTTGCAAGAGTATTTGCTTTGTGTTTATTCGTTTTTGCCCAAGTATTATCTAGTGTTTTTATGGGGGGTTTATGTGGTATTGCACTGTTTAGTTTTTTGGTTGCCCTCCATAATGAGTAGTTCGTTGATGTTGTCGTTCCTAAGTTCTTTACGTAACTTTCAAATTTTTTCTCCTCATATTGTTTCAATATTATCTTCAGTTCATTTGCCGCTTTGTTGAATTTGGCTTTGTCGTCTGAGTGTCTAGTGCTTTGCCATCTTTTCCTGAGGTTCCTTTTTTGTCTTATTTTATGCTTAATGTGAGCTGGGACAGTAGTGGATGGGCTTAGAATTGGGGTTGATTGAGTTGCTGCTTTGACGATGTTGTCATTTAGGTATGCTATTGATGTGTCAAGTTCCTTATCAGATTTCAATGAAATGTTTGTTGTCATGTCATTTTCCATTAATTGGCGAAATTTGTTCCAGTCGGTTTTGTAGTTATATAAACCAGCAGCTATTTTTGTATCCGGTGTGCTTTGAAGGGTCAATAGAATTGGAGAATGGTCTGATGATAAATCTAGACATGTTTTTATTGTTAAGTGGTCGTGCAATATGTTTTTTGTAACACAGAAATCAATTAAATCAGGTAATTTTTTGTTGTCTGTTGGCCAATAAGTTGGTTCTCCCGTACTAATAA
This sequence comes from Clusia tigrina, assembly GCA_920105625.2. NCBI lineage: Eukaryota > Metazoa > Arthropoda > Insecta > Diptera > Clusiidae > Clusia > Clusia tigrina. Next base: position 139,266,668 of record OV050031.1, read on the forward strand.
AGCGACTATTATTCTCTTTTATAGCGTCTAGTAGTTGGCGGCCTTTCACGTTTGTCAGTCTTGGGCCCCATATGGAGTTTTTTGCATTATAGTCTCCTCCAGCTATGTAACGACTACCCAATGATTTTAAATAGTCTATGTATTGAGCCTTTGTGTTGTTATGTTTGGGTGGACAGTATACAGCTGACACAGTAATTGGCCCTCTCAAGTCACTTATCTCTATTGAGGTTGCTTGGATATGATGTGATTTATATTCATCTAGTTCTAGGCACCTAATAGATTTTTTTATGATAATTGCTGTCCCTCCGTGGGCTCGATTGTCAGGATGATGTGTATAATAAATTTTATAGTTTGGTATGTCATTATAGCTTCTATCAGTAGTATGCGTTTCAGATATTAGCATAATATCGATTGAATTTTCGTACATAAACGTTTTAAGTTCTCGTAAGTGGCGTGATAGACCATTGGCGTTCCAAATAGCAAGAGTTATTTTATTTCTGGAACTCATCTAGTTTTGATACATTCTGTGTCACAATGTTCATCATACTTCTCATTTGAGTTATTAATTGTTTCGTCATTATTTTTAAATCTGATAGATCGTCGTTATTCTGTGTTGGTGTCATGCTGTTTGCAGCTGCGTTAAGGTTTTGAGTTAAGTCTGCTGCTGTATTTATCGCTGCTACTTTAGCATATGACATTCCAGGTGTGTAGTTTTTATGTGTTTGTACTGTGGGTATATTTATAGATGGTTCAGCAAAATTTTGTTCTTGAGTTGGAGGGATTTCTTTTTTACGTGAAGTTGGATATTTTTTAATTTGTAGTGATTTGTAAATCATACAGACTTTGTAGTTAGCTGTGTGGTTTTCATTGCAGAGAGCGCATTTAATTTGCTGTTTCATGTCGCTTTGGATATTACATTTAATTGTGCTGTGGTTACCTGCACAATTGACACACACAGGGTCTTTAGTACAATAGTTTTTAGTGTGTCCATATTTTTGGCAATTTGTGCATTGTGGAATAGTTCTTTTTTGGTGTGGTGGTTCGAAATTTACTTTGAAGTGTAGAAGATGGGTTAAGGAATAGATGTTTTTGTTGTTATCGTTTGGTTTAAGTTCCAGAGAGAATAAAGGAAGTGGTTGTCTATTTTTTTGCAACTTGTGAATGTTTAGCACTTCGTGTCCTAACTCTGCCAGTTCAGCTATAATGTCGTCTTTTTCCGTTGAGTAATGCATATTTCGTAAAATTACCTTAAGTCCACGTTGTTCTTTTGGCTTAAATGTATAATATTTGGTTTCTTTTTGCTTAAGCAATTTTATTATGCTTGTGTAATGAGCAGATTCAGTCGGCTGTATTTTGACTTCGTTTTTGTTCAGAGCTTTCATCTCGTAATTTGTATTTGGTAGCTGATTTAGAGCTTTAGTTAGTGCATTAATATTTTCTACGTTTTGTATATATATGGGTGGTGGTTTTTGAGGATGCTTTGTTATTAGTTTCTGTATGGTTGAATTTGTTTTTGTCCCACTGTTATTTTGTTCGTCAGTTCTGTCATTTAGTGTTAGTAGTTCGAACCTGTTTGGTGTATTTGGAGCGATTCACTTACTTAGCCAATATTCTTTTAGTGTTGCTTGTGTCGCGCTCAGTGGTTTGTTTTTCTGTCTTTTGTTGTTGCTATTTTGGTCCGTTAGTTTGTTTGGCGATTGCTTTTCGCGGTTTCGCTTTCGGCTACTCTCCGCTGAAGTTTTGTTAGTGTTTCTATTTTTTTAGTTTTGTACTTGCGTGTTAATTGTTGCTGTTGTAATTGGTGTTGTTCTGTCAGTAGACATGATCATTACGCTCGAATTTTGCATTCTACTTGTCGCTGTCGCGGCTATGGTTACAGTACAAGCGCTTTGTGTTGTTGTTGTTCTTCCTGATGTTGTGTTTGTTGGATAATGTTCCATAATAGTAGAGGGTGTCGCGCATTGGGCACTCCAAGGTAGTGAAGCATTCGTAGTGGTGTCGTTTAGGAGAGCGGGAGAGCAGGACCTGGCTCTGCTCTCTGCTGCTTCGACTGGCAAATTGCCGCCGTTACCCTGTGTGGACACAAATGAGAAATATGCATTTTTATTTGTTACTGTTTTTTGCTGGTGAGTGTCAGAGACACTCATTTTAGTTATGTTGTTGTTTTTTGCTGTTTGTATTTCAATTGTGTATTTTTGTTTTCTAATTATTGTTAAAAATATATTTAAATTATGTGTCCCAGCTTGTAATCGTGAACTAGGTTCTCACCGATCACTACACTTTTGCACTATTGTAGAAGATTCGATTGATTTGAAGGAAATTTTAACTCGCGATTTGATAAAATTTCTGACCGACCGTCTCTGTTGACGTACGTGTTATTAACTGACATTATTTTCCAACTTGGTGCAAAAAATTTCCATTTTGTATATTTTATAATCTGAAAAAAAATAAAAAAAATATATAAACGAAAAAGCTAAAAAATTTTTAAAGCCAATGGTGACTTTTGGCCCACCTTGTATTATGTGAAACAAAATGTAATTTATTAAATCGAAAATAAAATTTGCATTTAAAATAACATACTGATTTTCATATATATATACAAGATTTTTAGCCGGGCAACGCCAGGTATAGATGCACTATATCGTAAAGCATTACAAGAAATAATCCGCATGGATCAAAGTCGATCACATTCCAGAAACAGCACATATTTCAATGCATTTCATAGGTATATTTCCGATACAATTCATCTTTACTATGAAAAAATATATGTAACCCGTGCAACGCCGGATAAAAAACAAGTATATATATATACATATATATACTCGTATATATACATATATATATATATATATATATATATATATATATATATATATATATATGTTTAAAAAATTAAAAATTAAAAAAAATAAATAAATAAATAAAAAAAAAATTATATATACGTATATATATATATATATATATATATATATATATATATATATATATATATATATATATTAGGGTGGGGCGATTAGTATGGAAGGAAAAAATCTTAATGGGCGCTTCGCGTTTCTGATTCTTGGGATTGTACTGAGCAAAAAAGTCCACTAGACCATATGTCTACGGTGAAAATCGAGCTTCAAGATTTTGACTTGCATTTTTTCTCAGACTTTATTTTTTTGGAAAATTTGCAAATTTTCTTGGGCTCATATTTCAAAAAGTATTTGAAATTTTGCCTAATTTTCAAGTAGTTTTTTTTTGTGTTTGAGCATAATCTCTGTGAGCTCACTTTTAACAAGAGGAATGTTGAGGTCCTTATGGATGTCAGCATTTCTAACGAACCCAGGCGCACCCGTCATTGCACGCAAGATTTTCGATTGCACTCGTTGTATCAGCTCGACGTTCGATGAAGTAGCATTCCCCCAAAGCTCAGCTCCGTATGCCCAAATTGGTTTGATCACTGCCGTGTACATTAGGAGTTTGCGGTGTAAACGAAGCCTTGACTTGGAGTTGAGTAGCCAATTTATTTTATGGGCCTTTAGCTTTATCTGCATTCTTTTTGCCTCAATATGGTTCCGCCAAGTTAGTCGTCTGTCTAGATGGACTCCTAGGTATGTTACAGTATTCGATTGAGGAATAGCAACATTCTTTAGTGTAATCACAGGGCATGTTTCTTTCCTTAGTGTAAACGTAACATGAATGCTCTTATCAATAACTTCAGATGTTGAACGAGTTGTTTCGGACCGGGATAATGAGGCTGCTGGAGATGAGTTTGTGGCTGCAGATGTAAGAAATGGGTTGATGGCCAAAAGTGCCGAGTCAATATTGCTTGTACTCTTTAGTCGACTACTTACATATTGACGATACCTGCGACAGTTTGTTCTTTTATTGGTTAGGTGACCTGTTTTCTTGCCCAGTTGAGCTTTTTTATGTAGACATATAATAACTGATGAATGATCAGAAGTGAGCTCTAAACACGATTCTGCAGATAACAAGCTACGATCAATATCACTGGTTATTCCAAAATCGATGAGGTCGGGCACTTTTTGAGGGTCAGAGGGCCAGTATGTCGGTAGCCCTAAAGACACGAAGTCTAGGTTAGAACACCGATTCAGTAGCGTAGAGAACAGTTGTTTGCCTTTGGGACTTATGAACGTAGAGTCCCAAAAGGCATGTTTCGCATTGTAATCACCTGCTGCCAAAAATTTGGTCCCCAATGATGTGAAGAATTGTTTGAATTGTAATTCAGTCACTGAGTATCTTGGAGGACAATAGACTGCGCTTAGTACAATTTTTTCCTCCCAGCATTGAAGACATATTGATGTTGCTTGCAGATAGTCCTTTGCATACTCTTCTAGTGCATGATGCTAAAATCCATCTCTTATTAATATACCCGTACCGCCATGTGCTTTATTATCAGAATGGTTTTCTTGTAGAATTTATATCCTGATATTAATATAATTTTATATCCTGATAATAAAATAATTTTTGTTTGTCAAGTGCGTTTCTGATAAAAGCATAATGTCAATTTGCCTAGTATGCAGGAAGAGTTGGATTTCAATTTTATGTTGGCTAATGCCGTTTGCATTCCAATGACATATATTAATATAGTTCATTTTTTAGATATCAACAATTGCATAAGCTGGTTTTGAGTTTTCAGCAACTCTTGCAACATGCTTTGCATTGATGTCATAAATTCTGTCATACAATTTGTTAATTTTGATATCATGGATTCTACATTTTGCATAGGATTTGCAAAGCTAGGAATTTCTTCAGATCCAGACTTTACTACGTTGGCATATGATCTTGATGTAGAAGCGTAGTCACTGGTCAGTTGCTTATGGGGTTCGATTTGGTAATCTCCGTGTAATGAAAAGCTAGCTGCTGTTTCTGATCTAATTTATTTTTGAGTGCTAAATACACTGGGCAGCCTCTGTAGTTTGCTGTGTGGTTTTCCCCACAATTGCTGCATTTTTTTGCACTTATGTTTGATTTGTCAGACAAACACTCGGAGGAATGGTGAAGGTCCCCACAGAGAACACAAACAGTGCGTAAGGTACAGTACGATTTTGTGTGCCCGTATTCTTGGCAATTGAAGCACTGGACAGGGCCTTTTCTTTTTTGTGGTTCTTCAACGGTTATTCGTCTATGTAATACTTTATGTGGTACTCTGTCTTTGTTTTTTATGGTGAATACCGTTTTAACTTTAAATCTGGCGATTTCGAGAGAATCTTTGATTTCATTACTACTTACACTGTCCTCAATACCTTTAATAAAAACTACTAGGCCGATACTGCTCTTCAGTTAATATGTATAGTAGCTTTTACCATATTTTTCAAATTAGGATCCTATTTTGCGGCTTTCATTGTATGTCTGTAGTTTCTTTTCTTTTATATTGCCGTTTGTTATGGCCGTTACGTGGAAATTTTATGTTCTCTTTTAAGTTGGTTGGCTCCCTCAGAAATTTTTGTGGTTCGTGAGCGACCGCTATATTGTGTGAGAGTTATGCACAGCTGCTGCGATTCATTTGATCTTGCGGAGAGAGTGCACTGGAGGTAGAGCGGTCTCTTTGATTTGATATGCCTGTTGCTTGTTCTTCAAATGTTTGACTATTGTTACGCTCGCGCTATGGCGATCGGAAAACACTCATTTTGGCGAACTTACCGGTTTATTAGTATTGGCTTTTCTGTTTAGTGACAATCTTTTTTAAATGTTTAAACCTTTATGCGCTAATTAACACACCAAAATCACTGCTGCACTTAATCAATGCTGAACAAAAGTGCCAATGAAACGTCCTGTCATAATTAACACTTTTTCTTTTGAAATACACTTCAACTTTCAAACAGAGCGATAATAATTCATACCGCACTTTACTAGAGTTGAGAGAGACTGCAGGTAAATGTGCTTATCAAAAGCAACAACATTAAAGACATAAATCTTAAAAAATCAGTAGGAATGGATGAGATAACAGCAAACATGATAAAAGAACTACCTAATATAGTTGTATCTCACTTACTCACAATCGCATCAAAAGGATATATACCTTAGACCTGATTTAACAACGGCTTATTGCGCGTTGTGAAAACACAAAATATTCGATGCAGTGGCTGAGGATATTACCTAGATATGTAAATGTAGTCTCGTAATCTTAGAAAAAATTAATGTTAGTTTATTGACCAAGAAAGATTCGGTAAATAAATAGATGGACAAAAAAAATAATATATATATATATATATATATATATATATATATATATATATATATATATATATTTATATATATATATATATATATATATATATATATATATATACAGGGTGGCCCAAATCAGACCAGCTGATGTGAAACACAAATAACTTTTTTATTTTTTAACATCATTTATTTTTTCTTTTTGCAGATTATAATTGAACTCTTGGAAATTTAAAATGAATACGTACAGTCCACAACAACGCATTAAAATTATCGAATTTTATTATTTTTCTCAACGATCAATTGTTCTGACGCAGAGAAATTATCGCCTTTTTTAACGTAAGATCAGCGCCCACATCTTCCATGATTACAAGTTTACTTCGCCGTTTTGAGGAAGTGGCTTCAGTTGCCGACCGTCCAGGAAGAGGTGCTCATCGAAATATTCGTACTGAAGACAACGTGGAAGCTGTGCAGCAGAGTGTTGCAAATAATCCATCTGTCTCAACTCGTCGCCGTTCCGGCCAATTGGGTATACCCAGAACAACATTACAGAGAATTTTAAAGTTGGATCTTAAGATGTATCCATACAAAGTTCAAATTGTGCAACAGCTTCTACCGCAAGACCCCCAACAAAGACTACAGTACGCTATTCGCTTTACACAATTAGCCATACAAAATGATTTTTTAAATAATCTTTTGATGACGGATGAAGCGCATTTCCATTTAAGTGGTTATGTGAATAAACAAAACTGTAGGTTGTGGGGCTCCGAAAATCCAAGGGCAATACATCAGCATCAGTCACACTCAATCAGATGCACTGTTTTGTGCGGTGTTATGGCCACAAAAATCATCGACCCATATTTGTTTGAGAATGAGGATGAAACGCCAGAAACGGTATCCGGGGCTTCTTACAGAACAATGATCGAAAACTTTTTGCGGCCAATGGTGGAGCAACATCCTAATTTGTGGTTTCAACAAGATGGAGCCACTGCGCATACTGCTAGGCAAACTATTGACATGCTGCGTGAAATTATTGGTGAACACATAATTTCAAGAAATTCAGATTTCCCTTGGCCTCTTCGTTCACCAGATTTAACTGCGCCCGATTTTTTTTTTATGGGGATATTTAAAAGACAAAGTGTATGTTAACAAACCACAGACACTTGGACAGCTCAAGCAGAATATTCGAGACGAAATACGGCGCCTGCCACCAGAAACATTACGCCGTGTAATGCAAAATGCACTAAAAAAAGCCCAATGCCTGTATCGAGCAAAATGGTGGTCATTTGTCTGATGTCATATTTCACACATAGTCACGTTAAATTTCCATAAAATGTATTTAACATATTAAAATAAATCATTTAAAAAAACCCGTTATTACAAGAGTTACACGTGTTTAACATCACTAGGTCTCATTTGGGCCACCCTGTATATATATATATATATATATATATATATATATATATATATATATATATATATATATATATATATATATATATATATATATATATATATATATATATATATATATATATATATATATATATATATATATATATATATATATATATATATATATATATATATATATATATATATATATATATATATATATATATATATATATATATATATATATATATATATATATATATATATATATATATATATATATATATATATATATATATATATATATATATATATATATATATATATATATATATATATATATATATATATATATATATATATATATATATATATATATATATATATATATATATATATATATATATATATATATATATATATATTATTTTTCTATATACTTCATTTCGTCCAGTTAATTAATATATTCTTAATACTAATACTATACTTTTTTAGTTATAACCACCACGCGCGGGCACTGCTTTCCATTTTGTTCAATCTATTGTTTCTTTTTTACATCAATCTATGATTATTATGTTTGGAAACTACGGCCAAATTTAGTAATGGGTCACGTCACATTCCTACTCTTCTAACGTCACTTCTGTTTTTGAGTTTTAAGCCGGTATGATTTAACCTATAATCTTGACCGTACGAACTCTTCTAAAATACCAACCGTAAACCTTGATTTTTAACACTTTTATCTTATTTAATAAATGTTTCTTTCCGCCTATTACAAATTTTGTTCAATCCCAATAATCTTCTTTGATTTTTCTCACGATGTTGCTCATGATCCAAAAAATCTCTTTTCCTCTCTTCTCAAACGACAGTTCTCGTACAAGGTCAAAAATTCAACTCCTCTATTTTTTCCTTTTTCTTTTTCTATCTACATTTCTGATTTGAAAATGAAAGTCAAATCTGATGCCCTCACGGAGGCCGAAAACTTCGCCCAAGGCTAGCATGCAACTGACGTTACCGACTACCCCCTATGGAAACCTTTCGGGAAAATGATATCACCTATACACGGAATTTCACCCATTCGTACAACAAACGGAAAATGAGCAAGATATGATGAAGTCAACTCTGCTATTTTCGAAGAATATTTAAGGAATGTTTTTACCCCAAACCCACTTCGCAGTAACAACAACTTAATAGTTTCATTGTCAGATTACACACGGTCGCCAATTAATTTAAATCAAAAAGAAATAAGTAACGCAATTGGAATCCTTGCTCCCAACAAAGTCCCAGGACACGTCCTCATTACTGGGAAAATGATCAAGGAGTTTCCACAACAAATTTCGCCAATTGTTAGAAAATAACATGACAACAAATATCTGATTATAATCAAATTAAGAAATTGACAAAGCAATAACATACCTTAATGACAATATTGTCAAAGCAGCAATTCAGTCAACCCAAATTCTAAGCCCATCACAAATTACTACTGTCCCAGCTCATATTAAGCATAAAATAGTACAAAAAAGAAGACTGATGAAAAAATGGCAAACTACTGGACCCCTGTAGACAAAGCTAAATTCAATACAGCGGCAAATCAACTGAAGGCAACGATAAAATAATATGAGGATTGCAAATTAGAAAATTATCTAAACAATTTAGGGACAGCGGACGCCACAAATTATTCCCTTTGAAAGGCTACTAAAAAACAAAATAGTGCAATAATATATAAACCACCCATAAAAACAGAAAATAATGCCTCTGCAAAAACGAACATTCAGAAAGCTACTACTCTCTCCAAATGCTATATTTAGTCTAAATTAATTTCCAATCTTGTGGAAGGTATTTTAAATAATAGCAATCCCGAAACCAAACAAAGACGCAACAAGTACCAGCTCTTATCGACCCAACAGCCTTTTGCCAATTGTTTCGAAGGAATTTGAGAAAATACTATGTGATAGAATTGTACCTATCTTGATACAACAAAAAGTTATTCCAAGCCACCAGTTCGGATTTAGAAGGCATCATTCATCCCTGCAACAAGTCCATAGAGTTGTAGAAAAAATTTTGGACGACATGGATAATAAAAGTATTGCGTGGCGGTATTCTTGGACATTGCTAAAGCGTGTGATAGAGTTTGGCACAAAGGACTTTTAAATTAAATAAATAGTGCAATACCTTTAAATTATTATTACTTATTAAAAAGATTTACAAGCAACAGACACTTCTACATAAAATAAGACGATGAATGTTCATATATTTTACAAATGACAGCGGGAGTGTCCCAAGGTAGTATGCTTGGACCAATTCTATATTTAATAAATACTGCCGATAATCCAACCCCAATTATACCAAGAACCATGATAGCAACATTTGCGAATGCTACTGTACTTCTAGCGTCAAACCACGAGAGATACAGTGCAAAGAATGAAAAAAAATACATTTCTCTGGTTCAAAAAACCAGAATACACGGTGGAGGAAAGCATAACAAAATGTAGCGAAAAATACAGGGGGCGTCTATGGACCATTGAAAATAAACATATGCGACAACTATCGGGAATGGAAAATTTCCCACAAAGAAATCTAAAGCGAATCCCACCCACACCGAACATCCACATAGGTTTCAACATTGTCTTTTGATGTTTTATTTTTCATGTATATTAATATGTATCTAGGTATAAATAATACATTTACTTGATTAAAAAATATTTGCTCTGGCAGTGGCCAGAATATATAATATAACCAAATTGTACAAATAATTTTACTTATTGTTGAAAATCAGATTTTCAATAAATTTAGAAATTAAAAAAAAAAAATGCACCCGGTAACTTCCGTCGCGATCTCTTGTTGAAATCTAGTTTCATTGCGTTTACGACTATTGTTGAAAAGCGTATTGATTGTTTTAAGGGCGGTCAGTCGTTTTCAGAATTGTTTGTGTAATATTTCGAATGTGGGTGTCGACTTACTATTTGTGCATTATGTCGGACTGACTTGCGCATATGCTGTATTGTTGGTAGGTGCTTCCATGCAAGCTGTGATCGTTTGTGATCAAAGGCAGGCATATTTTTTAACAACCAATCCCCTGAGTATTTGCCTATTTTTTGGGGTGTTCGCTGGCATTGTGGTCTGGGCTCCCATGACTAAATGGTGGTGTGATAAAATAATTATGTAGGAGAAAATTTGGTCATATATTTTACTCCTTACAATAATTATGCTCATAATAGTGGTTAGTTTAGACTTTGAAATAAAAAATCCCTTAGGATAGCTTTTCAGTGAATTGTCAAAATCGTTGTTACCTACCCCTGCCATCGAATGCAAAGTGATGACCGCGACTAGCTAGAACACGGTCGCTGTGTCCAACCCGCCACACTCATCAAGGAAGGACAATAGCTTGCAATCCCCCCAATAGTGATGGTAACGCGTCGCAGCTTATACTCTTACTTCTTTCCCAAAATCCTTACTTTTCAAATGGCATATCTCTTCCTGAGATCTTATCCTACCCTCTTGTCTGGCGAATCAGAGTAATGAACAATTGACTCGACCTGGGAATTGCTCCGGTAGCGACTCTCGACATGTGAATTCCTATCCTTTGCTTCTCATAGTGCCACCCCATGAGGCTATATAGCTTCCCTTCTTGTTGTTTTGGTCTCAAACATATCGAAAAACCTACTTCCTCTCTGATACATCCTATTCAGATGTCCTTCCCGTTGTCATTTTTTTTATATTTTGCAAACTAGATTTTTATATGTCTAAACTATTGTTTCCCTCAGTCGCCTGCGACACTCTTCTCTATAACAGCTCAACAATTTATTGTTATTAACATAAGATAAGGCCGGTAGAAAATCCTTCAACTTAACCCTCCCCGAGGGTACCAGCTGGTAATAGGTCTACAATGGCATCAATTGTCTGATGGTGCTGGATCTAGCTAAGGTCAGGATGTCGAAAACGGCAACACCGTCAGGCCCACCTAGTCGTGGAGGGTCCAAGGCAGCTACGCTAAGGTGGCGTCCGTCACCAAGGTGGCTGTTGTTGCTGCGGATTATCCGAACACCATCCTGACTAGTAACGAGCTGACAAGTGTTGAGCAGATGTTGCTTAAGAAGCTGGTTGAAGAGTGGACCAAAGAATTCTCCTTCGATGGTATCCACTTAAAGCCTGGCTTCCTGAGCATCGACTGCTGTTCGACGGACTCGATGGAAGGGTCGTGATGCAGCTTTCAGTGAGAAAGGGCGTCAGTTTGTTCGGCAGAGTGGGAGACAACATCCCACAATCACACACAGTCTTCCCCTTCCTCCCTTGTAGTAGTGGACAAGAGGTAGCTGTGTCACTAAAGTTTTTCTCCAGCCAAAATATTGGGCTAAACACCAAATTCTGGAGAATATGGAGTTGCAAAGACGAGGGCTACGGACAGTTGTTGTATGTGGAAATAGATGATGGGTCCATGCAACTAATCCATGGCTCGGGATATGCGTTGAACTTCCGATTTAGCAAAATCAAAGTCGGTTGTTCCAAACGTACTCAAGAAAAGCCCAAGGCAGAGGAAGTAGAGGCGACAAACATCCCACCTCTGTAAGAGGTAACTACGAGTAGTAGGCTTCCCCCAGCTGAACCGAAGACTGTGGCCCCGGAAATCTCTTCCAGGGCCCCCAGTGTTGTGATAGGGGCTGAGGCCGCATACTGTCCTTCACTAGTACACAGCCTGGAGGATGTCTCTATGGACGAGGAGGACGAAGATGGGAATAGCACCATCCCCTCACAACCTGTTCCATAAGATGACGAGACTGAAAGTGGCTCAAGCAAACATCATTCATCATTGCGAGGGTGTTTGCCAAGAACAACATGTGGCTGGCCTTCATTCAAAAGCCATGGTGTTACAAAGGACAAATTAGGGGCCTTTCTAGTAAGTTTACAAACGTAATATGGGATGCCAATGCTGACATTCCCCGCACCTGTATCCTGATTAGATATGATATTAACTACTTTGTCTTTCCGAATTCATGTCGCGAGATCTCACACCAATCATGGTAAAGTACATAGATGATGGGGTCTCTCGCGATATAGTCGTTGCATCGGCCTACTTTCTGGGAGATATGAATGATATCCCGGAAGAAGTCTATAAGCTGGCGAGGTATTGCCTATCCAAAGGATTTCACTATTGGTGGGCTGTGACTCAAACGCACACAATACCATCTGGGGTAGCAGTGACACCAATAAACGGGGTGAGTCATTTATAGAATCACTTATTTTATATATATTGAATAAGGGGAACACTCCCACTTTTAGAAATGTAATTAGGGAGGAAGTTTTTGATCTGACTTTCTGTAGTCCAGAGCTAACTATATCAGTGTTAATAATTGGAAAGTTTCGGACGAACCCTCTCTGTCGGACCAGAGCATAATTGAGTTCGATATAGGAGGTATAGTCACAAAAACGGTATTTTTAGAAATCCTAGGTGTACTAACAGGGAATTCTTCGATAGTTCAGTGCATTCACTACTCTCATCCTCACACATCCTAGGAATATATAAAAATCCGGTTGAGCTAGAGGAGGGTGTCAATGAGCTGAATGAAATTATTTCCGAATCCTATGTTTTATCTTGTCCTCTAAGAACAAAGAAAAACAGCAGGAATATTCCTTGGTGAAACTCTAATCTGTCTACTAGACGTACTAAGGTGCGTAGGCTATTCAATCTGGCTAAGCGTACGGGGAATTGGGAAGAATATAAAAAAGAGTTCACGATCTATAACAAAGGTATCAGACAAGCCAAAAGGACTAGCTTTAGATCCTTTTGTGAAAGTGTAGAATCGACTCCATCGAGCTCTTACGAAAAACAATGTCGATTTAAAGCTGGCATGGAAATGAGGATGGGACGTTAACGGCAAATGAAGAGGATCCCCTTTTGCTGCATGTGCACTTTCCTGGGAGCTCGATCCAGTTAACGCCATCTTTTCAAATGGATGCTCTTCCAAGAAGAGCAAGCAAGATTGGCTGGAAGGTGGCCAAAGGATTTAGAACTACTGAGAGGTTGAAATGGGCCATCATCTCTTTTCAGCCATAAAAATCGCCGGCTGGGGATGGTATTTTCCCGATCCTTCTCCAAAGGAGTGGTGAGGCACTTATTCCGCGCCTGGTAAATATCATTAGGGCAAGTCTTGCTTTTGGGTACATTACCGGAAGCATGGCGCACAGTTAAAGTAGTATTTCTCCCCAAGGTAGGCAAGAAGGATATGGCCCATCCCAAATCCTTCAGGCCTATCAGTTTGACATCATTTGTACTTAAAGCAATGGAGAAAATAGTTAATATACATCTCCTTGAGACCGTATTGAAAAGGGAGCCTTTACATCCTTGTCAGTTTGCATATATTGCGGGAAAATCGACTGAAACCGCACTATACCATTTGACTGATTTTATTCAGGCAGCACTGGATAAAAAAGAAATAGCACTTTGTGTCTTTCTCGATATTGTGGGGGCTTTTGACAACACTCCTCTTGAATATATGATTAGGGTTCTTAACAATAGAGGAATAGATAATACCACTTCCAATTGGATACGAGCTTTACTCAACAGTAGACTGACTGAAGCTGAAGCAGGTGACTAAACTGTTAAAGTCAAACTTAGTAAAGGATGTCTGCAGGGTGGGGTATTATCACCCATTTTGTGGAGCATAGTAGTTGGTGATCTTCTGGTAAAACTCACAAACCTAGGCATATCATGTCAAGGATATGCGGACGATATTGTGATAATAGCTAGAGGAAAATTTGAATCCACTCTTTGTGATATTATCCAGAGGGGCTTATTAGCAGCTAGTGAATGGTGCAGGGGAACTGAATTGAAAATCAATGCCTCAAAGACCACCATTGTGCCGTTCACTAGAAAAAGATCTCTACCATATATGAAACCTATTCTTCTAAATGGTACACAGGTCGATATTAGCTCTGAGACCAAATACCTCTTTCTTTAGCTCTGAGACCAAATACCTTTTTCTCACGATGTTGTTCATGATCCAAAAAATCTCTTTTCCTCTCTTCTCAAACGACAGTTCTCGTACAAGGTCAAAAACTCAACTCCTCTATTTTTTCCTTTTTTTTTCTATCTACATTTCTGATTTGAAAATGAAAGTCAAATCTGATGCCCTCACGGAGGCCGAAAACTTCGCCCAAGGCTAGCATGCAACTGACGTTACCGACTACCCCCTATGGAAACCTTTCGGGAAAATGATATCACCTATACACGGAATTTCACCCATTCGAACAACAAACGGAAAATGAGCAAGATGTGATGAAGTCAACTCTGCTATTTTCGAAGAATATTTAAGGAATGTTTTTACCCCAAACCCACTTCGCAGTAACAACAACTTAATAGTTTCATTGTCAGATTACACACGGTCGCCAATTAATTTAAATCAAAAAGAAATAAGTAACGCAATTGGAATCCTTGCTCCCAACAAAGCTTGCTCCCAACAAAGTCCCAGGACACGACCTCATTACTGGGAAAATGATCAAGGAGTTTCCACAACAAATTTCGCCAATTGTTAGAAAATAACATGACAACAAATATCTGATTATAATCAAATTAAGAAATTGACAAAGCAATAACATACCTTAATGACAACATTGTCAAAGCAGCAATTCAGTCAACCCAAATTCTAAGCCCATCACAAATTACTACTGTCCCAGCTCATATTAAGCATAAAATAGTACAAAAAAGAAGATTGATGAAAAAATGGCAAACTACTGGACCCCTGTAGACAAAGCTAAATTCAATACAGCGGCAAATCAACTGAAGGCAACGATAAAATAATATGAGGATTGCAAATTAGAAAATTATCTAAACAATTTAGGGACAGCGGCCGCCACAAATTATTCCCTTTGAAAGGCTACTAAAAAACAAAATAGTGTAATAATATATAAACCACCCATAAAAACAGAAAATAATGCCTCTGCAAAAACGAACATTCAGAAAGCTACTACTCTCTCCAAATGCTATATTTAGTCTAAATTAATTTCCAATCTTGTGGAAGGTATTTTAAATAATAGCAATCCCGAAACCAAACAAAGACGCAACAAGTACCAGCTCTTATCGACCCAACAGCCTTTTGCCAATTGTTTCGAAGGAATTTGAGAAAATACTATGTGATAGAATTGTACCTATCTTGATACAACAAAAAGTTATTCCAAGCCACCAGTTCGGATTTAGAAGGCATCATTCATCCCTGCAACAAGTCCATAGAGTTGTAGAAAAAATTTTGGACGACATGGATAATAAAAGTATTGCGTGGCGGTATTCTTGGACATTGCTAAAGCGTGTGATAGAGTTTAGCACAAAGGACTTTTAAATTAAATAAATAGTGCAATACCTTTAAATTATTATTACTTATTAAAATGTTTTACAAGCAACAGATACTTCTACATAAAATACGACGATGAATGTTCATATATTTTACAAATGACAGCGGGAGTGTCCCAAGGTAGTATGCTTGGACCAATTCTATATTTAATAAATACTGCCGATAATCCAACCCCAATTATACCAAGAACCATGATAGCAACATTTGCGAATGCTACTGTACTTCTAGCGTCAAACCACGAGAGATACAGTGCAAAGAATGAAAAAAAAATACATTTCTCTGGTTCAAAAAACCAGAATACACGGTGGAGGAAAGCATAAAAAAATGTAGCGAAAAATACAGGGGGCGTCTATGGACCATTGAAAATAAACATATGCGACAACTATCGGGAATGGAAAATTTCCCACAAAGAAATCTAAAGCGAATCCCACCCACACCGAACATCCACATAGGTTTCAACATTGTCTTTTGATGTTTTATTGTTCATGTATATTAATATGTATCTAGGTATAAATAATACATTTACTTGATTAAAAAATATTTGCTCTGGCAGTGGCCAGAATATATAATATAACCAAATTGTACAAATAATTTTACTTAGTGTTGAAAATCAGATTTTCAATAAATTTAGAAATTTAAAAAAAAAAATGCACCCGGTAACTTCCGTCGCGATCTCTTGTTGAAATCTAGTTTCATTGCGTTTACGACTATTCTTGAAAAGCGTATTGATTGTTTTAAGGACGGTCAGTCGTTTTCAGAATTGTTTGTGTAATATTTCGAATGTGGGTGTCGACTTACTATTTGTGCATTATGTCGGACTGACTTGCGCATATGCTGTGTTGTTGGTAGTTGCTTCCATGCAAGCTGTGATCGTTTGTGATCAAAGGCAGGCATATTTTTTAACAACCAATCCCCTGAGTATTTGCCTATTTTTTGGGGTGTTCGCTGGCATTGTGGTCTGGGCTCCCATGACTAAATGGTGGTGTGATAAAATAATTATGTATATATTTTACTCCTTACAATAATTATGCTCATAATAGTGGTTAGTTTAGACTTTGAAATAAAAAATCCCTTAGGATAGCTTTTCAGTGAATTGTCAAAATCGTTGTTACCTACCCCTGCCATCGAATGCAAAGTGATGACCGCGACTAGCTAGAACACGGTCGCTGTGTCCAACCCGCCACACTCATCAAGGAAGGACAATAGCTTGCAATCCCCCAAAAAGTGATGGTAACGCGTCGCAGCTTATACTCTTACTTCTTTCCCAAAATCCTTACTTTTCAAATGGCATATCTCTTCCTGAGATCTTATCCTACCCTCTTGTCTGGCGAATCAGAGTAATGAACAATTGACTCGACCTGGAATTGCTCCGGTAGCGACTCTCGACATGTGAATTCCTATCCTTTGCTTCTCATAGTGCCACCCCATGAGGCTATATAGCTTCCCTTCTTGTTGTTTTGGTCTCAAACATATCGAAAAACCTACTTCCTCTCTGATACATCCTATTCAGATGTCCTTCCCATTGTCATTTTTTTTATATTTTGCAAACTAGATTTTTATATGTCTAAACTATTGTTTCCCTCAGTCGCCTGCGACACTCTTCTCTATAACAGCTCAACAATTTATTGTTATTAACATAAGATAAGGCCGGTAGAAAATCCTTCAACTTAACCCTCCCCGAGGGTACCAGCTGGTAATAGGTCTACAATGGCATCAATTGTCTGATGGTGCTGGATCTAGGATCAGGATGTAGCGCTCAGTGTTTGATACTCTTTAATAGTACAGCATTGAGAAATATACCTTGCCTATGTTTCGTAGGTAAGGGCTGGATCAAGGTGTCACGGGACCCATGCTGATGATCTGCCGGGCTAGAGACCCTGTTAAATAGTCTAGTCGTAAACGGAGCCCCCGAATAAAAGGCGCCCTTCGGTGGTAATAGCCTAGCTCAGATATTGCGGATCTCTGTCCGAGTGGTCTTTATATTATATACAAGAATATTCATGAAGAAGCAAAAACCCAAACAAAAAATTCCTCGGGACATCACCGCAATTCAATTGGCAAATCAGATGGAGCAGAGAATCCTTGATGAGCCAATGCTTAGTGGGGTAAGATCACCCGCTAAGCCCAAATCAAATGCTTCTGGGTCAATGAACGGATACCTTCATCCGTGACCAAAACAGTGGTTGGACCAATGACAGTAGACAGTGCAGGAATTCGGAAACTTTCTTCCGATGATGTGCCATCCACTTCTGCTGCTGCCAGCGCAAGAATGGACCAACTCAACAAACTCCCATTTCCACTAAGGAGAGATTGTTGACACTGGGGGTAAAACTGGGGGTCAAAGGGAGTAATCCATCCCGACCTACCACCACGGAAAAAATCTCCAGGATGGCTAAGTGGAGCTAAGTGGAGCTGGAGTCAGATGGTACCTCACCTACCTGTCTCAGGCTTTGCAACCAGATGATGCTCTTGCCAATGCAAAGGAGCACAGGGTTGTAAAGGATTCGTCTGGCACAACATCACAACCGAATGTAAACAAGAAACTACAGAAAAGGGTACGAAACACCTTTTCTCCAAATCTTGAAGTAGCCAAAAAGACGAAAACGGCAACACCGTCAGGCCCACCTAGTCGTGGAGGGTCCAAGGCAGCTACGCTAAGTTGGCGTCCGTCACCAAGGTGGCTGTTGTTGCAGCGGATTATCCGAACACCATCCTGACTAGTAACGAGCTGACAAGTGTTGAGCAGATGTTGCTTAAGAAGCTGGTTGAAGAGTGGACCAAAGAATTCTCCTTCGATGGTATCCACTTAAAGCCTGGCTTCCTGAGCATCGACTGCTGTTCGACGGACTCGATGGAAGGGTCGTGATGCAGCTTTCAGTGAGAAAGGGCGTCAGTTTGTTCGGCAGAGTGGGAGACAACATCCCACAATCACACACAGTCTTCCTCTTCCTCCCTCGTAGTAGTGGACAAGAGGTAGCTGTGTCACTAAAGTTTTTCTCCAGCCAAAATATTGGGCTAAACACCAAATTCTGGAGAATATGGAGTTGCAAAGACGAGGGCTACGGACAGTTGTTGTATGTGGAAATAGATGATGGGTCCATGCAACTAATCCAGAGCTCGGGATATGCGTTGAACTTCCGATTTAGCAAAATCAAAGTCGGTTGTTCCAAACGTACTCAAGAAAAGCCCAAGGCAGAGGAAGTAGAGGCGACAAACATCCCACCTCTGTAAGAGGTAACTACGAGTAGTAGGCTTCCCCCAGCTGAACCGAAGACTGTGGCCCCGGAAATCTCTTCCAGGGCCCCCAGTGTTGTGATAGGGGCTGAGGCCGCATACTGTCCTTCACTAGTACACAGCCTGGAGGATGTCTCTATGGACGAGGAGGACGAAAATGGGAATAGCACCATCCCCTCACAACCTGTTCCATAAGATGACGAGACTGAAAGTGGCTCAAGCAAACATCATTCATCATTGCGAGGGTGTTTGCCAAGAACAACATGTGGCTGGCCTTCATTCAAAAGCCATGGTGTTACAAAGGACAAATTAGGGGCCTTTCTAGTAAGTTTACAAACGTAATATGGGATGCCAATGCTGACATTCCCCGCACCTGTATCCTGATTAGATATGATATTAACTACTTTGTCTTTCCGAATTCATGTCGCGAGATCTCACACCAATCATGGTAAAGTACATAGATGATGGGGTCTCTCGCGATATAGTCGTTGCATCGGCCTACTTTCTGGGAGATATGAATGATATCCCGGAAGAAGTCTATAAGCTGGCGAGGTATTGCCTATCCAAAGGATTTCACTATTGGTGGGCTGTGACTCAAACGCACACAATACCATCTGGGGTAGCAGTGACACCAATAAACGGGGTGAGTCATTTATAGAATCACTTATTTTATATATATTGAATAAGGGGAACACTCCCACTTTTAGAAATGTAATTAGGGAGGAAGTTCTTGATCTGACTTTCTGTAGTCCAGAGCTAACTATATCAGTGTTAACAATTGGAAAGTTTCGGACGAACCCTCTCTGTCGGACCAGAGCATAATTGAGTTCGATATAGGAGGTATAGTCACAAAAACGGTATTTTTAGAAATCCTAGGTGTACTAACAGGGAATTCTTCGATAGTTCAGTGCATTCACTACTCTCATCCTCACACATCCTAGGAATATATAAAAATCCGGTTGAGCTAGAGGAGGGTGTCAATGAGCTGAATGAAATTATTTCCGAATCCTATGTTTTATCTTGTCCTCTAAGAACAAAGAAAAACAGCAGGAATATTCCTTGGTGAAACTCTAATCTGTCTACTAGACGTACTAAGGTGCGTAGGCTATTCAATCTAGCTAAGCGTACGGGGAATTGGGAAGAATATAAAAAAGAGTTCACGATCTATAACAAAGGTATCAGACAAGCCAAAAGGACTAGCTTTAGATCCTTTTGTGAAAGTGTAGAATCGACTCCATCGAGCTCTTACGAAAAACAATGTCGATTTAAAGCTGGCATGGAAATGAGGATGGGACGTTAACGGCAAATGAAGAGGATCCCCTTTTGCTGCATGTGCACTTTCCTGGGAGCTCGATCCAGTTACCGCCATCTTTTCAAATGGATGCTCTTCCAAGAAGAGCAAGCAAGATTGGCTGGAAGGTGGCCAAAGGATTTAGAACTACTGAGAGGTTGAAATGGGCCATCAGCTCTTTTCAGCCATAAAAATCGCCGGCTGGGGATGGTATTTTCCCGATCCTTCTCCAAAGGAGTGGTGAGGCACTTATTCCGCGCCTGGTAAATATCATTAGGGCAAGTCTTGCTTTTGGGTACATTACCGGAAGCATGGCGCACAGTTAAAGTAGTATTTCTCCCCAAGGTAGGCAAGAAGGATATGGCCCATCCCAAATCCTTCAGGCCTATCAGTTTGACATCATTTGTACTTAAAGCAATGGAGAAAATAGTTAATATACATCTCCTTGAGACCGTATTGAAAAGGGAGCCTTTACATCCTTGTCAGTTTGCATATATTGCGGGAAAATCGACTGAAACCGCACTATACCATTTGACTGATTTTATTCAGGCAGCACTGGATAAAAAAGAAATAGCACTTTGTGTCTTTCTCGATATTGTGGGGGCTTTTGACAACACTCCTCTTGATTATATGATTAGGGTTCTTAACAATAGAGGAATAGATAATACCACTTCCAATTGGATACGAGCTTTACTCAACAGTAGACTGACTGAAGCTGAAGCAGGTGACTAAACTGTTAAAGTCAAACTTAGTAAAGGATGTCTGCAGCGTGGGGTATTATCACCCATTTTGTGGAGCATAGTAGTTGGTGATCTTCTGGTAAAACTCACAAACCTAGGCATATCATGTCAAGGATATGCGGACGATATTGTGATAATAGCTAGAGGAAAATTTGAATCCACTCTTTGTGATATTATCCAGAGGGGCTTATTAGCAGCTAGTGAATGGTGCAGGGGAACTGAATTGAAAATCAATGCCTCAAAGACCACCATTGTGCCGTTCACTAGAAAAAGATCTCTACCATATATGAAACCTATTCTTCTAAATGGTACACAGGTCGATATTAGCTCTGAGACCAAATACCTCTTTCTTTAGCTCTGAGACCAAATACCTTTTTCTCACGATGTTGTTCATGATCCAAAAAATCTCTTTTCCTCTCTTCTCAAACGACAGTTCTCGTACAAGGTCAAAAACTCAACTCCTCTATTTTTTCCTTTTTTTTTCTATCTACATTTCTGATTTGAAAATGAAAGTCAAATCTGATGCCCTCACGGAGGCCGAAAACTTCGCCCAAGGCTAGCATGCAACTGACGTTACCGACTACCCCCTATGGAAACCTTTCGGGAAAATGATATCACCTATACACGGAATTTCACCCATTCGTACAACAAACGGAAAATGAGCAAGATGTGATGAAGTCAACTCTGCTATTTTCGAAGAATATTTAAGGAATGTTTTTACCCCAAACCCACTTCGCAGTAACAACAACTTAATAGTTTCATTGTCAGATGACACACGGTCGCCAATTAATTTAAATCAAAAAGAAATAAGTAACGCAATTGGAATCCTTGCTCCCAACAAAGTCCCAGGACACGACCTCATTACTGGGAAAATGATCAAGGAGTTTCCACAACAAATTTCGCCAATTGTTAGAAAATAACATGACAACAAATATCTGATTATAATCAAATTAAGAAATTGACAAAGCAATAACATACCTTAATGACAACATTGTCAAAGCAGCAATTCAGTCAACCCAAATTCTAAGCCCATCACAAATTACTACTGTCCCAGCTCATATTAAGCATAAAATAGTACAAAAAAGAAGATTGATGAAAAAATGGCAAACTACTGGACCCCTGTAGACAAAGCTAAATTCAATACAGCGGCAAATCAACTGAAGGCAACGATAAAATAATTGAGGATTGCAAATTAGAAAATTATCTAAACAATTTAGGGACAGCGGCCGCCACAAATTATTCCCTTTGAAAGGCTACTAAAAAACAAAATAGTGCAATAATATATAAACCACCCATAAAAACAGAAAATAATGCCTCTGCAAAAACGAACATTCAGAAAGCTACTACTCTCTCCAAATGCTATATTTAGTCTAAATTAATTTCCAATCTTGTGGAAGGTATTTTAAATAATAGCAATCCCGAAACCAAACAAAGACGCAACAAGTACCAGCTCTTATCGACCCAACAGCCTTTTGCCAATTGTTTCGAAGGAATTTGAGAAAATACTATGTGATAGAATTGTACCTATCTTGATACAACAAAAAGTTATTCCAAGCCACCAGTTCGGATTTAGAAGGCATCATTCATCCCTGCAACAAGTCCATAGAGTTGTAGAAAAAATTTTGGACGACATGGATAATAAAAGTATTGCGTGGCGGTATTCTTGGACATTGCTAAAGCGTGTGATAGAGTTTGGCACAAAGGACTTTTAAATTAAATAAATAGTGCAATACCTTTAAATTATTATTACTTATTAAAATGTTTTACAAGCAACAGATACTTCTACATAAAATACGACGATGAATGTTCATATATTTTACAAATGACAGCGGGAGTGTCCCAAGGTAGTATGCTTGGACCAATTCTATATTTAATAAATACTGCCGATAATCCAACCCCAATTATACCAAGAACCATGATAGCAACATTTGCGAATGCTACTGTACTTCTAGCGTCAAACCACGAGAGATACAGTGCAAAGAATGAAAAAAAATACATTTCTCTGGTTCAAAAAACCAGAATACACGGTGGAGGAAAGCATAAAAAAATGTAGCGAAAAATACAGGGGGCGTCTATGGACCATTGAAAATAAACATATGCGACAACTATCGGGAATGGAAAATTTCCCACAAAGAAATCTAAAGCGAATCCCACCCACACCGAACATCCACATAGGTTTCAACATTGTCTTTTGATGTTTTATTGTTCATGTATATTAATATGTATCTAGGTATAAATAATACATTTACTTGATTAAAAAATATTTGCTCTGGCAGTGGCCAGAATATATAATATAACCAAATTGTACAAATAATTTTACTTAGTGTTGAAAATCAGATTTTCAATAAATTTAGAAATTTAAAAAAAAAAATGCACCCGGTAACTTCCGTCGCGATCTCTTGTTGAAATCTAGTTTCATTGCGTTTACGACTATTCTTGAAAAGCGTATTGATTGTTTTAAGGGCGGTCAGTCGTTTTCAGAATTGTTTGTGTAATATTTCGAATGTGGGTGTCGACTTACTATTTGTGCATTATGTCGGACTGACTTGCGCATATGCTGTGTTGTTGGTAGTTGCTTCCATGCAAGCTGTGATCGTTTGTGATCAAAGGCAGGCATATTTTTTAACAACCAATCTCGTGAGTATTTGCCTATTTTTTGGGGTGTTCGCTGGCATTGTGGTCTGGGCTCCCATGACTAAATGGTGGTGTGATAAAATAATTATGTAGGAGAAAATTTGGTCATATATTTTACTCCTTACAATAATTATGCTCATAATAGTGGTTAGTTTAGACTTTGAAATAAAAAATCCCTTAGGATAGCTTTTCAGTGAATTGTCAAAATCGTTGTTACCTACCCCTGCCATCGAATGCAAAGTGATGACCGCGACTAGCTAGAACACGGTCGCTGTGTCCAACCCGCCACACTCATCAAGGAAGGACAATAGCTTGCAATCCCCCAAAAAGTGATGGTAACGCGTCGCAGCTTATACTCTTACTTCTTTCCCAAAATCCTTACTTTTCAAATGGCATATCTCTTCCTGAGATCTTATCCTACCCTCTTGTCTGGCGAATCAGAGTAATGAACAATTGACTCGACCTGGAATTGCTCCGGTAGCGACTCTCGACATGTGAATTCCTATCCTTTGCTTCTCATAGTGCCACCCCATGAGGCTATATAGCTTCCCTTCTTGTTGTTTTGGTCTCAAACATATCGAAAAACCTACTTCCTCTCTGATACATCCTATTCAGATGTCCTTCCCATTGTCATTTTTTTTATATTTTGCAAACTAGATTTTTATATGTCTAAACTATTGTTTCCCTCAGTCGCCTGCGACACTCTTCTCTATAACAGCTCAACAATTTATTGTTATTAACATAAGATAAGGCCGGTAGAAAATCCTTCAACTTAACCCTCCCCGAGGGTACCAGCTGGTAATAGGTCTACAATGGCATCAATTGTCTGATGGTGCTGGATCTAGGATCAGGATGTAGCGCTCAGTGTTTGATACTCTTTAATAGTACAGCATTGAGAAATATACCTTGCCTATGTTTCGTAGGTAAGGGCTGGATCAAGGTGTCACGGGACCCATGCTGATGATCTGCCGGGCTAGAGACCCTGTTAAATAGTCTAGTCGTAAACGGAGCCCCCGAATAAAAGGCGCCCTTCGGTGGTAATAGCCTAGCTCAGATATTGCGGATCTCTGTCCGAGTGGTCTTTATATTATATACAAGAATATTCATGAAGAAGCAAAAACCCAAACAAAAAATTCCTCGGGACATCACCGCAATTCAATTGGCAAATCAGATGGAGCAGAGAATCCTTGATGAGCCAATGCTTAGTGGGGTAAGATCACCCGCTAAGCCCAAATCAAATGCTTCTGGGTCAATGAACGGATACCTTCATCCGTGACCAAAACAGTGGTTGGACCAATGACAGTAGACAGTGCAGGAATTCGGAAACTTTCTTCCGATGATGTGCCATCCACTTCTGCTGCTGCCAGCGCAAGAATGGACCAACTCAACAAACTCCCATTTCCACTAAGGAGAGATTGTTGACACTGGGGGTAAAACTGGGGGTCAAAGGGAGTAATCCATCCCGACCTACCACCACGGAAAAAATCTCCAGGATGGCTAAGTGGAGCTGGAGTCAGATGGTACCTCACCTACCTGTCTCAGGCTTTGCAACCAGATGATGCTCTTGCCAATGCAAAGGAGCACAGGGTTGTAAAGGATTCGTCTGGCACAACATCACAACCGAATGTAAACAAGAAACTACAGAAAAGGGTACGAAACACCTTTTCTCCAAATCTTGAAGTAGCCAAAAAGACGAAAACGGCAACACCGTCAGGCCCACCTAGTCGTGGAGGGTCCAAGGCAGCTACGCTAAGTTGGCGTCCGTCACCAAGGTGGCTGTTGTTGCAGCGGATTATCCGAACACCATCCTGACTAGTAACGAGCTGACAAGTGTTGAGCAGATGTTGCTTAAGAAGCTGGTTGAAGAGTGGACCAAAGAATTCTCCTTCGATGGTATCCACTTAAAGCCTGGCTTCCTGAGCATCGACTGCTGTTCGACGGACTCGATGGAAGGGTCGTGATGCAGCTTTCAGTGAGAAAGGGCGTCAGTTTGTTCGGCAGAGTGGGAGACAACATCCCACAATCACACACAGTCTTCCTCTTCCTCCCTCGTAGTAGTGGACAAGAGGTAGCTGTGTCACTAAAGTTTTTCTCCAGCCAAAATATTGGGCTAAACACCAAATTCTGGAGAATATGGAGTTGCAAAGACGAGGGCTACGGACAGTTGTTGTATGTGGAAATAGATGATGGGTCCATGCAACTAATCCAGAGCTCGGGATATGCGTTGAACTTCCGATTTAGCAAAATCAAAGTCGGTTGTTCCAAACGTACTCAAGAAAAGCCCAAGGCAGAGGAAGTAGAGGCGACAAACATCCCACCTCTGTAAGAGGTAACTACGAGTAGTAGGCTTCCCCCAGCTGAACCGAAGACTGTGGCCCCGGAAATCTCTTCCAGGGCCCCCAGTGTTGTGATAGGGGCTGAGGCCGCATACTGTCCTTCACTAGTACACAGCCTGGAGGATGTCTCTATGGACGAGGAGGACGAAAATGGGAATAGCACCATCCCCTCACAACCTGTTCCATAAGATGACGAGACTGAAAGTGGCTCAAGCAAACATCATTCATCATTGCGAGGGTGTTTGCCAAGAACAACATGTGGCTGGCCTTCATTCAAAAGCCATGGTGTTACAAAGGACAAATTAGGGGCCTTTCTAGTAAGTTTACAAACGTAATATGGGATGCCAATGCTGACATTCCCCGCACCTGTATCCTGATTAGATATGATATTAACTACTTTGTCTTTCCGAATTCATGTCGCGAGATCTCACACCAATCATGGTAAAGTACATAGATGATGGGGTCTCTCGCGATATAGTCGTTGCATCGGCCTACTTTCTGGGAGATATGAATGATATCCCGGAAGAAGTCTATAAGCTGGCGAGGTATTGCCTATCCAAAGGATTTCACTATTGGTGGGCTGTGACTCAAACGCACACAATACCATCTGGGGTAGCAGTGACACCAATAAACGGGGTGAGTCATTTATAGAATCACTTATTTTATATATATTGAATAAGGGGAACACTCCCACTTTTAGAAATGTAATTAGGGAGGAAGTTTTTGATCTGACTTTCTGTAGTCCAGAGCTAACTATATCAGTGTTAATAATTGGAAAGTTTCGGACGAACCCTCTCTGTCGGACCAGAGCATAATTGAGTTCGATATAGGAGGTATAGTCACAAAAACGGTATTTTTAGAAATCCTAGGTGTACTAACAGGGAATTCTTCGATAGTTCAGTGCATTCACTACTCTCATCCTCACACATCCTAGGAATATATAAAAATCCGGTTGAGCTAGAGGAGGGTGTCAATGAGCTGAATGAAATTATTTCCGAATCCTATGTTTTATCTTGTCCTCTAAGAACAAAGAAAAACAGCAGGAATATTCCTTGGTGAAACTCTAATCTGTCTACTAGACGTACTAAGGTGCGTAGGCTATTCAATCTAGCTAAGCGTACGGGGAATTGGGAAGAATATAAAAAAGAGTTCACGATCTATAACAAAGGTATCAGACAAGCCAAAAGGACTAGCTTTAGATCCTTTTGTGAAAGTGTAGAATCGACTCCATCGAGCTCTTACGAAAAACAATGTCGATTTAAAGCTGGCATGGAAATGAGGATGGGACGTTAACGGCAAATGAAGAGGATCCCCTTTTGCTGCATGTGCACTTTCCTGGGAGCTCGATCCAGTTACCGCCATCTTTTCAAATGGATGCTCTTCCAAGAAGAGCAAGCAAGATTGGCTGGAAGGTGGCCAAAGGATTTAGAACTACTGAGAGGTTGAAATGGGCCATCAGCTCTTTTCAGCCATAAAAATCGCCGGCTGGGGATGGTATTTTCCCGATCCTTCTCCAAAGGAGTGGTGAGGCACTTATTCCGCGCCTGGTAAATATCATTAGGGCAAGTCTTGCTTTTGGGTACATTACCGGAAGCATGGCGCACAGTTAAAGTAGTATTTCTCCCCAAGGTAGGCAAGAAGGATATGGCCCATCCCAAATCCTTCAGGCCTATCAGTTTGACATCATTTGTACTTAAAGCAATGGAGAAAATAGTTAATATACATCTCCTTGAGACCGTATTGAAAAGGGAGCCTTTACATCCTTGTCAGTTTGCATATATTGCGGGAAAATCGACTGAAACCGGACTATACCATTTGACTGATTTTATTCAGGCAGCACTGGATAAAAAAGAAATAGCACTTTGTGTCTTTCTCGATATTGTGGGGGCTTTTGACAACACTCCTCTTGAATATATGATTAGGGTTCTTAACAATAGAGGAATAGATAATACCACTTCCAATTGGATACGAGCTTTACTCAACAGTAGACTGACTGAAGCTGAAGCAGGTGACTAAACTGTTAAAGTCAAACTTAGTAAAGGATGTCTGCAGGGTGGGGTATTATCACCCATTTTGTGGAGCATAGTAGTTGGTGATCTTCTGGTAAAACTCACAAACCTAGGCATATCATGTCAAGGATATGCGGACGATATTGTGATAATAGCTAGAGGAAAATTTGAATCCACTCTTTGTGATATTATCCAGAGGGGCTTATTAGCAGCTAGTGAATGGTGCAGGGGAACTGAATTGAAAATCAATGCCTCAAAGACCACCATTGTGCCGTTCACTAGAAAAAGATCTCTACCATATATGAAACCTATTCTTCTAAATGGTACACAGGTCGATATTAGCTCTGAGACCAAATACCTCGGAGTTATTTTCGACAAAAAGTTATTGTGGAGGGCTCATCGGACAGCAACCACCAAGAGGGCTACAGCTTCCTTAATGATATGTAGACGGCTTTCTGGTATATATATATATATATATATATATATATATATATATATATATATATATATATATATATATATATATATATATATATATATATATATATATATATATATATATATATA
The DNA here is from genome assembly GCA_920105625.2 of Clusia tigrina. NCBI lineage: Eukaryota > Metazoa > Arthropoda > Insecta > Diptera > Clusiidae > Clusia > Clusia tigrina. The sequence continues at coordinate 139,295,384 of OV050031.1, forward strand.
TATATATATATATATATATATATATATATATATATATATATATATATATATATATATATATATATATATATATATATATATATATATATATATATATATATATATATATATATATATATATATATATATATATATATATATATATATATATATATATATATATATATATATATATATATATATATATATATATATATATATATATATATATATATATATATATATATATATATATATATATATATATATATATATATATATATATATATATATATATAAAAAGGGTTTTTCAAAAGAAACGCTACAAAAGTGAATCGATAGTGACAGCAAACGACGCCATATTTTTTCCCGCTCTTTTGACATTTCTCTTCAGTAAAGTTTGCCATTGCATCATGCAAAGATATACGAGCCAACAACGAGTCAAAATTATTAAAATTTACTACCGAAATTCGGAGTCAGTCGCCTCAACTTTAAGAGCGCTACGTCCAATTTATGGTCGTGATAATTGTCCTAGCAGATCAACAATTGAGCGTCTAGTGGAAAAATTTGAATCCACAGGCACAGTACAAAATGTTCCCGTGCCAGTGAGACAAAGAATTTCCCGTAGTGTCGAGAATATTGCTGCCGCTGAGGCTTCAGTTCAAGAAAGCCCAAAAGTGTCTCTCACACGTCGTTCTCAAGCGTTAGGCACCTCTGTGACGTCGTTGTGGCGAATTTTGCGAAAAGATCTTGGCCTACATCCTAACAAGATCAAATTGACGCAAGAACTGAAGCCGCTTGACCACCATAAGTGTCGTATGTTCGTGAATTGGGCTGAGCAACAACTTGAAAATGATTCGGATTTTCATCGGAAAATCATCTTCAGCGATGAGGCTCATTTCTGGCTGAATGGCTTCGTCAATAAGCAAAATATGCGTTATTGGTTAGACAGCAATCCACAGGTACTCCATGAGTCATCATTGCATCCCGAAAAAATTACGGTTTGGTGCGGTTTATGGGCCGGCGGCGTCATTGGGCCGTACTTCTTCCGTGATGATCAAGACCGGCACATTACTGTGAATGCGAATCGCCACCGTTCAATGATAACCGAATATTTTTGGTCCCAATTGGATAATATGGACTTGGAGGACATGTGGTTCCAACAGGACGGCGCCACAAGCCACACAGCGAATGCCACAATCAATTTACTGCAAACCAAGTTTGGTGAACGTGTTATCTCACGAAATGGCCTAGTCGATTGGCCGCCTCGGTCGTGCTATTTGACGCCGTTAGATTATTCCTTGTGGGGCTACGTCAAATCTGTGGTCTATGCCAACAAGCCAGCGACGATTGATGAACTTCGTACGAATATCGAACGTGAAATTGCAGCAGTACCGGCCGATTTATGCTTGAAAACCGTTGAAAATTGGGTTCAGCGTCTGGACTTCTGCAAGCGTGCCCGTGGTGGCCATGCAAAAGAAATCGAATTCCATTGATAATGGCATCGAACGTACTTTCACAGGAATGAAGAATTTCATTGATATCTAAAACCGGTTTTGTTTTATTTAAAAAAAACTTTTGTAGCGCTCTTATTGAAAAACCCGATATATATGTATATATATATATATATATATATATATATATATATATATATATATACATATATACGAGTGGGAAGCACTACTGGGAGCTGATCGTGCTAACTTATATATATATATATATATATATATATATATATATATATATGTATATATATATATATATATATACTCGTATATATGTATATATATATATATATATATATATATATATATATATATATATATATATATATATAAGTTAGCACGATCAGCTCCCAGTAGTGCTTCCCACGCTTTGGTCATGCATTCCATAACACCAGCGGTACTGCAGTAATAAAGGCAACAACAACGAGAGGAATGCTACACAAAACCAACGTCCGCTGCACGCCTTCAAGCCGTCGCGATAACAGCAGCGACGGACACCCAACACCACACACGAGGCGCAAGTCAGCACTTTTACTGTGAGGTGTAGATTAGAAAATAAGAATTTGTGTCAATTAATTTTAGTCTTGATTAAGTTTTGGAAATAAAACATCGTCGAGCTCGAACCAACCAGCGTTTTCATAAAATAAAGTATCAGTGGCGCCCAATGGTGCAAAGAACACATGTTGGATAAAAAAATTAATTTCTACAAAAGTTACAAAATTAATTAAGAACATCTGCGCAAGTGTTGCGCCCGCGAGATCATTACTCAAAACATTCATTACTCAACATTGCGCAAGGACAAGAAGGGAAAAACTTGGGAACTTTGACGGCAGCAAATCCCTACGTTTCCAGCCAACTAGTTTAACTGTAGCAGCTTAAGCCAAAATGTCAATTTAAGTAGAGTGCTTGTGGAAAAAAATATTAAATAAAACTTAAATAAAACATAAAAATTAATAGATTTTGTTCTAAAGTCAATTACAAATTTAGGGGCTAAAAAAAATTTATTTAAATAAATAATTTTTGCAAGGGTGGAAGCTAAAAAATATCCAAATAAACGTGCGACCATTTTAAATCGTCTGAGTATTCTGCACAGACATTTGTGTCTGGATTCTTTGTGTTGTGGGTGACTTTGACAGTGAACTCGAGGAACTAAACGACAGATTCTGGCTATTTAAACTTAACATTTCTGATAACAATAAGGCAATAAAATGACCACTCCTGAACAAGTAAGGGAAATGTTAGATTGCGCCCTCGAGGCACAGAAATTCGAATTCAATACGCAACTTGCTACTATAACCCGGAAACTAGAAAAAATTGAAACTAAAACACCTGAGGTTGAGGTTTACAGAGAAGTTCGGATAATACCAGGGATCCGGTGCGAGGAGACCCTTGATATAGTAAAGTCTTTGCCCGATTTCGAAGGCAAAGAAGAAAATTATGTGTCGTGGAGACAGGCGGCACATACCGCCTATAAGCTTTTTGAGAGTTACGATGGTAGCTCCAAACATTATCAGGCCGCGGCCATAATTAGGAGCAAAATTAAAGGAACCGCGGATATGGTGTTATCTTCTTTGAACACCGTTTTAAATTTAAAAGCTATCATTAACAGGCTTGATTTCACCTACGCTGACAAGCGCCCTGTTTATCTTATTGAACAGGAATTATCCACACTCCGTCAAGGCAACTTAACCCTTTTACAGTTCTATGATGAGATTGAGAGAAAACTGACTCTCCTTACAAATAAGACACAAATGTCATACGATTCCAGTGTCGCCTCTTCAATGAATGAAAAGTACAGGGCAGATGTTCTACGAGTATTTATATCAGGAACAAAAAAATCATTAAGTGATATGCTCTTCTCGGCACAACCGAAAAATATACCGACAGCTCTGGCATTGTCTCGGGAAATTGAGGCTAACCACGAGCGATACCTGTTTGCAAGCAATTATGCAAGGGCTTTAGAGGATAAGGATAAGCCAAGACAGCAGAATTGGAATATCCCTACTGGAGGCCAAGTAAACCCCTTCAACCAATACAAAAGTCCTCACTATTCAAAACGCCAAAACTTCGGAAACGTGGCTCCCCAGCCGCAAGAACGCCCGCTTCCAATGGACACTTCTGGCTCGTCACAGTTTAGGCAACCGACAATTTCCCAGAAAAATGGCGGTTTCTTTCATCAACAGTCACCTGACCATCGGAACCAAGGTTCGTTTCGGAATAATCACCAACCAGTTTCATACGGCCAATCCCGTGGCCAATATTACAATCAAGCCTCTACACAGTATGGTCGAAATCAACAAGATATCCATAATCAGAAAAGGGCACATAGCGTTACTTCTAGTTCCATTGAGCCTAAGCACCAGAGAATCAATCATATGGGTCAGCAACATGACCAGCCCGAGCAAGATTATCAATCGAAAGCTGACGCAGAAGCGTCTGAAATTGAGGAATCCCTGGAATCTGAACAAATCCATTTTTTAGGGAAAAATCCCTGCTTCCATACTTAGAAAGGACAATTGCAGGGAGAAAAATTAAATTACTAATAGACACGGGGGCTTCAAAAATTTATATAAAGCCCCTTCTGGAGTTAATCCATGTCTTTTCGGTGCAACGACCGTTCGTAGTAACGTCACTTCATGGCTTCGATGATATTAAGCAAAAATGTTATATTAACTTGTTCGACACGATCACTACCTTGTTTATACTCTCTTCGCTATCCACTTTCGATGGAATAATCGGCCTCGATCTGCTAACGAAGATAAGGGCAACGTTAGATTTTAAGAACAAGAAGATAATTACAAAATCAGGTTCGGAAGAACTCAAATTTCTAAAGTGTGTAAATGTGAATTTCACACAAATCGAAGATATCAGGGTACCACACACAGTGACAAACAGATTTAGAGAAATGATGAGAAGGTTGAATGGCGCTTTTGCGAAACCCAATGAATCACTACCGTTTAATACAAATATTGTCGCGACTATCCGCACGGTCGGTAACGACCCTGTTTACTCGAGACTATACCCATACCCAATGGGTGTGGCAGATTTTGTCAATTCAGAGTTCAAAGACTTATTGCGTAAGGGCATAATTAGGCCATCCAGATCTCCATACAATAATCCCATTTGGGTTGTTGACAAAAAAGGCAAGGATGATCAAGGAAACATAAAAAAACGACTTGTTATTGATTTTAGAAAATTGAACCTATACCTGAAATTACAGTAATTCTTTCCAACCTGGGTAAAGCCAGATACTTCACTAACTGATCTTAAGTCAGGTTTCCATCAAATAACTCTTGCGGAACAGGATAGGGAGAAAACGGCTTTCTCGGTAGGAGGTGGCAAATACGAATTTTGCAGACTACCCTTTGGGTTAAAAATGCGCCCAGCATTTTCCAAAGGGCCATAGATGATGTACTTTGGAAAGAGATAGGTAAAACATGTTATGTTTACGTCGATGACGTTATAATCTTTTCTGAAAACGAAGAGGACCACGTAGCCCACATTGCATGGGTCCTAACTAAATTTTATGAGGCCAACATGAGAGTGTCCCGTGAAAAATCACACTTTTTTAAGGAAAGTGTTGAATATCTTGGCTTCATTGTGTCTAGGGGAGGCATAAAAACAGTCCCCGATAAAGTGGAAGCCATTCGTACGTATAAGCAGCCAACAACTCTATTCAACGTCCGGTCATTCTTAGGTTTAGCGAGCTACTACCGGCGCTTCATCAGGGATTTTGCATCAATAGCAAAACCAATTACAGATATATTAAATCGTTGACAACGAAAAAGTTGGCGCCGCTCAGTCTAAAAAAATCCCAATACATTTCAATGAGGAACAGATTCAAGCCTTTAACAAACTGAAGGAAATCCTGGCCTCCGAGGATGTTATGCTGCTGTACCCTGACTTTAAAAAACCTTTCGATCTAACGACGGATGCGTCGGCACTGGGTTTAGGAGCGGTTCTCTCACAAGAGGGGAAACCAATTGCCATGATCTCAAGAACTCTGAAGGACAGGGAACGGTATTTTGCAACAAATGAACGCGAACTGCTTACAATTGTTTGGGCTCTTCAGAAATTAAGAAATTATCTTTATGGAGTGAAAGGTCTCAACAGGCGCAGTCTCCGATCGAAACCCTAATGCAAAAATCAAAAGATGGAGATGCTTCGTAGATGAACACAATGCAAGGCTCCTCCATAAACCAGGAAGGGAAAATTATGTGGCTGACGCATTGTCGCGTCATAATATTCATGCGCTCGAAGAAGAGGCACACTCAGACGTTGCCACCGTCCATAGTGCGGTTTCGCTGACGTATACGATTGAGTCTATGGAAAAACCGCTTAACTTCATCAGGAACCAAATCGTTCTTGAGAAAGCACATTTCGCGTTAAAACGCCACTTTATACTCTTCAGGGAAAAGACACGCCACATAATTAGTTTCAGAGACAAGGATTCTTTACTCAGGGAGGTGAAGGCAGCAGTAAACCCAAGTGTAGTAAACGCTATACATTGCACCTTGCCAACGCTTGCCGTAATCCAGCATGACTTGGTAAAAGATTTTCCGGTTTGGTAACTTCATATGGTCCTAGGTACTCGCTCGATAATTTTTTGCCCGAAACAAATTGTGTCCTCTTGATCGCCACCAGGTCTGCTGTTTTGTAGACTACTTCATTTTTTCGTTTTTTGTCGAAGTTTTGCTTATATTTGACTTGAACCTTAGCGATTTCTTCTTTTGCTGTCGTCTCGATCGTTCATAAAAATTGTTGCTGTTTCTGCTTCAACCATCTCGTTTGTGTTGACATCCAATGCTGTTCTCATTTTTACCCCAAACATCAACTCGAATGAAGTATATTTTGTTGATTTGTTTACTGCGTTGTTAACTACGTTTTGTACTTTGTTGACATGCTTGTACTAAGCTTCTGGGCGATCCTCTGAAAATTTGGAGATGACATAAATTATTACCCGATTTAGGCGTTCCACCTGGCCGTTTCCTCTCGCTACGCCTGTGGTGGTTAAGGCATGTTCAATTGATTTCGCTTCACTCCATTCTTTGAATGCTGCAGACGTGAACGCTGGCTCTTTGACGCTGATAATTCGTAGCGGTGCTCCAAAAATAATAGTCCAATCCGATAATTTTTTGATATCTTCTTCTGCCGACGTAGATTTGGTAGGGTAGAGCCAAGTAAACTTACTAAATCCATCGATGACAGCAAATATGTACTTGTACTTTTTTGTTGTAGCGTCCATTGGTCCCAAATGATCAATGTGGAGGGTAAATAGTGGGGCATCGCCCTTATCAATAACGTTTAGGTGGCCCTCTTACTTACCTAGTTTTCTGTTGAATAGAATGCATTTAACACAGTTCCGGATAACTTTTTCCGCTTTCTGGCGCAGATGTGGTATGTAATTTTTTTGTTTAAGCGCGTTTACCGTCTTTTCAGTCGCAAAGTACCCTTTCTCGTCTTCTGTTCTAATGATTTCATTTTCCATTAGTCGCGGTACTGCCAAAAGCATTAACCCATTTTTATTTTTAAATAAAATTTCGTTTCTTCGTACATAATCTTCATACTGCGTTGTTGCTAAAATTTTCTTGATTGCTGCGAAATGTTCGTCTTTTGCTTGTGCCTGCCGTAAACGTGTGAAAATTTCCTCGTTGATCACCATTATGCTCGCTGGTGCTCTGCTTAGCGCGTCGACATGTCTCATGGAAGTTCCTTTTCGATGTTCTATTATGTACTGATAATCTTGTAGATATAAAATCCAACGTGTCACAGCCGGTGATAAATCGCTCTTATTAGTTGTACATTTGAAAGCTTGACAATCCGTGACCAGTTTTGAACTCTGTGCCTTAATTTCCAAATAGAAACTGTGAAGCTTACTTTCTTCCGGTGAACACTTCTTGCTCCAATAGTAAACTGGATCTAGCTTTTCGTTGAACTTTTGGAGTAAAATTGTCCCAAAACCCTCTTTGCAGGCATCTGTATGCAGTTCTGTTACAGCGGTTGGAGAAAAAACTTTTAAGGTAGGTTGTTTCGTAAGTATGCTTTTAATATCTTCCATTGCTTTCGTTTCCACTGGTCCAATTTCGAATTTTGAATTTTTTTTTAGCAAATCTGTCAATGGTTTTGTGATTATTGCGTAATTCTGCACAGCTTTGCGAAAATATCCAGTTAGTCCCAGAAAGGATTGAAGCTTCTTAATGTCATCTGGCACAGGGAATTTTTTGATTGCTACACATTTTTCAGCATCAGGCGATATTCAACCTTTTCCAATTAACAGACCCAAGTAAACGACTTCCTTTTGTAAAAATTTACACTTCTTCCATTTTATTCTTAGTCCGTACTGCTCTGCTACTTTTAAGACGGTACTTAATTTGCTTATTCCTTCTTCTTCATCTTGTGAGTAAATTATGACATCGTCCATGGAAATTTGCATGATATTATCGCATACTAACCACCGGAAACAGTGGTTGATGAAACGTAGAAATATTGCGGGCGAGTTGCAGAAACCGAAGGGTGCCCTATTAAACTCGAAAACTCCGTCTCTAGTTACAAACGCTGTTTCCTTCTTTGATTCTTCCTCAATAGGGACGTGGAAGAATGCGTTTTCGAGGTCTAAAGTCGTAAAAATACGTGCGCTTTCCAACGATTCAACAACTTATTCCATCAACGGTACTGGGAAGACATCCTTCTGAACAAGCATGTTTAGATCCCGAAAGTCGATGCACACACGTTTGTTACCATCTTTTTTATTCGCAATCACAACCCGACTACAATATTAAGAATTTGATGGTCTAATTATTTGGTTTTTTAACCAATCTTCCACTTGGTCGCTTACAATTTTTTGTTCTGGTAGCGGTAATCTCCTTGGTGTATAACGTACAACTTTTTCATCCATTAAAATAATTTTCATGCTTATTGGGCTTATTACGTCACTCTTTGGCTAACCCTACGTCTCCACGGGTAATTTTTGATGGCATGCCATTGGCAATTTCAAGCAAATTGCCAATGGAGACTCCAAATTGCTTCAAGTTGGCAATTTATGTTATGAAATATGTTATGCCATAAATTGCCAACGTGCTGTGTTGCAATCAGTTGTCATTTTGTTTGTTTGACAGCCTTTTTTCATTCTTTCGTGACGCTCACAGTGGAAGCATCGTTGGACATTTTCGTTTTACCGCATCTATTAAATTAATAAAAACGCTCAAATGATTGGAGACTGTGCATTTGCATTCTTTGTAATAAAGGATTCACCCAGAATTTCGGTTTCCTTCTTTTTTCCTCTTCATCGTTAAATAAAAAATTTTTTCAAGCGTGGGTACAGCGAACTAGGTTGCTTGACGGCATTTTCAAAATGACAATGGCATAACATCGCAATGCCCACCATTAAAATATTGCCAACCATTGCAATCAAATTTGACAGATGTTATGCCATCAAAAATTGCCCGTGGAGACGTAGGGTTATAATCATGGATTATTTTTTCAACTTGTTTTTCATATCGTATTGGTGCTTCAATCTTTTCACCATCAATTGTAATATTCATTACTGAACGTTCGAAATTTTCTGCGAGAAAGTTTGTAAACGTATAACCGCTTTCATTGTAATTATAATGACACTTGCCAATATAATCAAACCCAAGAATAACATCGTATTTTGACGAATATTCCGGCACAACAACAAAGTTGTGTTCGCACTTCAAATTGTCAACAATGAGTTCAACTTCTATTATGCCGCATGCATTTATTTTTGTATTGCCTAAACCCGAGATACTGTACCGAGTCGATTGATTATAATCTTGTACCCTAAAAATATGTGCTTCCCTAATTAAAGATAACTGCACTGTGGCTAGTGTTTCGTGCTGTGAGTCAACCACACGCAAGTAGACTCATTTTGACTCAGAACATCCCTCCCCTCTTTCTAGAAGAAGGAAGATAATCCCTAACGATTTTTGATTTTACATTAGTATTTTTATAATCTACTCTAAACATATTTCTTTAATTATATAAAGTAGAATCGCCCGTCAATAAGGGTTAAAGAATTGCAATTGAATTTGAAGCTAGAAAGATAATTGATTTTATTAAGTCGCTGTGAAAGGTCTTGTTACAAAAGTGTAATGTGTGAATTCCAATTGTAAAGATTGTTGAATGTAACTTCTAATATTTTTAAGTTGTCTACATTATTTTTTTAGATATTGCTAAGTGGTACATTCTTTTTTTCGACAGATATGCAAGTAAAGCATCTGAGTAGTTACACCAACCTTTAATGTTTCCGAATAAAGGATTTGAATCAATGCTCATATTTTTACCTTTTAAGTTTAATTATAATATTAAAATGCCAGGGTAAGCACAGAAAGAGACTTATTTGTAAATGGAAATTGTGTCACAGAATTTATTGTATGCTATTAAAAAAAAAATAACTGAAAGGACTGAACCTTGCGGTATTCCATTAAGTAGTGAAAGAGTAACAGAAGGAACCTTGCCTATGACTATGCGTTATGACTTTCAATGTTCTATCTGTCATAAAGTTTTTAATGTACATAGGTGCATATTCATGGTCCGACTTTCCATTCAAGCAATTAATCTAATATAAGATGAATTCCAATTTTGTCGAATGATTTAACAAAATCGAGTGATATAATAGATATATATTTTCTTGCTGATAGGGAGTCAGCAACATGATGGATGTACCTTTTGTTGTGTACGTGGAGATCATTTGTATTTTGAAGTAGAGTAGCCGGCCATTGGGATTTAACTGGTGAATACAGAGAACGTGCACACAATTTAGAATTTCAGATTGCAAACTCCATTGCAATATTTTCTCATAATTTGTTGGCCTACAATTGTCATTTGTTTGTAAAAGAGCTTTAATCTTTTGAAAGTGACATTAACATTATTCCATTAAATAAGGAATTGTATGTTTCTTTGTCTAAGAAGATGTATGTAAATGATAAAGATACAAATGTAGTTCGATTTCTCGACTCGTGTTTATGTTTCTGCCAAAAAGTTTAGAAAGCTTAACATGTTACTCAACCGATACAAATTTAAATGGTGTAAAATCGTGTTGAAATGCATCCCTGAAGCAACTCGCATATTTCTTATTCGTTTGATATATATCATTATCCTTTTCTAATGTAATGGAATGTTTCTTTTGTGCTTTACTTTAAATTCATTTTATATTTTATGTATACTCTGTTTCTGAACTTTGAAGAGATAACATCGTTTTAATAAACTTCTTTATATCTAAATATAACTGTGTGTTAAAAGTTTACTTTGAAGAAGAAATCGCAACAGGTTATGGGCCCAGGTGCAAATTCCTGGCAGCCAAGTTTTAATTAATACGCGTGTGTCGCAAAAAATTAAAATTAAATTAAAAGATGAGTTCTCTTTTCAATATTGAGAAACTGGACGAGTCTAATTACGACTCGTGGAGCATACAATTGAAAAGTGTGCTTGTTCATCAAGAGCTGTGGGATGTCGCATCAGGTGCAATGAAGCAGCCCGGTGAAAACGAAGCAGGCGCTGCGGCATGGAAAGCTAAAGACGAGAAGGCTATGGCGACAATCATCCTAAGCATCACTCCTATGCAAATTGGTTATGTTAAGAACATCAAAACATCACACGGGGCATGGAAAACTCTGTGTGAGATCCATATGCCAAAAGGACCAGTGCGCAAGGTGACACTGTTCAAGCAGCTACTTGGAATGCGGATGAACGACAGTGAGTGTGTGCAGCAATACGTGTGCAAGTTTTGTGCAGTCGCAGAAAAGCTAGCAGAAATTGAGGTGAAACTTGACAATGAGTTCATCGTAATTATGCTATTAGCTAGCTTGCCAAAATCATTTGAGAATCTAGTAGTTGCGCTGGAGTCTCGAGATGAGCTCCCAAAAACCAGCGCAATAAAAATCAAATTGGTCGAAGAAGGCGAGCGACGAAAAGCAACCGATTCAAATTATAACAATAATGAAAGTACAGTTAAAGCGTTCATGGCCCGCGAGCACAACAACAACTTTAAAAAGAAATATTCCGCAAGCAATAAAAACAACGACAGCGCTAATGGCAACAACAACGAAAATAGCAAACGCGCAAATTTCAAATGCTATAACTGTGGCAAAAAAGGCCACTTCGCAACACAATGCAGAGAGAAGAAAAAAGAACAAAAAGGGCAGCAAAATAACAAAAACAACCGCAATGGTTTGTTTGCTGCAGTCGAAAACAACATTTTGCATGGCGACACTTGGTGTGTGGATAGCGGCGCAACCTCGCATTTATGTTCCAACCGCGACATGTTCGATGTGTTCGAAGAGTACAATGAAGAGATTGTACTTGCTGGAGACAACAAAATGCAAGCAACAGGCAAAGGCACAGTGCACATAAAAACGTCAAAGTATGACGTCACGTTGATAGAAGTTTTGTTTGTTCCTGGCCTTCAGTGCAACTTTATATCAGTTGCAAAAGCAGTTCGCAGCGGCTAGATAGTAACGTTCAACAAAGAGGCAGCAACGATCACAGACAAGCACGGTGGAACAATTATACGTGCTAAAAAGGTTAGTGATTTATTTTTGATTGGTTCAAATAAAAATAAATTGTTTTTTGTGAGAAAAACTGCGGAAGAAGCGATGAAATGGCATAATCGATATGGCCATCTAAACTTCGCAAGCCTGCGCGAGTTGATGAACAAGCAGCTGGTACAAGGGATGAAAGTCACGGTGCCGACAGACATCAGTTGCTCTGTTTGCATGGAGAGCAAGTGTACACAGAAACCCTTTTCCAACTCAGAGAGCCGCGCTATGGAATTGTTGCAAATTATACACACAGATGTGTGTGGCCCATTCAACAAAGTATCACTTGGAAATGCAAAGTACCTGCTTACTTTTATAGACGACAAGTCACGCTACGTATTTGTTTACTTTTTGAAAAGTAAGGACGAGGTCTTTGAAAAATTTAAAGAATTTAAGACCATGGCAGAACGTCAAACGGGTAAGAAGCTGAAAATTGTGAGAAGCGACAACGGCACGGAATTTGTCAACAATGCGTTTGACAGCTACCTGAAGGAACAAGGAATTTTACGACAGCTGACGGTGCCATACACTCCGCAACAAAACGGAGTCGCAGAGCGATTCAATCGCACGTTGATCGAGATGGCAAGGTGCATGTTAGTTGGTGCAGGCGTCGATGAATCGTTGTGGGCAGAGGCAGTACATACAGCCGCATATTTGCGCAACAGAGCTCCAACAAAAGCTCTAAAAAATGTGACTCCATTTGAAAGTTGGTATGGACACAAGCCAAAAGTGGCACATTTGCGAACATTTGGTTCAGTGGCAGTTGCTTTGGACAAGCGTGAGCACGGGAAGTTTAAATCCAGAGGCAAGGAGTATGTTATGGTGGGATACTCCGATACATCAAAATCATACCGTCTATATGACAAGGACTCTAGGCGGCTTGTGGTCAGCAGAGATGTATATTTTTGTGAGTCAACATCATCAAAGCAGCATATCAACATGGAGATGCAAATTTTAGCAGAAAAGACGCAAAGCATTGAAACCGACGAAGGCGATGATGGTGCAGCAGGTAGCAGTAAAGACGATCCATCTAATAAAAGTGAAAGTGAGTTTGAATCAGCAGAAGAAGATGTAGCAGATTTTGAAGTCAAAACCAGAGGTCCGGGTAGACCACAGATAATTCGCACAGGCGTTCGCGGCAGGCCAAAAAAGGTATACAACACTTTAAATCTAATGCGTTCAGATCAAATTGCAGTACCAGATACCGTGAGCGAGGCGTTATCCGGCGAGAATGCTGACAGTTGGTGGTGCGCTATGAACGACGAGTACCAAGCATTAATCAAGAACGATACGTGGCAAATGACAGTACTTCCAGAAGACCAAAGGGCAGTCAAAAATAAATGGGTGTTTGCAGTTAAAAGCGATAAAGACGGAAACGTAGAACGTTTCAAAGCGAGGCTAGTAGCCAAGGGTTGCTCGCAAACGTACGGTGTGAACTACACTGAGACATTTTCACCCGTTGTTCGGAACGAAACAATTCGAATGATTTTCGCTCTTGCAGCAGAGTATGGTCTTCATTTACACCAGATGGATGTTTCTACCGCGGATCTGAACAGCGAATTGAGCGACGAAATTTATATGGTCCATCCAGAAATGTTTATTGATAAACAAAACCCCGATCATGTTTTAAAGCTAAACAAAGCCTTGTATGGCCTCAAACAATCTGGGCGGCAATGGAATATAAAGCTGGATGGCATCTTGAAAGAAATTGGTTTTCATCAGTGCGAGAGTGAGCCATGCGTTTATATAAATCACTATGAGGATCAAATAAACATCATAGCAGTGTACGTTGACGATTTGATGATTGCAAGTTCTGAGGAAGGCGAGCTGAAAAAAATTAAAAAGCAGATTGCTGAGCGAGTGCAGGTAGTGGACAAGGGCCGCATAAAACATTTTTTGAGCATGGAGATTTCGAGAGACGGCGAAACAGGGGCTATATCTGTTAGCCAGAAAGCATTTATTCGTAAGTTAATACGAGACTATGGCATGGAAGCGTGCCGGCAGATAGCTACACCGTTGGATTCTGGTCATCAGGTCAACTGTGAAGACGATAGATGTAAAAAGGTTGACCAGACACAATATCAATCTATTATCGGATCGCTCATGTATTTGGCTATAAGCACAAGGCCAGATATTTTGCATTCAGTATGCAAATTGTCACAGCGAAACAAAGATCCACATCATGAGCATCTCGAAGCAGCCAAGCGAATCCTTCGATATTTATGCGCAACACAAGACAAGCAGTTAAGGTACTACAAAACCAACAGGCCAGTTGAATGCTACGTGGACGCGGACTGGGGCGGTGATGCCAGCGACCGCAAATCATATACGGGTTACATTTTTACCTTGGCAGGCAGCGTGTTCTCATATGAATCGAGAAAACAATCAACAGTAGCCTTGAGTAGCACAGAGGCTGAGTATATGGCGTTGGCGGGTGCATGTCGCGAGGCAATATACCTGAAGAAGTTACTTGGTGAGATGAAAATGGATTGTCCGAAGGCTATTTTGATCAATGGAGACAATGTGAGTGCTATGAAGTTAGTTCAAAATCCAGTGTATCATTCGCGTAGCAAACACATTGATATACGCTACCATTTCATCAGAGACGTATACAAAGCTGGCGAGATCGAGTTGAAATACTGCAGCAGTACTGAGATGGTCGCAGATATTCTTACAAAGAATTTACCCAAAGTCAGCCATGAGAAGTTTACTGGTATGATGGGCTTATATTGAAGTATTTTTATTATGAATATGTTCGTTGAGGGGGAGTGTTGAAATGCATCCCTGAAGCAACTCGCATATTTCTTATTCGTTTGATATATATCATTATCCTTTTCTAATGTAATGGAATGTTTCTTTTGTGCTTTACTTTAAATTCATTTTATATTTTATGTATACTCTGTTTCTGAACTTTGAAGAGATAACATCGTTTTAATAAACTTCTTTATATCTAAATATAACTGTGTGTTAAAAGTTTACTTTGAAGAAGAAATCGCAACAAATCGGTTTATAATGAATTTAATTTAATGAAACGAAAGGGTGTCTTTCCCTATGATTATCTTGATTCGATAAGAGCGTTTTTCCGTTTTCCTTCAATAAAGTAAGTAATAATTCGTGTAGTGCAGCCGACTATGAACATGAGTATGGAATACATTCTAATTTGAAACCTTATTAGACTATTTATTATTTAATTTGAAAGCAAATGTCTTTTTACTATATGATATTTTTGACAGTTATGTTCAAATAATTATCAGTTAGATCCCTGTCAATATTATACTACACCTGGTTTATCTTGGGATGCAATGTTAAAAGCAACTCAATTAAATTTAGAATTATCAACAGATATTTACATATATAATTTTATTAAGAGAGGTATTAGGGGAGGTATTGTTCAATGTAGCAATCATCATTCAATTGCTAACAATAAATATGTGAGTTTTATGACCCTAAAAAGTAATCAAATTATCTAATTTATCTAGATGTTAACAATTATATGGATATGGTATGCCACAATATCTTCCATATGGTGGATTTGAGTGGGTTGAAGATGTTAAAAATTATGATTTAAGTAAATTTAAAGATCATTCACCAGTTCATTATATACTAAAAGTTGAATTAGAATATATATATGACTATCATCATGATTTGCAATTTTGTTCAGAAAACAAGATAAATGGATATAATTAAAGGGTTTTTCAAAAGAAACGCTACAAAAGTAAATCGATAGTGACAGCAAACGACGCCATATTTTTTTCCGCTCTTTTGACATTTCTCTTCAGTAAGGTTTGCCATTTCATCATGCAAAGATATACGAGCCAACAACGAGTCGAAATTATTAAAATTTACTACCGAAATTCGGAGTCAGTCGCCTCAACTTTAAGAGCGCTACGTCCAATTTATGATGAGGCTCATTTCTGGCTGAATGGCTTCGTCAATAAGCAAAATATGCGTTATTGGTTAGACAGCAATCCACACGTACTCCATGAGTCATCTTTGCATCCCGAAAAAATTACTGTTTGGTGCGGTTTATGGGATGGCGGCGTCATTGGGCCGTACTTCTTCCGTGATGATCAAGACCGGCACATTACTGTGAATGCGAATCGCTACCGTTCAATGATAACCGAATATTTTTGGCCCCAATTGGATAATATGGACTTGGAGGACATGGACGGCGCCACAAGCCACACAGCGAATGCCACAATCAATTTACTGCAAACCAAGTTTGGTGAACGTGTTATCTCACGAAATGGCCCAGTCGATTGGCCGCCTCGGTCGTGCGATTTGACGCCGTTAGATTATTTCCTGTGGGGCTACGTCAAGTCTATGGTCTATGCCAACAAGCCAGCGACGATTGATGAACTTCGTACGAATATCGAACGTGAAATTGCAGCAGTATCGGCCGATTTATGCTTGAAAACCGTTGAAAATTGGGTTCAGCGTCTGGACTTCTGCAAGCGTGCCCGTGGTGGCCATGCAAAAGAAATCGAGTTCCATACATAATGGCATCGAACGTACTTTCACAGGAATAAAGAATTTCATTGACATCTAAAACCGGTTTTGTTTTATTTAAAAAAAACTTTTGTAGCGCTCTTATTCAAAAACCTTATATAATTATTTAATCGGTTATAGAACAATGTCTTAGTCATGGCTTAGTGTTGAATGCACACGATTTATGGTCACTCTAATTTTGTTTGTAATAAGCGGTCACTCTAAACATTCTTCCAGGAAGCGTTATGAAATTCGTGTGCAAAGCAAAATCAACATTGATCTGTATTGCAACTGAAGAAGTTTAAGAGAGACAGCTAATGTCTAAATTGTTTGTAGAAATAACTGTTCTTTTGATTTTGCTGTGTACACACGCTTCTAATGAGTTGATTTCTGATATTTTATTTTCACTTCTTCTACAAAATTCACCGCGACAAGTTGTGCTTAAAATAAGCAAATAATAAATTGAATTAAATTAATATAAAAGTTATTTCTGTTTGTTTCTTTGATGACCCCATATTCCAACAGGTTATGGGCCCAGTCACGAATGAACATTATTAGTGTGGCTTCTTTTTCGGCTGTGGAATTACTGGAAGAAAAGAAAATTTTAAAAAAAAAAAATTGATAAAGTAAAAAGAAACATTACGCCGTTTGATGGCGAAAAATATTAAATTTGGAAGTTTCGCGTGCGTGCCCTTTTAGCTGAAAGTGGTGCTCTTAATGTTATTGACGCTGAAGTACCAGACAAAATTACTGAACAGTGGAAAAAAAACTGAAAGATGTGGAAAAAGCGTTATAATAGAGTTTTTAAGTGATTCGTATCTCGGTTTTGCCAATGATCAAAGCACTGCAAAGCAAATTTTTGCAAACTTAGACGCCATTTATGAGCGGAAGTTTGGCCTCGCAGCTTTCTGTTCGAAAGCAATTATTATCATTAAAATTAAAGAGTGGTTGTCCACTTGTTAATCATTTCAATATTTTTGATGATTTAATAACTGAGTTGTCGGCGTCGGGCGCAAAAATCGAAGAGATGGATAAAGTCTCGCACTTGTTATTAACACTTCCATCCTCTTACGATGGTGTTATAACCGCAATCGAAACATTATCTGAAAATAACTTAACTGTGGCTTTTGTGAAAAATCGTTTGCTTGATCAAATTAAAAAGTGCCGGGAGAAACACAAGTTCTAAAATATTGCAAGCTGTGTGCAACAATGTGCAAAACGAATATAAAGTTAAGACAAATAATTACAAATATAAAAGCAAGTACAAACCTTTTAAAAACAGTTATAAATCTAATTTAAAATGCCACCACTGTGGTAAAAAGGGACATTTTAAAAAAGACTGCTTTGTTTTTAAAAAATTATCAAGTGACCAAAACAATGAAAAAACGAAGCAAGCCCAAGTAGCAGCAGTGCAGCCAGATTGAGGTTTTGCTT
This sequence comes from Clusia tigrina, assembly GCA_920105625.2. NCBI lineage: Eukaryota > Metazoa > Arthropoda > Insecta > Diptera > Clusiidae > Clusia > Clusia tigrina. The sequence continues at coordinate 139,313,346 of OV050031.1, forward strand.
TTATGATGAGACAAGGGATTAATTTTCCAAAAGTAGGTGACGTATCTTTTATTTTGGACTCTGGAGCATCGGATCATATGATCAACGTTAAAAACCGTGGGGACCGATTGCAAAACGTGGGGAGTATATTTATGCCACTGCTAAAGGCATCATGAGACTCCGAAGCAATTTTAAAGACATGATTACCCTGGAAGACGTTTTGTTCTGCAAAGACATTCCGCATAACTTACTTTCGGTACGAAAAATGCAAGTAAGTGGCATGACCATCGAATTTAACTCAGGATGTGTAAAAGTCTCAAAGAATGGTGAAGTAATTATTGAAGTTATGTGTATGCAAAATATACCAATTGTTGAATTTAAATTATGCCATAGGGCATATTCAATAAATATGAAAGAAAATAAAGAATATCAATTGTGGCATGAAAGATTGGGTCATATTAGCAAGGGTCAGTTTACAGAAATAAAACGAAATTATATGTTTGAAGATATTAACCTTTTAAAGAATGTTCAATTGAATAGTGATTTATGTGTAGCTTGTATAAACGGCAAGCAGGCTAGACTCCCATTTGCAAAATTTAAGGATAAAAATTATATTCAAAGACCTTTATTCGTAATCCATTCAGATGTTTGTGGTCCAATAACACCTTCCTCTATTGATGGTAAAAACTATTATGTAATTTTTGTTGATCAGTATACACATTATTGTGTTACTTATTTGATATCCTACAAGTCTGATGTTTTTGCAATGTTCAAAGATTTTATTGCCAAAAGCGAAGCTCATTTCAACCTAAAGGTTGTGGATTTTTATATTGATAATGGTAGAGAGTAATTATCAAATGAAATGTGCGAATATTGTGTTGAAAAAGGCATCACCTATCATTTGACAGTTCCACATACTCCACAATTAAATGGTGTGTCTGAACGTATGATTAGAACATTAACTGAAAAAGCTCGTGCTATGGTTAATGGCGCAAAGCTAGACAAGAGTTTTTGGGGTGAAGCTATATTGACAGCAACCTATTTGGTAAATTGAACTACAAGTAAAGCCTTAGAAGGCAATAAGAAAACTCTTTTTGAAATGTGGCATAATAGAAAACCTAATTTAAAATATTTAAAAGTATTTGGTTCGACTGTATATGTACATAATAAAATAAGGAAAAGAAAATTTGATGAAAAATCATTAAAAGGTATTTTAGTTGGGTACGAACCAAATGGTTTTCAATTGTGGGATGTGGAATCCCGAAAATTTATGGTAGCAAGAGATGTTGTTGTTGATGAAACCAATATGATAAACTCTAGGACTGTAACTACAGATAAAGTACAAATGAAAGACTCAGGGTTCCAAAATGAAGATATGAAACAGGTGCATCATTTCCTGAAGGATAGTACGGAAAAAGATCAGATTAATTTCCCGAATGAGAGTACGGAAAATCTGAGTTCTAAACTCCCGAATGAAAGTACGGAGGAAGTACAAGCTAATTTCCAGAATGAGAATACGGAAATTGAACAGTCTGATTTCCCGAATGAGAGTACGGAAGAAATATCTAGTATTTTAATATTAGATGGACAGCCTAATGAAAGAGTCACAGCTCAATTGCCATATTCAGAGTTAAATGAAGATGAAAATGAAGTCAGACGAAGTGAACGGTTAAAGGATAGACCACAAAGATCTTATAGATTTTTAAATAGTTGCATAATGAATGCGCTTAATTTCTTGAGTAGTATTCCCTGTACATTTGATGAAGTCAAAAATATGAGTAATAGATTATATTGGGAAAAAGCAATTAAAGAAGAATTAGATTCTCATTTGCTTAATAAAACTTGGTCTATTCTACAAAAACCTAAAAATAAAAATATAGTTGATTGTAAATGTGTTTTTACAATAAAGAATGATGAATATGGCAACCCAGTTAAATACAAAGCAAGACTTGTGGCGCGTGGTTTCACACAGGAATATTTAATCGACTATGATGAAACTATGATAAAAAGGGGTGCTCTCCGGACGGTGGAACGCTTGTCGCGGATCCCAGAGAGGGAGAGGACGGTGACCAGGTCATGGCGGTCATAGATCGTAATGACGCGGATGGCAGTATTGCTCCTAAGTGCTGGAAAAAGGTAGAAGTAAGCCTTTCAAGGCTCTACCTCCAGCTTTTGAAGGAATTCCCAGGTGGTTTTCCCTTTTCGCGACAGCGGATGGCATCAGGGCCACGTGAAGCTGATTGCCTGCGCGGATCAAAGGTCAGTCGACCTTTATAAGATCGCGATCTCCAGGATAGGGGAAGCATGGCCAGGCGCAAGGCTCGAAGTCGTACCTAGGGAGTTGATCCCTAGTAGACCTAAAGCGCGCGCGTGGATCCCAGCCGAACCGTCTGACCCTGAGGCTATCCTGGAGATTTTTAGGTTGAGCAACCAGCAGCTCCCGACTAATAATTGGAAGGTTACTAAGGTAGAGGAACCAAGAATTGAGAATATGGAAATTGAACAGTCTGATTTCCCGAATGAGAGTACGGAAGAAATATCTAGTATTTTAATATTAGATGGACAGCCTAATGAAAGAGTCACAGCTCAATTGCCATATTCAGAGTTAAATGAAGATGAAAATGAAGTCAGACGAAGTGAACGGTTAAAGGATAGACCACAAAGATCTTATAGATTTTTAAATATGCGTTAATGAATGCGCATAATTTCTTGAGTAGTATTCCCTGTACATTTGATGAAGTCAAAAATATGAGTAATAGATTATATTGGGGAAAAGCAATTAAAGAAGAATTAGATTCTCATTTGCTTAATAAAACTTGGTCTATTGTACAAAAACCTGAAAATAAAAATATAGTTGATTGTAAATGGGTTTTTACAATAAAGAATGATGAATATGGCAACCCAGTTAAATACAAAGCAAGACTTGTGGCGCGTGGTTTCACACAGGAATATTTAATCGACTATGATGAAACTATGATAAAAAGGGGTGCTCTCCGGACGGTGGAACGCTTGTCGCGGATCCCAGAGAAGGAGAGGACGGTGACCAGGTCATGGCGGTCATATATCGTAATGACCCGGATGGCAGTATCGCTCCTGAGTGCTGGAAAAAGGCTTTTGAAGGAATTCCCAGGTGGTGTCCCCTCTTTTCGCGACAGCGGATGGCATCAGGGCCACGTGAAGCTGATTGCCTGCGCGGATCAAAGGTCAGTCGACCTTTATAAGATCGCGATCTCCAGGATAGGGGAAGCATGGCCAGGCGCAAGGCTCGAAGTCGTACCTAGGGAGTTGATCCCTAGTAGACCTAGAGCGCGCGCGTGGATCCCAGCCGAACCGTCTGACCCTGAGGCTATCCTGGAGATTTTTAGGTTGAGCAACCAGCAGCTCCCGACTAATAATTGGAAGGTTACTAAGGTAGAGGAACCAAGAGGGGATTACCGGTCAATAACCCTTGTGGTGAACGCCGAATCTCTGGCTACTCTAGCGAAATCCAATTGGGTCGTGGGCTATGGCTTCTCATCCACAAGCCTTAAGGTCTACAAAAAGGACGAGCAACCGTCTTACACGGATCAAGCGGTATTGAATCCCTCAGGGGTAACTGCTGATCCTGCTGCTGCTGAGGACTCCGCCATGCACCCGAAACGCAGTGACTCTATGTCAACTGTGGGGGGTTTGGAGAGTCTCCTAGGGACAACCACACTCAGTGAGGAGGAAGTCCTTCTGGAGTCACACTCTGAGTCTGAGGCTGATGTCACGGTGGTGCAGGTGACCAGCGCTACAAGTAGCAGAGATGCTACGAATAGTGCAGATTAACCTCCATCACTCGAAGGCGGCGTCTGCCAGCCTTCAGCTCCGTCTTGCAAAAGGCGGAGTAGACGTTGTCCTGATCCAAGAACCCTGGACACACGGGGACTTGGTATGTGGTCTCAGGACTGAAAATTATAGCTTGCTGTATACCGTAAGTGAAGGAAGACCTAGGTCTTGTATCCTCATTAGGAATAATATTAGCTCATTTATTCTCCCCAATTACAGCAACAAGGATTTAACGGCCGTCTGCCTGGAAACTGGCAAGGGACGGTACTGGTTGGTCTCGGCCTATAGTGCGCATGACCATGAGATCCTTCCAGAAGCCAACCTACAGAAGCTTGTTGTGGATGCAAAGGCTCAACGGGTGGCTGTTATTATTGGATGCGATGCCAATGCGCACCATGATATCTGGGGAAGCACGGATGTCAATGAACGAGGTGAGTCATTATATGAATATATTGTAACGACTAACCTTTCTGTATGCAATAAGGGGTCAGAACCCACTTTTATTACTGCTAATAGGCAAGAAGTCCTAGACTTAACCCTTGCCTCCGAATCAATTTTTGATCGGATCTCAAATTGGAGAGTTCTAGAGGAATATTCCTTTTCGGATCACAGGTTAATTCGAGTTTGATCTTCTGGATAGTCTACCTAGCCCTAAGGCTTTTAGAAATGTCAGGAAAGTAAACTGGAACCTCTACAAGGTGACTGTAGCTAGACTACTACCTCAGAACCCCACAAGCACAAGCACGTGTGACGAAATTGATAGGTCTGTGGAGGTTCTAACGGGTGCTCTTAATAAGGCTCTATTGGTCTCTTGCCCCCTCAGTAGACCCAGGGAGAAACAAAAACCCACATGGTGGGGGGAGGAAATTAGGGGACTCAGACAAAACTGTAGGAGACTTTTCAACAGCGCAAAGAAGTCTAGAGATAGTGCAGACTGGGCTTTATATAAGGCAGCACTCAGAGCCTTCAAATGTAAGCTTAGGAAAGCACAGAGAGAATCGTGGAGGAACTTTTGCGGTGACGTAGAAGATATCTCTGAGACGTCCAGGTTGAGGAAGATCCTATCAACTGCTCCAATGGTACCTGGTTACCTGAGGAGGGAGGATGGATCCTGGACTTCTAATAGTAATGAGACTCTAGAGCTTCTTCTGGAGACTCACTTCCCTGGTTGCTCGAGTACCATTCCGCGGAGAACGAATCCCAGCGGGAATGTAGTTGAAGTCAACTCAGACATAGTCACGAAGCAAAAATTGCAATGGGCTATCCATAGCTTCAAACCATTTAAAGCATCTGGCCCAGATGGTGTAGCTCCAATTGAAATTCAGCAGTCAGAGAATCTTATAATAGAGAGATCTATAATAGTTGTCTTGAATTAGCGTATATTCCAGACTCATGGAAGCATGTGAGGGTAATTTTTATACCCAAGGCCGGCAAAAGCTCGCACACAGCTCCAGGGGACTTAAGACCCATTAGTCTGTCCTCCTTCTGTCCAAAAATCCTGGAAAGGTTGTTAGATATTCATCTGAGGCTCACTATAGACAGACAGAAGCTGTCAGTCTCTCAGCATGCCTACGTTAAGGGTAAATCGGTGGAGACCGCTTTACACTCCTTAGTCTCTAGGATTGAGTGCTCCCTGCACAACAAGGAGTTCTCCCTAGTGGCTTTCCTGGACATTGAGGGAGCTTTTAACAATATCAAATCAGACGCAATAATCGGTGCGATGCGAGACTTGGAGGTGGAACCCGCCATTAGCAGGTGGATTGAAAACATGCTTAGTAGCAGGATAATCAATTCACAGCTGGGGGCGGCGTCGGCCATGAAGTCCGTGTGCAGAGGCACACCTCAAGGTGGAGTTCTTTCACCCCTACTCTGGAATCTTGCGGTAAATCAGCTGCTTGTTCGACTGGAGAGGGAAGGGTGCAAGGTGGTTGCGTATACGGATGATGTTGCTATTAGTATCTCGGGTAAATATATATCTACTTTGAGGAACTTGATGCAAAACATGCTGAACATTCTCTCTAAATGGACTATTGACTGTGGGTTGGGGGTTAATCCGACCAAGACTAAGCTCTTCACTAGGAAGTATAAAATTCCTCAATTTATTGCTCCAAAACTAATTGGTGTAGATATTGACCTTGTCGAGGAGGCTAAATATCTGGGCGTAATCCTAGATAGGAAGCTGAATTGGAAGGCCAATATAAGCGAGCGCATTAGGAAGACTCAGGTAGCTCTGTACTCTTGCAAAAGAGTCATAGGCAAAAAATGGGGGTTACAGCCTAAGGTAGCCTATTGGATATATACAGCTGTGGTACGACCAGTCCTTTTCTATGGGGTGCTTGCTTGGTGGACAGCCCTAAGTAAGTCCACATACAATAGGCTGATGACAAAGGTACAAAGAACGGCAGAGCTATTTATAAGTAGTGCCATTAGAATGACTTCGACGGCAGCTTTGGACGTTATGCTCAATCTGCTGCCTGTTAGGCTTTTTGGCGAAAAAATGGCTGCAAACTAAGCTATCAGACTAAAAGCTACGCATCAATGGGATGCCAGGAATATAGGTCATGCGTCCATTTTAAGACATTTTGAGGGTATTCCTGACTCTTTCGACTACATCACACCAATGTACGCCTTCAATGGTATGTGCAAGATCTCCATTCCCTCCAGGGACGAATGGAAGGATGGCATCCCCACTCATGTAGAAGGGGTTCACATCTACACAGATGGATCCAAACTACAGATTAGGATGGGAGGTGGTGTATTCTCAGAAGATTTGGATATTAACATATCCTTTAGGATGCCCGACGACTGCAGTGTTTTTCAGGCAGAGGTCGCGGCTATAGAGGCAGCACTGTCTTGGCTACGGAAGAAGAAGATATCTGGACTTGATATTTGCATTCTGTCCGACAGCCAAGCTGCTTTGCGCTCCCTGGATTCGGTTATTATCACCTCAAAAGCCGTCAAGAGCTGCCGCAAATCTTTAGACGAGATAGCTAAGCAGACCCGTCTGCATCTGTGTTGGGTTCCCGGTCACAGAGATATTCCAGGGAACTGCAAGGCGGATGAACTTGCCCGTGAGGGTACTACCATACCGATGGAACCAGATAGGTCGCAATTCGGTATTCCTATTGCCACATGTAAGCTCTTAGTAAATACAATATCCTTAGGAACAGCGGGCAGGCGCTGGTCTGAACTTTCAGGATGTAAAATAGCTAGACAAACCTGGCCAGAGATAAATGTCAAGCGCTCTAAGGACCTACTGGCTCAAAATAGACAAAGCATAGGTCCCGTGATTAGCGTCTTAACGGGACACTGGACTCTAGGCACACACGGGTGTAGGCTGGGGATCGCCTCTAATGACTTCTGCAGGAGTTGCATGGACGAGGAGGAGGAAGAGTCTACTGCTCACCTGTTGTGCACGTGTCCAGCTTTGTCCAGAAGGAGGCGCACTTTCCTAGGCGACTACTTTTTGGACTCCTTGGGAGATATCTCAAAAAAAAAGATTAGCTCCATCAACAGCTTCATTAAAAGCTCCAAATGGCTGGACCTTTGAAAGGGATGGGACCTGCTGTCCCATGCGGTATCACAAAGGGTCAATGTTGGCCTAAGTGCGCCCTTTTCGGGTGGCCGCTTTACCTACCTACCTACCTATGATGAAACATTTGCACCAGTAGCAAGAATTTCTAGTTTTCGATTCATTTTGTCAATTTCAAACCAATTTGATTTAAAAGTTCACCATATGGATGTTAAAGCTGCATTCTTGAATGGAACATTGAAGGAGGAAATCTATATGATGGTTCCTCAAGGATTACCACATGGAAGTGATAAAATTTGCAAATTAAATAAGTCCATTTATGGACTTAAACAGGCAGCTAGGTGTTGGTTTGAGGTGTTTGAGCAAGTATTGAAAGAAATTGGGTTTGTTCATTCTGATGTAGATCGTTGTATCTATATTCTTGAGAAAGGAAATATATTGAAAAACATATACGTATTATTGTGTGTGGATGATTTGGTTATAGCAACTGAAAATCTTGAAACAATCAAAATTGAAAACTGAAAATCTTGAAAAGTCAAAATTTAAATCTTACCTTATGAGTAAATTCAGAATGACTGACTTAATTGAAATTCGATATTTTATTGGAATTAAAATCGATAGACATGATAATCAACTGGATCTTAGCCAGTCTGCTTATATTAAAAATGTCTTTAAAAAATTTAATATGGATGAATGTAATGCAATTAGTACTCCACTTCCAAGTAAGCTTAATTACGAAGCTTTAAACTCAGAAGAAAATTGCGATGCACCGTGCCGTAATTTGATTGGGTGCTTAATGTACATTATGTTATGTACACGTCCTGATCTTTGTACATCAGTCAGCATTTTAAGTAGATACTCCAATAAAAATAATCATGAATTGTGGCAATGTCTTAAAAGAGTTTTGCGATATCTAAAAGGTACTGTTGATTTGAAATTAACTTTTGTTAAAAATTCAAATTTTAAAAATATTTTTATTGGGTACGTTGATTGTGATTGGGCTGGAAGTGAGGGTGACAGAAAAAGTACTACTGGCTATTTATTTAAAATGTTTGAGTCATGTCTTATTTGCTGGAATACAAAGAAACAAAATTCAGTTGCAGCTTCCTCTACTGAAGCAGAATATATGGCATTGTTTGAAGGCGTTAGGGAAACTTTTTGGCTAAAATCATTAATGAAGGGAATAAAGTTTGAATTAAATGGACCAATTAAAATATTCGAGGACAATCAAGGTTGCATAAGTATAGCTAGTAATCCCTCATGTCACAAGAGATCTAAACATATAGATATTAAATATCATTTCTCAAGAGAACAAGTCGAAAATAAACTAATTTCCGTTGAATATTTTTCCACAGATGACCAGCTCGCTGATATTTTGACAAAGCTGTTACCTGCAGTAAGATTCCTGAAACTACGACGTCAATTGGGTCTCACCGATCAAAATAGGAGTTGAATATTTTAACTATTTTATTGTAGTTATCATTTTATTTAAAACTGTATTTTTTGTTTAGTTATTTGCAGTACTATGAATTTATGTACTATTTAATTTATTTAATTTAGTTAACGTTGGTCTGATTGGGTTTTTTCTGGGTTTCCCCAATCCTAGCAACAAATGTTGGACCACAAAAATGTAATCTCCTAATTCCTAATTCAATCAGATTGGTTGAAATCTGGCCGCTGGCCAACAAAATTGATATCCTAGTAACTGTAGTTCAATTGGCAGAGAATTTATCAAGTTATTTACTAAGCCACTTCCTTTTATAGATCGATTACCACTAGATGTGTTTTTATATATTACAGTCATATTTATTGCGTTTGAATTCGTTAACAGATTAAATAATAAATGATGTTAATCAATATAAATATATATATATATATATATATATATATATATATATATATATATATATATATATATATATATATATATATATATATATATATACGAGTATATATATATATATATATATATATATATATATATATATATATATATATGTGAGTATATATATATATATGTGTGTGTGGGATTGGGAACAGATGGTAAGAAGAGTAGGAAGAATACAAAAGCAGTGACAAATACACCAGCTCAAAGTGAGTGAGAACAACATGGCCGACAATGACTACGACGACAAAAGAAGAAAAGAAAAGCGACATAAACGTCACATGAATTAATATTACAGTTTGCTTTAAGACCCCATGCCGGGCAGTCGAATTTATAATAAATTTGTGAAATTTAATAGAATTAAATATTTCAGGTTGAATTAAGACGCCGTGCCGATCAGTTTAATTTTATAATGAACTTGTGAATTACAGTTAAACAAAATATTATTTTTACAATTAAGGCTGGAAATAATAAACATTAAATAATAAATTGAAGCGGAAGACTCCACATATAGTGGAGACAGAAATTTGGAGGCTCTGAAACTTTACAAAGGATAACTGTTTAAAAAAGTACTGAAATAATCGAAATAAGTACCGGAATTATATTAGCGAAAAATCACCAAAATATTTATTCTAGTAATAATTGCAGCAAAAATAATTTTATAATGAATGTAAATTATGTGTTAATTTTAAACATTTGTAGAATTGATATTGTTTCACGATAAACAAGATGTTTATACACACTAATGTTATCCCAAATTATATACATAGAAAGTATGAAAGATACAAACAAAAAACGACTGTTTGATGAAGTAATATTAGAACAAATTGAAAATTTAAACTCTGTTAAAGAAGTTGTATAGAAGAAAAAACAACACAATATTTTCATAATCATTCTTGCAATAAAAAAAAACTCAATTATAATATCAATTTAACGCTTCGATCATAAAAAGTTGAAAATACATATGCGATCTAGGATGGGGGAATTTATACCATATCCAACTTCTCAGTCGTCACAACTTACACAACGTACCCAACTCGCACTTTCGCAATCACCAATACAAAATATTATTTCCATTTAATTACCACATGAGGTTCATTCATCAATCAGCAATTTTCAATTTCAGTTAATTAAACTTGGCTAATGCAACCTTCGATTGCAATATCCGGTTACCGTTCACTAACCAAGTTTGTCAGTCCGCATTTCCTAATAATGTAAGTTCAATTCAATTCATACCATTCAGGAGGCTGGAGGCGAAGAAAGAAACAAACGAAAAAATAAAATAATAAGAAAGAAGTTATAGTAACTTAAGATGAAAATAATATTCAATTAAGATTATTAAAGAAAGTTTTATTGTAGACCTCACTTCAATAAAATTAATGTATCAAAATTTATATTTGTAATCACCCCAATTCTAAATACGCATGCGGATTCTTTTTCACGCGGATTTTTTTATCCGTGCGGATTTTTTCCGCCTATTCTCCATTTATGCGGATTCGGAATTCGTAGTGAGGTTTCAAACCACACTTCGAACTTACAAACAGCTGAGTTTCTTATGTGATTTGGTTTGATAATTAACTCCCAAAAAGTTTTAAAAAAATCATAAAGGTTCAGTGGATTGTTATATTATTGTTTTTAATAATAAATATGCATAGTATTGCGTTTAGATTGGTTGCAGAGGAAGCAGAAGCAGTGGTAGCATTTAGAAGGAGAAATTTTAGGGACAGCTCCAACCCTCTTGAATTAATTGAATCACTGTAAGTGTAAATTAATCTTGGTACTTTTAGCAACAATATACAATGTTCTTCCATTTTAAGATTTCAGAAATACTACAGAGTAAATAAGGATGTCTTCGTATATTTACTTCAAATATTAACAGGTGCTTTGCAACGGAGGAAGAAGAAATTTGCAATTGCTCCAATAATGAAGCTAAGTGCGTGCTTGCGCTTCACAATTTACAAATATAAAGGGTTTTTCAAAAGAAACGCTAGAAAAGTAAATCGATAGTGACAGCAAACGACGCCATATTTTTTCCCGCTCTTTTGACATTTCTCTTCAGTAAGGTTCGCCATTTCATCATGCAAGGATATACGAGCCAACAACGAGTGAAATTATTAAAATTTACTACCGAAATTCGGAGTCAGTCGCCTCAACTTTAAGAGCGCTACGTCCAATTTATGATGAGGCTCATTTCTGGATGAATAGCTTCGTCAATAAGCAAAATATGCGTTATTGGTTAGACAGCAATCCACACGTACTCCATGAGTCATCATTGCATCCCGAAAAAATTACTGTTTGGTGCGGTTTATGGGCCGGCGGCGTCATTGGGCCGTACTTCTTCCGTGATGATCAAGACCGGCACATTACTGTGAATGCGAATCGCTACCGTTCAATGATAACCGAATATTTTTAGCCCCAATTGGATAATATGGACTTGCAGGGCATGTGGTTCCAACAGGACGGCGCCACAAGCCACGCAGCGAATGCCACAATCAATTTACTGCAAACCATGTTTGGTGAAAGTGTTATCTCACGAAATGGCCCAGTCGATTGGCCGCCTCGGTCGTGCGATTTGACGCCGTCAGATTATTTCCTGTGGGGCTACGTCAAGTCTATGGTCTATGCCAACAAGCCAGCGACGATTGATGAACTTCGTACGAATATCGAACGTGAAATTGCAGCAGTATCGGCCGATTTATGCTTGAAAACCGTTGAAAATTGGGTTCAGCGTCTGGACTTCTGCAAGCGTGCCCGTGGTGGCCATGCAAAAGAAATCGAGTTCCATACATAATGGCATCGAACGTACTTTCACAGGAATAAAGAATTTCATTGACATCTAAAACCGGTTTTGTTTTATTTAAAAAAACTTTTGTATCGCTCTTATTCAAAAACCCTATACATACCTTGTGCATCAAAAACTTACATTTTTATTGTGTTTGCTCGCAAATAAATTTCCAAATTTTAAAGATTTTTTAATTCATCAACTTAATTTATAACCCCTTTTTATTAAAAGAATTGGATTTTTAAGAAGTTTTAATTATATACTAACAAGATCCCACTAATTTCACATCAAAACTGTTGGCGAACAAAATTATGTGAAATATGAAAAATTTCCGCGAATTTATGTTCTTTAGAATACCGTGGATCGCGGAATTCTCTTGCGGATTTTTTCGCAAGTTCGAAAATTGAAATGTGAAAAATCGCATTTGGATTTTGTTTAGAATATGCGGAAAGTGAAAAAATTCACTGCGGAAAGTTATTGAGAATTGGGGTGAAAGTATTTCATTAAATTCGAGTCAATCTGTTCAGTGAACAATCAGTCATCAGCCGTGTCAACGAAACGCAGGAGAACCCGAAGTAGCCAAATCCCCGACGCGCACAGGAGCTCGGCCTTTCGCAGGCATCAACTTGTCGAATTTTGCGCCGAGACTTGGGCCAGGAGCTGAAAGGAAAGATTCATAGACAGTGCTGTCTGGCCTCTAGAGTAGTCGGCCCAAATCTCTTACCGCCAAGCCATTTCTTTTTATTTGAAAACAGGAAATAGTCGCAGATGGTAAATGTAGAGAATATGTTTTCCATTGCGTGTTGCATTCAGCTGTTTTCTTTTTTTTCAATTCTGCATTTATTTGCGTATTGTGGCCTGTTTCGGCTCAATGCGGCCGGCCAAACTATTGTCGATCGCTCCTAAGCTCGCATGTCCGCAGCTTTGGGGCAAAGCTTTGACCGAGTCTATGCGAAAGTCGGTCAAAGCCAAAGGTAAAAGATGTGGTTGACCTGCTTAGCATGGTGGTTGCTAGGGCTGCCTGGCAAGTTGAGCAGAAAAGGATGGACGGTGGACCTCTGGATGGGTATGTGAAGAGGAAAAGAAAGAAATCCACTTTCTCGACTATTCCTTGGTTTTTGGTGTGTTGTGATGAACCTATATTGTGTCCTTGGTTAAGAAACACCGCAAACTTATTCGGATTGCAGTTGAACGTCGCCAAAGCTCGTTTGGTGCTGTCAAACGATTACGTTTGTTGTTAATTACGAACAAACACGGCACCACCCAACTGCGGAAAACTTCTTCATATCCAAATATGTATGCAAAATTTAACTCATTAATCCATGTCATAATGCCTGTAGATTCTACAAAGTCGCGCACCTTCACTCGCCGATAACATACCGTGGATTTTCCAATAACATATGGATTTTCATAATAACATACCGTGGATTTTATCGAACATTTCTGGTGTGGTGACCTCAATTGGGTGATTAGAAAATTCGGCGTCACTTGTCCTGGTACAGCCGCACCGAAATTGAGTAAATTACTGGTGGATCGTGCCAATCGATGGTTGAGAGACCCCATAATACTTTTCAAGCTTCTCTTTGGTTTGTGTGATGGTTGTTTCGAGAAAAACAGTGTTTAATGAACATACGAAATAAAATTTTTTCCAGATTTCCAAAAATGTTCGTATACGTCTGTTTCAAATGGCTGTCACAACAAAAGTAATTGACAGATTATTCAGAAAATTATTGTGCGTCCTTTTGAAAGAAGCTTCTTGAAAAGCAAAAAATTGGATTGGAGGTGGCAACGCCATCTATTAAAAATTCCATGCACATATTGACCCACCCTCGTACACAGATAATGCCAAATGTCCAAAATATAAATTATATACATAATCTAACAGACTGTCAAGTATTAAAGAACAGAGATAGGAATTTGAAGACGCAATCCTGGCCTGGTCCACCATATATTGAAAATTCCGAATAATTGAAAACAAAATAATATTTGTATAGGGCGATAAACTTTCTTTTGAGTTTTTATATGATGCTTTATTAAAATGCATCGGCAACTTTATATCAAATACAATATTATGTTTTACTAATTTCTGTATTATTGAGGCATTCAATATCTGTCTAGAAATACAGAAAAAAATCAGACATTATAGGTCAATAGTTATTATACAAGTTTCACTTATTATCTACTTTTCAATAAAAATTTTAATAATATAAACTGTATAAATATTTATTGTTAACAAATATTACGCTAATGAAGAAAAACTGAGAAGAATTGAAAATAATTTGTGTTCATTATTTTATTAATCAGTATCATCTTTCCATTTTTCACGGGCTTCTATTTTAGCATCAGGTACCAGAGAACTCTTAACTCCTCCTAAAATATTTGTTGTTGCTTGTGTGGCTAAAACCGCCGGACATACTACTAATTGTGGTATTTGTCTCATAACAGCCCCAACTGCTCCTGTATAACCTTTCTGGTCATGTTCGGCAACAGCTGTCTCTATTAATGCATTCGCAGAATTATTAATTCCCTGAAAAATAAATATATTGAAAAGAAAAAAGTATTAATTTCAATTATAATATTAATTAGTTTCAACAAGACTAACTTCTTTGACTATCATATATGCATTTGTTACACCTTCTCGAATGTCCTTTGGTCTATATGGTCGTTTCTTCTTTCCTTTCTGATTTTTTCGGGACCTTCTAACAGAAGGACCAGGGGACACCATATCAAATGCAGTTTCAGCTGTAAACTGTGAATTAAATATGATTATTTAAAGAATTAATTATAAAAAGATGCGAGATCCTGATTAAATCGTTTTCAATGTATTAAATTAATTGGTTAAAAAATAAAAATTTTTTAATAATTTAAAGTAAAATTTTATTATGAAAATTATTCTTTCCTTAAATGCTATCAAGATTTCATTAAAAAAATTTTGCTTAAAATATATTGCCGGTCCAAGAACTTAACATTTTTTTGTTAAACATTTAGTTTTTGAGGTTCTGGAAGGTGAATGTCACTTTTTATTAGTTTTATTCCATTATATCTGTAATTACTGACATTTTACAAATCTTTGCTATTAAAATTAAGTGTTAAGACTGTGCGAGATGTATTTTCGTTGACCACCCTTTTTAAATAAATTAATTCTACTCTTTTTTATGCTTTATTCAAATATTTTTGTTTATATGAATGCTTTTATTGAATCTTTCTTATTATAAAAACTAAGAATAAATATTATAAGCTTACAAACTAAAGAATAATGTATATTTTAGAGCTCCTGGCCAACCCCTAGAGCGCACCTAATACAACTGATACGTATTTCAACAACGTTTAATTTAAGCTTAAAAAACTACAATAACCCTTTCAACTATTAACCGTAGTGACAGCGAGTCAGTTCTAATATTTTTTGTTTTTCTTTAAAACGCCTCATGGGTGGGATCACTAGTAAATTCCGTGCCAACAAATTGGGGTGATTTTCCAGACGAGTTCCGTATTTTTGTGCGAACTGCTGGATTTCTTCCTTTATTAGAGGCATGTTAAAATCGCTGTGGATGTTATCGTTTCTCTTAGATCACGGCGCGCCGGTTATCATTCTTAGAAACTTTGACTGTACCCTTTGCTGCTTTTCTCTGTTGGAGGGACACGCCGTTATTATACTTTGTATAGCACAACTTTCAGGTCTAGAAAGAGCTTTGAATATTGATTCAAGAGCCAATACAGGCGCACTGTTACGGGTTTGACCTGCATATACTTCGCCTTAATGTGCTTTGTCCATGTCATTCGCCTATCAAGATGGATGCCGATGTATTTAATATTTGCGCACTGTGGAATGTTCCTCCCATTTATTCTGACTGGGGGGCATGTCTCCCTTCTACGAGTGAATGTTAAGTGAACGCATCTGGCCACCGGCTTAACCAGCTTTCCATCTTTAAGCCGGTGGCGTATCAAGGTGCTGTTGCAATTGGGCAGAGGCCGCTTCATTATCTGAGTGTGAACTCAAAATAGCTATGCCGTCGGCAAACGTAAATATATTTGTATTTTGCGATTGTGGTATGTCGAAAATGTAAAGGAGGTACATCAGTGGGCCAAGAACACTTCCCTGGGAAACGCCTTTCGCAATTCCATACGTGTTTGAAATGAAGTTCCCTTGTTTGGCGACGAAACTTCGGCTCGTCAAGTAACTTTCTAAAGTATCATGGAATCGAGTCTTTTATTTTTGTCTGTAAAATCTTTATGCCATACTTTGCCAAAGGCCTGGGTGATGTCTCAAAACACCGCTGAACAGTATAATTTATGTTTGAAGGCGTACAATATATCAATGACAATGCGGTGAGCTTGCTCAACTGTGCCGTGACGCTCTCTGAAGCCGAACTGGTGTTGTAGAAGGACCACAGCAGCTGCCAAGGATGGCAACATAAACTGGTATAGAGATTTTTCGGCACTACTGATAATCGGCCTGTATGATTTCACCTGAGTCGCGTATTTGCCGGTTTTAGCTATCATTACGATTTGAGAGAGCTTCCACTGTTCTGGATAGTGACCCAATCTCAGAATTGCGTTAAATGTATCTAATAGATAATTCACCGCCACACCCTGTAGCTCTTTAGCCATTTTTCTTGTTATTTGATCAGCACCGGGGGCTTTTTTACTATCAATCTCTTTTGAGATTATTTATTTATTTATTTATTTATTCATACTTGTATTAAAATTAAAATTTTAATACAATTAGACTTACAGCTATGACATCTATGGTCTTAAGCTAGTTAATTTTATATATACTCGTATGTTAGATTTCTTTATAGGTGTTAGAGTACTTAAGGTAATTTATCAGCATCTTTAAGTCTTTATCGGTAGGGTTGTTAAGTAGGGTTGTTGGTTTGATGTTTGGAAGTGATTTTCTGTAGATGTTAAAGTATGTACAATTGTTTAATATGTGTTCGACGTTCATGTTGGGTAGGTTGCAGAATTTGCATATGTTGTTTGTTTTATTGATAATGTATTCATTGGTCAGTTTTGTGTGTCCAAGTCGGAGTCGTACGAGTTTTATTGAGTCTTGTCTATTTATGTTGGTGTTATTAACAGTTTTAAAATGTTCATAGATTGGTATTTTTGATTTATTAATTTTTTTGTACCAGTCATTAGTAGTTTGGAATAGGTCTTTGGCTTTTTTCCGGTGAATGGTTTTTATGAATTTTAGGATGTCTGATGATAAGATATTTTGTGTAGTCGTTAGTGGGGCACACGTGGCATTTTTGGCAATTTTGTCCGCTAATTCGTTGCCTTTTATATTGACATGTCCGGGGACCCAAATGAGTCTGATTGTGGATTTATGCTTGATTAATATGTTTTTTATATCGTCTATGTAATGGTTGCTGTTTACTGGGTTAGTAATTGCGTCTAAGACTGAGAGAGAATCTGAGCAGATCGCGATTTTCCTTCTCTTTGTGTTTGCGTATTTAGTCGCTTCGTGAATGGCTATTAGCTCAGCTCCAAAACTTGTGCTGTAATGTGGTAGGTGTGCTGTTTGAATGGTTTTGTTTTCTTCCACGATACTATAGTAGAAAAAATAGTAAAAATAAGTAACTCTCAGGAACTAGATCTTGAAGTTAGCAAATTAAATAATATAATAATCGAGGCTTTTGAAAGTAGTTGCAATTTAGTTGTGAAGAAACGTTCTAGGAACGTACCCTGTTGGAGCGGGGAGCTAAATGTTTTGCGCAAAAAAGCCCGTCAACTCTTTAATAGAGCCAATTCTAATGGTGACTGGGCATCTTATAGAAGTGCCTTAACGGCCTATAATAATGAGTTGAGAAGATCTAAGAGAGACTCATGGAAAAAGTACTGTGAGGAGATTGAAACCCTCCCAGCAGCTACCCGACTCCAGAAATCACTCAATAAAGATCACACAAACGGCCTTTCTACACTCAAGAAGCCTGACGGAAATTTTACGGAGAGCCTGGAAGAGACGGGACAGCTTTTGTTGGACACTCACTTTCCAGGTTGTGCCACTAGCGGAGAGGATAGTGAAATCATCGAGAATACTCGTTTCTTGATGCCTACACGGAGGGAACTCTCACTGGCTCGCAGAATCTTCACCGTCAATAAAACCAAATGGGCTATCTCCACTTTTAGACCATTCAAATCGCCAGGTGTCGATAATATACAACCGGGCCTACTTCGGCAAGGTGTTGATGTATTAGCACCTGTGCTAACAAACATTTTCAGGATAAGCCTGGCACTAGGCATAGTGCCTAAACCTTGGACGAAGGCTAGGGTGGCTTTCATACCGAAAGCAGGCAAAAGGGCGGACCACACGCCAAAAGCCTATCGGCCCATTAGCCTAACATCATTCCTGCTAAAAGTTATGGAAAAAATTCTGGACCAATATATCAGGAAAACTTATCTTAAAGATTCTCCTCTTCATATTGAATAATACGCTTACCAATCAGGCAAATCGACTGAGACAGCCATACATAGCTTAACAAGCAAAATTGAAAAGACGTTTGAGGGTAAAGAAATAGCTCTCTGTACATCGGTTGACATTACGGGGGCTTTTGACAATGCTACTTTCAGATCAATTGAGGAGAGGATGAACAGGAAAGGTATACAAAGACTGATCATAACATGGGTTCTCAATATGCTGAAAAACAGAACGACAATCTTTGAAACAGGGACAGCAAAGCAAATTGTCAGGTCAACCAAAGGATGTCCCCAGGGGGGCGTCCTATCGCCACTCCTATGGTTATTGGTTATCGACGAGCTCTTACAAACTCTCAATGACCTCGGATACGAAGTTCAGGGCTTTGCGGATGATTTGGTAATTATGGTCAGAGGCAAGTTTGACTCTACCAATAACAGATCGCATGCAACTGGCTCTTGACATCACTCAAAACTGGTGTCAGGAGAAAGGCCTATCGATAAATCCGAATAAAACAAACGCGGTACCCTTCACCAAAAGAAGGAAACTGAATCTGGGGACCTTAAGTTTAGGGACCACAAACTTAACAATGTCCAATGAAATGAAATATCTGGGAGTAATCCTGGACAAAACTCTAACTTGGAAAAACCACTTATCATACATAACTAGTAAAGCCTTAAGAGCAACCTATGCTTGCCAGAGGTTGTACGGTAAAACATGGGGACTACGGCCAAAAATGATGGCGTGGTCATATAAAACAATAATAGTACCAATGATTACTTATGCGTCGTTGGTATGGTGGCCAAAAGTCAACCAAACAGGAGCTCAGAGGACTCTTAACAAGATTCACCGTATAGCCTGTTTGAGTGTGACGGGAGCAATGAGAACGTGCCCCACACTAGCTTTGGGAGTGATCACTGGACTGACTCCTCTACACCTTGTAGTTAAAAGGATGGCGGCCAGCGCGGCCCTAAGGCTACCTAATCTAGCCCATCTTAAAGAAGGCAACCTTTCGGGGCACGCAAAGATTCTGGACACTGTCTGGAATTCTCCGTGCCTCATGGTCTTCGACAAAATGGACAGAAAATTAGACTTCTCAAAGCAATTCAAAGTGGTCATCAGTGACCGTTCAGCTTGGAGAAACAAGGAAATAACAATAAAACAGGACTCTCAGTTGTGGTATACAGATGGGTCCAAAATGGAAGATGGCAGTGCAGGAGCTGGAATTGTAGGGCCAAATTTCCAAAAAGCAATTGCAATGGGAAAAACAGCTTCCATTTTTCAGGCGGAGGTCCACGCTTTAGAGTTATGTGCTAGAGAATGTCTACGCAGGGGTACACGCAACACCAAAATATGCATACTCTCATATAGCCAGGCAGCTCTAAAATCATTAATAAACTTCTCATTCCAATCAAAGCTGGTTTGGGAATGCTGTAAACTTCTCAATACCCTAGCAGCGAGAAACTCTGTTACGCTAATGTGGGTACCGGGACACGAGGGACATGAGGGCAACGAAATGGCAGATTCTTTAGCAAAAAAGGGTGCAGACACTGCCTTTATAGGCCCAGAACCCTTCTGTGGGGTAAACAGTAGCTTCACAAATAACTTGTTGTGCGAACAGGAAAAACGAAGTCTGCTAAACTACTGGAGAGCCCAAAAAGGCATGCGGCAGTCGAGACTACTCATTGATCCTGAACACATCAGGGTAGATGCTTCTTTAAACCTCAGCAGAAATGACATCAAACTATACACTGAACTTTTAACAGGACACTGTAAACTAAATTACCACCTGAAGAAAATAGGCGTGGTAGAAGACGATTCTTGTCGACTCTGTCAAGAGGAGCAGGAAACGGCAGAACACATTCTATGCACTTGCCCAGCGGTGGCAAGACGCAGACATAAGTACCTAGGCAGTGGGTTCATATCTCCAAATCACCTAGTTAAAATTAAGCCCACAACAGTTACGAGATTTATAAACAGTCTAGGACTGTTTTAGTTGGGTACGAGGCTGCACAATAGATCTTTTAGGTCGCGGTGTTCTTTTAGCCTGTCAATAATAATAATAATAATAGCCTGTAAGGTCGTTTTGTTTTGAGCCATCAGTGTATATAAACTTAAAGGAGTATAGCTCTGCTTTTAATTTAAGAAAGTTCTGTATATAGATTTCATTTGGTGTATTATTTTTTTTATGTTGTCGTAGGTCAGTATTGACTGAGTTATGAGGAAATTGCCAGCTAGGAAATACTAAATATTTCTTGTGTACTTTTGTGATTATGGGTACTTCAATGTTTTGGGCGGTCTTAATCACTTTATTTATTGTGGATGGTACTTGTTGGAGTTTTTTAGATTTAAGGATTTGGGCACATAGGGTTGGGAGTGGGGAGTGGTCGTTGATAATAACTGATTTAATAAGCTTAGAGGTGATTAGGTCCCGGGCAAAGGATATTGGTGTAATTTTAGCTTCATACAGGAGGTTGGGAACAGGGGTTGTTCTGAATGCACCTAGTGCAATCCTCGTAGCGGAATTTATGGTAGTGTTTAATTTATTTATGGTTGATTTTGGTGCATACCCAAATAAGTAAAGACCATAGTTAATTTTAGATAAGAGGAGGGATTTTGTTATTGAAATTAGTGATGCTGTATTGCAGTTGAATTTTTTGCTTGAAAGGCATTTGATTATATTGAGTGGTTTGATTAATGAGTCTATTAATTGATTAATATGTGTTTCCCATCGATATCTTTTGTTCAGTGTAATCCCAAGTATCTTTAAATTGTCAACTTTGATTATATTTATGTTGTTGCATATGATGTTTGAGGAGCAATTGTGTTTTCTACAGATGTGAATTTGCTTGCATTTTTGTAGCGATAATGCAGCTCCTGAATATGCGCACCAATCCGAAATTTTGTTGTAGATGGGATCGAAATTGTAGGGGGTGTTTTTGTTTCTATTTAGTTTTTTAATTAGTAAGTAGTCATCAGCGAATGCGAGAAAGTCAATTTCTTTGTGGAGTGATAAGGTGTTGCTTAGCTTGTTATAGGCTATCAGAAATAGGATTACGGAGAGGGGGGAACCTTGGGGAATGCCATTTTGGAGAGAAAAGCTTTGAGAAAATTGGGATTCGATTTTTACTTTGATGTTCCTATTTGTCATATAGTTTTTATATAATTATAAATGTTGGGGCCGATTTTCCACAAGTTAAGTTGATCTAAAATAGCATGTACTCCAATTTTATCAAATGCTTTAGCAAAATCCAGTGAGATGAGGGATATGTGTTTTTTGTAAGAGAGGGAATGGGTGATCTGATGATCAAGGTAAACCAGAAAATCAGACATTGATTTCCCTTTTTTGAATCCTAATTGATGGCTATTGAGAAGTTTGTTATTTGATACAAACCACCAAAGCCTGTTGGCAATGATTTTATCTAGTACTTTGGAGCAGCAAGGGTTAAGTGAGATTGGACGATATGATGTTAACATGGTTTTGTCTGAGTTAGGTTTAGGTATAGGGATAATGAGACTATTTTTATACATTTGAGGGATAAAACCAGAAAATATTTTATTATATAAGTCAGTAAGTCGACTTTTTACTGCAAAGGGTAGGTGTTTAATCATTGGGTAGGATATTCGATCTATTCCGGGAGTTTTGTCTTTTAGTTGGTTTATTGCCATGTTTAGTTCGATTAGATTGATTTTATCGTCAATAATTAAGGCTGATTTGCTCGGACTCGATAACCTACTTCTGGATAGGGAGTTTTGTTTGTTTAAAAGGAAAGTAGGAGAGAATGAATTATCGTGTGCTTCTTTGGACCATGTTTCTGCAAGTGTATTGGCTATTATGGAGTTATTTGTGATCGAATTTTGGTTAGGTTGGGGTAAGTTAATTGAATGGATTGGGGTATAGGTTTTAAGCCCACAGAATGTGCGAATTGTTGACCAAATTTTTCCTGAAGGTGTAAAAGGATTGATGTTTGAGGTGAAGTTAAGTATTGAGGTTGATTTAGATAATTTTATTTCGCGCTTAAGTATCGCGTTTGCTTACTTGAATTTTATGATATTATCTAGTGATATGTTTCTGGTTAGGCTATTTCGAAGTGTGTTTCTTTCTTTTTGAAGTCTTCTAATTTATTGTTGCACCAGGGGACTGTTGTTCTTCGCTTAGGTCTAGATTGAGGAATAGATTCGTTAGCGCTTTGAATTATTATTTTTTGAATATTAGCAGTTTCTTTGTTTATGTTTATACTAACAGCTCTTTTTTCAGATAAGTGATTAGCTAGTATGCTGAATTTGTCCCAATTCGCTTTGCCTAAATTGAATCTAGGTCTACTTGTAGTTGGAATTGTTGTGAGATTGGGGAAGAGGGATATGAGGATAGGAAAGTGATCACTACCGCATAGATCGGATTCTATTTGCCAGTTGGTTTCTATTGCTAGGATAGGAGATGCAAGTGTAAGATCAATATGAGTTAGAGTGTTATGCGTTGTGTAGTGGGTTGGGGTGCCGTTGTTTAGGAGAGTCAGTGCCGATTGTGTGATAAATTTATCGATTTTTTTGCCTCTAGCATTGTTGTAATTAGAACCCCAACTGGTGTGCCAGCTATTGAAGTCACCTGTGATCAAGTGTGGTGATTGTGAGTTGTCAAAAAGATCGTGAAGATCTTTGACTTTGAAAGATTTTGTGGGTGGTAGGTATATTGAGCTAAGTAGGAATTTTTGTTTTGAAAAAATAAAAATATTTACTATGTCAAAATTGTTTGTAGGAAAGTTGGTTGTGCTGTGTTGTATTGAATTATGTATGAGTATGGCTGCGCCGCCAAATGAATTTTGTGGGTGTAGAGATGTGTATAATTGGTAGTTAATGGGAGTAGGTATTATTTTGTCGTCTTTTAGGTGTGTTTCTTGTAGGGTAATTATTTGTGGTTTGTTTTTTTAATAATATTTCTAGTTCATTATAATTGTTTTTGTAGCCTTTGATATTCCATTGAATAATTTTTAAAGATGCTGTCATTACTGTCAGATTTACAGAGTTTTTGCAGATATTTATATATGTTAAATTATTTAAACAAATGGAGGAGTTTTAAGTTGTTTCCATGTCAGGCTCAGAGCTGATTTCTTGTGTGTTGAGTTTATTGACTTGTTGTTGTCTGGACTGTTTCAGTTTTTCAAGGCTTTTTAGGTGTGTGAGTGTAAATTGAGAGAGTCTGGTGAAGAAGTTTTATGAGTTTCTGGAGAGAGATTGTTTTGGGGAGAGTTTGGTTTAGTGTGAGCGGAATTGTTGTTTGTAAGAGAGCTTGTTGTTGGTATATTGTGTTTTTGAGTGTTTTCTATGTTGTTAGATTTGGATGAATTGTATTTTTGCATTATATATGTTTGAGGAGTGTCAGTTTTGTTTAAAGTTTTGTTGTTGGTTTGATTTTTTTCGAGTGTGGAATTTACTGTATTTTTGTCAATGATAGTGTTATTTATTGTTGCTGTTGTAGTTGTTTGTATTGTTTTGTTTTCTCTATTGAAGCTTTTGTTTTTAATGGCAACTGCTTCTTCTAGTTTTTCGGTTAATGTATGATTCGTATTAATGTTTGTGTTGGATTCGTTAACTGAGTGTAATGGTTCTCGGAAAGTGCATTTCTTAATTGTTTTTACTTTGAGAATTTCTTGTCGTTTTTTGTAAGTTGGGCAGTTTTTGTTGTTTGAACGATGCTCTTGTCTGCAGTTAATGCATTCAACTTTTGTGCAGGGAGTTGGGTCGTGTTCAGCTGTTGAACACACGAAACATTTCTTTTCATTTTTGCAGTGTTTTTTTGTATGCCCAATTAAGAAACAGTTTTTACATTGCATTGGTGATGGAATGTAAGGTTCGACCTTGACTTTGACCCACGCAACCTCTACTTCGTGTGGAATATCGTAGGTGTTGAAGGAGAGAATGTGGAGAGGGGTGTTTATTATTTTCCCGTCTTTTAATTTAGTTATTTTTTTGCATTCCGTCACTTGTTGTGTTTTTAAACCTTGGACAATTTCCATTTCAGTTAAATGTACAAGATGCTCAGAATATATGACTCCTTTCGATATATTTAAGGTCGGGTGCAGTGAAACTTCAATGTTACATAGGTTTGAGAGCTTGTTTGCGGTTAGGAAGCGATTTGCTTGTTGTTCATTTTTTGTCAGAATTAATAGGTGTCCTTCTCTTGTAAAAGTTGTTTGTAAAGGTTGTACAGTAGTAATACTTTCTAATGCTTTGGCCACTGTAAAAATGTTAAACGACCGAATAGGTTTTACTTCGTCAGTGTTTTTTAGTAAAATGAATTTAGGGCAAACTTTATTTGTCACTTTTTTTACTGTTTTAATGATTGGAAAGTCATGATTATTGTTTAAGTTAAATTTTCTTTTTTTTGGACTTTCGTCTAGAATGGAGAAGTAGTTTTGGTCCCCTCCACCAGGATCGGATGCCATCATGGCTCGGTGCTCGTTCAAATTTTAGTTGTGAGAACAAGTTTTCTGCTGAGTATATTTTGATACTGTAAAAAAAAATGTATTAGCACTTGCGCGAGAAATAAGTCGACCGTACTCTAAGAGAGATGATTGGTAACTGCTTTGAGATTATATTTACAACGTTATCGCGTGTAATCACTGGATGAGTGCTGTCTTGTTCTTGATTATTTGAGGACTCTTCTATTTGTTCCGTTAAGTGATGAGCCGTGAATACCTCTTTTAGGTGCAACGGGGAAGCAGCTGTCTTCATCGATTTTCGCCCAGCGGCCGTTATTCGGTCGTATTGGTACGTTTCTCTCAACAGGGGGCTTATGAGAATTGGGTGCTTTCCACAAAGAGTGGTAACTGTTTTCTTATGGGTTCAGATTTGTGAAGAAGTGCTGCATAGATCTGCGTTTACTGTTGCTCAGTAAGGCGTTTAGACCTCGAGTACAGCAGGCTAGTACGTGCTTCAGGCACGGAGATCTGTTCTTCTGCCACTGTCTCCTGAGTTTACGTTTCTCTTTTACCAATTTCCTCTATTTCTGCTTTACTTTGTACTTTGCGTTGTTTATATTGCCCACCTGCTGGAGTGGCAAACGTGTATTGCTTCATGTAGGATCATCATCTTTCACCGTAGCATCTTTGTCTTCTTTTCCCTTCATCTTTACATTGACCTCGATATAAGAGCTGACAAATTTTCCGAATTTATACCAATTCGTTTGTTTGTTTGTCAAAAGCACGCCCTCGTCAGTAGGAGCCGCATCATTTAAATCAACTATGAACTATATCATTTAAATGAACTAAAGTGGGTGAGTGCTCATGATCTACTTTCTTATGCGTATAGATATGCAAAAATCAATATCTGTTTGCTTGTTCCTATCTGCCGGCCAGTAAGTTGGCTGTTCAGTGGAGATGACGTCTAGGTTTAGATTTTTTATGTCCACGAAAAGATGTTTGCCCTCGTCAGTAGGAGCCGCATCATTTAAATGAACTATAGTGGGTGAGTGCTCATGACCTACTTTCTTATGCCTATAGATATGCAAAAATTAATATCTGTTTGCTTGTTCCTATCTGCCGGCCAGTAAGTTGGCTGTCCAGTGGAGAAGACGTCTAGATTTAGATTTTTTATGGCCACGAAAAGATTTCTGCCCTTACGGGTTATAAGTCTGGAGCCCCATTGAGTATGTTTTGCGTTACAGTCTCCAGCAGCAATAATTTATATCCAAGAATGTGGCAAAGCCTGCAGGGTCAATATTGAACATTGGAGGGCAATATATAGCCGAAATGATAGTGTTGTCGCCACAAATTCTAATGTTAGTTGCTTGCAGGTAGCTTTTCCTATATCCATCTAGTGCTTCGTGTTTAATTCCCTTGAGTATGAGTATAGCAGTGGGTGTTTTGTAGAGAGTGAATTCATGAATGTAAAAACAATTACTTGCGGTTAGATGGGTCTCCGAAATCCACATCACGTCTATTTGTTTTGTAATTAGAAAGTTTTTAAGTTCCAGCTTATGCTGTGACAGCCCATTGGCATTCCAAAAGCAAATTTTTAAGCCGTCCCTCATTTTGAGGACCACTCTTTTATAATAAGCTCTTGTTGCTTTATCATTTCGTTGACTTTGGCCGTTAGTGCCTCAAGGGAAGATAACATAATGCACTGTTCGCAGCAATGTGTCCTCTGGGGAGTATCTGTGTTGTACGATATGAGACTGCTGAGACGCTTTATTAGGGCGAGGGTTGTTTTATGACAGATGTTCATTTGCCACTTGTCCCAAGGGCAGTTTGCTTTTGTTCGAGTTGATTATTATTTTTTCCTCCGATGTGTACTTTTTCAGGACCTTCCTACCTTATCCATGCCTGAACTGGCTGTTCCTTGTATTATACGCCGTACAATTGGGATTCAATACGTTAATTTCCATTGCGGTCATAGTTTCTTTTTCAATTCTTTGTAGACTAGAAGCTGTTGGCAACTTGCAATAAGCTTTTGTATGCCCAAATTCTTGACCTGACCTTTTTTCAGTTTTGAAGAGTCAGGATGGAGCTCTACTCTTAACAGTGGTTGTGGTATTTTGTTTTTATTGTGTGCTGATTTCGCTAGTATATCCATGAGACTTCAGTGCTTCTATTACCTCTTCATGAGCAACTGAAGGCTCTATTCCTCTGATAATGACTACGAGGCCTTTCGCGCTTTTTCGTAGATTCGAGTTTTGAAATTAGTTTCCGATTGCTGTGCTCTCGTATGTTTGAACTTTTGTCTCTTGAATATTCCCCTTCGTTATTCCCAACGCATGAAAGTCGGAAACAACTTGCTCAATTTCTTTTACCAAAATTGAAGAGATCTTCTCCTTTAGTCTGGTGGATGTTTTGGAGACTTTATTGTTTTCTCGTCAGTCGTATTTGAAGTTGAAAGTTCAATTGGCCGATTATCGACAACCTCCTTTACGAAATCAGATAGTATAGCAAATCGAAGTTGGATTGGCAGTTTCGTGTTGGTATTGCCAGTTTTCTTTGCTGGGGTACCTGAGTCTAGCGTATTGGAACCACCAGTCTCCACTACAGCCACTTCATATCAAGGGAGTAAAAATTGTTTTCGGGATTCCGATAAAAAGATCGACGAGGTTCTATTCCAGAATATACCCGTAATAATAAAGGGTTTTTCAAAAGAAACGCTACAAAAGTAAATCGATAGTGACAGCAAACGATGCCATATTTTTTCCCGCTCTTTTGACATTTCTCTTCAGTAAGGTTTGCCATTTCATCATGCAAAGATATACGAGCAACAACGAGTCGAAATTATTAAAATTTACTACCGAAATTCGGAGTCAGTCGCCTCAACTTTAAGAGCGGTACGTCCAATTTATGATGAGGCTCATTTCTGGCTGAATGGCTTCGTCAATAAGCAAAATATGCGTTATTGGTTAGACAGCAATCCACACGTACTCCATGAGTCATCTTTGCATCCCGAAAAAATTACTGTTTGGTGCGGTTTATGGGATGGCGGCGTCATTGGGCCGTACTTCTTCCGTGATGATCAAGACCGGCACATTACTGTGAATGCGAATCGCTACCGTTCAATGATAACCGAATATTTTTGGCCCCAATTGGATAATATGGACTTGGAGGACATGGACGGCGCCACAAGCCACACAGCGAATGCCACAATCAATTTACTGCAAACCAAGTTTGGTGAACGTGTTATCTCACGAAATGGCCCAGTCGATTGGCCGCCTCGGTCGTGCGATTTGACGCCGTTAGATTATTTCCTGTGGGGCTACGTCAAGTCTATGGTCTATGCCAACAAGCCAGCGACGATTGATGAACTTCGTACGAATATCGAACGTGAAATTGCAGCAGTATCGGCCGATTTATGCTTGAAAACCGTTGAAAATTGGGTTCAGCGTCTGGACTTCTGCAAGCGTGCCCGTGGTGGCCATGCAAAAGAAATCGAGTTCCATACATAATGGCATCGAACGTACTTTCACAGGAATAAAGAATTTCATTGACATCTAAAACCGGTTTTGTTTTATTTAAAAAAAACTTTTGTAGCGCTCTTATTCAAAAACCCTATATATGGGAAACATAAAATAGTCAAACATATGCTTTCGAGCACAGCGGAGGGAACGTGAGCATGGCTGAAGAACTGAAAATACATGATCGTGAGAATACTCTAAACCTGCATTGGTGGAATAACGAACCAATAAGTGAAAAACAAATAGTAGAAATTGTTTTGGCGGAGGATTCAATAAAATACAAAACTAGCAAGGTTTCACCTCCCCCAGCCACTAGTTGCTTACCCATAGATTCTAGTGAAGTAATGAAACAGAATGAGCATCTTAGGAATTTGCAGATAGAGACCCCATGTAGCCAGCAGAGTCATCTACCTATTAAAGCGATAAGTAAATTGGGCTGGATGGTGTATGGACCAGTAAATGGAAATGGCAAAACCTCAAGCCGTCATTACTTATACGACAAAATAATTCAGAAGCTGAATATCAAATTCAAGAGAATAATGACAGGATACAACATTATTTCAATATGTAAACTTTTGGAATAAAACCAGATATGAAATTGATGAAATATAACAGCGAAAAAAGCCCATTTTATTTCATTCCTTAACAATCTAGCGATGGCAATATAAAGACTAGAAAGAATTGAAAGAAAATTGAGACTCCAATTAGAATATGCAGCATAATATAAAAAGAAAAAAACTCATTATATAGAAGATGGCCACACTAGAGATTTTATATACCGCATTTCGGAGTTAGGAATCCGAATAAACAGAGCATAAAAATCGTATTTGATGCTGCAGTTGCAAAAATAATATTTCGGTAAATAAAAATTTATTATCACGCTCTGGCATTAATAGCTATTCTTTTTAAATTCAGAGAAGCACCAATTTCTGTATGTGACGATATAAAAAAGATGTTCCAACAAGTTTAGTAAATGAAAAGGATCAACAATATCAACGATTTCTGTATTGGGATCGAAACTAATGCCTACTGGCGTCTGTTTTGCAATTGAATAAGGTATCCCACAACAGACAATCAACTTTTCTAGAAAACCAACCAAGCGTGAAATACTTAGATTTGTAACTGGCATCTTTACCAAGGCAAAGCAAAGCTATATATGTGAAGAGATCAACGAAGAAGACACAGGAGAAGAGTTGATTGTTGGTATGCATAAGCAACATAATATATGAATGCAATAGTTTCAGAGTGAATAGGATAAGTCAGTGTAGATATTAAGAAACTACAATGCTAAATTAATCTTTTCTTTAAAACTTCTTCAACACATGTTGTACAAAGATTTTTATTTTTAACAGTGAAAGATTATGACTTATTGAAATCTTAGGTATAAAAATAAGATTTATAAATCATGAATACACTTGCAGATATCATGTATTGGATATGCAATGTAATTATGTCATATGGCGTAGTACTGCAATGAGACACAATTTGTTAAAAATGAGTACTACTGATAAAATGTTAAATCAATACCTTTAAATATTTTCAGAAAATGAATGCTCGATGCTTGATGAAAAACGGACGTTACGTTAGTCCGATTAAAATAGTTCACAAAAAAAATGTCTGTACATTCCATGCCATTATATTTTTCTTATATATTTTGACCTGCTGAACTCCAAAATCGCAATTAAAAATTTTTCTATGGATAGGTTTCTGAGATATGAGCATGTTAATTTTTTTGTGTTCAATTTTTTTCGTGGCCTCACTTGTTAAGCTATATCTCGAGTTTAAAATATCCGATTGGAACGCACAAAATCCACAAATCCTTTCCAAAACAGTATTCTTCAATCGGTTTAGTAGTTTAACTGTTATGGTCCAAAATATATGAGAAAAATCGATTTTTGGCCAAAATCAATATCGAAAATTCACTTTATCACCAAATTAAAGTAGAAAACATCAAATTATGCACAATATCTTATTATTTGCGTATAGATCGTACTCTTACAAAGGATACAAGGTACTGATGAAGAAAATCTATGTATAAATAACGGAGTTATGAGCTATTGACTGAAGATACCAACATTAAAATTTTACCCAATTTTTAATATACTGCACTGTATCATTATCATTCGGCATTTATAGAAACCTTCATTAAACAATTTAAAATGCATTTATGCTCCTTAAACGCATGTAATTAAATGTTGGTATTGCGATTTTCAACAGGTCAAAATACATAAGAAGAATATAATGGACATATTGGCTGTAAACTAGTGTTATTGATCCAGCAAAAAAATTTACTTTTAGTTTAAGTGAAGAAGTAGAAACAGAATTGCAATGAATAGTAGAGTTAAAAGTGATTATTCGCGTAAACAACAGATTGTGTTAGTTTAATAAGCTAAATATAGAAATAAATCAAAATAAAGCAAAAGGCTCCAAAACAAGATCAATTGAGCGGTAGTAGGTCCCACAATGCAGAGAAGCCGGGTGACAGCGCGCCACTGCAACTCCACAAGTAAAAAATTGCGACTGCTTCCAGCAATGCAAGTAAGCAAAGTTTGCACTCAAATTAGAACCAATACCCAAACAAAGCAAACACTCCAAAAATTAATCAAACTGATGATGGTATGTGATGGTACTTTTGGCAAGATAAAATCATAATGTTTGTTGGTGAATCTGAGGTATATATTGTGTACAGTATCGGGCTAAGAACACTTGTGGTACTCCAGCCATTATGTCCATTTCTGGTGAAAGGTAATCTTCACATTTGATTTGAAAACGTGTACCCTTTAAGTATGATTCCAAGACACTATGAATATTTGAAGGCAGAAGATTTTTTATTTTATAAATAAGGCCTTCGTGTCACATTTTGCCAAAGGTTTATGCGACATCAAGGAACACTGCTGAGCAGTATTGTTTCTCTTCGAACGCCTTTCGGATTTGGGACTCTAGTCGATGAACTTTTCAGTAGTGCCATGCTGTTTTCGAAAGCCAAACTGGTGGTGAGGTATTATTTTGTGCTGTACAAGCTATGGGGTTAATCGTCTGAGCCGTCTCTTTGCCTTTTTATCAGCCTTTCGATTTCGAAAGAGGTAGATCACATTTTTATTTTTTCGTGAGATTTGCCTGTTTTGGGGTGTAGCGTGGATTACTACTGATACAAGCATACAGTTGAATGTTTGTACTGCGGAATCTAATTCATCCGGGTTTTTAAGACTACATCAGGAAGGCGGCTGCTGATGTATTTTCGGAGCCAATAAATAAGCCAATTTGTTTGGTTTCTTGTTAAGCGAAAAGGTTGGTTTATGACTTCTGCGTATTTCCTTAAGTGTATTATACAAGTGGAGAGTATATGTAATGAATTTTATTACGCCGATTCGCTGGGCATAATCTAAATGTTTTCCGCTGGAATATATAAGGCGCGTGCCCCATTGAGCTTGCTTAGCGTTCTAATCCCCAGCTGCTATAAAATATTCTCCTAATGAGTTGAACAAATTTTCAAATTTAGCCGTTGTGACAGTGCGTCTAGGTGGGCAGTATACAGATGACACCGTTATGTTGACATCTCAACATTGTAGGCGAATGGAGGTAGCATAGAGATATTTCTTTTCGCAGTCTTCAATTGAGTGGTGTTTAATTCGATATTTAATGGGAATGCCTGTCCCTACACAAGCTTTGCCACCCGGATGCTACGTTTTGTAAAACTCATCATCTTTTATTTTAAAATTGTGTTTCAGAGTAAAGTGAGTTTCAGAAATGAGTAGTATATGTATTGTGTTACTGAAGAGGAAATTTTGGATTTCTATTTGGATTTTTAGAGTATTCATTTGTTTGCAAGTATAGATTTCATAAATTGGTATTGATTATTTCTTAGTTCTTGCATCATTGCTTGCATTAAGGACATAAATTGTCTCGTGTAAATGTCCCTTCTTTAAAGCAATTACATATGTACATGGAAGCTCGTTTGCCCTGTAAGGCTAGTGAGTTTAGCAACCAGCTAAGAAATATAAGAAATAATTGGAAACCAAAATCCCCTCAAGCATCTTCTGCTATCTCAGAAATTAATGTGCTGAAAATCTAATGGAATGCAAACTGTGTAAGCTAACAAAAGTTTGAAGTCAATAACTTTTTACGCACGAATGATATTGGCATACTTCTCATATCTGAAACATATCCGAAAAGCATAAGTTTTTTACACATTTATACATTTACATTTATACATTTTATGTTATACATATATATATATATATATATATATATATATATATATATATATATATATATATATATATATATATATATATATATATATTTTTTTTTTTTTTTTTTTTTAAATATATTTATTTATTGTATCTTCTAAGCTAAGACTAACAATAAGTAAGCATATCTTACAAACTAAATAATTAATATAAATACACCTTGCCAATGCTTAGTGCTTTTTAGTAATCACGATGTTATATGTTAGTTACTGTAATAAATGTTATATTAGTGTTTGTACATGATTAAGGTGTCGATGTTAGTTGTGCTGGTGATTTCGTACGTTTTAGGCGACTTGGAACCCTATTACATGCTAGTATCCTAGCTAGATGATTTGGGTGCTCTTTGATTTTTTGCGCATATTTTAAGCTGGCGTCAAAGATTTCCTTTTTTATGAGCGAAATGTCCAGATCTTTGTGAATGTTTGTATTCTTTATAAACCAAGGAGCCCCAGTAATGGTTCTTAGAATTTTGGACTGCGCTCTTTGAATCAGTTCTATGTTAGAGTTGCTTGCGCCGCCCACAACTGGCTACCGTAAGTCCAAATTGGTTTTATGATGGCTTTGTACAGCAGTGTTTTATATTCTAGACTGAACCTGGAATTTTTGTGCATGAGCCAGTGTAGGCTATTTGCTTTCAAAGTCATTTGTTTTTTTTTGGCTTCGATGTGGAGCTTCCATGTCAAACGTGAGTCATGATGAATTCCTAGGTATTTCACCTCCTTTACTTGAGGAATAGGAACATTGTTGAGTTTTATCGCTGGACATGTGCCTTTTTTTATGGTAAAGGCAATATGCGTACTTTTCGATTCATTAACGTTTATTCGCCAGCCAGCCAACCAATTTGTTACTAGGACCAGATGATCTTCTATGTCACGGGATGCGATTTTGGAATTCGGATGAATGCTAAGGATAGCTGTATCGTCTGCGAAAGTTGCTGTTGTTAAGTATTTATTGGTAGGCAGATCTGAGATCTGAATAGTAGATACAACACCGGACCTAGCACGCTTCCTTGTGGTACGCCAGCTTTGATGTCAAAGCATTTAGAGTAAGCATTATTGTACCTTACCTTGAACTTTCTGCCCCTCAGATATGATTCCAATATGTCGTGTACTTTTGTGGGCAACAGTTTTTTATTTTGTAAATAAGCCCCTCGTGCCAGACCTTGTCAAATGCCTGCGCCACATCTAAAAAGATGGCTGAACAATATTGCTTTTTGTCGAATGCGTTTTTTATCTCGTTCACTATTCGATGAACCTGCTCTATTGTACTATGGTGTTTGCGGAAGCCAAATTGGTGAGTGGGAATAGTGCGTTTTTTGTTTATATGCGGCATTAGTTTTGCAAGAAAAAGCCTTTCTAGGAGTTTTGATAAGATATGCAAGAGGCTAATCGGTCTATATGATGACGATTGGGAGGGGTCTTTTCCTGTTTCGGGATCATTGTGATTACTGAAACTTTCCAGGCATTAGGAAAGTATCCTAAGCGCAACAAGCCATTAAATAGTGAAGTAAGTAAGATGATGGATATTGGGGGTAACTCCTTGATCATTTTTCCAGTAATGAGGTCGTGTCCTGGAGCTTTGTTAAGAGCAAGGTTACTAATCGCATTACTTCTTTTGTTTTTAATTTAATAGGCGAGCATGTTGTATCTGGCGAGGGGGTTAATATTAGGTCATTGGTATTGCGAGGTGGGTTGGGTGTAAAAACATCTCTTAAGTGTTCGGCAAAAACAGCAGACTTTTCATCATCGCTTCTTGCCCAGTTTCCGTTTTTTGTACGAATCGGTGAATTCCGCGTGTAGGTGCTTTCATTTCTCTGACAGCTTTCCACAGAGAATAATTGGTGACGTCTGTCGGAGAAAGGTTTTGGATATATTGGTCCAGGCAACGATCTGATTCTAGACGCAAGGCTTTTCTCAAATTTTCACTGGCAATAGATAACTTCCGTTTTAGGAAAGGGGACCTGGATTTTTGCCATTCACGACGCGTCCTCTTTTTTTCAGTAAGGAGAATATCGGTTTGGGTTGACGATTATGGGCGCCGGATGCTGTTGCAGTTGTTGTCACGCTTGTGCGCAGAGTGGCGCACAGCTAATCTTAGGGTCGAGGTAAATTGTTCCAGAAATGTTTCAATGTCCTCATTAGTTTTGAGACGTGGGTTTAGGCTGAGATGACTACGGATGTATTTTCTGTATTTCAGCCAGTTAGTTTTAGTGGGTGTGAATTCGTAGGTAGAGCGTAACTTTTTCTTCAGATGTATTATAATATGAGAGTGATCTGAAGAGAGGTCGTTAAGGTGTTCTACTTTGAGTTGCTCTCGTTTTAGGTTTCTAGCAACTCCAAAATCAATAAGGTCAGGTATCTTACGTGGGTCTGTCGGCCTGTACGATGGTTGTCCTGAAAAGATAATATCAATCTTGGTGTCAGAAAGCATGAAGTTATATAATTGTTTCCCTTTTGGTGTTGTTAGCCGTGAGCCCCAGTAAGTGTGTTTGGCATTGTAGTCGCCAGCAGCTAGAAAACTTGTTCCAAGTGTGGAGAAGAAATCTGAGAACTGGTTACTTGTTATTTTAAATCTAAGTGGGCAGTACACAGCGGATATTGTTAAGTTATCCTCCCATCCGTCCAGACAAATTGATGTTCCATAATGAAGTGTTTTATTCTTTGTTTGATTAGGATTCCAGTGCCACCCTGGGCTTCACCAGCGAGATGCTTTGTATCATAGAATTTATATCCCGGTATGTAAAAATTGTGTTTTTCGGTTAGATGGGTTTCGGATATAAGAAGTATGTCGATTTCATTAGAGAGTAAAAATTTGTTGATTTCTAACTTGTGCTGGCTTACACCGTTTGCATTCCATTGACAGATCTTAAGTACGTTCATTTCGGGGATAGCAGAAGCTGCATGAGCTGGTTTTGGTTTCTCATCATCTCTTGAATCATTGTTTGTATGGAGGTCATGAACTGCGTCATACATTGTGTGAGCGTTGCTATCATTCCTTCAAAATTATGCAGATTTGAACCAGTCCCGGACTGCTGATCCTTCCCTAACTTAAGTACCGATACATACGTCGTCTCTGTATCGGGGTATGGAATTGAATTCTGTGGTTGTGCAATGGGGGGTATATTTGGACTAGGTTGAGTGCGCTTATTCTTTAACTGAGGGTCATTGTTCTTAATTTCCTGGTATACAGGGCAACCTCTGTAGTTGGCAGTATGGTTACCACCACAATTACTGCACTTTCTAGCAGCTCTATCAGTTTTAGTCTTCGTACATTCTGATGTAGGGTGTAAATCACCACAGGCAACACATACACTACGAAGAGTGCAGTAGGACCTTGTGTGCCCAAATTCTTGGCAATTAGAACATTGAACTGGGCCGTTTCGTTTGAGAGGCTCCTCCACAGTAATTCTGCGATGCATAAGATAGCGGAGATTATAAATACCATGCACTTCTCCTTTTTTAAGCTTTTGGGTTTCAGGCTCCAATTCTACGCGAAACAATGGCTGAGGGATTCTGTTGCGATTTATTATATTTATAATAGAGCGGGCAGCGAACCGTGCTTCATGTAGTGCTGCTTTGACTTCAGCAGGGGGAATATCTGATTCAAGTCCCTTTATGACAATGGTAAGGCCTTTGCTACTTTTAAGCTGATAGGTGTAGTAGCTTTTTTTCTCAGTGTCGAAGTGTTTTATAACCAGTCTGTAATTGCTCTCACTATGTATTTGGATTTTTGTTTCCTGGATATTTCCTTTAACAAGAGGGGTGACATGGAAATTTTTAGGACCAATGAGCTCGGTAAGCTTTGCAACTAATTTACTGGAGTTACGTTCTCGTAGGTAAATGGGAGGTGGTTTGAATATAATATTAGGTTTGGGTGCGTCTGCCTCCTCAGCACTTTGAAGTAGTGCGAAGAGATTAGGCTCTCTCTAGTTTTACTGATTTTTGCGATGTTAGTGATGTTTTGATTGCACTCGATTTTGGGCTTCGCTTGCGCTTGTTTATAAGGATATACCTATCTAAACCAGTTTGTGATGTTCCACTTTTCCCTGCTGGGTTGCTTGAAAAATTTTTGGTTGAGTGGTTTGCATTGATGGTTGGTGTGACTGCATTTTCAGTGCGCTCAGCAACTGTTGGCGAATTTCTTCTAGCACGATCGGACGAGTGAGAGAGAGACGTGGATGGAACCTGTTTGCACTCTTTCGTTATGGACGCCGTTGGGCTGGGTGTTGAACATTGGGCGCTCCAAGAGGGCGCATGCGCAGAGAGTGCCAGAGACACTTTTGGACATTGGTTGCAGTTGCATGAGGGCCGCTGCCAGGCCGCTCGTCGTTGTGGGACATGCTACCTCCGCTCGCTTGTCTCTGTTTTGCAGGCAAAGGTGTTGAGCGAACCACATTCGTCGTCAAACCGCTATCGACAGTCATGCCGAGAACATCCGACCTTGCATTGGGCAGAGAAGGTAACATACTGTACTCACTCAGTTGCGCGATTACCGGCCGCTGCTGGGAAAGCGACTGAGGCAGATCAGGTGTTGGTGCAAGTGCAGGCACACTTTGAGAGCGCATGTGCTGAACAGGAGAGCGCACTGGGTGAGTGGGAGAGCGCAATTCGCTCATCCACTGACCGCTATAGTTCCGCTTCTTTATTAGAAGCTAACACAAATTCAAATTTTAAGTTTAACAACTGATATTTGATATTTCGCACAAACTCCTTTTGCCAATTTCACTCACTGACTTTTATTAAGCGTCTATTTCGCTAGGCTTAAAACTCGAAACATTAAATTATTTCACTTTAAATCAAAATATAATCGAGGAGCAACCGAAAAACACATCCGAACTCTCTTGCTTTCGATTTAACTGCTCTCGATTTAACATATTATGACCTAAAATATCTCGCTGGTAAAACACCAGAATTTTTAGAAAAAACACAAACACACAACCACCATACCGAGTAGAACTAGAGCCAACCACAACAAAGTTACACAAAAATGAGACTCACCCTGTATACAACCCCAGGTATCTACTAAATAGGAAAATAATAGTAGAAGATCCAAATAAAAACCTCAGTGATCAGTACAATTAGAGAACACAGAGAAGCGACACTTAAACGTCAAATTTTCTGACGTGTAAAAAAGTCTTTATTTATCATTAGTTTGCTATATGGATAGGTTTGTTTATCATAGGTTCTGAAAAAAAATCAGCCGCACTACTAGAGTTTCACGCATGTGTTAGTGTGCGCAAAACAAGAGTCATTTCCGTGGATTCTCTATTACAATGTCAAAATTATCAGGAGATTGGACATACCAAGTCTTATTGGAAGCTACCCAGCGTATGCGTTATTTGCGGAGACCTTCACGAAATTTGCGAAATACAGACATAGAAAATCAGACCATAACATAAAACGATGTTCAGGATCATAATACCGCTAATTATCGTGGATGCCCTGTGTACGCAAATTAAGGCAAAAAGAGTGGTTGCACCAAATGCAGTTCAAGGCCTCGAGAGAATGCTTATAAATCTGACACGGACTCTGACACATTTCATGCCTTCCATGCAAAATATGATGCAGGAAATGAAAGGCAATTTTCAATCAAATTCTTCTATTATCAAATTCTTCTATTACCACTGGAATCATGCCAATGGAATCATCAATCAACACAAACGTGACCTTGCAAATTATAGGGAAAACAACAAATATATTTTATGCTACTTCCAGAAACAAATCTTACTAATAAAAATAATATATGCAAAACACCCAAACAGTAAAGCTCGAGAAGGATATGGAATATTGAGTAAACCGCTCCTAAAGCATTTTGCCCTACAAGACTTTTGCAAAGATTACCTTCAAGAAACTTCCATTTGTTTAATCAAAAGGGATGAACAAATAACAATATCAGCAATATACTGCCCTCCAAAATCCAAGTTACTATGTAACCATTGCAACTTTTGAAAAGTCTTTTCTATGAAAATCAGACACAATCACTCGAAAGAAATTCCAAGTTGCATTGGGAGTAAAATATGTTCCTAATTTTATGTCTAGAACATTTCTTTTATATATTTCAGCAAAAAGACACTTATCTCGTATGATGCTTTATTGTTCACAGCATAAGCTTTTGTATTTATCTATATATTTTCTACAGCTGTACCTTGCTTCTTCCTAGACATGCCGACCCTGCGTAAAAAATGAGAAACTAAGCACATTTTATTCATTCAGAGTTTTCCCAGATGATTTGTTAGTCCTTGATTCCAATTTAAGTCTAAATATTTATTTTTCCAAATATTTCCATTTCCTGCTCCTAAAATATGGAATTGGTTGGAAAAACTTGTGAGAAACATATGTTTCATCTGACATACTAGATCAGATTAGTCATTTGCAACAGCAGAAATTCACAATTAAGTGGAACAAATAGGGAAATCCTGAGCAAGGGCATTGATTTGACAACATGTAGATGGATAAACAAAGTTCTCAGAGAAAGGAACATGTCATTCTCTTTAGGCCCACAGAGGTTCGGGTTCGCGCGGCAAAAGGATGTCAACAAGGTGGAGTATTATCATCGCTATTGTGGTCTGTAGTTGCTGACGAAGTTCTGGACCTACTGAGCAATAATGGCTACGATGTAAAGGGTTATGTCGACGATGTTGTCGTTCTTATCAGAGGCATTCTTATTTGAAGACACGATCTCAAATTTACTCCACAGGGCTTTAATTCTTATATCAAACTGGTGTAGGAGGGTGGTACTAAAAGCTAACCCAAATAACACTTACATAGTAATCTTCACCAAAAAAAGAAAAAGGGAAAACTTTAGAGAGCCAACCATTTTTGGGGAACGAATACGGGAATAGTTACCTAAATAACACCATTAAGAAAGCTAGGACCACTCTATGAACCAGCAGCTGCTTAATTGTCAAAAGCTCCGCCAGCAGGCCTGGAGTAATTACTTAACTTACCTCCATTCATTTATTTATCAGAAAATGAACAAGGTTCAGTACGCCTATGGCAATCCTTACTTAGGGATGAAACTGAAATGCAAACGATCAATCTAAAGTTACTTAAGCCACTCTAAGTAAAACTTCAAGGTCACATTTCCGAGTAGGGTTAACTGGGAACAGAATATACCAACGCCACCTTATAATACTTATGGATGGTACACAGCAGAGAACGGCACGAGTGCACCGCAACATTAAGTATACCGCATACATACTCAATATTTTGTATACCCGGGTGCCTTACACACCATAAAAGAAACTGTGCGGTGTTGATTGAACTCGTTGTTAATTTGCTGAGAACTTCATGCGATCATAACAAGCTCAGTGATTTTAGTTCTCTACATATTTCTACTATATAAAAGAAAAGAACTCGAAAAACAGTGCGAGTAAATATTGTGACCAAAATGAACGAAATTTTGGGTAATATGCGTACAAGAGCAAAACTAGCTCGTGATAGATACATATTATGCACTACATAACTTCGACTCGCGCTCGTCTTGTGGATGACGAAAGTACTCAGCTTCTACACATAGTTCTTTTATGTATGTAAGTGCCGCTGATGTTTGTCGTTGAGTGCAAAAAGAAATACGAACACAAGAAGAAAATAGAAAATTGTTTTTGCCAAAATTAGGGAAACATACAAAATTAAAATATATTTCATTTATTACATTTTATTCATTTCATACATATTAAACTAAATTAAACTCTTGAAAAAGTTTTGAAAACAAAAAGAAAATAAAATTGTTTTTCCAAGATTAAGGAAACTTAATAAACTTAAATTTCATTCTATACTCTTATATTTTTGACAAATTTTTAACATAAGAATTTAAAAACAATAAACTATCCAATAATTTCGGACCTAATCTATTTCTTTTTTCGGTAACAATATTACCCGCTAATGAAAAAGCGCGCTCCGACGCAGCACTACTTGCAGGAACTGAGTGAATTTGCAAAGCCAATTTGCATAAACGAGGATAATATTTTTGGTTGTTCTTCTACCACTGAATTAAGTCAAAATCGTCAGTTATATTTTCAGTCAGTTATTCTTTGCTGTACTTTTCCACTTCATCCTTAATCGAATCTTTGAATGTATTTCCAGAAGAATTTAACCAGTTTGAAAATAAGAACTGATTATCTTTGTTAGTTGAAGTTGATGATGAGCTGTTTGAAATAGTAGGTTCATTAAATGAAAATTCGGTGATTGACGTAGCTAATGGTGTTGCTGGACTTGTTGGATAAGGCATACTTGGTGAATCACATTACAAAAACTGTTGGCTGCAAAGT
Organism: Clusia tigrina; assembly: GCA_920105625.2. NCBI lineage: Eukaryota > Metazoa > Arthropoda > Insecta > Diptera > Clusiidae > Clusia > Clusia tigrina. The sequence continues at coordinate 139,354,202 of OV050031.1, forward strand.
TGAAATTGATGCACTACTTAAAAAATTTGTGATTTGTGAAATACAAAAGTATTTTATGTTACTGAGATCACTTGGTTGTTTGCTTATAGCTAGTGGAAATAAGAACAAAGCTACCTTATGCCATATAGATAAATGATGGTCCCATATTTCATGTGTATTTTTTGTTATGTTAGCTTTCAAAATTAAAATGGCAGGAATATCGGTATCATTAGGATCGCACAGGCATTTAATTTTGTAAATTGATGGCAAAACGTAGCACAATGAAGGGGAACTACAAACTTGCAATTTTTTAAAAATAATTTCGAAGTCTTTGCAAAGTTCAACTAAGACTGTGAGCATTGATATATTCGTATGTAAAAGTCGTCTAGTCTCTTCTGTCTCTGTTAACACCGAATTAATAACATTCCAATTATCAACAATAGATTTAAGCATAGTATAATTTGAATTCCAGCGCGTTGGGCAAGGATCTTTAAGTGATGTTGGTAACATGTGTTGTAAGTTAGCTTTCTTAAAGTACTTTACAATTTTTTTACACGCTTGCAATGTTTCCGTAAGCTCACATGTATCTTCAAATGATTTGTCTAAGACGTGTTCCTCTTTTCAATGCCTTTACAATGTTTGCGCCTAGGTCAGAAACGAATTTAATATTATCAATATCTCTAACACCGAACTGATTAAATAATGTTTTCAGCTTGATCAAAATATTTTCACCGGTTGACTTTTGAAAATCCATTGACTTTAATCCCAACATTATATTATGCATCTCGAAATTTTTCTGAAAGTGCAACGTTGCTCCTAAAAAATTTCGATTAATATAGTTATCAGACCACATATCAATAGTGGCCGATGCTCCACCACTTTGCACAATCTCCTTTATTTCAGCACTAAAGGCATCCCTCTTTTCATCCGCTGCCTTTTGAACCCTGCGAGATATTGTTGTAGCGTCGGGCAATAAGTTGTCAACATCAACGTTCTCTCCGTAGCGTGCACCGATTTTAATAGAAAATTTAGCCATCTTGACAAAGCCCGATCCACTAACGGATGAAAATGGACGGCAATCCTCGATGGTCCATTCTGCGCAGGTTTCAATGGCTAGCTGTCTGTCAACTGCTGCAACAGTTTTCAGAATTTGTGGGCTTTTCAAGGCTTGGCAACACTTGTGCCGATTTAAGTTGGATGTTTGATTTCCACAAAATTTTAGCAGCTTCCGGCAAGTGCGGCAATATAACAAACCTTCCAGTAAGGTGCAGTCTTCTTTTAATATTTCAGCCAAAACTGTCCAAATATGGCTTTTTCCTTTGCGCTTTAGAGACAGGGAGAAAGTTCCATTTGCAATATTTTCAGCAACAAAATCATTATTTAACGCCATGCCGAATTTGTTCCCTCAAGTAGTAGTAACACTTCAAAACTAACATCCTTATTGCGATACACTTTTCTTTTCAGTAAGAAACAAAACCATCACTAGCTATTTACCGTTATCAATGAGTGTGCTATAAACCAAAACAATAACATTGCGGTGGAAATGCGAGCGGCCATAAACATAGTTATCATTCTTTGCTACATCACTCACACACTTCTTCATCACTCTGCACAGATCAATATGTATCTCTGCATATTCTAATACATATATTATTTGGGTTTTCATGCGAAGTACGAGTACGATTGTCAAATGTGAAAACAACAGTTTACGAAGCAAACTAAAGCAAACACCGCGAACGCGTATGCTTAAGTATGTTAGAAGCTCAAACGCAGCAATACTCGGAATTGACAACGGTATGGTAAATACAACAGAGTTCATCTGATCTGGGTGCCAGGTCTCTGCGGACATATAGGGAATGATAAGGCAGATGATTTCGCTAGGAAAGGGGCAGGCAGTAGTTTTATTAGACCAGAACCATTCTGCCATGGAGTTCCACGAAGTACAACCAAAATCAATGGCTAGAGGCAAAATCACATCAATATTGGATGGAAACAAAAGATATAAGAATCACAAAACCTTCATGCCAAAAAGATCACGTAAAGAACCATCGAAATTTTAGGTTTAACGAGAATAGTTACACGTATTGTCTCCACATTGAAGGGTAAACAAACACCTATAACGTAAGCTCAAATGACTATTGTAGGTTGTGTAACGAAGAAGATACCTGAATACCTGTCGTGTCCATGTAACTGTCTAATCTGAACCAGACTTCGTTACTTAGACAACTATTACTTAGAACCGCCAAAAATTGCGGACAAATATCTTAAGAATATTTCAGAACTCTTATTGAATTCTAAACTCTGGGATGTTTTGTAACTTAACTACAGAGCTTGCCAGAATAGGTCCAAAGGTGGCCGCAGTGACTAGGTGTCTTATTCCCACACTAGCAATCTAATCTAATCTAAGTGGAACACCCTTATTGAAAAACTCAAAAAACATATCTGCGGATGTCTCGAAAAAAAATTGTTTTCATTTTCGCATAGCAGAGGCAAATTGTTGCAACAAAAACAACATGAATAATAACAACAATATATGTGTATTAGAATAGGTGAATTTAGCAACTAGGCGCATAAGAATTCTGAACGTACAACGCACCCTAATTTTCTGACTGATCTGTCAAATAGTTTTGTTGTGACAGCCATGCGAACATTTTTGTTAAAATAAGAAAAAATTGAATTTCCTGTGCTCATTAAACACAATTTTTTCTCGAAAAAACCTTCACACAAACCAAACAGAAGCTTGAAAATTAACCATCGACTGGCACCATCCAAGACTAGTTTATTTAATTTTGGTGCAGTTGTACTAGTACAACTGACGCCGAACGTTCTGGTCACCCAATTGAAGTCACCACACCAGAAATGTTCGATAAAATCCAGGCTACACTCTTATCAGCATCAGTGAGTTAAATTTTGCATAAATATTTGGATATGAAAAAATTTTCCGCAAGTTGGGTGCCATGTTTGTTCACAATTGATAACAAATGTTATCGATGCAATTGACAACAAATGTAATGACAACTTCAAAGCAGCGTTTGCACTGTTTCGTAACCATAGACAAAATATGGATTCATCACAATACACCAGCGACCAAAGAATAGTCGAGACAGTGGACTTCTCCTGGAAAATCGAAGTCGAAGAAGGCCAAAGTGGGATTGTCGGCCAACAAGGTAATGGCAACAATTTTTTGGGATGCGCGCGGTGTCATTCACATCGATTATCTTGAAAAGGATAAAACGATCACCGGAGCAAATTATGTAGAGCTGTTGGATCGATTCGACGCCGATTTGAAGCAAAAACAATTGCATTTGGAGAGGATAAAAGTTCTCTACCACCAAGACAAAGCACCGGCGCACAAGCCCGCCATCGTAACAGCAAAACTATATGAGATAGGTTACGAACCCTAGTTTTCTCATCCAGCATATTTGCCAGATTTACCCATGCGTCTATTTCCTGTTTCCAAATAAGAAGAAATGGCTTGGCGGTAAGAGATTTGGGTCGAACGAAGAGGTCATCGACGAAAGAAACGCCTATTTTGAGAGCCTCAAGAAACCTTACTATTTGGAGAGCATCTACAGAGAAACCGGAGAAACGTTGGATGAAGTGATTCGAGCTAAAAGGAGATTATATTGAAAAATAAAACGAATACTGTTCCTTGACTTATGCTCATATCTGCCACGCCTCCTTCTGGTAGTTGAAACCCCGCTCAACCATACAAATTTAGTATACCCTTTTACCCTTTTTATGGTAAAGGGCATTTTCTTTTTTTTTTTTTTTTTTTTTTAACTCCAGTTTTATTTGCATTCTGCCCCTTGGGGCAATAATCAAATTAAATAACAATATTAAACAGCTACATAAATCAATACACAAAGTAATTTTTTAAAATAGTTATTTAAATCAACATGAGGAAGAGGAGCCAGTGCTAATCTCCCATAAGGTTAGTTCAGAACTATTGCGTTAGAAAAAATTATTATTATAAATTTAGTGGTGTTGCTCGCTTCAGTCGCCGTGTTGTGCCTGTCCTCTCCAGAAGATTTGAAGCTAGTATGTTAGGATGCTTACTTAGTCGTTCCAGGTATTTATTGCTGTATCTCGCTATTTCCTCATCGACAGTAGGGATGTTTAAGTCGTGACCGTATTATATCATTCCAGACGAACCATGGAGCCTTTACTATCAAGCGCAATACTTTTGATTGGAATCTCTCAATGATTTTTATATTATTTTTTGCCGCTGAACCCCATAGCTGTATACCATATGTCCATATGGGTTTTAGAATTGTGTTATAAACGAGCAGTTTATTGTCAAGCGATAACTGGGATTTATATCCCAAGAGCCAATATAAGGAAGTAAGCTTTATTCCAAGTTGTTTTTTCTTCGTAAGAATATGCCATGTCAGACGTCGATCAATATGTAGCCCTAAATATTTAACGTCTTCGGATTAGGGCAGTTGACAATCATTTAATATTACTGAAGGACAAGTCTTCTTTTTTAAGCTAAAGGTTACTTGCACAGACTTAGTTGCATTCACCTTAATCCTCCATTTATTTAGCCAGATTTGGAGCTTATCCAAGCTTTCTTGGAGATAATTTGCAGCGATTATGTTGTTGCTGCTTGTAGCCATTATGACTGTATCATCCGCGTAGGTTGCGATTTTTGTATTCTCCGTCAGTGGAAGGTCAGCCGTGTTGATAGTGTAGAGCACAGGACCTAGAACACTGCCTTGTGGTACACCCGCCTTTATAGAGAACAGTTCAGTGACTTCTTCTTTGGTCTTTACTCTGAAATGCCGCTCTTCCAGATATGATCTTAAGATATCATAAAATTTCTGAGGTAGTAACTTTTTAGTTTAAATAGTAAGCCAGGGTGCCATACTTTATCGAACGCCTGTGTTATATCTAGGAAAGCAGTTGTACAATAACGGTTTTCCTCAAGAGCGTTTCTTATTATGCTGTACACTCGGTGCACTTGTTCTGTTGTGGCGTGGTGTTCCCTAAATCCAAATTGATGATTGGGTATTATCTCCTTTTTGAGCAGAATTGGTTTAAGTTTGTTTAACAGGAGCTTTTCAAACATTTTGGAAACAATTGGCAAAAGGCTAATTGGTCTATAAGAAGTGACTTCCTCCAAGGGCTTTCCGGGTTTTGGGATGACAATAATTTCGGCCACTTTCCATTGACGCGGAAAATATCCACATATAATTATTGCATTGAAGAGATAGGTAAGGTATTTTATTCCTTTATTTGGTAGTTCCTTTAATATTTTACCTGTTATCAGGTCGTAGCCAGGTGCCTTTTTCACATTCAGTGTTTTGTGAACAGCGGTATGTATTTCCTTTTTTGTAAAGGGCGTGATAGGTAACTCTAATTGTCCTGGACTATTGAGAAGATTAAATACCTCGTCTTCCTCTTGCTGTGAAGTTGGTGGAAACGGCTTAAAGACCCCAGTAAGGTGTTTGGCGAATGTAATTGCTTTCTCCTTATCAGTTTTTGCCCAGGAGCCATTTGAGCTTTTGATAGGAGGAGCACGGGTGGTGGGTTGCTTCAGCTTTTTTGTCGCCTTCCAAAGTGAGTAATCTGTGGTCTCATTTGCTGATAAAGTGGACAAGTAGTGCTGTATTTCTTCATTTTGCTTCTGCGCCAAGTACTTAATTTTAATTTTAATTTAATATAAAATATTTTCAATCAAATACATTATATATTTATGTGTTTCCTTTCCCTTGCCCTGCTAATGGTAACTATTGATAATTAAATAAATATAAATAGATAAGTTAATGGCAGTAAGTAATGTAAATTTTCGAATTGGTGTTTAACAGATTTCTGGCAAGAATATTAGGATAACTTTTTCGAAGAGAAATTGCGATTTTATCTTTAATGAGGGGGATTTTCAGTTCTGTGTAATCTGGTGTTTATACCCTTTACCTTTAAAAAAGGTAAAAGAGGTATGCTTTTGAGAGGGGTGGCAATTTCAAGAAGGAGGCGTGGTGGGTATGAACATATATATAGAGATATGATCAGAATCACTTTCTAAACAATTTTCATTTTGTCCGTCCTCCTATCCGTCTGTGGCCATTTTTTTTCTACACCGTTAGAGCTATCATAATGAAATTTTGCAAAAGTGTAGCCTGGACAAAGATACAGAACCAGATTGCTATATGGGCCGATTCTTTTCACCTTTTTTAAAATGACTATAACTTCGGTCCAATTGATGGAATACTGATGCAGTTTGGCAGTTATGGAGATGTGGATCCTACTAAACACTGTGCAAAAAGTGGGCGATATATATTAACTGCCACGCCCACTATTAACAAATATTAATAACTTAAGATCTGGTAGAGATTTACGGACGAAATTTTACGGGAAGGAACATGTGGAGATTATAAAGCTATCTGCAACATATGGGGCTGATCAGAGAAAAGACACGCTCAGTTTTGATATAGGGAACTTTCGGGTCTAAAATTAAAATTAGCCTACCTATGCTCGTATTGATGCCATCTGATTAAAAGTTGGCAGAAGTATATGGGGTCCATAATAGTGTGTGTGCAGAAAAGGTGATCATAATACGCCCACAATTAACCAAATATCATTGCTAGGTTCCTATTAAAGATTTATCAAGGAAAGGTAAAGGGTATTTCGATGTCGGTCTAACCCGACTTCAGAGTTCTTTACTCGTTTTTAAATACCATGGTGCTCCAGTTATAGTGCGGAGAATTCGTGATTTAGATCGTTGATGTATTTCAATATTCGGAATTGTCGCCGATCACCATAATTTGATACCATAGGTCCACATCGCCTTTACGATTGCCTTGTATATAAATATTTTATTATCCAGTCTGAGATTTTATCCTTTATGAAGCAGCCAATGCAGTTTAACCGCTTTGAGTTAAATCCAATGCAGTTTAACCGCTTTGAGTTTAACCGCTTTGAGTTTAACCGCTTTGAGCTGCGGTATGCTGCATCCATGTCAATCGCTTATCTAAGTGGAGGCCTACATATTTAACACTATTCTCTTGCGGAATTTTTATATTATTTAAGGAATGGGGGACATGACTCTCTTCTAAGAGTAAAAGTGTGACAGCTTTTTGTTCCATAAGGGTTTTCAGCATACTCTTTAATTCAGTCATGTCATTTGATCGATGTGAGGCGAATTGATTTTCACTTTGCTGGTTTAGAGTTTGCTCTTGTTGCGTGCTCTGTTTGGCGATTTGCGCATATGTGCAACCTGGTTGTCTTTCGGAATCTGGGGTCTTGTTAAAATTAGTGTTTTCAAACACTTTCTGCCTTAGCGTGGGGAATGTTTTTTGCTGTAATTCTTTGTACACATTACAGCCTCTGTAGTTAGCCGGGTGGTTTCCTCCGCATAGCACACATTTCACATCCTGTGATTTTTGTTTCCTAGGGCAGTCTGACGTTGCATGATTGCCAACGCATTTAACGCATCGAGGAGTATGGTTGCAATATTTTCTAGTGTGGCCATACCTCTGACATTTTGTGCACTGAGCTATTTCCCTTTTTTTATTTGGTGGTTCGAATTTTATTTTTGTGTGCATAATTGCTTCAACTTTATAAATGTCTGTATTATTTTTGTTTTGTTTTAAGTTGACATAAAACATCGACAACGGATGCTTTGTAATTCTTTGTTTTATATTTGAAACGTTTGTAACATCGAATCCCAACCTAGTTATTTCCTCTTTTATTTCTTCTGTTGATATTGTGTGGTGTAGCCCTTTTAATACTACGCTAAAGTCTTTTTCCTGTTTGGGTTTATATGTATGGAATTCTGTGTTCTTTTCAGCCAGAGCTTTTGTAATAGTTTTGTACCCTTCTCCTGACTTTGGTTGAATTTTAACCTCACTATCTTTGAGGAATTTGAGCTGGTATTCATTCTTGGCAATGTTTTTTAGCAGATCTAGTAACGGTTGAGCATTATTTACCCAAGAGACGTAGATTGGAGGAGGTTTCGGGAATCTTTGGTCTCTTTCTTGTGGACTGGTACCGTCGATTTCAACTTCTGATAGTATCGCGAATCTATTTGAACTAGTTGGCAAATCAAGCCAGTAGTCCCCTAGTTTTGACTGTTTTTGTTTATTTTGTGTTGTGTTTTCTTGGCTTGATCTAGCGCGTTTAGGGGTTTGGTTTGTTTTCACTACAGGAATTTTTACACGACATTTAGATTGTGGATCGGTTTGAATATTTCCTACTGGGTGTTTTATTGTGAGTGAATCAATATATTTATCTGATGAGTGGGTTATTGTTGTTGAGTGAGGTTTAGGAGTAAGTACACAGCTTTTATATGGTGATTCATTTTGTGTATTTCCTAGTGGGTGCTTAATTGAGAGTGTGTTAATGCTGTTATGTGCTGAACGGGCAATTGCTGCTGAGCAAGATTCATTAATTAGAGGTGGAGCCGAAGCTGTAGTGAGTTTGCTTGCACATATTGAATTTGTGTACGAAACGGTTGTATTTGTTGTTGCATTTGATGAGGCTAGAGTTGTAATTATTTTGTTAGTGGCCGTTAGGGCCTCGGAGAAATTGTTTGAGGAGGACAGGGCACCTTGCATGTGTATACCATCAACCTTTTGATTTTTTTGTGGAGAAGATCGCTCTCTGAGAGTGTCCGGCATAGATGGACCGCTATTGACTATCATAGGGAACGCACTCATAGGAGAGCCGGCTCTTTGATGTTCCATAACTGTCTCATTTTTTTGTGTATTCCTACGCTCGCTCTGTGGCGAGCGTAAAACACTCAATTTGGCGCACTTACCTATATATATGTATGTATGTTTATTATTATTGTTTGTTTTGTGGCAATTTTGTTTTAACTTTTTGTCACTAATTGTTTTTATTAAATGGCAGACTGCAACCACCACTAAACAGTGTTTATCAAAAAAATGCCAATTAAACGGCCTGTCGCACTTTGACACTAAAGGGTATAAAATTTCTTTTAGGCCATCACTAGCTCTAGTTTCATATTTGAAATTTTTTAATAAAATGAATTTTTTCGGGTGCAACGAAACATCGAAAATCTCTTGTATGTTGTTTTCTGTTATATACTGTCAGTTTACTTATTTATAAAACAGCAAAGACCAAAATGGAAATCATCGTTGTTGATTGATTGTGTAATACTTCAAAAAACACACGGTTGCCAAACGAAACATTTATAAATCCTATTTCCTCATAAGCGTATATCCGTGTACATTAAAGCGTGTCGTTAGAATCATAATTTTCAGAGAATTCTTAATATTCAATTTTATTAAATGTTAATTTTGACTATTATTAGCTAACAGTTAGGTTATTTTTAGTTTTAGAAAATATATATTTATATTAATATATAGAAATATTGGAACCCTGTGGTACTTTAGTGAATAAAATGAGCTTTAAGCCCCCCTCTTATTAGTGGAAAAAACATATAGAAAGCTGTACATTTTTATACAGTCGAGATTGAAAATATAGACGATCTATATAAATATTAGCAAAAATGTACAAATTTACTGAAAGTATTTATATTTATGGATCCAAAATTATTTTAAAGTGACTTTATATAAACTCGAAAATTTAATACACTTAAAACAAATTTTATTTTAAAATAGCATTCTTACCTGCAACAACTGAACTACACGAGAAGTTATTTCCAAAGCAGCGAGAGCAGTGCGGGCAGTAAAACTTTGTGCTCCAAGCTGTATTCCCCTCATTATTCTTCCACTTCTTTGGTATTGTTCAATTGGCAGCCAAAATAAGTCATATATTCCTTGAACTGTAACGAAATGTAATGTGTTTTTTTTAGTTTTGAATTGCCCCTTACACTTAGAAATTATTATTAAATTATTAATTTATGCATATTAATATAAAACTTAGGAAAAGTGCTGTTTACACTGAATCCTCATTCCGTGAGGTCTCCCGCCCGGTGTTTGGGACACCATGCTGTCGGTCGTTCGCCGCGTTCTGCACGGACAGTACGGACCAAAATTCCGCACTGTACGAAGGAGCGCGACTGAGCGGCCGGCTCATGCGTCCGGGGCATCGGCGTGGGAGACATAGCCATAAACGAAGGAGACTTCGGCTTCTTCGTCTTTTTGACCTTTCAAGAAGATCACTCTCGATTAAACCGCCGAACGCGCATCATTCCTCTTATATTATATGAAATTCTTAAGTGTAAGCTACAATTATATAAAATAGAAAGTACTATATTAAAGCAACATACAAATACAGTCCACCGCACAATCCAACAAGTGCTATAGTGCGATAGGATGTTTAATGTAGATACAGTTGTGTGCACAATGGTGATTCTATTCTTTACACATAGTAAAACAATATATTTTATTTATTTTGCATTGAAAGGAAAAAGGAAAGTGAATGTGAAAAAACAGAATACAATAAAAAACAACCCACACAGTATGAGCCGAGAAACTCTCGTAAACGGGCGTTCGGCCGCTGACCTTGATCAGCCAAGGGGCATTCGCTCTCTAACAAATGAGCAAGCGAAAAGCAAAAAAAATTTTGCCATCCTCTCAACAAAAACAGCAAACAACAGGTATATTTAATGTTTTTCCTCTGAGTTCAAGAGTTTAACACCAAAAACTGCGATGGCTAAGTCCAAAATCACTCCAAACTGTGTGATTACCACTATTGGAATACAACGACAACAATATCAATCTCGTCTATCTCATCACTAAGCACAAACAACGCTAATCAAGTTTTGAACACAACTGATTAATCACAAAAAAATAAAAAGAAGTCAATTGAGAATAGCTCAATTCTTAGCTCCGAAACAGTAAAAAAAAAATACATCAAAACAATCTTAGCCGACTTCTGGCTGGATATATCTTTAAAATCGAACTCAAGGATATTTTCTGTCTAAACCGAAAATGAAAATGACTGTAATAGCCTGCACACTGAAGAGCATAAAGTTCCAAAACCTCTAATCTATACTTCTGTAGTAAACAATGTTCTTGGAACTACTACGTTCAATTGCAGAAAATCAGTACGAGATGAATTTTCTTAAAGAAAATTAAGTGAAAATTGAACCGTATATCCCTGATAAATACAGGGTTATCAAAAAAGTTTTTGTAGAAAGAAACACAGAATTATACACATACGAACCAAAATAAGATTAAAATTTTAAAGTCTGTTTGAAAGGCCTACATCATACTACTCCAACAAATGAAAAAAGTGTTGAGTTACAACGAATGGGATTTGATTTAACAAAAATGTCAAATACTAAGCAAATAACATCGAAAAACCCCCTCTCATATTTTTTTTATATAAATGTAAAACAAAACAAAAATAACACGAGTATATACAAATTCGACGTTATAAAGCACACACAAAATCAAATTTAAAAGAAAAGTTAAATTTCACAGTACACAAAATGTCACAGATATGACCAAAATTGGCTGCAATCACAGTCCAAGATGTCTGAAATTTATAGATTGTCTACTCTGTGGAAGGTAAGGTAAATAAAAAATTGCAATTAAAGACATTATTTCCCACACATCGGGAGAAGGTTATGAAAAAATCAGTGAGATTAAGTCACCACAAAACCTTTTTCAACTTGGTGTTCAGCAAGAAAAAGTCAATAACAAATCAACAGAATATGCTGTTTTATGACAACAGCAGGTTGATACGATTTAAAAAGCATACTTTAAAGGAAGAATGCTCAACTTCTTAACAACGCTCATCCCTACGATGTAATAATGATGAAATCATTTAGAATTTTAGTGTGGAATGCGAACGGGCTTCGCAACGTAGTAATGAAGTCAAAATTATTGTTGATAACAGCATTGACATTATGCTAATATCAGAGACTCATTTCACCAATACAATTTTCTTATAAATTGACCAATGCAGCATATACCACACAAATCACACACTTGGTTTCACCGTTATTATTATAAAAAACAGAATTAGACATACAACACAAGAAAAGTGTGATAAACCTCATATATCAGCGACATTTCTGTCAAAGACAAACATGGGGGACTTACGATTACATCTGAAAATTGCCCTTCGATACACTCTGTTAACAAAGCTCAATTCGAGCAGTTCTATAGCACTCTAGGGATAGCTTCCTAGCCTATGGTGACTATGGTCTCTATAACGCCTAGCACCACTGCAGAAAAATCCAAGGACTATTAATGCAAAAGGAAAAGAACTAATCGAAACAATGCAAGCTAATAATATTATGCATATTTCAACAGGAGAACCAACCGCCCATACTGCCCATCCGATAAAAAAAAGATTTTATTGACTTTTGTGTGATGAAAGGTGTTCCTAGAAATTGTTTCGCAGTGGCTTATCTTTAAATTTACCTATTATTGTAACTATAAGATCCAATCTAGTACGCATATTAGAACCACCTACATTACAAAATAAGCGTATAAACTGACTTAAATTTTAAGAGATTATTTGTGACACGTTATCCCTAGATTTATATCTCAAAACCCAAATAAAATAATACAAAATGCGCCCTGAGTTGCTTCTCCGAACCTTAAAAGTGGTATATTCAGGTCGTTGTGAATGTTAATGTTTTTAATGCGCCAGTATTGCTTCTGAGAATTTTGGATTGTGCTCTTTATTATATTAATTCTATATTAGATTTGCTTGCGCCACCCCACAACTGGTTTCCGTAAGTCCAAATTGGCATTTTAAGGCCATATGTGTTTTCTTGACTTCGATGTGGCGCTTCCAGATCAAAAGTCTGTCAAGATGAATTCCTAAGTATTTCAATTGTTTTGCTTGCGGAACAGAAACATTATTTAGTATTATAGCTTGACATGCTATTTGGGGCAACTACCTGATCATCCTGGGGTCCTGGGGTTTTGTTGAGAGGAAGGTTTCTAATTGCATTACTTGCTTCTTTTTCTTTGTTACTGCGAAGTGGGTTTGGGGTGATTTAATTTTCCTGACAGTTTTCCACAGGGTGTAGATTGGTAACGTCGGTTGCAGAAAGATTTTGAATATACCGATCCAAACTGGGCGCTGATTCTTCACGCAATGATTTTCTCAGGATTTCGATGACAATGAATAACTTCGGTTTTAAGAAAAGAGATTTGAATTTTTCAGTTAGGAGAAGCTCAAATTGAGTTGAATTTTTGGGTGTCTTACGTTGTTAAAGTTGTTGTAGAGTTTATACGAGGCGTGCAGCACAGTTAGTCTTTGGGTAGATGTAAATAGCTCTAGAAATCCTTATATTTCATTAGTTTTGAGGCGGGGATTAAGAATGAGATGACTGCTAACGTATTTTCTGCATTTCATCCAGTTGGTTCTAAGGGATGTAAAATTGAACGTAGGGCGCAACTTTTTGTTGAGATATATTATTATGGGGAGTGATTTGAAGCGAGGTCGAAAAGGGGTTCCACTTTTAATTGCTCTCGTTTTAGGTTTCTAATAACTCCAAAACCAATAAGGTCAGGAATCTTGCGTAGTTCCGTTGGCCAGTACGATAGTTGTCCTGAAGAGATAATATCAATCTTGGTGTCTGTAAACATGAACTTGGGGTTGAAGCGTAAGTTTCGCAGGACGGGAATATGCGATTATAGTTCTAGGAACATTAGCCTCTATCCCATCTAGACCGATAGAGCGTGGCGAAGAGTCACATCCTGCCCGAGGTAACCCTGCTATTCATTACATAACACTACGGATCTAGACTGAGGAGTCAATAAACACCTCCCCGGACACAAGGTGTGGAGGAGATAACCTATAAAAAAACCTCTGGGTTGGAGCAAGATGTCATACGACCCGTGTCGATGCTCAACCTGGCCGGGGACCCAGATTAAAAACTAGCCCAGTCTCCAATGAAGTGCTCCGGATACTTGGCGTTCTCCAGTTCTATCTAGCCTTACCAGCGCACACGAATCTCTGCCGATACTCTCTTGTCCGATACTCGTGGGACCACATATGTTTCAACAAATTTAAAAAAATTCAAAACCAAACGAGGACGGTCCTCCCAAAAACCGACAGAGACGATCCTGTCTACCGGTAATACAAGGGTGGTAGACAGATCGATAGCAGCAGGTGGCAGAGGGGGCCTAGGCGTTATGGCTGGTACGAGTGCTGATAGCAGGGGACGGGGAGGCTTGGGAAAACCGGTCCCTCGTCTTGGTCAGAGGGGTTCTGAAGAGAGAAACGGGAGATGGTGAAAACCCAAACGCTGACTGAGGTCAGAGGGCGGAGAGCTGCTGCGGGCATCAATCAGCTCAAAGAAGGGTGCTGGGGCAGGCCAAGGGGGCCGGAAAACATGTCCGTCATTCTAAGCAGGCCTTTTATGATAAGCAGGCGGCCATGAGGGTAATGGCCAAATATGAAGCTCTACCCACTGACCAGCTCACTGAGGAACAGGCCAACTCGGTAGAGTGGGCAAGGGGCATGCTCTCCGGCTTGGGTAAATAGGCGGGTACAGCCCCAAAGAGACAACGTTCGACTGAAGAGACGGGTGAGGTCGCCAAAAGACAAAAAGTCGGCGGCCAGAAATGCCCGTCCTACAGCTAAGTTTTCAAAGGTGGGGGCGAAATGCTGGTCATCATAGACCGGAAGGAGGAGGAAGGGGTCATACCCAAAGCTAAGTGGAGGTGGGTGGAGCAAGCGATTGCAGAAGTCTACCTCCAGGCCTTGGAGGAAAACCCTGGACCCCCTCCTTCTGCCACGATGTGGGCTGGTATCAGGGCCACGTTCATCGCATGCGATGACAACAGGTCAGCCAGACTTTACAAGACTGCGGTAAGCAAGGTTGGCGAGATTTGGGCGGGAGTCAGGCTTGAAGCCATCAGCAAGAAAGAAGTTCCCAGCAGACGCAGAGCCCGGGTCTGGATCCCGGCTAAGCCAGCTGAACCGGCAAAAACAGAGAAGATATTCAGATCTTGCAATAGGGACCTGCCAACCCATAACTGGAGGGTGGCGAAGCTTGAGGAGCCAGTAAAAGGTAGGAGACAGGATTGGGAAGCCTACAAGGCTGAGATAAAAATATACAAGAAAGCAACCAGAACTGCGCAACGACAGTCCTGGCACAATTATTGTTGGGATGTGGAAGAAACATAGGAAACAGCTAGCGATGACACCACACTACCTGGGCTACCTTAAAGGTACGGGTGATGTGTGGAGCGAATCGAGTGAGGAATCTTTGGCTCTTCTCTTAGAAACGCATTTTCCAGGTAGTAGCATGGTGGAGGGTAATAACTCGACATCTAGGGGCAGGCAGTCTGAGATAAGAAATGCGATAGTTACAGTCGAGAAAGTTGAGTGGGCCACTAACACCTTTGGTCCAAAAAAATCTCCGGGCCCGGATGGAATTTACCCAGCAGAATTGCAACAATTACGGACATAATTATGCCCCTGTGTTATGGCTGCAATTAGAAGCTGTCTTAATCTGGGCTACATTCCTTTCAGATGGAAAGCAACGTTTCCTTCATACCCAAAGCGGGCAGGTACTCACATGGACCAATCAGTCTCACGTCTTTCCTCCTAAAAACATTGGAGAGATTGATGGATGCACACTTACGGGAAATTATACCAACTGGTAGAATCTCCTCGGCACAGCAGGGCAAATCGGCAGAGACGGCGTTACACGTACTCATTGGTATAGTGGAAAAAGCCATGCAGCAGAAGGAAATTGCACTGGCAGCGTTCATTGATATAGAAGGCGCTTTTAACAACATAAATGCGAACGCCATTACGGGAGCGTTAGAAGCTCTGGGCGTTGATCCTAATGTAGTTGTGCTGATAGACTATACTCGTCAGCAGAACGGTAACTAACAGCCAGCTTAAGTACCTTCACTTAGAGGCACTCCTCTCCCCCTGCTCTGGAATTTGGCGGTAAATTCCTCACTGCTAGCCCTAGAGAGGGGGGTTGCCATATCGTCGCCTATGCTCACGATTTGGCAATTGTGATTAAAAGGTAATATCCAAACACTCTTATGGATATTTTGTGCTCCAGCATGGTCACGCTTACTTGTTGGACGGGAAGAAGGGGATTAGGTTTAAACACCGATAAAATGGAATTATTCCTCTTTTCCAAGAAAAATAGATATCCTACGATCTCCCCGCAAACATACAAAGTTGTGGAAATTCCGATGAAGAAGACAGTCAAATACTAGACTAGGGACTAATACTAGAAAACTTACCTGGAAACCAAATATTGAGGAAAGAGTTAGGAAGGCTAATATTGTTTTCTACACGTGTAAAAAAGCGGTCGGAATTAGGTGGGGGCTATCCCCACGAATTATGCACTGGGTGTACATTTCTGTTGTCATACCTATATTGTTATATGGAATACTGGTATAGTGCGCAGCCACTCAGAAACTAAGCTTTTTGAAGCTTCTGAGCAAAGTCCAAAGAACTGTTTTTCTGTGCATTTCTGGTGCTTTAAGGACCTCCCCAACTAAAGCATTAATAATGAGGCTCAACCTACCTACATTAGATCTAATTAATAATGAATTAGATCTGGTAGGGAAAGAAGTGCACGCCGCATCAGCACTAAGGGTGAAATGTGCGGCGTTATGGCATGATCGGCAAATTAGTCGCTCGACTATCGTGCATAGCTGGAGTAGTTCTACCCAACATATTGACCGCTCTATTCCAAATTCAACTTCGATTGGCACTTCCAGACATATATGTCTAGAAGAGAGTGGCAAACACTCATTCCATGGAGAAGGGGGAACTGAATTTCTACACTGACGGATCCAAGCTTGAGGATAGAGTCGGCTACTGCCGTTTTTATCAAGCAGAGGTCCTAGCCATAAAGGACGTAAATAGACATGCCGTAACAAAGAATATTATAAATATCTACTCGGATAGCCAGGCGGACATCAAGTCAATGAACTCGGTGTCACTGTAATCAAAGGTTGCTCAAGACTGCCGGGCAGCCCTAAATGATATCACGCCTTATATGGATTCCGGGACATAGGGATATTGAGGGGAACTGTAGGGCTGATGAGTTAGCCAGACGGGGCACCAACCTTCTATTATGCACGGACAGATGCGAGGTTGGAACACCAATTACCACCTGTAAAATGATATTGAAGGATAGGGTCGTGCATGACGCCAATGGGTCCTGGGCACGCGAGGGCACTTGCTTTACGACCAGTCTAATGTGGCCGGATCTTAATAGAAGGAAATCTAGAGACTTGCTTGCCCTGTCGAGGTCGTGGCTTGTATAACTGTTCACTGGCTATTCGGCAGGCATGCTCTCAGGCTGGAAGGATTCTATCATGAATACTGCAGAAGCTGTGGGGATGAGGAGGAGATTCTGGATTATCTCTTGTATAGGTGCCCCGCTCTGGCTAGAAGCAGAGCGGGCTCTTTGTCATGATTCATGGCCGACGGCCGCATTGGACACAAAGGTACGATCCTTAACAACTAGATCGATGCCGTCTCTAAATATCAGTATATTAAAATTTTTTTTTCCATATTTTATTGCTATCTATATTACGTATAATAAATAATATTTTTATTTAAATATTAAATAACAATAATATTTATGGAGTGCACGAGTGGTGTCTCTTATTTGCTGGTCAGCAAAACAGACATGATGTTGATTTGATTTTTAATCGACTGAATATAATCGTATCCGATGTCAGTTATGATATGAGTTGATTTGAGTGACCATGAATTCTCATTTTGTAAACCATAAAATATTCTTGAACAACCGTCGGGACTTTCAGGTCCCGATGGATTTGGTTGTTCGTTACATATTAGGGATTGTTTGCAATGATTATAGTGTTTCGACATTAGATTTTGTCGAAATTCCCCAAAGCTGTATGCCATATATCCATAACAGTTTTAAGTCAGCTGAATAGAGTGAGAGCTTACTTTTGAATGAACTTTGGAAATTTCTAAGCTTCATTCCCAACGCCTTATGTTGGGTGAATATATGAATTTGCATAGATGAGATAGCTTGTTGTCGAGGTCCATACCCACATATTTAGTTTCATCGCATTGCGTGGCGTTGTATTCTTTTTACATCGTTGAGTTTTACGGGTGGGCAGGTGTTCCGTTTAAGGGAGAACGAAACCTGGACAGACTTTATTCCATTTGACTTGATTCGCCAATCTGTCAGCCATTGAGAAATTTTGTCTAGACCCCAACTAAGCTTAAGGGACGCCAGTTATGGAAGAGTGCCCATTGCAAGTATAGAAGTATCATCTGCAAATGTGCTCCTTCGGAACAGGTATGTGTAAAGTAATTATAGGATGGGACCTAGCTTGAGGTACACCGGCCGACCTTTTTTATTTTTTAACAAAGAAATATAGATTTTTAAGGTAGGATTTGATAAATATGCAATAATTTCCCGGAAGGGTGCAATTTATTTTATAGAGTAAGCCGTTATGCCAGACACGGTCGAAAGTTGGGAATATATCGCGAAACGCCGCTGTACAATATTTCTTTTATTCGAATGCCGTATGAATGCAATTTACAAGTCTATGCACTTGTTCAATTGTACTGTGCTGTTTCCTGAAGGCGAATTGGTGATTAGGATTTAGTTTTTGTTCTTCTATTATTGATATTAATCTTTTGAGGAAAGGAATTTCCATTATTTTGGAGGCGATTAGCAGCAAGTTGATGGGGCGATATTTCTCAACTTTTTCTGGGTTTAATAATCATTTTTACTTGTACCACGTTTCATATGTAAATCACGAAAATGAATGGTGTTTGGTGGTTGAAAAGGTGTTTTAATATTTCTCCAGTAATGAGATCGTATCCGCCAGTTTTCTTAACTTTAAGCTGATGGCTTCCTTGACTTCCCCTTTCGAAAATTTGTTAATGGTAAGTCCATCTGGTAGATGTATCACAAGGTTTCTCTAACTCTTTGTGCGGTGATAGGTGACGGTTTGATCTCGTTTGGGGTAAACACTTTTATATTTTCATCCATGCTTTTTATAGGTCCCTTTTTCCCCATTCATTGTTTCTTATTCTGATGGCAAATTGTGCTAGAGTTGGCCTCTTTAAACTGCGCATCGAAGTTACTGAGATAACGCCGTACTTGAAGGTTTTGTTCTATTTTGAGGAGCTCCTTGATGTCTTTTGAGAGCGTATTTAAGATTTGCTTGTCCCCAGGATGTCTACTCAGTTGTCACTTTTTTCTTGCACTTGCGATGCCTGTATCTTTATTTGCTAATTACTTATGAGCTTTAGATCATAAAAACTTGGATCAGTTTCGGTTAGGAGCTTCATTAAAGGAGTAATATTGCTGACTTTATCAACAAAAATTGTGGGTTTGTGGGCTTTACTTAGGACTTAGAACCTTGTTCTTCTACTTCTACTTCTAGGAAGCAAACCCTATTTTCTGTTGGCTGACGGACACTTGCCAATATTTGTCGAGTTTGGCTTGTTTTTGGGATGCTTTCGGCTTACCAGGACTTTTGCGAGGCCTGATTTTGAAGCAGTCCCAATCTTGCCTGATGTAGACCTACTAATTGAAGCTTAAGTAGAGGATGCCTGTTGTTGGTATAATACTTGTAGCTGTTGCTAAAGCTGCTGAATTTAATGTTACACATTCTAGTTGGGGTAATTGTAGGAGTCAGAAATTTTGCATGCTCTGGGAATTTGGGGCAGCTTCGGATTCTGCGGCTGCTGCTGCTGCTTCTGCTGTGATAGTTCCATTTGTTGTTGTTGTTGCGGTTTATGTTGTTTCTGCTTCTGTCGTTGTAGCTGCTGTGTCGGGGTTTGACGCTGTGGTAGTCGAGGTATTTGTTGCTGTTACCGCTGAGGAGTTTGTTGTGCTTCCAATTGTTTTTGTTGCTGTATTTGACGGCCCCCTTTGGGTGCAGAGTGGCCTAAAGACATTCGAAGCTTTTGAGAGTTTTCCCCTTTTTGTCTTGAAATGTTTCTTCTATTTGCATTTATCATAAAAAAAAAATCACTGCATAATTTTTGGGTGCAAAATTTTCCAGCTATACTCAGCTGTTTCAGCTCACCGAAAAGCATTGTTTTTCTTTTTATTTTTTATTCTCTTTTGCGATTTTTTTGATATGCTTAATTGAACAACAACATTCAAACAATCAAACAATCCCGACTAACATTTCAGGACATCACCGGTTGAGTTGCAGACATATGTACATAATAATTTTTATATACATATGAAATCTAAGCACTTTGAATATTGCACCGTTTGATTTAACTTTTTTCATTATTTAAATCTAAATTGTTTTTGTGAGAATTGAAATAAATTTTTATTGGAATACGATATTTCTTTCCTTTTGCATGTTCGCATTATAATTGAATTTAAATTTATTTATGTTTACAAAGGAATAATGTTGTACTGGTATATGAACCAGACAATAATTTCATAGGCCTTGCGGTACAACCACCGAACTGGCAACCCGAACAAGGATAATTGCCCTTTAGAAATATCAAAATTCTGATAAGCAATTGTCGTGATATCAGTATAAATATCGTTGACGAAATAATCGGACACCAATATAGCTTTTCTAACATTTGGTAGAAAACTATCAGCGATAGTGGTTGAAAACCTTGGAGAATTCATTATTCATTATTAGTTTACATACGTCTTCAAACTTTTTTCATTTTAATATGGTTTAAAATCTGTTTGATAATTAGGTCTATTACTTATGGCAATGCACAATAAGAAGATATTAATAATAACAATAAACAATTCAATTCAGTTAAACGAAGGAATAAAAATCCAATACCGTCTGCCAAGGACAAGGGCACAAACTCAATATAATAAAATTCTTCATTCTTTATGTCTGCAAAATATGTTCGCACAATTTTATGAACATAATTTATTTTTATAATTGATGTTGTTTGTAAATAACTATTATTTAAAAATTAAAATGTTTAGTAATAAACCAAGTATCTATGACCCGCCAGTGAACTTTGCGTAATTATAATCTGCTTTTGAACTTGGTAAAATTTGTAACGAAAATATTCTTGTATTACTGCATAGATATCAATATTACCCACTTTCGGCCGCCCTCTGTGGTCTAGTGGTAAGCCTGCTAGACTAACACCCCGAGGGTCGCAGGTTCAAATCCTGCCACGTGATTGGTCTCCAAAAATGCCTCTTTCTATAAAATCATTTTCTCTTCGAGTCGAAAGCCTCTGTAGCTAGTACTCATTCCCCGAAAACCTTGCACTCATAATTAATTATGGTGTAAGATATAATTATATATAATAAATACCCACTTTCTTCACCACTTTCATACTCCCGCTTGGTAGTCACCTTGATGTGATGCTGGGGCTTAGTTACAAGGATCCGACTGAGCCTTGCTGACGGGCATGGTCAGACTCGTAGTCCTACCATGTCCTGTGGGTTCAACCATGTCAGAGGGGCAGTCGGGGAGTACAAACTAAGAACTACCAACCTACCTTCACCCCATTCTCTCCCTCTCTACAATCCTAAATTTCCTTTTCACTCCCATCCAAATTTCAATCCAGTTTAGGGGCGTCTGCTAGATGGTAAGCGGCCTCTAATCCCTTACCCTCCCCTGGTCTGCGTCTGACTCCAGTGGGACGGCAGTTACTCACACTTGGCAGATAAGTATAAAATGCAAAAAATATCAAGTTGACGTCTACTCCAGGTTTATCTGCATCAAGTATCCCGCTAACTGGTAATCATCCCGCCAACGCGTCGGCGGCTTGGGCATCGGAAGTGCAGACCCAAAGCTCACCATCCCAAATGACCGAGACTGACACTCAGGGTCTCGGAGGAAGCAAATTACTGAGTGTAATTGGTGGCCCATTGATTCGGTCAATGAAAAGCCTACAGTTGGAGGAAAGGTCGAAAGCAATAAATGCTAACGCTGTGAAGAAGCTAGAGAGTTCCCCTAACTCCTACAGGAGACTGGTACCGAGTATGTCAACCACAACGGTCAAACCTAGCGCAAACCAAGAGGTTATCGGTAAGAATATGGAGGGTATTGGTGGTCCTGAGACAGGCGGAAAGCTGTCTGCAAGACAGCGAAAAAGGAGACCACAGAAGAGGGAGAAGGAAGCCGCAGCAATAGCTGGGGTGTTTACTCGAACCCCGTCAACTGCGACGCCTGTGACGACAACGGGGAAGCGTGAGACAATAGGCGATAACTCGTCTGCCATGGCACGCTCTTCTAGTGTCAATCGGGGGTCTGCGCAGAAAGATAGGAATAGCAGAGAGGCAAAGAGGAGGAAGGTCACAAGACCGGAATCCGATCTGCCAGTATGCTCAACCCAGGTGCCTGCATGTCAGCCTCCTCCTGTAAAGGTGGCAGAAGGACCCCTAAACAAGTCGGATGATACTCGTCCGTCTACCTCTGGTGACTCATTTGCAGGAGTGGCAGCTAGAGATATGACGGTAGAGATACGTACCGACAAACGGGATGGGCTGCTGTCCAAAGGGCAGGTAGACTATGTCGACAGCTACCTTTGAAAGGCCATCGGTGAGTCGAAAGACAAACCGAAGTTCGATGGGATGCGTGTGGAGGGCGGCATTATAAACGTGCAGTGTAACTCTATGCCTTCCCGAGAATGGCTGAAAACTGCAAATTTGTTCTCACGGACGGTTGCAGTAGCAGGTTGGTAAAAGCGAGTGCTTGGATACCAGGTCCCTCCCACAAACCAAATGAAATACTCGCACGTATCCGTGTACAGACGGAAGGACTGAGTACGAACCTCTTGAAGATATACTCGTATATCAGGAGGGATGCAGCTTCCAATAAGGGAGCGAGTTCTCACCTGGTGGTAGGTATCGACCTGGGTTCGGTGAAGGTCCTAAGTTCCAGATACGGATACCGTCCTCACATGCATCTTGGACACTTAACTTTCCGCGTTCAAAATAATGAAGGGGATAGGGCGAAAAATTAATTTCGGTCTTAAAAATAACCATCTTATGACTGAAATCATATTTACGCAAATTAAATTGCAACATAGCAAATCGTCTGCTGCTTTACTATGCAGTAGGCATGCGAAGATGCATACATGCCCCCAAATAATATTAATCCAAGAACCATGGGTGTGTTATAAACGCATCTGTGGGCTGGGAGGAATAAAATGGGAGAATATCCTTCATTGTGAAGTGAATGATAGACCGCGTGCATGTATTATCATGCCACGGTTTATTGAATGCACAATGCTTAGATAATTCTGTTCTCAAGATGTCGTTGTAGCAAAAATAAAGTACAAACTGTGAGGGAACATGGTTGAGGCAGTTATCGTCGTAGAGGTTCAGTACGCAGAATCCAATGGTTGAGGCCTGATTGTGGGCTGTGACGTAAATTCGCAGAACACAGTATGGGGTAGCACTAAATGCAACTCTCGGGGTAACAAGATGTTGGATTTTATTCTGTCTTCAGATTTAGCAATACACAATGTGGGTAACAAACCGACTTTTGTGCCGCAAAGAAGGCAAGGAAGTGATTGTCTAACACTAACTAATAGGTTTCTGACAGATCAAATAAAACAGTGGAAAGTTCTGGCAGAGGTATCTCTCTCGGATCACTGTTTGATAGAATTTCCACTTGAAAAAATAGAATTTCCACCAAAAAAATCACTGCATAATTTTTGGGTGCAAAATTTTCCAGCTATACTCAGCTGTTTCAGCTCACCGAAAGCATTGTTTTTCTTTTTATTTTTTATTCTCTTTTGCGATTTTTTTGATATGCTTAATTGAACAACAACATTCAAACAATCAAACAATCCCGACTAACATTTCAGGACATCACCGGTTGAGTTGCAGACATATGTACATAATAATTTTTATATACATATGAAATCTAAGCACTTTGAATATTGCACCGTTTGATTTAACTTTTTTCATTATTTAAATCTAAATTGTTTTTGTGAGAATTGAAATAAATTTTTATTGGAATACGATATTTCTTTCCTTTTGCATGTTCGCATTATAATTGAATTTAAATTTATTTATGTTTACAAAGGAATAATGTTGTACTGGTATATGAACCAGACAATAATTTCATAGGCCTTGCGGTACAACCACCGAACTGGCAACCCAAACAAGGATAAGTGCCCTTTAGAAATATCAAAATTCTGATAAGCAGTTGTCGTGATATCAGTATAAATATCGTTGACGAAATAATCGGACACCAATATAGCTTTTCTAACATTTGGTAGAAAACTATCAGCGATAGTGGTTGAAAACCTTGGAGAATTCATTATTCATTATTAGTTTACATACGTCTTCAACCTTTTTCATTTTAATATGGTTTAAAATCTGTTTGATAATTAGGTCTATTACTTATGGCAATGCACAATAAGAAGATATTAATAATAACAATAAACAATTCAATTCAGTTAAATGAAGGAATAAAAATCCAATACCGTCTGCCAAGGACAAGGGCACAAACTCAATATAATAAAATTCTTCATTCTTTATGTCTGCAAAATATGTTCGCACAATTTTATGAACATAATTTATTTTTATAATTGATGTTGTTTGTAAATAACTATTATTTAAAAATTAAAATGTTTAGTAATAAACCAAGTATCTATGACCCGCCAGTGAACTTTGCGTAATTATAATCTGCTTTTGAACTTGGTAAAATTTGTAACGAAAATATTCTTGTATTACTGCATAGATATCAATATTACCCACTTTCGGCCGCCCTCTGTGGTCTAGTGGTAAGCCTGCTAGACTAACACCCCGAGGGTCGCAGGTTCAAATCCTGCCACGTGATTGGTCTCCAAAAATGCCTCTTTCTATAAAATCATTTTCTCTTCGAGTCGAAAGCCTCTGTAGCTAGTACTCATTCCCCGAAAACCTTGCACTCATAATTAATTATGGTGTAAGATATAATTATATATAATAAATACCCACTTTCTTCACCACTTTCGTACTCCCGCTTGGTAGTCACCTTGATGTGATGCTGGGGCTTAGTTACAAGGATCCGACTGAGCCTTGCTGACGGGCATGGTCAGACTCGTAGTCCTACCATGTCCTGTGGGTTCAACCATGTCAGAGGGGCAGTCGGGGAGTACAAACTAAGAACTACCAACCTACCTTCACCCCATTCTCTCCCTCTCTACAATCCTAAATTTCCTTTTCACTCCCATCCAAATTTCAATCCAGTTTAGGGGCGTCTGCTAGATGGTAAGCGGCCTCTAATCCCTTACCCTCCCCTGGTCTGCGTCTGACTCCAGTGGGACGGCAGTTACTCACACTTGGCAGATAAGTATAAAATGCAAAAAATATCAAGTTGACGTCTACTCCAGGTTTATCTGCATCAAGTATCCCGCTAACTGGTAATCCTCCCGCCAACGCGTCGGCGGCTTGGGCATCGGAAGTGCAGGCCCAAAGCTCACCATCCCAAATGACCGAGACTGACACTCAGGGTCTCGGAGGAAGCAAATTACTGAGTGTAATTGGTGGCCCATTGATTCGGTCAATGAAAAGCCTACAGTTGGAGGAAAGGTCGAAAGCAATAAATGCTAACGCTGTGAAGAAGCTAGAGAGTTCCCCTAACTCCTACAGGAGACTGGTACCGAGTATGTCAACCACAACGGTCAAACCTAGCGCAAACCAAGAGGTTATCGGTAAGAATATGGAGGGTATTGGTGGTCCTGAGACAGGCGGAAAGCTGTCTGCAAGACAGCGAAAAAGGAGACCACAGAAGAGGGAGAAGGAAGCCGCAGCAATAGCTGGGGTGTTTACTCGAACCCCGTCAACTGCGACGCCTGTGACGACAACGGGGAAGCGTGAGACAATAGGCGATAACTCGTCTGCCATGGCACGCTCTTCTAGTGTCAATCGGGGGTCTGCGCAGAAAGATAGGAATAGCAGAGAGGCAAAGAGGAGGAAGGTCACAAGACCGGAATCCGATCTGCCAGTATGCTCAACCCAGGTGCCTGTATGTCAGCCTCCTCCTGTAAAGGTGGCAGAAGGACCCCTAAACAAGTCGGATGATACTCGTCCGTCTACCTCTGGTGACTCATTTGCAGGAGTGGCAGCTAGAGATATGACGGTAGAGATACGTACCGACAAACGGGATGGGCTGCTGTCCAAAGGGCAGGTAGACTATGTCGACAGCTACCTTTGAAAGGCCATCGGTGAGTCGAAAGACAAACCGAAGTTCGATGGGATGCGTGTGGAGGGCGGCATTATAAACGTGCAGTGTAACTCTATGCCTTCTCGAGAATGGCTGAAAACTGCAAATTTGTTCTCACGGACGGTTGCAGTAGCAGGTTGGTAAAAGCGAGTGCTTGGATACCAGGTCCCTCCCACAAACCAAATGAAATACTCGCACGTATCCGTGTACAGACGGAAGGACTGAGTACGAACCTCTTGAAGATATACTCGTATATCAGGAGGGATGCAGCTTCCAATAAGGGAGCGAGTTCTCACCTGGTGGTAGGTATCGACCTGGGTTCGGTGAAGGTCCTAAGTTCCAGATACGGATACCGTCCTCACATGCATCTTGGACACTTAACTTTCCGCGTTCAAAATAATGAAGGGGATAGGGCGAAAAATTAATTTCGGTCTTAAAAATAACCATCTTATGACTGAAATCATATTTACGCAAATTAAATTGCAACATAGCAAATCGTCTGCTGCTTTACTATGCAGTAGGCATGCGAAGATGCATGCATGCCCCCAAATAATATTAATCCAAGAACCATGGGTGTGTTATAAACGCATCTGTGGGCTGGGAGGAATAAAATGGGAGAATATGCTTCATTGTGAAGTGAATGATAGACCGCGTGCATGTATTATCATGCCACGGTTTATTGAATGCACAATGCTTAGACAATTCTGTTCTCAAGATGTCGTTGTAGCAAAAATAAAGTACAAACTGTGAGGGAACATGGTTGAGGCAGTTATCGTCGTAGAGGTTCAGTACGCAGAATCCAATGGTTGAGGCCTGATTGTGGGCTGTGACGTAAATTCGCAGAACACAGTATGGGGTAGCACTAAATGCAACTCTCGGGGTAACAAGATGTTGGATTTTATTCTGTCTTCAGATTTAGCAATACACAATGTGGGTAACAAACCGACTTTTGTGCCGCAAAGAAGGCAAGGAAGTGATTGTCTAACACTAACTAATAGGTTTCTGACAGATCAAATAAAACAGTGGAAAGTTCTGGCAGAGGTATCTCTCTCGGATCACTGTTTGATAGAATTTCCACTTGAAAAAATAGAATTTCCACCAAAAAAAATCACTGCATAATTTTTGGGTGCAAAATTTTCCAGCTATACTCAGCTGTTTCAGCTCACCGAAAGCATTGTTTTTCTTTTTATTTTTTATTCTCTTTTGCGATTTTTTTGATATGCTTAATTGAACAACAACATTCAAACAATCAAACAATCCCGACTAACATTTCAGGACATCACCGGTTGAGTTGCAGACATATGTACATAATAATTTTTATATACATATGAAATCTAAGCACTTTGAATATTGCACCGTTTGATTTAACTTTTTTCATTATTTAAATCTAAATTGTTTTTGTGAGAATTGAAATAAATTTTTATTGGAATACGATATTTCTTTCTTTTTGCATGTTCGCATTATAATTGAATTTAAATTTATTTATGTTTACAAAGGAATAATGTTGTACTGGTATATGAACCAGACAATAATTTCATAGGCCTTGCGGTACAACCACCGAACTGGCAACCCAAACAAGGATAATTGCCCTTTAGAAATATCAAAATTCTGATAAGCAGTTGTCGTGATATCAGTATAAATATCGTTGACGAAATAATCGGACACCAATATAGCTTTTCTAACATTTGGTAGAAAACTATCAGCGATAGTGGTTGAAAACCTTGGAGAATTCATTATTCATTATTAGTTTACATACGTCTTCAACCTTTTTTCATTTTAATATGGTTTAAAATCTGTTTGATAATTAGGTCTATTACTTATGGCAATGCACAATAAGAAGATATTAATAATAACAATAAACAATTCAATTCAGTTAAATGAAGGAATAAAAATCCAATACCGTCTGCCAAGGACAAGGGCACAAACTCAATATAATAAAATTCTTCATTCTTTATGTCTGCAAAATATGTTCGCACAATTTTATGAACATAATTTATTTTTATAATTGATGTTGTTTGTAAATAACTATTATTTAAAAATTAAAATGTTTAGTAATAAACCAAGTATCTATGACCCGCCAGTGAACTTTGCGTAATTATAATCTGCTTTTGAACTTGGTAAAATTTGTAACGAAAATATTCTTGTATTACTGCATAGATATCAATATTACCCACTTTCGGCCGCCCTCTGTGGTCTAGTGGTAAGCCTGCTAGACTAACACCCCGAGGGTCGCAGGTTCAAATCCTGCCACGTGATTGGTCTCCAAAAATGCCTCTTTCTATAAAATCATTTTCTCTTCGAGTCGAAAGCCTCTGTAGCTAGTACTCATTCCCCGAAAACCTTGCACTCATAATTAATTATGGTGTAAGATATAATTATATATAATAAATACCCACTTTCTTCACCACTTTCATACTCCCGCTTGGTAGTCACCTTGATGTGATGCTGGGGCTTAGTTACAAGGATCCGACTGAGCCTTGCTGACGGGCATGGTCAGACTCGTAGTCCTACCATGTCCTGTGGGTTCAACCATGTCAGAGGGGCAGTCGGGGAGTACAAACTAAGAACTACCAACCTACCTTCACCCCATTCTCTCCCTCTCTACAATCCTAAATTTCCTTTTCACTCCCATCCAAATTTCAATCCAGTTTAGGGGCGTCTGCTAGATGGTAAGCGGCCTCTAATCCCTTACCCTCCCCTGGTCTGCGTCTGACTCCAGTGGGACGGCAGTTACTCACACTTGGCAGATAAGTATAAAATGCAAAAAATATCAAGGTGACGTCTACTCCAGGTTTATCTGCATCAAGTATCTCGCTAACTGGTAATCCTCCCGCCAACGCGTCGGCGGCTTGGGCATCGGAAGTGCAGACCCAAAGCTCACCATCCCAAATGACCGAGACTGACACTCAGGGTCTCGGAGGAAGCAAATTACTGAGTGTAATTGGTGGCCCATTGATTCGGTCAATGAAAAGCCTACAGTTGGAGGAAAGGTCGAAAGCAATAAATGCTAACGCTGTGAAGAAGCTAGAGAGTTCCCCTAACTCCTACAGGAGACTGGTACCGAGTATGTCAACCACAACGGTCAAACCTAGCGCAAACCAAGAGGTTATCGGTAAGAATATGGAGGGTATTGGTGGTCCTGAGACAGGCGGAAAGCTGTCTGCAAGACAGCGAAAAAGGAGACCACAGAAGAGGGAGAAGGAAGCCGCAGCAATAGCTGGGGTGTTTACTCGAACCCCGTCAACTGCGACGCCTGTGACGACAACGGGGAAGCGTGAGACAATAGGCGATAACTCGTCTGCCATGGCACGCTCTTCTAGTGTCAATCGGGGGTCTGCGCAGAAAGATAGGAATAGCAGAGAGGCAAAGAGGAGGAAGGTCACAAGACCGGAATCCGATCTGCCAGTATGCTCAACCCAGGTGCCTGCATGTCAGCCTCCTCCTGTAAAGGTGGCAGAAGGACCCCTAAACAAGTCGGATGATACTCGTCCGTCTACCTCTGGTGACTCATTTGCAGGAGTGGCAGCTAGAGATATGACGGTAGAGATACGTACCGACAAACGGGATGGGCTGCTGTCCAAAGGGCAGGTAGACTATGTCGACAGCTACCTTTGAAAGGCCATCGGTGAGTCGAAAGACAAACCGAAGTTCGATGGGATGCGTGTGGAGGGCGGCATTATAAACGTGCAGTGTAACTCTATGCCTTCCCGAGAATGGCTGAAAACTGCAAATTTGTTCTCACGGACGGTTGCAGTAGCAGGTTGGTAAAAGCGAGTGCTTGGATACCAGGTCCCTCCCACAAACCAAATGAAATACTCGCACGTATCCGTGTACAGACGGAAGGACTGAGTACGAACCTCTTGAAGATATACTCGTATATCAGGAGGGATGCAGCTTCCAATAAGGGAGCGAGTTCTCACCTGGTGGTAGGTATCGACCTGGGTTCGGTGAAGGTCCTAAGTTCCAGATACGGATACCGTCCTCACATGCATCTTGGACACTTAACTTTCCGCGTTCAAAATAATGAAGGGGATAGGGCGAAAAATTAATTTCGGTCTTAAAAATAACCATCTTATGACTGAAATCATATTTACGCAAATTAAATTGCAACATAGCAAATCGTCTGCTGCTTTACTATGCAGTAGGCATGCGAAGATGCATACATGCCCCCAAATTATATTAATCCAAGAACCATGGGTGTGTTATAAACGCATCTGTGGGCTGGGAGGAATAAAATGGGAGAATATCCTTCATTGTGAAGTGAATGATAGACCGCGTGCATGTATTATCATGCCACGGTTTATTGAATGCACAATGCTTAGACAATTCTGTTCTCAAGATGTCGTTGTAGCAAAAATAAAGTACAAACTGTGAGGGAACATGGTTGAGGCAGTTATCGTCGTAGAGGTTCAGTACGCAGAATCCAATGGTTGAGGCCTGATTGTGGGCTGTGACGTAAATTCGCAGAACACAGTATGGGGTAGCACTAAATGCAACTCTCGGGGTAACAAGATGTTGGATTTTATTCTGTCTTCAGATTTAGCAATACACAATGTGGGTAACAAACCGACTTTTGTGCCGCAAAGAAGGCAAGGAAGTGATTGTCTAACACTAACTAATAGGTTTCTGACAGATCAAATAAAACAGTGGAAAGTTCTGGCAGAGGTATCTCTCTCGGATCACTGTTTGATAGAATTTCCACTTGACGTTGACAAGATAATAGTGCCGGAAGGTCGAAATCCACAAAAGGCGGACTGGGACAAGTTTGGGGCTCTTGTTAACGAGAGAACTCCCAGGTTTACTAAACTCAGAACCATAACGAAAATCGAAGAGGCGACCCAACGAGTAACGAGTACTTTGATAGAATGTTATGAGGTAGTGTGTCCGATAAGAATGAGCAGGCACGGTAGAGTAGTTTCATGGTGGATTGCTGAACTTTCATAGCTCCGAAAAAGGTCAAAAAAACCTTCTCAACAGAGCTAACCCGAAAAGAAGAAGACTGGACTGAATATCAAATAGTGCAGAGAGTCTTTAAGAAGAACATTAGGTCAGCCAAAGTAGACTCTTATACAAATTTTGTAGTGAAATTGACAACATGAAGGAGTCGGTTAGGCTGTGTAGGCTGCTTAAGCCATGCAGTTAGGCTGGACTCTCTTCTCAGGTCCGATGTTTCTTATACCAATTCAATGGTTGAATCCTACGATACCTTCCTGAAAATCCACTTCCCGGGAGCAGAATCATTACTGACACAGGAACTATGGTGGAGGGTGACAGCTCAAATAGTGCAATCACGAGACGAAACTGGTATA
The DNA here is from genome assembly GCA_920105625.2 of Clusia tigrina. Lineage (NCBI taxonomy): Eukaryota > Metazoa > Arthropoda > Insecta > Diptera > Clusiidae > Clusia > Clusia tigrina. The sequence continues at coordinate 139,385,472 of OV050031.1, forward strand.
CGGCATGAAAAATTGTGACGGAGGATTCAATGAGGTTTTCTCTTTGCTCTTTTGACAACTTTAAGTCACCTGGACCTGATACCCAATAATGTTAAAGAGAGGAGGGGATAAGTTCAATAGGGCATTGAAAAAGATCTAGATTGCTTGTGTTGCTCTGGGTTATGTACCATCTCTTTGGCGATAGGTTAGGGTAGTCTTCATTCCCAAATCGGGAAAGGATGACTAAATTTTAGCGAAAAGTTTCAGGCCGATCAGTTTGACATCGTTCATGTTGAAAGGTCTGGAGCGTATGGTGGAGAAGTACATTAGGGCGGGTTCAATGTTGAATAGCCCCCTTAGTATCCATCAGCATGCATACCAGAGTTGAAAGTCATCCGAATCAGCTCTGCACGATCTAGTTTGTAAAATCGAAACAGGGCTGGAAACATGTGAACACACAATAGGAGTATTTGTGGGATTTTAAATCATCAAATAACCTAACTTAATACAACCCTAACATTTTCATAAATGATCAATGTGTAATACCTGAATTTCTACAAAAAAAGTCATTGTACTATCTCCGACAAACGCATTAGTGTACCAAGCTAACTAATAATTACGGAATATAATTAATGAAATCACCCAGTATTAATAGAGTTCACGTTACATTTTTTGAAGAAAAGAGGACGTTTCTCAGTTCTTCATTGCTTTGCGGTTCATTTTCTTGGTCGATCCATTAGTATTGGATCTAGATGAGCTATATAGATTTGGTTATAACTAGGACAATATATTCGACCACATTCCATATACCTACTATCATGCAAATTATCCTTTTATTATAAACACAGTACTCTATTAATTTTATTTAATAGAGTACTGTGTTTAAATTTATTTTTTTTCAATTTTGTTTCTTTTAATTTAAATATAAACATTAGCATAGTACATTTTAAGTGTCTCCAATCAAGTGAATTAAGTATATATTTGCAACAGATTTTTTTACAGTGCTACTCCATATTGTCTTTGAGTATACAAAGGCACCTTCCAAAGTAAACAGGACTTTTTTAAAATAGTTATTTCTATTGAGCTCACCTATTGGCAATTAAATGCGTCACAAAGGTAGATCCCTCACTGATGTACTGTCAATTTCAGGCACCGACATTCTCAAGGACATGCAGGCCCACGAAATAAAAACCGCATTCGACATGCTTTTAGACCTTGAAAATCGCTGTATTGAGTCGGTAGGGAACTTATTTAAATTAAATAAATCGGTTTTCCAAAAAAAAAATGTTTATTCTTATTTTTAAAAGGTCCTGTTTGTTTCGAAATGCACCTTGTATATTTGTTCGATGAAATCTAATGTTGTTTTTTTTAATATTTTTAAATAGGTTTCTTTATTATACTTACATAGTTGAACAAAGGCATATGTGGGTCCAACACCACTTAAAATTTTTGGAAGTTGATTTCTCTTTATATCTTTAAGCCATTCCTTGCACAAATATATAAATAATTTTTCTAATCCCAGAAGGCCACGTCTGAAAACAATAAAGAAATGATATATACAAAAGTAACATTATTTTATATTCAAATTAATTTCGATTACTTAGTTTCACTAATAGATTAAATTACACAAGACTGATTGTCTCTGGTTTTACTATACTCTTATTCTGCCCTTATTCTGACTGTTACCGAAAACAAAAGCTCCAAACCCAAAAAGCGCTACGTGGTTAATTTCTCATATCATTTGATACGTTAATTGGGCTCTTATCATTTGATACGTTAATTGAATAAATTGTAAATAGCTAAAAGTGGCTTGTGTAAGGATTATTTGGAAATGGTAAATATGACTATTCTTTCCTTATAGATAAACTGATCATAAGCCCAAGTCTCAGGTTAACTTGGCGGATCCCTTTTTTGAAGTTCCTGGAAGGAAACTTCCTTACTGGCACCCGAGCATGGACTTGATCTCAAAGGTTTGCAATGGAGTTTTCAGGACCAATTGATAAATCCTATTATTGTTCACAGAAGAACACAATAATGCTTTATAAAATTCCTTCTAAAGGAGATTGCCGAGATCACCCATGACACCATTTGACCATACCCGTAAAATAAACTTTGTAAAAGTGTAAATCTAAAGTAAGTTATATATCCTGCTGGCTACAAAACTTAAGAGTCCCTCTAGTCGGGAAATAAAATATACTTATCGAACTGCGAAACTTACTAGTCCCTCTAGTCGAATAATAAAACACATTGATCGAACTGCGAAACTTACGAGTCCCTCTAGTCGATATAATATAACATCGAACTGCGAAGGATAAGAATCCCTCTAGTCGATAAAATCAAGTACAAATTTGAAAAAAAAAAATTATTGAAAATAGAGTAATAGTAAGGATATCAATTATTAATATCCATGCATATAGGAAAAAGTAAATTGTAAATTCACTTGTATACAGAAAGTTACATAAATTCATTTTAAAAAGTGATTCATTGTGATGCTTACACAATTTCGAATTTGAAAATTGTGCCCATTGATTATTTAAAACTTTGGCCTTGGTATGTGAAGTGCTTTGTGCCATTAGTAGGTCGCTTGTAAACTTAATAATATCCATTACGACTAAACGGGATTAACACGAACCTTCCGTCAATACCATATCAAAACGAAAGAGACAAAATTACACAATTTAAGTTTCTTAAAAGGAATTTATTAAAATAAGAAATTCAAATTTCTAAGAGCAAATTCTTAAAATTATCATAAGATAATGCTTTTACGAAAAAAGAAAAAATGCTTATGGAAAGCTACAAAATATTATCCTAATGCTTATTTGACGAATCTTCCTATTCCTGTGTTCACTATAAGCAGTTTGCGAAACTATCCACATAAGAACATAGTATAGTAAAACTTATAATTTCCAGTATTGGAGATGAAGTTCGGAAAATGGAAATAAATTGTCAAATAATATATACGTATTTCTTATGGATCGTATACAAGAGCTCGCGAAGCGAGGATAATCAAGGAAAATAAAAGCTTAGGAACAAGAATGTGCATCTATATATATATAAAATTAAGTGGCAAAACTTCCTGTTCGCATACTCCTCCTAGACGGCTTGCCCGATTTCAATGAAATTTTCAGGGGTGATTGGGGTCTGTGTGGAGGGTGCACATAAGAAATTTCAAGTGTGTATCTTTGCACGTTTTGCAAAAACAAAAAAAAAAAATACGTTAATTCTATTTGGCTTTACGTGTTTTTTTCGGATTTTTATCATTCCTAGACGGCTTGCCCGATTTCAATGAAATTTTCAGGGGTGATTGGGGTCTGTGTGGAGGGTGCACATAAGAAATTTCATGTGTGTATCTTTGCACATTTTGCAAAAACAAAAAAAAAAAACATTAGTTCTGTTTGGCTTTACGTGTTTTTTTCGGATTTTTATCTTTCCTAGACGGCTTGCCCGATTTCAATGAAATTTTCAGGGGTGATTGGGGTCTGTGTGGAGGGTGCACATAAAATGAAATTTTCAGAAGTGATTGGGGTCTGTGTGGAGGGTGCACATAAAATGAAATTTTCAGAAGTGATTGGGGTCTGTGTGGAGGGTGCACATAAAATGAAATTTTCAGAAGTGATTGGGATCTGTGTGGAGGGTGCACATAAGAAATTTAATGTATGTATCATTGCTGGAAGTGTATGGCATAAATCTGGAAATGCCATGTTTTTCACACGGCCAGCTATACGTGGCGTGCTCATGAGTTGGAAAACCATCTTCTCTGTACATTGACGCACCGGAACAGAAAACAAAAAATGTTGTTTATCAAGCTGCGTTACATTGAAAAAAATGTAGAAAAATCGCAAATAAATGATTTTCAACACAATATAAATTCAACTTTCTTTTCTTTTCAAAACACATAATTTCACGCAGGGCAACGCCTGAGGGGTCAGCTAGTAGTAAATAATAATTAACCTGTAAGTACGGCATATTTATTTAATCTATAATCTTGTGCGGCCAGAACCTAAATATTTAATATTAGTTGATCAAATTGCTAACTAAAATACAATAAAAAATTATAGTACTTATAGTGCTTTAAGTTATTGACATTTAAAATTATAAACACAATTCACGCAAGTTGTAACAGTAGCAATTCGTCTAAAGATACTGTGCGTATGATCAAATTATAATCGAAAATATCGCGGCTATTATTAAACGCCTTGAAGGTGCTCTGAACGTTGTGTTGGAGCAACTGAAGAAAGCTGAGAGGCGTTTAGATACGATTAAAGGCAGGCGAACCGCACCGAACGAGCATGCTGTTCCATTGTGTAGTCCGAGAACAGAATTTGACTTAAAAGATATAGGCAAGCTTCCTGATAGCGTGAAAGAGTTACAGGTCTTTGAAGGAAATCCTGTTCAGTATGTATCCTGAAAATAATTCGACGGATTAATAAAATAGTGAGGAATAAACCGAATCTATCGAGCTATCCTTCAAATTATAAGGCAAAAGATTCTTGGAGGTGTGGATGCAGCCCTCATTTCGTACAATTTATTTGACCAGGACTGGTCTGTTATCAAAAAATATCTGCCTTTTTGCATTATGCTGATAAAAGAGACATCAGAACTATAGAGCACCAGCTGACCCAGTTGTGTCAAAAAGGCTGCAGGGTTGATGAATCCTACACATCCGTAAATCATCAATTGTCAATAAACAGAAAACCGAAACTTATTCTCAAGAGACTATGAATGCTCTTGCGGAAATGTATAGGAATCGAGCTCTTGATGTTTTTATCAGAGGTTTAGAAGGGGATCTTTCTAGAATGCTGATTGTACAGAAGCCAAAAACGTTGCCAGAAGCCTATACGGCTTGTCTCGAACTCCAGAACTTATCTTTACGCAGTAATGCAATTCACATTTCTAACAATCCAAATCAAATAGCAGTCTCTCACAATACCTTTCATAAGAGCTACAACAGGTCAACATTTCACCCAAGGAAATTCATCCATCAAGGCCAAGTACTCCAAAACCAGCGGAGCGGATGGAAGTCGACCGGTCTATCCAGTCAAGGAATGTAAATTACATTAACAGGCAACAAGAAAACAACTACTTCAATCGGAGCGCTGCCCCAAAACGCCTTCCTCAGAAGCAACAGAGACTATTCAATATGGAAACAGATCCTGAAGTTTATGAGGATGAAAGCGAAGAAATTAGGTAAATTTGATAAATGGTGAAGTCCAACGTTCCTTATATAGAGTATGTGAAACAGAATGGTACAGTTTTGTCATTCCTTATTGCTACAAAAGCGAAAAAAAAACTTTATCAGTCCGACCGTTTGTTGAAAAACCTAAACCCTTCACAGTGTAATCAGCTGGTGGCAACATTAAAATTATTGATTATATTTGTGGAACGTTCTTTGAGAAACTAAGCAATGATTCTGTAATAAAATTTTGTGTTTTACCGGAATTAAAATCATTTCAAGGCATAATAGGAGATGACAATAAAAATACTAGGTGCTGTTATCGAACGAAAAGAAAGTTATTTGATATTAATTTCCAATATAGAAATTCCGCTTAAAGAAAATCCATGAAAGAAGACACATGTATTTGTCGAATTTTAATAACATTATAACCTTTAATAAATCCGATAAAATCTTAGCTGGGACACACGTGAATCAAATTAATAACGAAAGTGTCACGATCAAGGGTAGCACATTCACTAGCAAAGTGTCCACGAAAGTCCAAGTTCTCCCAGTGGCACTAGCCAACATCACAGGTGAAAGTCAATAAGTCGATGTAATTACGTCCATAGTCTGAGTGTAGGGAATATAGAGAAAATAGTAGACCTTAAACACAGATTCAACCATAAGTAGGTCGCTTTTCCTGTTCATTGCAGCCATTTCTATAGCCATGTTAACCCGGAAGAAAGTCGAAAGCCATCTTCCAATATCAGCAGATCTTTGAAGGGGCAGGAGATAACACAATCCCCTGCCATAACCAACGACACGTGTGCCAATCTAACCTCAGAAACGCACAACCCAAATTTAACGCTATTTTGCTGAATAAGTTCACACGCGCGGTATCCGCTAAAATACACCGTGTGAATGCACTCGTCGAAGACATTCCTTTCCCAAAGGCGCATAATATAGTTTAGTTACCATTAATTTATTAAATAAGGGCTCTTATCATTTGATACGTTATTAATTCAATAAATTGTAATTAGTTAAAAGTGATTTGTGTAAGGATTATTTAGAAACATAAAATATGACTATTCTATCATTTAAACCAAAGCCGCGTCTTTCTAGTTTTGTAGAAAAAGAATTCAATGTATTTAGTATATTGTTGTATGTGTTGTATATCGTTTGATGTTAAGAACAAGAATGAAACTACTGAAAGAGTGCAATTATGACAGAAGGTCCAAAGAAGACAAAAGAAGGTTGCCATGTTATTATAAATAAACAATTATTCAACACTTTCTTTATAGATAAACTGATCATAAGCCCAAGTCTCAAGTTGACTTAGCGGATCCATTTTTTTAAGTTCCTGGAAGGACTTTTTACTTTAATTTGAAGTGAATATGGATATATACATGTTTGTGTTATGTTATTTTATTATTCTTTCTGCATTTTGCTTGTTACAGTGTTGTGTGTGAACTTATCGATCCGATCCGGAATAAGTGCATTCAAGTGAATTGCTGTTTTCAGAATAGTTTGGAATATATATGATAATTTTTCATAATATGACGTACTCTGTGATAGTCCTCCATTACGAAGCAGGTACAAAAGCAATGATTTTGTGAAGATTGCTATTCTCTTTATGGTGTTACAGAATAAAAACTTATGTTGTTCACCGTAGTTCAAGTTTTGTTTAGGAAATTTTGAGTGCATCATCTGACTTTAAATGTAAACATGGAAGTAGTACCTGGTACCAAGAGAGTTCGTTAAATTTCAAATTTAAATGAAATCTTTTTACACATTACATAGAAAATGAAAAGGAGGCCAAAACACTAAAATAACTTTCGTTATAATTACTATTCACGAAAGATCATCTCTGAATACACCTAAAAGGGTGAATGTGTTATGGTTACAACTGGCGGACGCATTAAATGCAATGCAAGGCATCAAAATGGAAATAAGTAAGTTCTGCAATAAATCCATATAATATACACACACTACTTTTAATAATGATTTTTACAGAAGCGCTACTATAAAGGGTGAACCATATTGTTCGATGATGACTTACTTGAAAACAAAGTTGCCAAGCATCAAATGGCCAAGGATAAAAATGAGAAATAGTAGTTTAGAGTGCAGTGGATTGATACAGTCCATGAATAGACTTTGCCGAAGAAAGTCAACACTGCCAGTTAAAGCAGTTGCTTGGATGGACATAAGTAATAACTGGTGGCCCGGATTCGCTTCCTGGGAAGAGTCATAGTAGTTGCGCTGTTGCTTTCACAGACATATCTATTTGGAAATTACCTTTCATTGAAACATCTGTGAAGAGTAAACTGGCTTGTCCAAAATACTTATAGAATTCGCCAAAAGTTTTTCAATAATTCTCCATTTAATCATTATTACGGTGACATAACCACTAGCACCTACAGTGTGCACATGTCAATAAATTCGAATACAGATTACTTATACTAATCTCCACACATATATAAATTATTAATTTCAAAATCTGTATTCACCAGTTATATCCGACGGAAATTTCAAAATGATTGCAAGTATCGAGAAAATATGATTATAGCTCCCAACTCATATATAGAAAGGACAGAAAATTTTACGATAATAAAATATTATTCAATATGACTAATGACTCCTTATTTCCTTATATATTGAAATGGTATAGGAAAAACGAAATCGCATCACATATCAACTGTTCCGGAACAAATTGCTCATGATACTTTTTCATACCATCCTCAAATTACTCACATCAGCACTTACTAGTACGTAAATACTGGGAGCATCACTTAGGGGAAATGGTCCAGCGCATACATTGTAATCCCTTTCAATGGCTCAATCACTTACATTGATGTGTTTTATCACGGCTTCTAGTAATTGGTCCGTTTGAAAACATGCATTTGGTACAATTTTGTCCATCTGGGTGCTGACTCTTTGTATCCAACTCGAGAAAACCGATATTTGATTTTTCCAACTGTTTTGAAGACATCCATGCCTTCGTTTTCCTTTTCTGGGACTACTGACGAACTCAATTCGCATTGTTTAGAAAGATTTATTTAATGAGAATTATACTTATTGCTATTGTAAGATTATATTATTGTGGAGTGTCTGCATACACGTTGGTGCGAATATACATATGCATACACCAAAGAGACAGCATAAACAGAAGTGTTGAGTTCAAATGTCTTTTTATAGCGAACGACACAAATATTTAAGAGCAACTCATTTAGTATTAAGTCACTATTTATTTTATTATTAATTTAAAAGAAAGTCGCGCAATATTTCGTCGCGGTTAATTTCGGAGCTTCCGATATATACGCGAGGCTTTAAAATAATGTTGCCGCCGCCACTGTAAAATTATACGACTTTCTTATATGTAAAATATTATTGCGTACCTCTTCGTTGCCGGGATTTCCGAAATCGGAGCATTTTGGCCAGTCACTTCCGTTATTTTTTAAGAACGCGGGACCTTCGTGCCAGAAATCATCATCAGCACTGCAGATTTTTGTTCCTAAATCAGCTGGGTTGGATTTGAAGGGAACCCAATTCTATTGAGTTACATTTGTTGATTCTAGGATTTCGCCAACTCGATACATAACGAATGCCTTGAAGTTTTTAGGATCCATGGAGAGCCACTTTAGCACTGTCTTGGAATCGGACCAGAAGACATGTTCGTTACAGTGAATACATGCATTAGGTCCTTTTTTGCCAAGCGGACACCAATTAAAGCAGCATGGAGTTCTAGCCGGGGTCGGCTTCAGTCGAGTGACTTTGGATTTTCCGGCTACTATACGAACGTCGATGTTGTCGCTTTGATGAATCCGAATGTAGCTTACCGCAGAGTAAGCGTTTTCGCCGGTATCTACAAAGGTATGAAGCTGCACAGCGGAGGACGTCTTGACACCCAGTTCAGTCGAGGTTTCAGTTCATCATCCCATTTTATGCCTGAGCGCCAAATGTCTTGCAATAATACGATGTACAATGAGATACGAATCCGAGCAATTCGAAAACGGACATAAGGACTTGGAGTACTTATCATTTGGTTGGGACGACAGCTGATTGAAAAACATCATTTCGATAGCCCCAAATAAGTTGGGAGCTGCGGACCCGTCCTCGCACAGCTGTCGTCTGACCAGTTTGGAATTTGTGACCCAATTTCACATATGAAACCCTGTTGCAGCGTGAATCACTTTAATTTGCATATCCAGTTTTATTGCTTCTTCCTCCGAGTAATGATATGACTCTATTGCTTTGACGGATCGGGGGTATATATTGCGAAATTTATATGCATTTTTGTTTCGTACAAAATGTACGATACAAAGTGCGCAACTGATGCCGAGGGCTTTCATCACGTAGACACTAGGGCGCTGACTGTGGCCTGCATGTTCGACCCAGAAAAATCTCTGAGCATGCATATCCTCCTCCGTGACGTTGATACGGTGAAACATCTCGGCGATGTCACCGCAAGTTGCAATCTGACCAACTCGAAACTCGACGAGAATGTCGAAAAGTGGTGTCAGCAAATCAGGACCATTTAAATCGGTAAGGCTCTTATTATGCGATATGTCTGCTGCGTCCGATGCAAGTCGGACCTTTGCTGGTTTATTAGGATCCAGAGCCACGAAGATCGGAAGATACCACGTGCGATCAGGATATGCAAATATTTCTGAATCTAACGTGCATAGCCTTTGGAAATCAATTTAACGAGCTCCACCTGCATAGTTTGCGGCTTCTCTGAAGACTCCTCAAACGGCGACCGGTGACATCACAGCGTTCAGCCAGTTGGGGGCTTTCGTCTTTCCAGAGCATGCCAATCTTGAATTGTTGATTCCATTTTGCGGTTCCATTCTGAAGGATTTGCATGACTTTCACGTTCTCTGATGATAGCAGAGGTTTTCATTGAGGTACCTCGACTGCAAAATATTCCTTAACTTCGTCGTGTAGCATTTTATAGCGATTATCGCACTCGCACGTATGAATTTTTAGGGATGCGGAGGCTTTTACTATAGGTATCTTCTCACCTTTGGATGCATATCCCAATTCAGCTTATGATTGTTGGGTCGACCAAGAACTTAACCAGCATAGGATTATTTAAATGCGCTGTCATATTACAAAATTCGGCGTATTGGATGATACTGTCGAGCCTGCCCTTCAGCGAAGGAATTTTCGTTGCCTTTTCAATCATGCTGCTCTGGACGGCCGAAGCACATTTCCAAAGTTTGAATAATTTCGCTCACCATACTCAGCATCAATAATTTACTCTTCACCAGTTCTTTTGCGCGGCCGCGGAGGCAGGACAGCAGACGCATTAAATTTTTGCCATAACTGTAACCGACAATGTTGATGCTGTTCTGTAGTTGCTTATTATCAGCGGCCAGTCCTCAAGGTTACCGTCGAAATCTGGCAAATCCTTTGGTATAACTTGCCTGGCAGCAATTTTTGAGGCAGTTAGCTGAAACGTCGAAATATTCTCTGAAAAGGAACAGGCACTTTTGTTTATACCACCTTGTGAATGAATTCTATACTTCCTTTCCAAGTATTGCCGTGGAAGCTCTTTTTCTTCTTCCAACATTTGGAGTTGTAGTTGTGTTTGCGTAGACAAGTTACCGGCATTAATGTTGGTAAAGCTTCTATGCACAAAATGGCGATGATCGTCCGAAGTCGATGTGTGCGATTTATTTCTTGGCGGCCGTTTCTTGATTTATTGGTGTTGTTATTGGTATTTCAATGCTGGCACCATTACCAATGAAGGATGGAAGATGTGTGTTGGCGTATTCTTTGACTTCGCCAGCAAACATTTCAGTTAGCGGTGGTTGTTGTTTTTGTTGCCACGGTAAAATAGAGAAAAGCGATGGACCGGGTCTTTAGGTTCAGCACCCGCAGCGTGGGTTTGTAACGATTCTGTGGTCTTGTTGGAAGGTTATAGTAGTTGATATTTGCAGTACTTCTGGTTGATTCGTTCCACACAACCAACTCTAGTTACATTAGCAACATCGCTATTAATCCCAACACACCACTTGTCGCATGAGTCACACTGCACCATTAGTTCGGTGTATTTTTCGTTCCATTTATTGCAAGTAAAATGGTTTTCCGGCGGTGACGACACAAATATTTAAGAGCAGCTCGTTTAATATTTAGTCATTATTTATTTTATTATTAATTTAAAAAGAAAGATTCGCAATATTTCAGAGCTCGGTTAATTCCAGAGCTTGCGATATATACGCACGCTTTAAAACAATTTGCTTGTTTGCTACCTTCAAACTGACGATTTTTCTCTACATGTTACTGTTTTAGGAATTGCATATTGATAGAACAGTTATTTCGGCAAATGCGGGAATAGCAAATAAATATGTACGAGGTGTGATCAAAAAAGAACCTTTATTGTGTGATCAAAAAATAAAGTATTTATTTATTCATCAACAACTATCTTGTTCCCTTTAAAGTAATTCCCCTCAGATATAATACACTTATGCCAGCGTTTTTTTCAATCCTCGAAACACTTCTGAAACGCTTTTTTTGGTATCGCCAACAGCTCCTGTTTCGATTTTTCTTTTATCTCCTCAATCGTAGCAAAACGCTTTCCTTTCATCGGTGTCTTCAGTTTTGGAAAGAGGAAAAAGTCAGCGGGGGCCAAGTCCGGTGAATACGGTGGTTGAGGCATGATAACGGTTTTGTTTTTGGCCAAAAACAGCACCTGAGCGATGTCCATGCGACGTTGTTTTTGTTCAAAATTTAGCAATTTTGGAACAATCTTCGCTGCCGCATGTTTCAGGCCTTAAACATCCGTAAAAATTGCTTGGCATGAGCCGAACGATATGCCAACATCATCAGCAACCTCTCTGATAGTGATACGACGATTATCCAAAATCATTTTCTTCACTGCGTCAATGTTTTCATCGGTTGTTGACGTGCTCGGGCGACCAGGACGAGCATCGTCATTGACATCTTCTCGACCTTCCTTAAACCGGTTATACCACAATTGAAATTGTGTTCTGCTCATAGTAGACTCGCCAAAGGCCACAGTCAACATTTCAAATGTCCTTGCGCATTTAATTTCATTTTTTACACAAAACTGAATACAGTTTCTTTGATCCATTTTTTTCGAATAGTACAAAATCGAAAGCACACCAAAACACGACTAACCTTTTTATCTGTCAAAAACAAACTGACAATCCAAAATGGTTGGTATTGCCAACATATATAACAGACATGTGTACCAACATAAAAAAAAAAAATGCGAACATCGAACATACGTAACTCACGAAAAGATGAAAATAACGGTTATCTTTTGATCACACCTCGTACATTCATTACATCCGTTTAATACCGCTTCTGCAGCAATCTCGTATGCGGTTCTTTTTTGATCACACCTCGTATAGAATAATCTAACAAAGAGCTGTCCTCCTAATTCAAAGTGTTCTGGCGATCGTGCCTATTGCATTTAATTTTGCAGCCAGGAGTCTCAAGCTGTAACAGTGGTCTCGCTGTGGTACGGGCCACTGCCATAGTTGAACACTTTGAAATCCTTGGCTACATTAGCTTGCTTTATCAAGAGGATAACTGTACGAATCAGATGGTTAAATTCACCAACACAAACACCACAGAGTTGCGGTCTCTAAATGGGAATGAGGATAAAAATCCAAAGTTTTCCGAGCACTATGCGGCGGCAGTTAATGTTAAGGACAATTAACCCGGCACCGTTAATGCCACTTCTTACCAAAACCCTCCTCCCCTTCCAAGATGTTATATAAAGGAAGTCACATGGTGTGACGCATATTGCGCATCCCGGAGAAGGAGTCGACGGAGAAACAGAAGGGCTTCCGCGGCTGACCAGTCAGGGTAAAATTATACAAGAAAGTGACTTGCTGCGAATTCTTGGCAACGATATCCAAATTAATGAGGAGGGTGATTTAACGTACACGTGTGTTGAGGAAGATACGGATCTCCTTAATCTGCTAAAGGAGTTTGATCTGGAAACACTTTTTCTTGACCTAAAAAGTAAGTAAAAATTCTTAGGCAATATTAACACTTATGCAATATTATTAATGTTCCTTAGATGCTGGAATAACTTTTCGAAGCTTAAAATTTTTGTCAAAAGAAGAAATTGCGGAAGCAGTAAGAAATATTGGTCTTCGAGCGGAGTTTAGAGAAAAGTTGTTTTTCTGGCGCAAGTCAAAGGTAAATATAATATTAATTTTGAAGCTTATTTGCGATGTTACGCACGTACATAGATACAATTTCCCTATCCATATTACTACGTTTATAATTTAGCAAGCTTATTTTTTCAGTTTGGAATAGAAGACGAAACGTTGAGCCAGACTTCGAAGGTTGTTGGTTGGCTAGAAAAAAACCGTCACAACGATTCACCTTGTTCTTCAAATAATTCAATAAATAACGCATTTGGATCACAGGAAAGAATATACAGTAAAAAGTTTTGTATTAAATTTAATGATACACTGCATTGCAGCCCTTTTCAACATTTTTAAAGAATAACTCAGCCGGAAAACAACTTATTCAATATTATGAGGAAAGGGCATGTTTTACGAATAAGCAATGCGATGACCTCATTAAAATAAATTTTAGAACATGTCATGTTAACAAAGGCAAAGCTTAGACCGGAACACTTTGCTAGTATTGTGGAAGAAATAATTGGTTTATTTCCCAAAGAAAAAGAGTCCCAGGTATTATTAAAAACGATATACTAAAAACAACATATTATAAACTGATTTCTTTCAGGATTATTACTACATTCCTCGTCAAAGAAAAAAAAACCCATCAGGCAAGCTCTATTCCAAATATTTTAACTTAAAGACAAAGATTAGAAAGAGTAGTCCATCTGCGGAAAGATCTCTTTCGAGTGAAGTACGTGATCCATTAGTGGAAGAAAATTTTGAAGTTGACGAAACGCTGTCGTTATGTTTAAAAACTTCGCTTCAAAAAGATGCCAGTAATTGGGATGAGGCTATTGACAAATGGCAAAAAACATTTACATTTCGGAAGAAGGATTTGGCAAAGCGCTCAAATTCTGATTTGCAGGAGTGGCCAATTTTAAAAGACTCCAGAGCACCATTTCTGGTATTTAAAAAGAACTTTAAAACAAAATTCAAGGATATACAAATTTTTATATTCTTTTTAGATTAATCTAGATTTCAATTTGATTTGTCCACAAAAAGATAATCTTTTAAAAACAAAGTGGGATAATTTTAAAACCAAGATAGTGAACTACTACGATGTCAACATACGGAATCAGCAATCAATAGATCTTCTGAACCAAGAAAAAACGACGGAAAAAATTGGTGAGTAACAATTATGGGCTTTTTGTTAAATTAATAAAATAACACTAAATAATTTTTTTTTCAGATTGTCAAGACTACATTTTTACAATTCTTCTCAATTCGGTTCTGCTGCCTTCAGCAAGATTTAGTGCAGATGGAAATACAAAAAAGAAAGCCACCATTAAAAATGCTAATGAAAGCTTCGTATTGCAGTTAACAACAATTAGCGATTACTCAAGACGAATAAAAGAACTTATCAGTAAATACTATTATAATAAATTGACTGTACAGCCGTTTATAATTGTGGTAGGAGACTCTGTGGACGATCTTAAAACCTTTTATATTTACTTTGACGAAACTTTGTACAAACTAAATTCTTTTATTGAAAGTTTGGACATATGCTTTAAAATCTTTCACGTGTTTAATCTAAAATATCCTAAGATCTGCGAAATGCCATGCATGCTTATCCAAAAGTATTTTTATGAATTAGATTCAAAATTTGATTTAAAAAGTTCATATCTTACTTCATTGTTAACACACATGAATGAAAAAAAATAAATTTTATAAATTTTTCGATTGTCATAATGTATAAATGTTTCAGATGTTTTCAGTTATTTAATAATGTTGATGTGCTAATAAGACATTTAAAACACATGCATTTATTGTCAAATAGAGATATACTTCAATGCGAACAAAATAAATGCAAGCAAATTTTTTCAAACTTTAGTTCTCTAAAGCGACATTTATTAACACATAAGAATATTAATTTTTATATATTATATTAATTTTTGTTACCCGCCACATCCTCCGGAATTAAGTTAGATGAACCCATTTTATCAGATGAACCTATCATAGTAACAATGCCAGACAATATTTCACAATTTCATATACGAGGTGTGATAAAAAAATAACCGTTATTTTAAAATTTCGTGAGTTACGTATAGAAAAGTTTTTAGCAGATACTAATTTTTCAAATTTTTGTAATGGCCAAATTTTTCATTTAATTAAATTAAAATTCGATTCTCAACTGGTAATACCCTATGTTTTATATTTTGATTACTTTCAAATTAATAACGCTCTTGGTAGTCACACATTCTCAATTTGCGGTTGTTATTACAATTTCCCTACTATGCCTCAAAACTTGATTTTATTTTTAATGCTGCTTTTATATCTACAAAAGATTTGAAATGTTGTGGAAACAGAACGTCCTTCTTCCATTCACTTGAAGAGCTTAAATCATTGGAGGAAGGGATATAATTCAATCATTTGATCAGACTTTCAAAGTACATTTCGTTTTAGGCCTTGTAGTGGGAGATAATTTAGGTGTAAATAGTATTTTGGGTTTTGTGCAATCTTTTAATGCCAAGCGTTACTGTCGAGCATGTACAACTACTAAAGATCAAATTAAAATTGATGTTTCAGAAAACGAACAACTGCTAAGAACTCGGATTCAATACGAAAATTTAACAATAAATTTCAAGACACAGGTGTCAAAACAGTTTGTATTTTTTAGGAGTTAAGAAGCTTTCACGTAACAAATAACATTTGCTTTGACATTATGCATGATGTTTTAGAAGGGATTTGCGTATATGATATTTGCAACATAATCTTGGGTTTAGTATATGACAAAATTATTTCATTAGACATTATTAACAGCAGAAAAAAATTTTTTCAGTTTGGAAATATTGAAATAAGAAATATTTCGCAGCCTCTCCGTATGGACCGACTTCAATCGTACAACTTAAAAATGACAGCTAGTGAGGTTTTGTGCTTTACAAATTTTCTTCCACTTATGATAGAAGATTTAATTTCACCGGATGTGAAGCATTGGAAACTATTGGTGTTGCTAATAGAAATAGTAGATTTATTATTTGATTCTAGTCTTTCTACTTTCAATCTAGATAAGTTTAAAAATTTTATTAAAACACATCATCAATTATATATTCTACTTTACGGTGATCTGAAACCTAAGCATCATTTTTTGGTGCACTACCCTCGCGCAATTGAGAAATGTGGTCCTCTTAAGTTTGTCTGGGCGATGCGTTTCGAGGCAAAACATAAATGCAAAAATATATTTTAATAATATAACATCTCGATTAAATCCTGCTTATACAGCGGCTATGAAAAGTTCTTTTGGTTTTTCAAATTTTTTACAAAAGTATAAAAATGGGTTTCCGCATGCTTTTAACACTGAAACATTTATTACAAAAGACTTAAGAAAGGAAGAATATTTTCCTCTAATATTGAACTTTGAAAATATTAACTATCAATCTGTTTATGTTTCGACTATAATACATTATAAAGGAATCGAGTATAAACAAAATAATTTTTTAGCATTACTGAATGAAATAAATTGTTGTATCTATAAAATCAAACTTTTTATTTACGAAAATGAAATTATTTACGTTCTATGTTATCCTATTGAAATTATTAAATTTGATGTACATTTTCAATCTTACGAGACTGGTATAAAACAGAATTGCCTAAAACTGATTAACATTTCACATTTCACAAGCCTGCCTATGAATTTACATAACATTAACAATGGAAAGACATATGCAAGATAAAAAAAGATATGATAACATAATGATTTATTTTTTAAATTTAAATTAAATTATTTTATTTAATAAATTATTAATGAGTTATAAAAAAGTTATTTCATAAATATAAAATAAATTAAAATTTAAATATGTTTGAATAAAAAAAATGTGAATTAAAAACAATTAAAATAATCTGTTTCCTTTAAAGTTTGTAGTGAACACTTTTCAATTGCATTTGAAAGTGTTCTCTTAAAATAAAAGCTAACGCTTTGAGATTGAATGTGTTAACTTTTAATTTAAATACAAACATTTTTAATTTGGGTTAAAAGTTGTGAACTTTAAAATCAAAAGTGTTTAAATTGTATTCGAGAATGCGCATATTAAAATGTAAAGTTTTCACTTTAATATTCAAAGTGCAAACATTAATAATTTACATTTTAAAGTGTAAACTTTAAAATTAAATATTTTTCAATACGGCTGGTTTTCATACATAAAAATTTTTAATTTTAAAGTCCCTTGTACTGGATTTAAAGTGAGTTTAAAGTGTTTCTATTCTGAGTGTACATAATTATTTTGTCATTGGAATGCTAACGGCGTAAGCCAGCACCGTTTGGAATTAAAAGAATTCCACAATAGTCACCAAATAGATATTATGCTTGTTACACAGACTCATTTCACACAAAAAAACTGCTTTAGAATTCCAAAATACAATATCTATTTCAAAAATCATCCCCAAGGTAAAGCTTGTGAAGGTACCGCTATTATAATAAATTCCAGAATAAAATACAAGGTTCGAAATAGTTTCTGCAAAGACTACTACCAAGATACATCCATATACATTGAAGAGTATATAATCAACCTAACAGTCATAGTGATTTACTGTCCGACTAGATTCAATATAACCGATCACCAATTTAAAGATTCCAGATCTAATTGATTTTGGAATAACAAAAGGTCTTAATAGGATAAATTTTACTATAGAATCATGTTATGATCGATATTCTGATCACTTAGCAACAACTATTATAATTAACTCCGATACTACCTCCATAACAGAACCTCATTCAACTCACTCGAATAAATTTACAGACTGGTTAAGGTATAAAAAATTTATAAGTACTCATCTTCAATATAAGTGCAAAGTCAAAAATGCATACGACATAGACTCAGCTGTCCAAAAGCTTAACCATCTGATGCTGTTAGGGTCTAAAGTAGCCACACTCTTGAGAAAAACTAAAAATGTAATAAATTCAACTATTAGGTCTTACGATATCGACGCACTAGTTAGTTAAGTAGAAAATGGATCTAAGAAGGCAATGGCAACAATTCAGATCACCAAATATCAAAAAACCACTAGGATGCTGTTCCAGAAAACTTCGAACGATTCTCAAAGCAAGAAGGGTGAAAGAAGTCCTTGGGAACCTTATCCAACAGCGAGCAGCAAAAAACTTGACACGCCCCGTCCTTACAGACCTGCCTCTGCGCTTAAGTGATAGGAACTGGGGAAGGAGCGACAGTGAAAAGGGTATGTTGTTCGCAAATCCCCTTAGAGCAGTATTTTTCCCTAACCCGCCAACAACGAACTTTCAGTTTCCGACATTGAGTTTCGCTGGTGCTTGAAAAGAAACATATATTTGAAGCAGTGTACAAACACTTAAACATTAAAAAATCCCCGGGCCCAGACCAAATAACAGGAAGAATGATAAAGGAACTGCCTCAGTGAGGTGTGATCCAACTGATGCCTATTTTCAATGCTATCCTTCGTATTGGTTATTACCCAATGGTTTGGAAGATGCCCAAAATCATAATGATTGCGAAACCGGGTTTTCTAAAATATTTTCAAAATGACTGGTTAATGCAATTAACCCAATAATAGCGGATGGTCACATGATCCCCCCCCCCCCCAACCCCTATTCGGCTTCTGAAAATAACATAGCATGATAGAACAAGTCCTATGGATCGTCAGTATTATTAGAAAATCATTTGAAAGTAAGGAATATTGCCCAGCTGTTTTTCTGGATATAACTCAGGCTTTTGATAAATTATGACATGAAGGGTTGTTATTTAAACTTCAAAAACTTATGCGCTGAAATGTGCAGAATTTATTTGCAAGCTATTTATCACAAAGGATATTTGAATATAAATGCCTCCTATATAATGCTGTTGTAAAACCAATATGGACTTACGGTATTCAATGTGGGGCACTGCGTCGCCCTCAAACATTGAAAAACTGCAAAGCAGTCAATCGAAATCTTTAAGGATCATCTCGGTTGCTCCCTAGTACATAAAAATCGAAAATATTCACAGAGATTTTCAAGTACTCATTATAAGGGATGAAATAAAGATTGCTGCAAAAGTTACCTACATAAATGGGAACTTCACTCAAACACGTTGGCAAGGAAGTTATTGGAGTATAAACAGGACAGATACCATGAATTTGTTGTAATTGTAAATATAATTAACTTCATATAATGTAAATATAATTAACTTTATATAAATGTTTGAATGAGTGTCTTCAAATGTAATTTGAGTAATATTAATACACTGAATAATTCTGTTATGTTCGGACATCTCGGGAAGAACATATTTTTATATTAGTTGTTAAATTTTTATAATTTATTGTGAGTTTCTATTCTTAAGAAAGATTCAATAAATAAACATAAATATAAAAAAATAATAATTATTATAATAATTATTTTATCACACCACCATTTTGATTCATGAGACTGTGGGAGTGCAGAACACAATACCAGCGACGGTCAAAAATAGCCAAATGATCACGCGATCAGTTGCTAGAAAATATGTATGCATGGCTTTGATCAAAACGACCACAGAATGCATGAAAACATCTACCAACAACACAGCATATGCGTAAGTCAGTTCGACATAATACACTAAAAATAAGTCCATACCCACAGTCGAAATATGACACAAACAATTATCGAAACGATTGGCCGCAGTTAAAACAGTTCGATTTACATATATTTAAATAAACGGTTTGCATGCAACGGTCAACAGATGAGCGTGCTGCGCTCTCCTACTCAACTCTCACAAGCGATCTCTCCCAGCGCATGCGCTCTCATAGTGTGTCTGAAGTGGCGTCTCAGCCTGACTTTCCGCTACCTTTGCTCGAAGCGCTCTTAGAGCAGCGGTCCGAAAACATGCACACGAGCGGTTCAAGCCGGATCCATTCTCTACATAAAGTAAGCGACAGCAAACGCTTAAACAGTCTACATCTCCTCGGTGTTTCGCGGCCAGAATCGAAAAAGCTACAAAAAAATTAAGCACATCCAATATACAGTCTTAGGTACCTTCTATACCGAAGAATTGTAGCTCAAGAACTCCAGTGCAGTACCTCAATTGCCAGGAATAAGGCCACTCCAAGTCGTTTTACTATTTAATACCAGTTTGTGTACTTTGTGGGGATCTATACCTCTCGTGACAAATAAAAAATTGTGCACTGCCAGAATTTCCGTGATAAATTAATGGAATTTACCAAATGCGGTAAAAAGATTTTTTTTAAATGTTGAATTAAATATTTAAATAGATGATTAACAACTAAACAAAAAAAAACAGAGAATAATGGGCAAAATGAATTATTAAAAATATTATCTTGAGTTATATTAGTTGTAGTATGAGTTGTTGTATCTATAATTTTGTTTTTAAATAATAATAAATTTAAAAATAAAATAAAGGGCACTTGAGTTTTTACTTATTAAGAAAAAAAGGGCAAAGCCCCGAAAATAGCGGCCTCGTATTGGCCACCGTTGAGTTACGCAGTGGATGTTTGTTTGCGTCTTCACTACGTATAGGTTACAGTAAAATATTTTACCAGTCCCTACGAGTGACAATGTTCATTGTCGTTCTGAATCACTCGCTGGCAACCTTTTTTTTAACTCCAATTCTATTTGCATTATACCCCTTGGGGAAATAATAAAATTAAATAACAATAGTAAATAACTACATAAATAAATACACAAAGTAATTTTGTAAATAGTTATTTAAAGCAACATGAGGAAGAGGAGGCAGTGTTAATATCCCACAAGGTTAGTACATATACTCGTACATTCAGGACTATTGCATTAGATAAATATTCTAAATTGAGTGGTGTTGCTCGCTTCAGTCGCCGTGTTGTGCCTGTCCTCTCCAGAAGATTTGAAGCTAGTATATTAGGATGCTTACTTAGTCGTTCCCGGTACTTAATGCTATATCTTGATATTTCCTCATCGACAGTAGTGATGTTAAAGTCGTGACGCATTATTTCATATCAGACGAACCATGGAGCGGTTACTATCATACGTAATACTTTTGCTTGGAATCTCTCAATGATTTTGATATTGGATTTTGCGTTGAACCCCATAGGTGTATACCGTATGTCCAGATGGGTTTTAGGATTCTTTTATAAAGGAGCAGTTTATTCTCAAGCGATAACTGGGATGTATATCCCAAGAGCCAATATAAAGAAGTAAACTTGATTCCAAGTTGTTTTCTCTTCGTAAAAATATACTTCTGCCATGTCAGACGCCGATCAAGACGTAGCTCCAAATATTTGACGTCTTCGGATTGGGGCTGACAAGTATTTAATATCACTGATGGACAGTCTTCTGTCTTAAGCTGAAGGGTACTTGTACAGACTTAGTTGCATTCACATTAATTCTCCACTTATTTAACCAGATTTGGAGCTTATCCAAGCTTTCTGGGAGATAAATTGTAGCGATTATATTGTTGCTGTTTGTAGCCATTATGAGAGTATCATCCGCGTAGGTTGCGATTTTGTATTCTCCGTCAGTAGAAGGTCAGCCGTGAAGATAGTGTAGAGCATAGGACCTAGAACACTACCTTGCGGTACACCAGCCTTTATAGAGAACAGTTCAGTGCCTTCTTCATTGGCCTTTACTCTGAAATGCCGCTCTTCAAAATATGATCTTAAGATATCATAAAACGTCTGAGGTAGTAACTTTTTCAGTTTAAATAGTAAGCCAGGGTGCCATACTCTATCGAACACCTGTGTTATATCTAAGAAAGCAGTTGTACAATAACGGGTTTCCTCAATAGCGTTTCTTATTATGCTGTACACTCGATGCACTTGTTCTGTTGTGGCATGGTGTTCCCTAAATCCAAATTGATTATTGGATATGATCTCATTTTTGAGCAGAATTGGTTTAAGTTTGTTTGACAGGAGCTTTTCAAACATTTTAAAAACAATTGGCTAATTGGTCTATAAGAAATGACTTCCTCCAAGGGCTACCCGGGTTTAGGGATGACAATATTTTCGGCCACTTTCCATTGACTTAGAAAATATCCACATCAGTTATCACAGGTATTTTATTCCTTTATTTGGTAGTTCCTTTATTTTTAACCTTATCAGGTCGTAGCCCGGCGCCTTTTTCACATTCAGTTTCCCGTGCATAGCGTTAAGTACTTCCTTTTTTGTAAAGGGCGTGATAGGTAACTCTAATTGTCCTGGACTATTATTAAGAAGATTAAATACCTCATTTTCCTCTTGCTGTGAAATTGGTGGAAACGACTTACAAACCCCAGTAAGGTGTTTGGCAAATGTAATTGCTTTCTCCTTATCAGTTTTTGCCCAGGAGCCATTTGCGCTTTTGATAGGAGAACGTGGTTCGGTTGCTTCAGCTTTTTTGTCACCTCCCAAAGGGAGGAATCTGTGGTCTCTTTTGCTGAGAAAGTGGAGAGGTAGTGCTGTATTTCTTCATTCTGCTTCTGTGCCAAGTACCGCTTAAGGTTTTTTGCAGCTCTATTAAAATTATTTTTGTCTTTCGGATGCCTGGTACTTTACCAAACCCTTCTTAGTTTGCGTTTTTTTTTATCAACTCTTCATTCCCATCTCTCTAATAACGGGATGGGAAGGATGCTTGTTCAGTTAATCTTTTGGCTCCGGAGTAGAGTTCCATATCTTCAGCACATTTCAGACAAATATTGAGTGGCAGAATGTCATGAATGACCATTTCCTTGAAGTGCAACCAGTTTATTTGTTTCGTATGTAGTGTGGTTCGTTTTGTTGTACATTCTACATTCGAGTTCAATGTTGCAATAATACGAGAGTGGTCTGATGACAGATTCAGCGACGGAGATATCTCAACACAGCTTCTGAGAACACCTTTCATCACGCAGAAGTCAATGACATCTGGAATTTTGTTTCTATCAGATGGCCAGTATGTGGGTTTACCTGTTGATACGTGTGTAAGGTTGTGTTCTTGCATTTTTTTTTTAGTAGCTCTCTTCCTGGTAAACTGTCCGTGTAAAACAATGTGTGCGGTAAGCTTTATTATTTATTTGTATTTAATAAATAAAGAAATGAGTTTTAATGCAAAGTTGATAAATTCACTACCATCTGGTGGGCGGTACATAGTACCGAGTTATCCCGTGCGGCAAAATTAATCTAGGCCTTCAATATTCACCATTACTTACATTATCATCATTCATCATTTTGAATTATACCCGCTATTGCTTTTTCATTTTTTTTTTTGTGTAAATACTTCTATGGCTGCTTCCATCGTGTAATATTTGTTTGTTGTTGTTGGGGTAGTAGGGGTATTAACAAATTAATGCATTGCATAGTAGTTTTTGAGACACCAGATTATAAAAGAGAAGTCGCGCATTGCACTAAATGCCAAAAATACTGACATACAAAAAACTACTGTACAAAGGAATCAGTATGTGTGAAATGCGCTGGAAAGCATCTAACAAGTGAATGCCAAAAAAATAACCAACGCTGCAGAAATTAAATGCGCCTTTGTGGCGGAAATCATGCGCAAACTACAAATTCAAAGGGACACAATCCTCTTAACATCTGACAAAAATCTGAATACTCCGACTGCAAATCTGCAGAAATACACAGATAATGTTAAGGAATGGTTTGATAAATGGTGCTTGAAAATTAATGAAGACAAGACTGTACAAATAATTTTTACAACTAAAACAAAATTTAACCCAATACCTATTAAAATAAACAATAAAGATATAAAAATAGGGTCTACAACTAAACACCTTGGTATACACATGGACTCAAAGCTCAATTGGCACTACCACATCAAACAAAAAACGAAACAAATAAAAGAAAAATTAAGCAATCTAAACTCACAATTAACAAGTTGTTGTTATACAAGTGAACTATGAAGCCAATTTGGACGTACGGACTCCAAGTATGGGGAACGGCAAAGCGGTTACACATAGCAAAAATTCAACGACAGCAATCTAAACTATTAAGAGTGATCATAAAGTCTGGTTGGTACACAACAAATGAAGACATACACCGCAAACTAAATATGACAAGAATTGACGAAGAGATAAAATAGATGTCCACAAAACACTATGATACACTGCATGGGCATAAGAACGAATAAATAAACGAGTTACTATATCTAGAAGAAACCACCATGCGCCGTTTAAAGAGAACTCAACCAAACGACCTAATGAAATAGGAAATCCAGCCTACACAGTAGTAGTATTATAGATGTAAATGTAAATTACTATTATAAATATAATTTTTATTATAATTGATAAAAAATTGTTATTATAATATAATTTTTTGTTGTATCACTTTTTGACACTGGCCAAATATATATACGAGGTATGATCAAAAAATAACCGTTATTTTCATCTTTTCGTGAGTTACGTATGTTCGATGTTCGCATTTTTTTTTTTTATGTTGGTACACATGTCTGTTATATATGTTGGCAATGCCAACCATTTTGGATTGTCAGTTTGTTTTTGACAGATAAAAAGGTTAGTCGTGTTTTGGTGTGCTCTTCGATTTTGTACTATTCGAAAAAATGGATCAAAGAAACTGTATTCAGTTTTGTGTAAAAAATGAAATTAAATGCGCAAGGACATTTGAAATGTTGACTGTGGCCTTTGGCGAGTCTACTATGAGCAGAACACAATTTCAATTGTGGTATAACCGGTTTAAGGAAGGCCGAGAAGATATCAATGACGATGCTCGTCCTGGTCGCCCGAGCACGTCAACAACCGATGAAAACATTGACGCAGTGAAGAAAATGATTTTAGATAATCGTCGAATCACTATCAGAGAGGTTGCTGATGATGTTGGCATATCATTCGGCTCATGCCAAGCAATTTTTACGGATGTTTTAGGCATGAAACGTGCGGCAGCGAAGATTGTTCCAAAATTACTAAATTTTGAGCAAAAACAACGTCGCATGGATTCACTCAGGAGCTGTTTTTGGCCAAAAACAAAACCGTTATCATGCCTCAACCACCGTATTCACCGGATTTGGCCCCCGCTGACTTTTTCCTCTTTCCAAAACTGAAGACACCGATGAAAGGAAACCGTTTTGCTACGATTGAGGAGATAAAAGAAAAATCGAAACAGGAGCTTTTGGGGATACCAAAAAAAGCGTTTCAGAAGTGTTTCGAGGATTGGAAAAAACGCTGGCATAAGTGCATTATATCTCAAGGGTATTACTTTGAAGGGCACAAGATAGTTGTTGATGAATAAATAAATACTTTATTTTTTGATCACACAATAAAGGTTATTTTTTTATCACACCTCGTAGTCTGCTTTTATTTCGACACACTTAGTAAGACGATATTCCAACTTTTTTATACCATCTGAATAATACGATTTCGGGAACCCCTCAAAATACGCGTTAGTTTCGGTAATCACTTCTTCGTTTGAGATGAATCTTTTTCCTGCGAGCCATTTTTTCAAGTTTGGAACATGAAAAAGTCACTAGGAGCTAAATCTGGACTATAAGGTGGATGATTAACCAATTCGAAGTATATTTCACGTAATTTTAGCATCGTATCTAATGCTGTGTGAACCGGTGCGTTGTCTTGAAGAAAGAGCATTTTTTTCTTCTTTAAATGTGGTCGTTTTTCCTTGATTGCATCAATCAAAATACAGTGGCCATAACCTTGCCAGCCGATTTCACTGCCTTCGCCTTCTTCGGAGCACTTCCACCACCTTCAACCCATTGTTGCGATTGATTTTGGTTTCAGGTGTGTAGTGGTGGACCCACGTTTTATCAACAGTTATTAATCGACGCCAAAAATCAACAGGATTACGCTTTATCATGTCCAAACAGCGCTGTGAAGTGGTCTGTCGATCTCGTTTTTGTTCGACACTGAGCAAACGCGGCACCCATCTTGCCGATAGCTTTTTCATATGCAAATGTTCATGCAAAATGTTGAACACACGTTCATATGATATGTTTACCATTTCAACAATCTCACGCAACTTGACTCGGCGATCATTCATAACGATATCGAGGATTTTCTTGATATTTTCTTCAGTAACCACCTCTTTTGGCCTTCCTGTTGATGGTATTATTGCAGTGCTTGTTCGACCGCGTTTAAATTCAGCAATCCAATATTTTACCATGTAATCTGACGGAGCAGACTCACCGTAATGTTTATCGAGCTTTTCTTTTGTCTCTTTCGCCGTTTTCCCTTTCAATTAATAGTGTTTAATCACTGCACGAAATTAGCTTTTTTCCATTTTTCAAGAAACACAAAATTTGCTTACTTCCAACGACTACAACAAACAAATTAATCGATTAATTTGGGTGAACTTTTAATAGCTGACGTTTGACAGATCGCAATTTCTAACAGAAAAAAGTTTTTGTGTTTGTGCTGCCATCTAGCGCTAGGTAGCTTCAATATCAATCCGCCCTCGTATATATATATATATATATATATATATATATATATATATATATATATATATATATATATATATATATATATATATATATATATATATATATATATATATATATATATATATATATATATATATATATATATATATATATATATATATATATATATATATATATATATATATATATATATATATATATATATATATATATATATATATATATATATATATATATATATATATATATATATATATATATATATATATATATATATATATATATATATATATATATATATATATATATATATATATATATATATATATATATATATATATATATATATATATATATATATATATATATATATATATATATATATATATATATATATATATATATATATATATATATATATATATATATATATATATATATATATATATATATATATATATATATATATATATATATATATATATATATATATATATATATATATATATATATATATATATATATATATATATATATATATATATATATATATATATATATATATATATATATATATATATATATATAT
The DNA here is from genome assembly GCA_920105625.2 of Clusia tigrina. NCBI lineage: Eukaryota > Metazoa > Arthropoda > Insecta > Diptera > Clusiidae > Clusia > Clusia tigrina. The sequence continues at coordinate 139,412,657 of OV050031.1, forward strand.
ATATATATATATATATATATATATATATATATATATATATATATATATATATATATATATATATATATATATATATATATATATATATATATATATATATATATATATATATATATATATATATATATATATATATATATATATATATATATATATATATATATATATATATATATATATATATATATATATATATATATATATATATATATATATATATATATATATATATATATATATATATATATATATATATATATATATATATATATATAAACCAGAAAATCAGTCAGTTGTCAGAAACAGAGAATCTTTTCGCTTACCTGTACACCAATTTCCTTAATCTAATCTCGGAGCACTGTAGCTGTCCTAATCCCATTAACAGGCCTGTAACAGGGCCACGTGATAGCTCCACTCGTCGACCATGATAATCAAAACAGATTGGGACCTCTGGACTAAATATTACTTCCCGAAAATATATAGGCAGTGGATGACTAGCTAGTCCGTCATCTTTAAAGCATAGCCTTTCAGGTTCTACAGATTCATCATCATTCATTAAAATATCAAGATTTGTTGCTACTATTCTCCGCGCATGTAGATCCTGCACAGCTTCAGGAACTTCGTCTACAGTCATTACTGGCGCCCGATTTTGTTGAATTGCAGAAGATATAGAACTGGAAATACTTTTTGTACTGCTTTCTTCGCAGCTATTATCTCCAATATTTGAAAAGTATTCCCCTAAAAACAGGAGCGTGTCCTGGTCGATATGAAGCCGCATCGGTAACAGAGATATTCGCAACGAACATTCTTCCGCCGTACTTCGATTTGGACAAGGACGTATGTGCAAAGCTTTAATAATCACCATGTGTTGAGAGCTCTTATTTGACAACATTTTCAAAGGGTGGTATAGAAATTTGTTAATATCAGAGGTCTGTAACCGATCTCGTATTTCAATTTCATTAACAACCAAGACTTGTCGTGATGCATGAGTTGTATGCACCGGATATACTTCATGTGAAAAACGAACTTTTGAAAATTGCATTTCTACTAATATTTCGTGGTTACGCTGCGGACCTCCGACCGACTTCCAAGTCAATTTTTCTTTTGGTTTTTTTGCAAACTGAATACCTTGTGCACTTTTAGAATATGATACACCATATTTGTAAGCTTCCGACATTTCTGAATTTACTCTAAAAATAAAATTGTTTGAAAAATGTGTTAATTTATGGATATAAAATGGGGAATAATTTTGTTATCTTAATAAACCTAAAACATCTTTATAGTTTACAAATACGGCATGAAAAATTACTTTTATCTGAATTACAACAAATATTATGAAATTGTAAATCATTTCATTATTTAATAAATTCTCCAATAAGCTTGAAAACATCTATTAAATTTTAACTCCGTTTTCTGAATCCCTTCATGGAAGATATCAGAAGGAACTCTGTTCGTCGACTCAATTCCACAGATGAGCAAGCTGCCAGCTGAGTTCAGCTCGCGCTATGTGCTTAAGCTCTGCTGTGAGCAGGAAAATGTACTTTTCGCTGTTTTTCTTTTATTTGTCTACGTGCCGATTGCAGAAAAATTCTTGAAATTTATAAAAATTAATACTCATATTTTCTTGTTCAATTTTATTTGTATTGAATAATTTGCTATATTTTAATAACAATCATCGAACATTATTAAAAAAATGTTTCATTATGAAATGTGCTGAACAGCACATTGCTTATCTAGTAAGCCCTAAAACTGTTATATAAGATATTCCTATTTAATGATCTTATAATTCAGCTATTACTGAAACCCTTAAGCCGGATACACACTATTAGTGCCAGTCATATGCCAGTCACGTTCAGACGGAACGCAATCTATTCACATTATCCATTCACATGGGGTTGAAGCGTATGTTTCGCAGGATGGGAATAAGCGGAGCATTAGGAACATTAGCTTCTATCCCATCTGGACCGATAGTGCGTGGCGAAGAGTCACAACCTGCCCGAGATAACCCTGCTATTCATAATATAACACTACGTATATAAACTGAGGAGTCAATAAACACCTCCCCGGATACAGGTTACGGAGGACGTAGCCTCTATAAAAAAAACCTCTGGGTTGGAACAATATGTCATACGCCCGGTGTCAATCCTCAACCTGGCTAGGGACCCAGATTAAAAACTAGCCCATTATCGAACGGAGTGCTCCGGATACTTGGCGGTCTCCGGTTCTATCTAGCCTTACGTGCACACGGACTTCTGCGCGAGCGGACCTCTCTTGTCCGATACTCGTAGGAGCAGCTTTGTTCAAATTAATTTCAAACTAAAAAAATTCAAAACCAACGGAGGGCTGTCCTCCCAAAAAACCGATAGAGGCGATCCTGTCTACCTGAGGCAGAGGGGGCATAGGCGTTAGGGCTGGTCCCAGCACGAGTGCTGGTAGTGGAGGTCTGGGAGGCTTTTGAAAACCGGTCTCTCGTTTTGGACAGGGGTGCTCCTTGGGGAAACCTAAGGGAGGCGGTCACGACCCAAACGCTGACTGCAGTCAGTGGGCGGGTGGCTGCTCCTCGGATCTAACGGCAGCAAGCATAAGAGTATGCCAGGAGGGACCGGCAAAATATGCCCGTCCTTCTAAGCAGGCCTATTATGATAGGAAGGCGGCCATGAGGGTAATGGCCAAATATGAGGCTCTACCAGCAGACCAGCTCACTGAGGAGCAGGCCAAATCGGTAGAGAGGGCAAGGGGGGTGTTATCCGGCTTGGGAAAATCGGCGGGATAGCCCCAAAGAGGCAATGATTGGGCGAAGCGACAGGTGGGGTCGCCAAAAGGTAAAAAGTGGGCAGCCAGAAATACCCTTCTTACAGGGACGTTGTCAAGGGTGGGGGCGAGATGCTAGTCAACATGGACCGGAAGGAGGAGGAAGGGGTTATACCCAAGGAGAAGTGGAGGTGGGTGGAGCAAGCGATTGCTGAAGTCTATCTCCAGGTCTTGGAGGAAAACCCTGGACTCCCTCCTTCCTGTCACGATGCTGGCTGGTTTTAAGCATGACCAGGCTCATCGCACTCTTTGAGGAAACGACCTCCTTGACTATACCGAAGGAGAGGAGGACGCGGACGTGACGATGGTGGAGGTAAGAAGGACAGATTCCTAAGAAGCTGATCCAAAGCAACCTCCATCAATCTAAACTCGCCTCCGCGAATTTGATGCTCCGCCTGGGTTCGGGTGGTTTCGACGTGGACCTCATCCAAGAGCCGTGGATATGCGGCAACAAAATCTGCGGTCTAAAGATGAGAGGTTTCAAGCTGATAGTCGCTCACAGCACATTGTGGGGCAGTGCCGACACTAATGCAAGAGGTGAGTTAATTTTAGATGTTATCATAGAAAATAAGCTTGTTGACCTAAATTTAGGCTCAGAATCGACTTTTATAACACAGAATAGAAAGCAAGTTTTGGATATTACCCTGACCTTCGATCATTTCGCGAATAATGGAAAAAGATGGAGAGTTTCGAATGAAAATTCCTACTCTGACCATCGATATATAGAATTCGAATTGAACTTCCTAGTATCTCCAGTTGAGACGAATAGAAATATACGGAGGACAGACTGGGGAAAGTATAGGAAGAATCTGAGGGCCTCACTACAAAGGAATCCCCCATCTGAACCCACAGACCCTGTGGAGTTAGACGGGCTGATAGACCAGGCAACCAGGGCCTTGACTGCCCACTGACTGCCGGGTGGCCGGAGATGGTATTCGATGGATCTAAGCCTTCTTCGGAAATCTTATAGGCGATTATTATATAGGGCTAAAACCTCGGCACTACCCTCGGACTGGGAAGCCTATAATTCTGACCTAAAAACATATAAAAAAGCAATTAGAACTGCGCAGCGATAGTTCTGGCAAAATTATTGTAGGGATGTGGAAGAAACATCGGAAGCAGCCAGACTAAGGAGAATCCTAGCGATGAAACCATACAGCTTGGAATACCAAAAAGGTGAGGGGGATGTGTGGAGCGAATCAAGTGAGGAATCTTTACTTCTTCTCTTAGATACGCATTTTCCAGGCAGTAACAGGGTGGAGTATAATAACTCGATATCTATGGGCAGGCAGTCGAGTTAGGAAATCCGATAGTTACAGCTGGCAAAGTTGAGTGGGCCATTAACACATTTGGCCCTTACCGAATACGGATGGAATTTACTCAGCAAAATTACAACAAACACAGGATATAATCACCTCCTGGGTTGTAGGTGCAATTAGAAGTTGTCTTAACCTGGGCTACATACTGCTAAGATGGAGAGAAACGAAGGTTTCCTTCATTGTAAATTCTAAAGACTTCAGACGAATTAATCTCACGTCTTTCCTCCTAAAAACATTGGAGGTGGATGGATGCACACTTACGGGAAGTTATACCAACTGATAGAATATCCTCAACACAGCGTACATATTCGAAGGACAATCTATAGAAACAGCATTACATGTACTCATTGGTATAGTGGAAAAAGGTATCCAGCAGAAGGAAATTGCACTGGCGGCGTTCATTGATATAGAAGGCGCTTTTAACAACATAAATGCGAACGCCATTACGGGAGCGTTAGAAGTTCTGGACGTTGATCCTAATGTGATTGCGCTGATTGATACTATACTATACTATACTCGTCAGCAGAAAGGTAACTGCCAGCTTCGGAACCTGCACTTTAAGCAGACAGGTCTGCAGAGATACTCTTCAGGGAGAAGTTCTCTTTCACCTGCTCTGTCAATTTGGCGGTAAATCTCTTACTGCTAGCCCTAGAGAGGGGGGTTGCCATGTCGTCGCCTATGCTCACGATTTGGCAATTGTGATTAGAAGGAAATATCCAAACACTCTTATGGATATATTGTGCTCTAGCATGGCCACGCTTACTTGTGGGACGAGAAGAAGGGGATTAGGGTTAAACACCGATAAAATGGAATTAATCCTCTTTTCCAAAAAAAATAGATATCCTACGATCTCCCCGCAAACATACAAAGTTGTGGAAATTCCGATGAAGAAGACAGTCAAATACTAGACTAGGGACTAATACTAGAAAACTTAGCTGGAAACCAAATATTGAGGAAAGAGTTAGGAAGGCTAATATTGTTTTCTACACGTGTAAAAAAGCGGTCGGAATTAGGTGGGGGCTATCCCCACGAATTATGCACTGGCTGTACATTTCTGTTGTCATACCTATATTGTTATATGGAATACTGGTATAGTGCGCAGCCACTCAGAAACTAAGCTTTTTGAAGCTTCTGAACAAAGTCCAAAGAACTGTTTTTCTGTGCATTTCTGGTGCTTTAAGGACCACCCCAACTAAAGCATTAATAATGAGGCTCAACCTACCTACATAAGATCTGGTAGGGAAAGAAGTGCCCGCCGCATCAGCACTAAGGGTGAAATGTGCGGTGTTATGGCATGATCGGCAGATTGGTCGCTCGACTATCGTGCATACCTGCAGTAGTCCTACCCAACACATTGACCACTCTATACCAGATCTCAACTTCGATTGGCACTTCCAGACATATATGTCTAGAAGGGAGTGGCAAATACTCATGCCATGGAGAAGGGGGAACTGAATTTCTACACTGACGGATCCAAGCTTGACGATAGAGTCGGTTTTGGAGTTTTCTCAAAAGAACTGGGACTGGAGCTTTCTTTCCGTCTCCCCGACCACTGCTGTGTTTATCAAGCAGAGGTCCTAGCCATAAATGACTTAAATAGACATGCCGTAACAAAGAATATTATAAATATCTACTCGGATAGCCAGGCGGCCATCAAGTCAATGAACTCGGTGGCACTGAAATCAAAGGTTGCTCAGGACTGCCGGGCAGCCCTAAATGATATCACGCCTTATATGGATTCCGGGACATAGGGATATTGAGGGGAACTGTAGGGCTGATGAGTTAGCCAGACGGGGCACCAACCTTCCTTTATGCACGGACAGATGCGAAATTGGAACACCAGTTGCCACCTGTAAAATGATACTGAAGGATAGGGTCGTGCATGACGCCAATGGGTTCTGGGCACGTGAGGGCACTTGCTTAACGACCAGTCTAATGTGGCCGGAGCTTAATAGAAGGAAATCGAGAGACTTGCTTGCCCTGTCGAGAGAAGATATCTCTAAAGGTCGTGGCTTGTGTAACTGGTCACTGGCTATTCGGCAGGCATGCTCTCAGGCTGGAAGGATTCTCTCATGAATACTGCAGAAGGTATGGGGATGAGGAGGAGGAGACTACGGTGCCCGGCTCTAGCTAGAAGAGCGTGCTCTTTAGGCAAATACGCTTTCAACTCTCTTATGGAAGTACCCTGCGGGAAGGTCAAACAAATCCAACGGTTTATTAAGGCTTAAAAATGGTTTAACGGTGAGTGAGTTGCTCTGTAGACCGGCTGCCACGACAACCTAACCTAACCTATCAATTCACATGCCAATCACAAAATTTCAAATGTGGAGATATTAGTGCCAGCTGTATGTCCTAGTGGAATATATTTTGAAGAATGTATTCAGTTGAATAGCAGGAGTTCGTAAGTGTGCAGTAAAGGCGGGAAGAGTTCAATTTTTCCATAATAGAATTAGCTATAATAGCACTTCAATTGGATCTGGATGAGGAGAATAAGCGCAAGCAGTATCAAAGAAGAATCTGGGTGCATTCTTCGCTTTTGTCAAGGAAGAAAGATAGAGAATTCTTTACTTTATATCCACATCTAATTGACGATACGGAAAAATGTTTTCAATATTTCCGGGTAGACCAAGGCACTTTTGAGGTAATTCTCGGAAAAACTGAAAATACTCTTTAAAAAAAACCACAAAATTTCGGGAGGCTCTATCACCAAGAGAAAAAATAGCGGTGTGCTTGAGGTAAATTATAATTGTGAGTGGTCACACTTTTCCTGTTACCCTGTTCCTGTAATTTTTAGTTACCCTTCTTTTCAACAGATTAATTAAATACAACTCTAATACATTTAGAATAAAAATGTCTGTTTATTTTTTATTTGGCACCCACATGTCCTCTATTGACTCGCTGTCTATGTAAGGGCCTTCGACCTCACTTACAATTTTAAAAGCCTCAATTTTGACGAAGTGTTGGTCTTTTCGGAACATTTCTTCACAGTTGTCCCCATCACTTCAAAAAAGTTGACGACGGGATGATCATCTTTCTTCTCGTTTTTGTTCCCATCTAAAATATACTTCATCAGCCTTGAGGATGCTGTTTCCTCTGAGGACCATCCACGTAGGTCCCAAAGTATTGGTTTGTGGCAATTCATCGTGTCAGATTCCTTTTAAGCAACTGACGTCTCCCGTTGCCTTTCCATCGCCATATAGTCTTTTAAAAATTCCGTTTAATCATGTAGACGCCATCATTAGAAGTAATGGGTTGTTTCCAGTTGCAATTGGCGATAACTCAAATAGCAATATTCTGCAAACTCTGCTAGGACAAGGTGGAAATGCCCACAGAGATGGTTTTGATGACAGGGAAAATTTCTGTTAATTTTTTAATTTACCTGCTGGCTCAGTTCTATGGCAACAAGGTAGAGTTTAATAAATTGTATGTAACACACCAGATATACCAAGCGCTTCTTCAATCTCATTTCAGATTATTTTTTTTATTGAGGTCGCTGTAATGAGCCGTATATAAGTCAAAAAGACTTTCATGGCTTCGCAGCAGATCTACCAACTGCTAGTCTGAAAATTACTAAATGCATACATATATTTTGTACATATATAAAATTAATATGAAGCAATAATATAACAAATTATGTAAATACTTCAACTCTTTTAAATAGAAACTTACCTTTTTCCTAAGTCCAGGAGGCTGCCATTAAATTTTTGTATTTCATTCACGTACGTACGTATGCTGTACAATGCACTTGAAGGTAACTATTCTTTTAATAAGTGTTTAAGTTGAACAACAAAAACAAAAAAGGGGAAAAACAAATAAACGTGAAACGAAGTGGATGGCGCCATCCTCACACACATGCTCGCAAATCAAGTTGATTCCTACGATAGAACGCGAAAAATTCCACACTGCCGTTCAACCTTCAGCGAAGCAATCTTTTTGAAAAAATCACGGCGGTCTTCCTGGCAATTTTTCCAACTTTTTCTTGATACACATAAAATATACGCCACTATTTTTTGTGGGTGCCAAGAGGGATAGGTTCACGTGAGAGTTTCCTGCTACTAACGGATCAAGTTTCTTAAATCTTCCTACTCTCACCTCCACGTGGTGCACCCTGGTAACCTGAGCAACCTAGGTGAAGATGTGGTAACCAACCCATGTGGGATCCTTGGTCAGGGCCAACGAGAGAGGGAGCTTTGGTGAGGCTACTCTGACATATTCGGTTTAAGGATTCATCAAAGTGTGCGAGGCCAGGTGGGGTCTCGAATGTAGGAACGGTGGCGGAGGAGTACTATAGGTACTAACGGTAGCGCCCATACCCCCGAAGTGGGTTACCACCACCAAACAAAAAAAATCCCTAGCTTAGCGTTGTGCGCTGGGCTTGGAACCCGCCACATAAAAAAACTACTCCAGTGAATATAAGATTGAAGCCTCGGATGAAATATCCCACAACTGTTGACGACAACCCCTGCAAACGTTATAAGGAACACGATTTAAGGACATGCACCTGGAACATGGACGCTCAAATAAGCTACATGTGACATCTACTACAGCTGCCATGCGACGAAGCGCGGACTCGGTGTAGGTTTTGTGGTAAGCAAACGACTGCGAGATGAAATCCTGGGACTTACCCCAATCGACGACAGGCTTGCCACACTCCGCATTAAGGCGAAATACTTTAACATCAGCCTAATCTGCGCACATGCTCCGACGGATTAGAAAGACGAAAACACCAAGGATGCCTTCTACGATCAACTAGAAAAAACCTTCGATCGATGCCCCCGCCACGATGTAAAAATTGTGCTAGGTGACTTCAACGCCAAGGTGGGCAAAGAAATCATTCTTTAACCAACCGTCGGTAAGTTCAACCCCCAAGAGCAGTCATCAGAAAACGGTATGAGGCTGATGAACTTTGCCGCAGCACGGAACATGGTAGTAAGTAGTACTAGATTCCAACATCCCGATATTCATAAAGCCACCTGGCTGTCCCCTGATGATAAAACCAGGAACCAAACTGATCACGTTGTGATCGACGGCAGGCATGCATCAAGCGTGTTAGATATTCGTACAATCCGAGGTGCCAACATTGACTCGGACCACTAATTTGGTGTAGCTAAGGTTCGCACTCGCCTCAGTGCGGCAAAAAACGTACGCTCTAATTCGCAGAGGAAGCTTGAGTTCGGAAAGCTACAATCGCAACAGGCAGCTACCGCATTTGCTTCTCGGCTCTCGAATATGCTGACGGATTCTTCCCCTGATCTCAATATTTGCGTGCAGTGGTCGCTTATTTCCCACTCCATGCGCACGGCCGCTGAAGAGGTGATTGGCTATCACCGCCCGAAGAAATACAGCTGGTATGACGAAGAGTTTCGCAACGCCGCTGCAGAGAAAGACGCAGCATACCAACTCACCCTGCGATCGGCTGCAACGCGAGCTGCTAAGGAGCAATATCGAGAGAAGAGATGGGAAGAAAAGCGTCTTTTTAGGCGCAAGAAACGAGAAGCCGAAAAGAGAGAATGCGAGGAAATCGAGATGTTTGGCAGCAGGAATATGGCTCGAAAATTCTACGAACGTGTGAGGCGCCAAACGGAAGGTTTTAAGACCGGAGCCAACTCCAATTCCTGCAAAAACGAAAACGGGAATTTAGTGACGGATGTCCAGAGCGTACTCACGTTATGGAGGGAACACTTCTCGAAGCTGCTGAATGGCGACAGCGCTAATGATAGCAATGAAGATGAACCCGACCCCACAGTTGCTGACGACTAACATAAAGTAGCGCCCCCCGACTATGACGAGGTCTTGCTAGTTATTAGGCGGCTCAAAAACAACAAAGCCGCCGGTGCTGATGGTATACCAGCGGAGCTATTCAAGGCTGGCGGCGATGAGCTCACGAAACGCATGCACCAGCTCATCTGCAAAATATGGTCGGAGGAATGCATGCCTAGCAACTGGAACTTAAGTGTGCTCTGCCCAATCCACAAGAAGGGTGATCCGACAATCTGTGCCAACTACCGCGGGATCAGCCTTCTGAACATCGCACATAAGGTCCTGTCGAGTGTACTCTGTGAAAGGCTGAAGCCCACCGCCAATGAACTGATTTGGCCTTATCAATGTGGCTTCAGACCTTGTAAAGGCACCATTGACCAAATGTTCACACTACGCCAAATCCTGGAGAAAACCCTAGAGAAGCAGATCGACATACACCACCTTTTCCTTGATTTCAAAACCGCATTCGACAGCACCGTAAGGAGTCAACTATACGCCGCTATATCTGAATTTGGCGTCCCTGCTAAGGTAATTCGGCTGTGCAAAATGACGCTAAGCACCACTACTGGCTCAGTTAAAATCGGTAATGACTTGTCCGAGCCGTTTGTTACTGAGCGAGGATTCAGACAAGGTGACTCCTTATCGTGTCTTTTCTTCAATCTAATGTTGGAAAAAATCGTACGTGCAGCAGGTCTAAATCGCACAGGCACTATCTTCCACAAGAGTGTCATGTTATTGGCGTATGCTGATGATATTGACATCATAACAGCCGCGTCGTGAGTGCTGCATTTTACGGCTTGGAGAGAGAAGCGAGGCGAGTGGGTTTAGCGGTGAACGAGGACAAAACGAAGTACTTGGTGTCAACACACAAAGAGTATCAGCGTCTTGGACACCACGTCACTGTTGGCGACTACAACTTTGAAGTTGTGAAGGATTTCGTTTATCTGGGAACCAGCATCAACACCACGAACGATATCAGCAAGGAGATCAAGCGAAGAATCACTCTTGCCAACAGGTGTTTTTTTTTTGTTTTTTTTTTTTTTTTGTCGGAACAATCTAGTAAGCGCAGCACTCAGACAGAGTATATATCCATTGTACTGCACTTAAGCTTCCCTTTTACTTGGTTTTAAATCTACCCGACCTCCGAAGAAGTAGAAGTAGATCCTGTGGTGCCAAGGAGCCAAGTTGGTTACTCCTCAGCACATCAGTGCCAAAAATCCCAAACCTGATTCGAGCAAAGGCAGGGCAGACGGAAAGAAAATGGTCCGCCGTCTCGTCTTCCTCTCCACAGGCTGGGCACAGCGCACTGTCTGATATGCCAATCCTTTCCATGTACCTAGCCCATAGAAAGTGCCCTGTCATCACGCCAACCGACAGCCTGCAGTCCCTCCTACCTAAAGATAGAAGGAACCGTGACATCTGAACCATCGGTCAGAGATAGCAGGTAGCATAATTTTCGTCCATCCGCAGCCTCTCTCAGCCCGCCATGCTCGCTAGTGGGTCGAAACAACCCACTTGTTTTCAGTGGCTTTGATGGCAGCGGAAGGGAGTGGCAGAACAGGCTCAGGGCCAATAAAAACAGCCTCGGAGCCCATACTGGCCAAGGAGTCAGAGGTCTCGTTACCCGCAATGCCAGCGTGTCCCGGGACCCAAGTCAGCGTCAGACTATTATGTTTTCCAACACAATTTAGCCTGGATTTGCAGGACCTGACTATCGTGGAAGTGGTGGTCGGACTATCCAAGGCCATGAGCGCAGCTTGGCTGTCACTGCAGACACAAATAGATTTGCCTTTCCACCTGTTTTCCACAACAAAGTCCATCGCCTCAAGTATCGCATACACCTCCGCCTGAAACACAGACGCATGCAGACCAAGGGCAAAGAACCGACGGGTCCCACAAGATTCCACGAAGACACCAGAACCTGAACCTTCTTCAGTCCTGGAGCCATCAGTGAAAATACGGCAGCAGTGTTTGCCGGGCTCGTTCTCGGGATCTAACCATGAACGAGCCTCTGGCAGCAACATATTGTACCGCTTTTCTAGTATGACGGTTGACGACATGGAGTCCGGGGCCATAGACAGGATTGCAGAATCGATGTCAGTGCCTGCGCCGTCGTCCAGCATCGAGCACACCCCATACCAGTGGCCACTATGTTTCACTCTGCAGATGGCCTTAACGGCCTCTCCGCGGACGAAGACATCTAGTGGCGGGAGATTCACCAAAGCATCAAGTGCCGGGCCTGGAGTAGTCGGAAATGCTCCGGTACAACATATGGCCACAGCACGTTGTAGTTTTGATAGAGCTTTTTTGACCCCTACAAGAGAGAGTCTGCTCATCCAAACCATCGATGCATAGGTGATAATAGGTCTTACCATAGCTGTATAGATCCATAGGACCTTACTAGGGGAAAGACCCCATATCTTACCAAATATACCCTTACACTGCCAAAAAACTGACAGTGCTTTGGATGTCTTCAGTTCGACATGTGTTTTCCAAAGAAGTTTGTTATCAAGGATGACTCCAAGATATTTGATTTCCTTGGATAGCTGGATAGTGACTCCTTTCAGTGTAGGCAGAATAAGTCCATCAAGCTTTCTCCTTCTGGTAAAGAGGACAATACCAGTCTTGACAGGATTAGCCGATAGCCCATTCGCACTGCACCAAGTGTCAATCATATCCAGAGTTCTCTGCACCCTTCTGCAGACAATCATAAGGCATGGACCTGTCACAAGACAGCCAACATCATCCGCATATGCCTGAGCGTATACCCCCGAGTCATTAATGGCGTTAAGCAGGGGATCGATTACCATGCACCAGAGCAATGGAGACAGTACCCCACCTTGGGGACAGCCTCTATTAACCCCACACGACACCAGCAAATCTTCCTCCGCCCGCACCGTTATGATTCTCTGGGCCACCGCATCCACTCTGGGAGAGAGTGGATGCGTCTTCAGAGACTCCCTACGCATGCGAAGCTCCACCAGCCGTTCTAAACTTTTTAGGATGAACGAGGTCATACTAATAGGTCTGAAGTTCTTGGGATTGGTGTAGTCGTCTCTTCCAACCTTAGGAATGAAAGCAACCCTCACCATCCTCCAAGAGCGTGGTACATAGGCCAGTGCGAGACATGCAGTGAAGATCTTCTTCAGTGCTGCCAACACTAACTCAATGCCTTCCTTCAACACAATCGGATATATGCCATCCAGTCCGCGCGACTTGAAGCTGTCAAAGGATTTGATAGCAAATCTAATAGCAGCCTCATTCGCCACAGTTCTGGCGACATACCAATCATGTCGAGAGGGTGTAGCTGCCCTGACAACAGTTCCCCCACCAAAGGTGGTTGTTGACGGGCTTACCTGATTTCCTGGAAAGTGTGACTCCAACAGCAAGCTGAGTGTCTCACTTTGCCTCTCCGTATAGGAGCCTTTTTCAGATTTGGTCCTTTTTCAGGACTTTCACCAGTTTTGCTGTGTCACTCAGGGATTCGATATCACTGCAGAAGTCTCTAAAAGAAGTCCTTTTCGAGTCCCGAATTAGCTTCTTGTAGTCCCTCTGAACACGTCGATATTGTTCCCACTCCTCATCAAGATTCGTCTTGAGGGCCCGGTTGAGGAGTTTTCTAGACTCACGCCTCAGCGCCTGAAGCTCTCGATTCCACCATGGAACAGGAGTCCGGCTAAGAGGAGGTCTAGTTGGACAGGCTAGCTCGAAGCTGTTTGTTAGAGCGGTGTTGAGATGTTCAACAGCCGCCTCAATGTTCTGCTCCTTGCGAAGTTTCAGTGGCGACACGTAATTGCTACGCAGTGCCTCCCTGAACTTTGGCCAGTCTGTTTTTCTTGCGTTTCTGGTGGGCAATGGCATCTGCGCCCGCTCGCCACACTGAAACTCAATGTATCTGTGGTCCGGGCACGAGTCTTCGGCGAGGACCCTCCAGTTGCTGATCGACCACCCCAGTCTTGGATTTGACAGGGTGACGTCAATTACCTCCTGCCTTCTCGTAGTCACAAAAGTAGGTTGCCTGCCTACATTGTGGATGTTCAGGCTGGAGGAGGCAATATACTCGAAAAGTCGAGAGCTCCGCTCATTGCACTTGTTGCTGCCCCAGATCGTATGCTGGGCATTAGCATCGCAACTAAGAGCCAGACCAAGACTGCGCCGCTCACAGAACCCTACGAGAGTGGCGACCTTCCCAGGTGGTGGCGCCTCCAAAGCATCGTAAGGAAAGTAAGCAGATGCAATCACGAACCTCGACCATCCGTGCATACTCTTAAAACTAATCTCTGCCGCAACCAGCTCCTGACAACAAAATGCGTCAAGGCAGGTCGCTGCGAGATGGGATGATATTATAAGACCGGCTCTAGGTCTAATCGAGTTTCTGTCATACAATATCGTGGCCCCTTTCAACAAGCCAAGGCCACAGAGGCGATCCCTAAAGACCCAGGGCTCTTGTACTGTTGTTATGTGGGGTGATGTGTGCAGCTAGGTGAGTCGTATACTTAGGAGTACAGTAGCGGCTTTAGAATGCTGCAAGTTGATCTGCGTTACCGTCAAAGGACGATAGCTACGAGAACCGTCCGAGCCATTCATCTGGGAAAGACATGAAAGGTCACAGTCCCAAAGAAGAGACTCAGACGGCTCCGGTACCGAGAAACCATGACATCAACAGTGGCCTCATCCACTCGCACCACAAGACTAGCACCTTCTTTACCATCCCGGTTGCTACCCCTGGTGTGCGAAAGAACTCTCCAAAGCCTCGTGTTGATGCCAGGGTTCTGAGCACGCAGACAAGAAAGGACATCTGTGGTCGTCAGATCGGGATCCGGAATCCAGCAGATGGCCTTCCTGAGGGACACGCCTGCTTCGCTATAGACCGCGAAGCGAGTGGTCCCCATGGGGGGCACATCATTGACTGCACCCCTGAGCCAATCAAAGTTGGCCTGAGACGCGCACGACACCTGTAGAGTGCCGTCCTTTGTCTCATAGCCCTTAGCATTAGCTTCAGGACCGGAGGCAATGACGCGACGCATCAGATGAACTTTGCAGTGTTTTATTTCTGCATCAGTTAGCTGATGATCAGGCCCCAGGTTCCCAATCACCGCCATTGGTTGCGGGCCGTTAGCCTTCTCGCTGTACGATGGCTTGGCTGCACCTTTGGAAGTGCTTGGGCGAAAGTCCAGCTCACCACCCGCCACTGGCAGAGATTTCGCCGGGCAGATGGTTTTGCTGGATACGAGGGGCTGGGCAAGCTGCAGCTTATTGGCAACATTCTTCCCCGCCACATTAGCCGCCACCGAGGTTTCGCTCGTACCCTTTGGGGTCGTGGCGCCACCAGCAGTAACAGCTGCAGGGCAGGTGGGAATGCTGTTTTCAGCAACAATCTTCCGCCGCTTACCTCGCGAGCGAGCTTTCGGAGCGGTCAATCCCTCAGCAGGCTCGGTGGCTTCCGTGGGTGTCACTTCCGCCGACCTGGGCCTTTTGGAGGGAGTCGGCACAGAAGGGCCGGCAGAGCCACGTGAGGATTTCTCCAGCACGAGCCTATCAAGCCGCTTCTTCCTGTCTCCTCGCTTGAGTTCGCGTTGCCCTAGAACCACTGGTCGGTCGTTCCGCCACTGTGGTGACTTCCCGACGCAGGCCCTCCGGATCCAGGGTACGTTCCTCCGTCTCCAACAGGTGTTGCTTTGGGCTCAATAGGCAATTGAGAAGCAGAGCCCTCTCTCGACGAACAAAAATTACGCTCTACAAAACCCCCATCCTTCCCGTCCTGCTTTATGGTGCCGAAACCTGGACGATGACAAACAACGATGAGCGAGCTTTGGGGGCGTTCGAGAGAAAAATTCTTCGAAGGATCTAAGGTCCTATATGCGTCTACGGAGAGTATCGAATCAGATGGAACAACGAGCTGTATGAGCTGTACGCCGACATTGATATAGTTCTGCGCATTAAAACACAGCGGCTGCGCTGGCTGGGACATGTTGTGCGAATGGATGAAAGTGCTCCGGCCAAAAAAGTATTTGAATCGATGCCGCCGGGTGGCGGACGCAGAATGGGGAGACCACCACTACGTTGGAAGGACCAAGTTCAAGAGGACCTGGCTGCACTTGGTGTTTCCAATTGGCACCAGCGTGCGCGAAGCAGAGACGACTGGCGAAGGCTGATAACGCGGCAATGATCAGAAATGGTTGTACGCCAATTATGATGATGATGATGAATTTTTGTGTTTTTATTTTTTCTTTACAGTGAATAGAAAAGATGCACTATTATGGACCCCATGTACATTTTTGCTAATGTTTATTCAGATAGGATCAAAACGAGCATAAGTGGCAAAATTTTAATTTCAGACCCGAAAATTCGTTATATCAACAGTTGGCGTGTCCTTTCTCTGATCAACCTCACTTGCAATTCGATATATAATGTCCACATGTTGCTTCTCGTAAAATTTCTTCCATAAAACTCCAATAGATCTTAAGTTATGAATATTTGTTAATAGTGACCGTGGTAGTTAATTTATACCGCGGACATTTTCCATACTGTTTAGTGGGACCCACACACACATAACTACCAAATTGCGTCAATATTCCTTCAACGTTATTTATTTTAAAAAGGTGAACAAAGTATACGTTCTGTCTTTGTTCGTCATTTGATGTGACTCAGTTGGTTTACTATAAGTGCATCGGAAAAAGTGTCCTAGAATTGTCCGAGATGTTTTCTTTGACCAAACAAACAATGTATATTTTAAATCGTGTAAAAACGGAAGATAAGCTGGCAAAACTTTTACACGGCCGTCCGCACAAAATATCAGAAATGATAGAACGCATTTTGGTAAGAAAAATAGTAGGAAATTCGAAGATTTCTACAGGAACCGTTGCAAGTGAAGTAAAAGATGAATGTGATGTTGCGGTTACCTACGCAACAGTAAGGCAGCACCTGATAAAGAACCAGTATATGTCCGGAGTTCGAAGAAAACCAATGCTTTCAACACAACAAAATGAAAAGCGATTGTCTTTCGCTAGGATGTACTTGCCAGGATGACACTATATTTTCATGCATTACTCTAATGATAGGCCCAATAGAGAGTGGCGACAACCACTAAGAGCATTGGAAAATAGAAACATTCCAGCTGTTAAATTCGGGAAACTTTGTCACGGTATGGGGGTTCATATTCAGTTAACGAGTAGGAGAGAACTAGCATTCATTTTTATAAATAATTTATCATATGTAAAAAGCCGTTGTGTCGTCAGTTACTCAAGAGAATTAATATGCATTTGAGCACATGGCGTATTTGAGTTATAGCGGAAGTTGGGTCTATCACCTCCACGCGGTAACGGCTGGTAACAATTGTGCACTGGGTGTGAGGTGCGATCCATTCCTGACAATGGATCCCACAGCGCATCTAGTGTACGGTTGGATAAGATAGGTCGGGCGAAGGGAGTAAACCCTGGTAAAAAAAATCCCCCCTAACGAAAGGTGTTATGCGACCCGTGCCTATTGATTGGTTTGCAGCCAGGGTGTAATACCGGCTGTATTTCTACGGAGCTACCTCGATACTGGGTCATCTCGAGGTCATCTGGAGGGTCATCCTCCATTAGCTGGGCAACAAAGGTTACGGAG
Source organism: Clusia tigrina (assembly GCA_920105625.2). Taxonomy (NCBI): domain Eukaryota; kingdom Metazoa; phylum Arthropoda; class Insecta; order Diptera; family Clusiidae; genus Clusia; species Clusia tigrina. Next base: position 139,430,155 of record OV050031.1, read on the forward strand.
GGAATATCAGAGTTTCCGAAACCGGACCCGCCCCCAAAACTTCAGCTGTGGGACGACCCGCCCAGAAACCTCGGCACTTTCAAGAGGCCGCGACGTCATGAGACTATTCCCGCACCAAAGACCTTCAGCGAAGCTGTGCGAGGTCAGCAACTATGGGCCGTTGTGGACAAAAGCAACATTGACGGCACCATTACTGTTGAGAACTGGAAGAAAATAGAAGCCAGGCTCTCAAGCACTTTCTTCCATATTTGGAAGGAAAATCGTGGCCCAGCTGCTTTTTGTCGCGATAGTGAATCTGGCCTGGGTCTAAGCTCGAGGTAATCTCGAGGGAAGATATCATGAACTTACCAAGAGCGATGGCCTGGATACCAACTGAACCATCTGACCCTCAAATGATTCTGGAGATGTTACGGGTACGTAATCCTGAACTCCCGAGATCATCGTGGAATGTCACGAAAATGGAAGAGCCCAAAGACGAGTACCGCAGTGCTACCTTTGTGGTGAGCACGGACTCGTTGGAATCTCTTTCGCGAACTGATGGTGTCGTGAGCGATGAATTCTCGTCCATAACACTGAGGGTCTACAAATCGGACGTGAACGTCTCCAATATAACGGACCATGTAGGAGTTGTGGTAGACCCACTTCTGCTGGCGGAGAGGGAGCGTCAGTGGTGGAACCTGGCTCTGGTTCTGGCAAAGCGGTTGCACTACGCAGGGCATTATGGCAGTGTCTGTTCCTTATCGGATAGGGTGACGCAAGCCACTCTGACAGACGAGGAGGAGCTACGGCATCAGACGAAGAGGCTGCTGATAAGAAGGTGATGGAGTTGGAGACCAGAAACCATGATGTTACAGGTACTTAAAATGAATTTACACCACTCAAAGGTTGCGTCTGCCAATCTTATACTCCATCTGTCAAAGGACAGATACCATATTGTCGGCACTAATATGAGGGGTGAGTGCCATTTCGATTATTTGCTTTGAACTAACCTGCAAATCTGTAATAGGGGTGTTAAACCTACTTTTGTCATAAGCAATAGGCAGTAGGTAATAGACGCCATCTTTGCCTCTCACTCTGTTGTAGGAAGAATAAGGGAGTGGGTGGTGTTAGAAGAACTTCTCTGACCACATATACGAACCAGGAAGCATAGAAGGGATAGAGAAAATGGTTGGCTCCGTTACTGGCAGCCTGAACGCGGCCTTGGCAGAATCCCACTAAGGAAGCTGAGGAGAAAGCCGAAACCTTGGTGGTGGACTGTAGAGCTAAGCAAGGTTCGGGTAAACAGTAGGACAGAGACGAACTACTTTGAAAAGACGAAATTCTTTGGTCTTATAATTGATAGAAAGCTTACTTGGAAATCAAACACCATAGAAAGAGGAAAATAGGAAAGCTGGAGTGGCATTTTATGCCTGCAAAAGAGCTATAGGGATGGGAAATTAAGCCTAGGGTAGCTCAGTGGCTTTACACTGCAGTTGTCAGGCTCATTCTCCTATATGAAAATGTTTTTTGGTGGACTGCAATACAGAAAAGGACCTACTATGAAACACTTGGTAAGGCACAGAGATCAGCAGAAATAGCAATAAGTGGCACCATGAAAAGCACGCCAACCTTGGAATTGGATCTGCCACCCTTAGATCTCTTCTGCAAATATTTAGCGGCATGCTCCGTCGGCTCAAGGCGAGCTCACAATGGAATGCTGTTCCGTATGGACATGCGACCATATTATAATCCTATACGGACATTCCCAGTGATATTGATTACCTTGATTCTTCCCTCTGTTTCGAAAGAAATTTTTGGGTAAGGATTCCTTTCAGAGAGGAATGACTCGAGGGGATCCATCACCATATACTCCCATCAAGATAGAGACGGATCAAAAATGAATACCGGTGTAGGATCAGGAGTTTATTGCGAATTGCCCGCAACAAGTGAATCCATCAAACTACTGCAGTATTTTTAAAGCGGAAATAACCGCTATTCACGAGTATATATAATAAAATTTAATTTATTCATTTTAATAAAGTTTTATTTTGCTAAAAGTAAAAAGTTTGTAAATTCAGAAAATCACCAACAACAACATACTAAAATGAGTGTCTCTGACACTCATCAACAAAAAACAATAACAAATAGAAATGCATATTTCTCATTTGTCACCACTCAGTGTAACGGCTGCTCCAATTTACCTGTCGAAGTAGCAGAGAGCAGAGCCAGATCCTGCTCTGCCGCTCTCCTTAATGGCACCACTATTAGCGCATCACTACCGTGGAGTGTTCAATGCACGACAATGATGGAGGCATATCCACCAGCTACAACAACAGGAAGAACATCCACAACACAAAGCTCTCAAACAGTAGCTTCGACAGCTACGACAGTACCCGCAACCTTCCTGTGAAATTTCGTTGATAAATCTTTAATAGGAGCCTAGTAATGATTTTTGGTTAATTGTGGGCGTGGCAGAAATAATAATCTGCCCATATTCGGAATGCATGTTAGTACAGACCCAATGTATACAGCTACCAATTTGTATTCATATATCACACTAGAAGCATATATAGGGTAATTGTTTTTAAGTGGGGTCCCCAAGGTTCCTTATATGGGAGGGAGGCGTATCCTTCGTCTGATCGACCCCGAATCTGGCTTTGTTGGGTCCATATACGTTCTAATATCAAATGGTATAAAAAAGTTGGAATATCGTCTTACTAAGTGTGTCGAAGTAAAAGGAGACTATGTTGAGAAATAAATGGTTTTTGAAAAAAAAAATGTTTTTTTCCTACTTAGGTAGCTTCGATATCAATCCGCCCTCGTAGCAATCCCGAAACCAAACAAAGAGGCAACAAGAACCAGCTCTTATCGACCCATCACCCTGATGCCAATTATTTTCAAGGTATTTGAGAAAATACTATGTGATAGAATTGAACCTATCTTGACACAACAAAAAGTTATTCCAAGCCATCTGTTCGGATTTAGAAGAATTCAACCGTGCAATAAGTCCACAGAGTTGTACATAAAATTTTGGATGACATGGATAAAAAAAAAGTATTGCGTGGCGGTATTTCTGGACATTTCTAAAGCGTTTGATAGAGTTTGGCACAAAGCAGTTTTAAATAAAAAAAAGCTTTATAACCAACAGACACTTTTACATAAAATACGACGATGAATGTTCATATATATTACAAATGACAGCGGGAGTGCCCCAAGGTAGTGTACTGGTACCACTTCTATATTTAATATATACTGCCGACATTCCAACCCACACAACACCAGGAAGCATCATAGCAACGTTTGCGGATGATACGATACTCCTAGCAGCAAATCATGAAGAAAAAACCGCGACAGATATGCTGCAAAGAATAATTAAAAATGGTGTATAGAGGTAAATAAAGATAAATCTGTTCAAGTTGTGCATACTAACAGAAAATCTGAAAAACATCTTCGAACAATTAAAGACGAGATAATTAATATTCATCCCAGCGCAAAAAACCTTGCCATAATCGACGCCAAACTTACGTGGAGACAACATATAAAAAGTAAACAATATGAATTATGGAAAAAATTCATGTAATTATGTTGGCTACTAGGAGGAAGTTCCAAATTATCACTCTAAAATAAACCAAAAATATATAAGACATTCACAATGACTTGAACAGAGACACGGTAGAGGAACATAACAAAATGTAGCAGAAAATACACGGAGTGTCTAAAGACCTATGAAAATCCTCATATGCGGCAACTATCGGAGATGAAAAATTTCCCACAAAGAAGACTAAAGCTAATCGCACCCACAGAACTTCCACGTAGGTTTTAATATTATCTTTTGGTATTTTTTATTTTTTTTTGTGTATAAATAATAATATGTATGTAGCTTTATTAGTATTCGTCCAACTTACTACTGGCTTTATTAGTATTCGTCCAACTTACTATTGGCTTTAATTCTATTTGTTCGCTTTTCACACTTCGTCTTCACTTATAGGTTGCTTCAGCTAGTCAGTTGTTGCACCACAATTGTTTTATTTACATTCGCTTCAACTGCCCAATGCTACGATCACTGCTCAACTGCTCGTTGCTAACGCGATGTTTGCTCTGCAATGATCACTGCTCAACTGCCAGTTGCTAACCGATCTCCGCTCTGCGACGATCACTTGTTAACTCTCGTTACTAATACGACGTTCACTCTGCTTGGTGCCACTCTCAGGATTCAGCTATGATCACTTTGCACTGCTTGCTGCCAACGTTGTCACTTGTCACTGTCACTGGTTAGTTGATCTACTACTACGATGTTCACTCTAGGCTACGCTCACTGCTTCACTGCTGCCTCTACTATGATGTTCACTTTGTCACTTTCACTTGTTCACTCATAATGATGGCAATTGTGTAGTCGCTTATATACTTCTTATATACCAGAACTTTCACTAGCCTTTGACCGCTGTGAACCATGCCTTCGTGTGTATTAGGGGTTGAAAATTACTCTAAACCTAAAACTATCAACCAATCAGAAATATATATAAATATATATATATATATATATATATATATATATATATATATATATATATATATATATATATATATATATATATATATATATATATATATATATATATATATATATATATATATATATATATATATATATATATATATATATATATATATATATATATATATATATATATATATATATATATATATATATATATATATATATATATATATATATATATATATATATATATATATATATATATATATATATATATATATATATATATATATATATATATATATATATATATATATATATATATATATATATATATATATATATATATATATATATATATATATATATATATATATATATATATATATATATATATATATATATATATATATATATATATATATATATATATATATATATATATATATATATATATATATATATATATATATATATATATATATATATATATATATATATATATATATATATATATATATATATATATATATATATATATATATATATATATTGGTTGATTGGTTATTGGTTATCTTCTATATTAATATTAGAAACGCCAGCTATTCTAATAAATGTAATAAAAATATGCAGTCGAAAACACATGTTAAGAATTGAGGGTGCTACCAATTCGTGAACGATCCTATTTCATTGTAGAGAACAATGGTAGCAACTTATAGGTCTTTGATATTTTGTATACTAAATGTGTTATGCAGTTAAAACTTAATACCAAAGAACTATATACAAATAGATAATAAACAAATTTTATACATACTTTTTTGGTTCATTTTTATCAGTTTTAGGAAAAGTGTCTGGAAAGTCTTTGCCTCCATACAAATGCCAAGTAAATGTCATCTCACATAATGTGTACCGCATAATTGCCATTGGAAACTTATCTGGAGATCTTAGTAAATCTGGTTTTTCACTTGGTAAACAAAAGTGATTATCGACAATTCTCAAGGGATCCTCGTTGATTTTTATATTTTTTATTCCACAATTATACTAAATAAAGAAAACTGGTATTATATACATATGCAATAAAAAGAAAGAAAGGACAAATGTACCATGAATGAATCACCAGCAATAATACAATAGTCATCTTCTTTTAAAATGTTTGCAGGTTTATCACATTTCAATTCCGTGTCAATGTCGCCTAAAACTCCTTTTACTTGAGGTAACGGATCATCCCTATCCTTAAGGTAATAGGAAGTTAACATAACATTTGATTCAAAGTTTAGTATATCACAAAGCTCATTATCTTCTGATTCAGAATATGATTCATCAGAACGCTTTTTGTTTTCATCAGGAAAATAAAATATTTCAAAATCACTTTTGGTATGTAGCGATTGAGCAGAATCAGTAAAATATAAATTTGACGATGTTACAGTCTCCTGAACAGCCTCAGCCATCATCATATTTACACGCTCTTGTTGTTTTGCTGATATTTTGGAGGCTTCAGTTGTATGTTGATCATAAAGCGATTCAGCGTCAGTAAATATGGGTTTCTTGGAAGATGTTTTACTCCCCTCATCATTAAAATTAACAATATCTTTGTCATTTGCTATATGTGCAATAAGTTCTGCTAGGACACTTCCAGAATCAGAGCAAGTACGCAAATGTACATCATGAATGGAGCACCTCAAGTCTAATTTAGGGTATTTCTCTGAATTTGTATCATTAAGACGCAACGACACGTCAATTAAGCCAATGTCAAGAACAGGCACTAGACTATTTGAATGTATAAATGTTATTTTGTAATCTGGATATTCGCTGCCTACAGTTATCTGAAAAAAATACATAAATCTGCATACTATACTATATATATATATATACATTAAGACATACAAATGGTGCTAATGATAGGATGCATTCCTCTAAAATAAAATGCAAATTGCAACCAGCTACTGCCGATATTATATTGCTACAAATAGTAAAAGATCCAATTTCCAAGACAGCGCGGTACGAGAAAGTGGTAGGCCTGTGAAAAGAAAAGTGTGGTTTTGAATATCTTAACTTTATTATTTTTAGTTCAGTAAAATATAAATTTCCCGTAATTAAAATTAAAGCAGATTTAGTGATCTCTCTCTCTCTCTCTTTCTATTATTTTTCAAAGCGATACATTAAAATTGATTGCTTGCTTTGGAATTTGTGGGAACATTTTTATTTTGAAAATTTTCACGTAATTCCTATATTTTCCATTTTATATTTCTCTTTCTGCTCTTTACAAAGTTCAGAAGTATTTTGCTTATTTTTTATTTTTATGTATTTACATAGATATGTATATTCAAAGGAATAATTTTTTATTTTCTATATGATACTAGAATTTTATATTAAACTTTGCGTGCTTCTTGAATAATAATAACAAAACAAACTTCAAAATAAACAAAAACAAATGAGGAAATTATAATAGTCAGCTATACCGACTATGCAAATAGTGCTACGACAATAAATCAGAAGTGTCCATACTCGCGTGCTAGTGCAAGTGCAGGTGAGCATTTCTGAAATCTGATATTTAATGTCAATTGAAGTTCAAAATTGTTGTCTTTGACTGGTGACAAGAATTTTCTTCAATATATTGTAGCTTAAATTGATGTCTATTGATCTTTTTAGGTCTTTTTTATTGAGGGTCTGTTATATGACGGAAGGAGCCAAGTCAGCATAACCAGAATGAATTTAAACTGCAAATAGAACAAAGGATGTACATACTACAGCAAGGTTCTTTGCCTATGCCAGTTTTATCCTCAATAAAACTGAAGACTCCAACCTATGAGAGAACCACAACATTTAGCGCCTTCAGAATATAGTTCGAGACTACCCCTGGCACAAATGGTTGGAGTAAGGAAAAAGTAGCGGCATTAACCGCGTCGTTGAAAGGTGCTGCTGCTGATGTACTTCAAACTATCTCAGAAAGTGAGAGAGACTGTTAAGAAAGCTTGATGAATGCCGTTCAGCGGAAGTATAGTAATGAACATCGTAAGCAGATATACCAAGTAGAGCTACGAACACGGGTACACAAGAGTGGTGAGTCTCTACAACAGTTTGCGGTGGAAGTGGAACGGTTTTCCCATCTTGTCTATTCAGGAGAGATTTTTGAGAGATGTATGATGGATGTATATGGCATTCGGGATTCGGAGATAAAGGGTGCAGTAATAACGAATCCGAAAGCTACATATATAGATACAGTAGCTACCGCTTTGATATCAGAGACAGCAGCCTTTATGTGCCAGCCAGTAGAGCCCGTCAAGTAGTAATCAAAAGCGGACCAAGTTTCACATTCAATGCTTTGACTGAAATGATATTGGCATCATGACTCGAATCAGTCAGTCGAAACGCAAACTTTCTACATCGCGCTCGCCGGTAAGACCGCCAAAGCAAGTAAAATTCCGAATTAGAGAATCGGATAATATTGTTAAACCGTTGACAAACTAAATGGAGTCAGTCTCGAGGGTCATGATCTGACTCCTACAACATGTAGCACCAGCATCTTTGTTTCTCAGATGGCACGAATAATCAACAACTGTCGACAGTTTAATGGATTTGAGAAAAATTGTAGTAAGGTTGGATACAGGCACATCACATTCAATAATCAGAAGGGATCTCATTCGGGGAATCGAGCCGATTTTGGGAATAAGATTGCGTAAGGCAACCGGAATGATTCGCCGTTATTTGGAAAAATTAAACGAAAAATCACTATTGGCACAACAACAGTGACGAACAAGTTTGAGGATAATTATGGAGGTGTTAAACATTGGCGAAACACGAAAAGTAAGATAACAGCTGATAAAAAGGTACTCGACGATCTGACGAAAGAATGGACTAAAGATTTATCCACAGACAAAGGTAAAAACGAAGGCAGAACAAAGATGGTGAAACACACAATCAACACTGGTGATGTCAAACCTCTTCATCAAGCGTCAACAAGAGTAGCTCTGGCGAAGAGAGAAGAGTTCAATGTTGCTGAAAGAAATGGACCACAACAACGTCATTGAGCCATCAGCAAACCCCTGGAGTTGTCCCGTGATATTAGTCAAGAAAAAGGATGGCTCCACACGTTTCTGTGTAGATTATCGGAAACTTAATGAGGTAAGGAAGAAAGATAGTTATCCACTACCTCGCATCGATGATACCTTGGACACACTTTTTGGTTCAAATTGTTTCTCAATTTGGGATTTTTAAAGCGTATATTGGTAAGTAGCAGTAGACGAAGAAGACAAGGAAAAGACGACATTCAGTGCCGGTGATGGACTAAGGCAATTTTTTGGTGATGGCATTCGGTGATGATGGCATTTGAACGCATAATGGAACATGTGCTAAAGGGTATCCACTGGAAAACGTGTCTGCTGAACCTAGAAGACATCATCGTTATGGGAAAGGATTTCGAGGACCACTTGATGCGATTAGGAGCTTCAGGACTGAAGCTGAGCGCAAAGAAATGCTCGTTCTTCAAGAAAGAAGTCAAGTACCTTGGGCATGGCGCTGTCCTTGCGCTGACTATCACCATCCCAAGTAAGGGAACTTTTTAGTCACTGCTTGAACGGCGTCACACCGTGATATCACAATGCGCCATTATATGTGCTCAAGTGTGCTTTTGGCAAACTGGGCCATTCCTACCTAACCTAACCTTGGGCATAAAGTCACACCTGAAGGAGTGCACACAGATCCAGATAAGATAGACTCATTAAGGGAGTGGCCAAGACCAACTAGTTTGCATGAGCTACGCAGCTTCTTGGGTCTTTGGACATATTACAAACACTTTGTTCCAAGCTTCGCAGACGTGGATGGTAGTCTGCGTGAATTAACGAGGAAGAATATCCTTTTGAGTGGAAAAACGAACAAGAGAAGGCATCCTGCAAACTGAAAGAGCTTTTGTGTACAGTTCCGATCCTACCGTATCCAATTCCTGGCGAAATATTTATTTTCGATACAGATTCGGGATTGGAGGTGTCTTGTCGCAAGTAATTGACGGACATGAAAGAGTAATATCCTACTTCAGTAAGATCTTATCAAAGCCTAAGCGAAATTATTGTGTAATACGGAGACAACTCTTGGCAGCTATGCAGTGCGTGAAGCACTTTAATAAGTATTTGTATAGACAAAACTTCTTGTTGGGAACGGATCACGCTGCTCTGCGTTAGCTATTACAGTTCAAAAATCCCGAAGGTCAGCTGGAGAGATGGATTGAGAGACTGCAAAGCTATTTCACAATAGAAAGTCGCGGGAATGCTGATGCATTATATCCCGACGTCCTTGAAGTGTGGAATGCAAGCACTGTTCTAAAGCTGAAGGGAAAGAAGGAAAAGTCGATCTCCGCTTGATGGTTGTTTAACCAGATGAAAAATGGACAGTGGAGAAAAGAAAAAAGAACAAAATGATCCAGAATTTGCAAAAATAGTGTCAAGAAAGAGAGAAGGAAAATATCATAATGGAACGAAATCTCGACCGAAAGTCTCGTAACTAACGCATATTAGGCTCAATGGAATAGCTTAAAGTTGCAAGATGGATGCTTTTTCCTCCTATGGAAGAGCGAAGATGGAAAAACTACGAAGAGCTTAATTCTCGTTCCTAAAGCAAGAATAAGCGAAATTCTCAAGGAATACCATAGCCTAGTGGAGGACATTTGGGAATAACCAAAACAGTCGGTGTCAGGGCAAACTGTATTTATACTATTTCAGGAAATAGCCATAAGTATATTCTATTCCCGATCCACTGGCTAAAGACCGTTATAGACGCATTTATCAATAATTGGGGCTGCAGATTCGGAGCTCCTCTTTTTTTTTTTTTTTTTTTTTTTTGGTCGGAACAATCTAGTAAGCGCAGCACTCAGACAGAGTATATATCCATTGTACTGCACTTAAGGTTCCCTTTTACTCGGCTTTAAATCTACCCGACCTCCAAAGAAATAGAAGTAGATCCTGTGGTGCCAAGGAGCCAAGTTGGTTACTCCTCAGCACATCAGTGCCAAAAATCCCAACCTGATTCGACCAACGGCAGGGCGGACGCAAAGAAAATGGTCCGCCGTCTCGTCTTCTTCTCCACAGGCTGGGCACAGCGCACTGTCTGATATGCCAATCCTTTCCATGTGCCTAGCCCATAGAAAGTGCCCTGTCATCACGCCAACCAACAGCCTGCAGTCCCTCCTACCTAAAGATAGAAGGAACCGTGACCATCGGTCAGAGATAGCAGGTAGCATAATTTTCGTCCATCCGCAGCCTGTCTCAGGCCGCCATGCTCGCTTTTGGGTCGAAAGAACCCACTTGTTTGCAGTGGCTTTGATGGCAGCAGAAGGGAGTGGCAGAACAGGCTCAGGGCCAATAAAAACAGCCTCGGAGCCCATACTGGCCAAGGAGTCAGAGGTCTCGTTACCCGCAATGCCAGCGTGTCCCGGGACCCAAGTCAGCGTCAGACTATTATGTTTTCCAACACAATTTAGCCTGGATTTGCAGGACCTGACTATCGTGGAAGTGGTGGTCGGACTATCCAAGGCCATGAGCGCAGCTTGGCTGTCACTGCAGACACAAATAGATTTACACAAATAGATTTGCCTTTCCACCTGTTTTCCACAACAAAGTCCATCGCCTCAAGTATCGCATACACCTCCGCCTGAAACACAGACGCATGCAGACCAAGGGCAAAGAACCGACGGGTCCCACAGGATTCCACGAAGACACCAGAACCTGAACCTTCTTCTGTCCTGGAGCCATCAGTGAAAATACGGCAGCAGTGTTTGCCGGGCTCGTTCTCGGGATCTAACCATGAACGAGCCTCTGGCAGCAACACATTGTACCGCTTTTCTAGTATGACGGTTGACGACATGGAGTCCGGGGGCATAGACAGGATTGCAGAATCGATGTCAGTGCCTGCGCCGTCGTCCAACATCGAGCACACCCCATACCAGTGGCCACTATGTTTCACTCTGCAGATGGCCTTAATGGCCTCTCCGCGGATGAAGACATCTAGTGGCGGGAGATTCACCAAAGCATCAAGTGCCGGGCCTGGAGTAGTCGGAAATGCTCCGGTACAACATATGGCCACAGCACGTTGTAGTTTTGATAGAGCTTTTTTGACCCCTACAAGAGAGAGTCTGCTCATCCAAACCATCGATGCATAGGTGATAATAGGTCTTACCATAGCTGTATAGATCCATAGGACCTTACTAGGGGAAAGACCCCATATCTTACCAAATATACCCTTACACTGCCAAAAAACTGACAGTGCTTTGGATGTCTTCAGTTCGACATGTGTTTTCCAAAGAAGTTTGTTATCAAGGATGACTCCAAGATATTTGATTTCCTTGGATAGCTGGATAGTGACTCCTTTCAGTGTAGGCAGAATAAGTCCATCAAGCTTTCTCCTTCTGGTAAAGAGGACAATACCAGTCTTGACAGGATTAGCCGATAGCCCATTCGCACTGCACCAAGTGTCAATCATATCCAGAGTTCTCTGCACCCTTCTGCAGACAATCATAAGGCATGGACCTGTCACAAGACAGCCAACATCATCCGCATATGCCTGAGCGTATACCCCCGAGTCATTAATGGCGTTAAGCAGGGGATCGATTACCATGCACCAGAGCAATGGAGACAGTACCCCACCTTGGGGACAGCCTCTATTAACCCCACACGACACCAGCAAATCTTCCTCCGCCCGCACCGTTATGATTCTCTGGGCCACCGCATCCACTCTGGGAGAGAGTGGATGCGTCTTCAGAGACTCCCTACGCATGCGAAGCTCCACCAGCCGTTCTAAACTTTTTAGGATGAACGAGGTCATACTAATAGGTCTGAAGTTCTTGGGATTGGTGTAGTCGTCTCTTCCAACCTTAGGAATGAAAGCAACCCTCACCATCCTCCAAGAGCGTGGTACATAGGCCAGTGCGAGACATGCAGTGAAGATCTTCTTCAGTGCTGCCAACACTAACTCAATGCCTTCCTTCAACACAATCGGATATATGCCATCCAGTCCGCGCGACTTGAAGCTGTCAAAGGATTTGATAGCAAATCTAATAGCAGCCTCATTCGCCACAGTTCTGGCGACATACCAATCATGTCGAGAGGGTGTAGCTGCCCTGACAACAGTTCCCCCACCAAAGGTGGTTGTTGACGGGCTTACCTGATTTCCTGGAAAGTGTGACTCCAACAGCAAGCTGAGTGTCTCACTTTGCCTCTCCGTATAGGAGCCATCAGGTTTCCTGAGCGACCGCAGCTTAGCGGTTTCGTCCTTTTTCAGGACTTTCACCAGTTTTGCCGTGTCACTCAGGGATCCGATATCACTGCAGAAGTCTCTAAAAGAAGTCCTTTTCGAGTCCCGAATTAGCTTCTTGTAGTCCCTCTGAACACGTCGATATTGTTCCCACTCCTCATCAAGATTCGTCTTGAGGGCCCGGTTGAGGAGTTTTCTAGACTCACGCCTCAGCACCTGAAGCTCTCGATTCCACCATGGAACAGGAGTCCGGCTAAGAGGAGGTCTAGTTGGACAGGCTAGCTCGAAGCTGTTTGTTAGAGCGGTGTTGAGATGTTCAACAGCCGCCTCAATGTTCTGCTCCTTGCGAAGTTTCAGTGGCGACACGTAATTGCTACGCAGTGCCTCCCTGAACTTTGGCCAGTCTGTTTTTCTTGCGTTTCTGGTGGGCAGTGGCATCTGCGCCCGCTCGCCACACTGAAACTCAATGTATCTGTGGTCCGGGCACGAGTCTTCGGCGAGGACCCTCCAGTTGCTGATCGACCACCCCAGTCTTGGATTTGACAGGGTGACGTCAATTACCTCCTGCCTTCTCGTAGTCACAAAAGTAGGTTGCCTGCCTACATTGTGGATGTTCAGGCTGGAGGAGGCAATATACTCGAAAAGTCGAGAGCTCCGCTCATTGCACTTGTTGCTGCCCCAGATCGTATGCTGGGCATTAGCATCGCAACTAAGAGCCAGACCAAGACTGCGCCGCTCACAGAACCCTACGAGAGTGGCGACCTTCCCAGGTGGTGGCGCCTCCAAAGCATCGTAAGGAAAGTAAGCAGATGCAATCACGAACCTCGACCATCCGTGCATACTCTTAAAACTAATCTCTGCCGCAACCAGCTCCTGACAACAAAATGCGTCAAGGCAGGTCGCTGCGAGATGGGATGATATTATAAGACCGGCTCTAGGTCTAATCGAGTTTCTGTCATATAATATCGTGGCCCCTTTCACCAAGCCAAGGCCACAGAGGCGACCCCTAAAGACCCAGGGCTCTTGTACTGTTGTTATGTGGGGTGATGTGTGCAGTTGGGTGAGTCGTCTACTTAGGAGTACAGTACCGGCTTTAGAATGCAGCTCCTCTTGAATTGCACTCTAATCAAGGTAGAAATTGCGAGTCAGCGATATTCAAAGAAATGAGTGAATTGATGGGCATAGGGCAAACTCGACCTACCCCTGTGCCTTATAGCATACCAATATGCAACTCACGACACAACATCTACAACACCGACCAGGGCTATTTTCGGTTGTGGTATAAGATTTCCTGTAGATCTGAAATTCGGTGCCTACTCATCTGCAGAACTTGAATGTAGTAGTTTGGAAATTCATGGAAACAGCAGAAACAGCACACAACTGATGAGTGATAAAATGAAAGCCAGATATGATGTAAGAGCACACACCAAGGGATTTCAGGGAGGGCAGCTTGTTATGCTTAATAATCCGCAAAGGAAAAAGGGATTCTTCACAAAACTGCAAACACCGGAACAAAATGAAATGTGTTTATTTGGAGCGGCTAATTCCTTATAAAGGTTTCAGTACTATACTTGTTCGGGACGAACAAAATTAAGTGGAGGGCAGTGAAACATAAACGAGGACTTACAAAATACAACTTCCCGAAATCTATTATATATTTCTCAATATTTGCGTTCCCACATTCTTCTACCTAATTGCTCTCTCCCGCGACAGCCGCTAACTGCCGGGTACGGACATAGCAGATGCGACGCATACTCTTTCGCAGTATATCCTGTAATATGCTTGATGAGCCATCTGGTCCCTTAGGTGCTTCTATTCCACTTTTGATTATTATCTCCGGAAATTACCAGGATATATTTTTTGTTATTTGCAATTGTTTTTTGGAGCAAAACAGATATAGTTTTTAAAACATTTGCAATTTTTTCTGTGGTGGTAAATGAGTAAATGTTTACTGGGAGGGATCCAATAAATTAAAAACAATTGAAATGTGTATTTGTAACGAATTCTAGTCGATGATGCGCATCATTAGAGATATATTTATGAAGTTTTGTAAAGTATAGGCGCGAAATTTCGCGAAATAGAACCAGAAAATGAAGGTCAAATTTTTTCCTTGCTTACGCCTTTGAAACATTTTTTCGATTTATCCAAAGTATAATATTGCATTACTTCTGAGTATAACAACGTACTGGCGAATGTATCTGATGCACACAATTTAAAAACTTCGGTTAATGTTGTGGATGGTGGTGTCGCTGCTCTTTGCGGTGCGTTTTCAGCGGTAAAATAAACGCGCTGACCATTTTCAACAAGGACAGCTAAATGAACTATGGTTGGATGTCTCTCATGAATTGAGAATGTAAAAATCCTCCACACCGTCTCATTACTGCTGACATAACGCCCTAATTGAAATTAAGTAATTTCGTCGTTTATATCAGGTACACCAGACACAGCTATGTCCCTACCTTTATTTACTTCATGGACTTCACCGAATTACAAAACTCCACGTTAATGTGGGCTTTGTACGTTTTGGACAAAATCGGTGAATACGGCACGATAGAACGATTTTCAACTTCAACGTATTGATATCTCATTTTGATAGTTGGTGATTTTCCGTTATCCTCTATCCACCGGCGACGATATAAAGGGTATCCGCCATTCCATGTAACTGTGTCTGAAATCAATGCTCTGGGGTAACGTTTCGAACATTTACCATGAATCATGCATGGTGAGCTCAAGGACCATGGATCATGTTCTTTCTGATCACTTCAAATAATTCTGGATCGGTGGTTTCATCTGGAATTTCCGCAGATATGATGTCATCAAATTGATGGATTCTTATTTTGTCAAACAACCATATCAATATGTGCGCGTGAGGGAGTCCTCTTTTTGCGATTCGGCAGAATACATCCAGCATTGCGCTTCGCTAAATACTTTGTGTTTGACTATGATTTCAGCTTTTGTTTAAACACACGTACCGTTATGACCTGCCGATTTGTTGGCGATTGCCCAATATTTATTCTCGAGCTCAGTCCATTGTGGATTACAGGTAAAAGTGATAAACAGGTATGGTCGACCATAAGAACGAACATATGCCATCGCATCCTGTGCATACTCAAGCATATGACGCGGGCTACCAGTGTAGTAAGATGGCAATATCGTCAATTAATGTCATTTGGATTTACACGCTGGTTGCCATAATTTTTAATGGCATCACGTAGATGTATGTACTCTTCAGCGGCATATTTTTGGGTTCAATGCATTTTTGGCCTTCTCAACAACTGTCCGCTATACATAGTGTCAGTTGATCTGCCGCTTTGGCATGTGCCGCGTTTGCATTGTTGTCAAGTGTATGCTATGCACAGCGTTGCGCTCGCATGCATTCATGTGATTACATGTGCGGTACGCTTGGACATTAAGCAGTCTTGGTTTGAAATGCATTGTAGTGTTTTGGGTACACTACACTTGGAGGTAATATCAGGGAGCTAATATCCATGATAAACTCACAGCGACACTTCAACCATCTAATATCGGTCAAGTACACAAAGAAGATCCGGACTATCGAGACGGCGTATCTGCAACTAATAAACGTTCAGAAATGGTGCAGACATCGCCAGAACCGAAAGGTGCGAATAAACAACATAGTCAGAGGAAGAAAGGCAGTAGATAAGTAACTCTGAGAAGAAAGGTAACATTGAAGGTAAAACGCAGAAGAAATAATAACACCAACAGACACCGGCGGAAACCATAAAGAGTAATGGCGGAAGCATCAGTTGTGAATGCGCACCTACAGAAAAGACAGAATACCCTTTTTCATAAGTAAAAAAGAGAAAACTTAGAGTACGTTTTGATGCAATTCGAATCTTCAAAAAGGAGATATGACATATGCAGACATGCTCAAAATGATACAAAATCAATCGGAGCTTCAGAAGCTTGGAAATAGTATTCAGAGGATAAAGAAAATTGTCAAAAGTTATCTATTTCTATCTCTAAAGAGAAAGACGGAGAGCGAAACGAACAACTACAATGAAGATCTGGGAAAGGTTCTTAAGGACAAAGCGTGAGTCAAATCAGAGAAAAGATTATACCTATCAGATACTATAAGTGCTCCGATTTGGTCAAGTAGCCAGGCAATGTAAGAGCGAAGTGAACCGGACAGGTGAAGCAGAAACGGACATGTGGCGAGAGACTGCAAGGCCCCACCAACATCCTCTCAGTGCGATCCAAAAAGCGGAAATGAGCATTCAACAGGCAGCTTTTAATGCCCAGCGTATAAGAAATCAATATGTGTTAAATGTAAGAAACTGTATTTAAGTGCATACAGATAAATCTCAACCACTGCGCCAAATCTCATCGCGCCAACCGTAATAAAAACGGGGCAGACATCCTCCTAATTAGTGAACCCTACAGGATACCGGAAGGAAAGAATAAATGGGGTTTAGATGCATTTTAAACAGTGGCAATATAGAAATGTGGGAACACACATTTTGAACGTAAAGCCACATTTCCACACACTAGGTCCAAAGTTAATAGCTGCTGGCGACCATAATGCGAAGCACACTTACTGGGGTTCGAGACTCATAACTCCAAAAGGTAGAACACTCTGGTCAGTGATATCAACAATAAATCTGGATGTTGCATCAGATGAAAGTCGAATCCTCATATGATCTTTCTTCAGATCATTCACCATCAATTATTAAACTAGGCATATGCGGATGATGTTGGCTGTCTTGTGACAGGTCCATCCCTTATGATTGTCTGCAGAAGGGTGCAGAGAACTCTGGATATGATTGACACTTGGTGCAGTGCGAATGGGCTATCGGCTAATCCTGTCAAGACTGGTATTGTCCTCTTTACCAGAAGGAGAAAGCTTGATGGACTTATTCTGCCTACACTGAAAGGAGTCACTATCCAGCTATCCAAGGAAATCAAATATCTTGGAGTCATCCTTGATAACAAACTTCTTTGGAAAACACATGTCGAACTGAAGACATCCAAAGCACTGTCAGTTTTTTGGCAGTGTAAGGGTATATTTGGTAAGATATGGGGTCTTTCCCCTAGTAAGGTCCTATGGATCTATACAGCTATGGTAAGACCTATTATCACCTATGCATCGATGGTTTGGATGAGCAGACTCTCTCTTGTAGGGGTCAAAAAAGCTCTATCAAAACTACAACGTGCTGTGGCCATATGTTGTACCGGAGCATTTCCGACTACTCCAGGCCCGGCACTTGATGCTTTGGTGAATCTCCCGCCACTAGATGTCTTCATCCGCGGAGAGGCCATTAAGGCCATCTGCAGAGTGAAACATAGTGGCCACTGGTATGGGGTGTGCTCGATGTTGGACGACGGCGCAGGCACTGACATCGATTCTGCAATCCTGTCTATGCCCCCGGACTCCATGTCGTCAACCGTCATACTAGAAAAGCGGTACAATGTGTTGCTGCCAGAGGCTCGTTCATGGTTAGATCCCGATAACGAGCCCGGCAAACACTGCTGCCGTATTTTCACTGATGGCTCCAGGACAGAAGAAGGTTCAGGTTCTGGTGTCTTCGTGGAATCCTGTGGGACCCGTCGGTTCTTTGCCCTTGGTCTGCATGCGTCTGTGTTTCAGGCGGAGGTGTATGCGATACTTGAGGCGATGGACTTTGTTGTGGAAAACAGGTGGAAAGGCAAATCTATTTGTGTCTGCAGTGACAGCCAAGCTGCGCTCATGGCCTTGGATAGTCCGACCACCACTTCCACGATAGTCAGGTCCTGCAAATCCAGGCTAAATTGTGTTGGAAAACATAATAGTCTGACGCTGACTTGGGTCCCGGGACACGCTGGCATTGCGAGTAACGAGACCTCTGACTCCTTGGCCAGTATGGGCTCCGAGGCTGTTTTTATTGGCCCTGAGCCTGTTCTGCCACTCCCTTCTGCTGCCATCAAAGCCACTGCAAACAAGTGGGTTCTTTCGACCCAAAAGCGAGCATGGCGGCCTGAGACAGGCTGCGGATGGACGAAAATTATGCTACCTGCTATCTCTGACCGATGGTTCAGATGTCACGGTTCCTTCTATCTTTAGGTAGGAGGGACTGCAGGCTGTTGGTTGGCGTGATGACAGGGCACTTTCTATGGGCTAGGCACATGGAAAGGATTGGCATATCAGACAGTGCGCTGTGCCCAGCCTGTGGAGAAGAAGACGAGACGGCGGACCATTTTCTTTGCGTCCGCCCTGCCTTTGCTCGAATCAGGTTCGGGATTTTTGGCACCGATGTGCTGAGGAGTAACCAACTTGGCTCCTTGGCACCACAGGATCTACTTCTACTTCTTCGGAGGTCGGGTAGATTTAAAACAGAGTAAAAGGGAACCTTAAGTGCAGTACAATGGATATATACTTTGTCTGAGTGCTGCGCTTACTAGATTGTTCCGACAAAAAAAAAAAAAAAAAAAAAAAACCAGAATTTACACCCAACTAAGAAGAACTACCAAAAGCCTAATTAATCCCAATACAAACTGGTTGAAATTCCATTTATATATTAGTTCGCATATTCAGCAATTAAACCACAATTAAAAACCTCACAAAATATATATGCTCATATAAATGCTAACATTGACAGCTACAATAGCAACGCCTAGTCCCAAACACAAGCATTGTACAATAAAAACACCGCATATAATAATCGAATTAGTCAATGAGAAAATACTATTAAGAAAAAAATTGGTAGATTGCTCCTGAAAGTTACACTAAATATTACAAAACCTTGCCTCTTGATCTCGAGCAATATCTTAAAAATTTAAGTAACACAAAAGCTACTGATTATTCATTTTGAAAAGATATCCGAAAACTAAAAAATCCAATCTCTCTGAATGCGCCGCCTCGGTTAACAGACTTTTAGTTGGTCCAAAGGCAAATTAGGAAAAAGAGAGACATTCGCTGAACACCTACAAAATGTGTCACACTCAATGCGGAAACAATAAATAGTCTATTGTCAGCAACTTATAGCCCTGAAAGAAAGTAGTAACTGAGGTTAAAAATAAAACCTATAAAAGAAAAAAAAAATGTTTATATATAAACCATCTGGCATTGCCCAAATAAATGGAAAATGGTAAGGAATTGCTAGAAATTGCTGTCAAACACCTATTGCACGTAATGAATGGTATTTTACGCACTAGTTACTTTCCAAATGATGGGAAGCTATCACACATAATGTTGGTGCAAAAACTTGTAAAAGACCCGTCACTCCTAAGCTCATATAGACCTATCAACCTGTAATCTCTACTTTCCAAGATGTTTGAGAAAATCTTGATCAAACAATTTTGACCTAAATTGACCTCAAATAACATCGAACCCGCTCATCTATTTGGCCTCATCGAGAAACACAGCACAGAAGAGTAAGTACACAGATTTGTTTCCGAAATTCAGAAAGCTTTCGGAAAGAAAAACCAACGTTGTTCACATAGAAATCAATCCAATGAAGAACGTATTAAAGCTGGTGTACCACAGGGGAGTCTTCTCGGCCCAATTTTATACTTGATAATATCTTAGACCTGCCAACGGATGGCCGACTACTCACATCAAAATTTGCAGATGATACATTAATTTTAAGTAATGACTCTGATCCAAAAGCAGCTACTAATAATCAACAAAATCGTCTCCCAAAACCCATATAACATTTTCACTGAGAAATTACACTTGCCCTCCTAAAAGCCAGATGTAAACTATTTTGGTATTCATCTTGATAGAAGATTGATATGGAAAAAACACTTACAAGCAGCATAGCATTCAAGTTGGTTGCAGAATACTTTTTCCAGGATCTTTCCTGCTGCGTCCATCATGCACAGGAGTCGATACAATGCTGGTTCTTCCTTAGGTTTATCACCTTTTTGTAGAAGTACCTGGCGCTGGTATTTCCATCTTTGAGGAACACTCCATGTAGAGATTGCGGAAAATGTTTGGATTCCTTTTTATGGCAAGTTTAATTACCATATTTGATATCCCGTCCAGGCCTGAAGCCGTGTTGTTTTTCATCTTTTCAGCCGCATCTAGAACCTCTTCTGTTGGGTCCATCAGTCGCCTGGTCCTCAGTTCCGCGCTCCCTTGTGCATCTTCCATGTTGTCAACCATGTACTTCAACATTTAGCAGTCCATCTGTCTCGAGATGACTCTACTTGAAAAAGTGAGATCTAATATTTACCCCTACCTGCCGTTATTAAACATGTATGTTGTACCACGATTGAGGATAACTATATCCAGGTTAGCGAAGAGATCTAATAATGCGGTACTCCTGCAAATTGGTCTAATGTTGCTCACTCAACGGTCTATGCATTGAAATCAGCCTCAATTATTATAGGGCTCTTCCATCGGGCATCTGCAACCAAACAGATATTTCCTCTATTTCTTCAAGACGTGCACTTGGTGGTGCGTAGCAGCTGTAAAATTTGACCCCCTATAATTTTGCCATATACAAAGCCTTCTTGCTGTCGGATGGCTTTACATTTAAAGGGCATGGTGCCACAGGTCCAGATGGCTGGTCGCTTTGTTTGGTCTTCTGCCCTATTAGAATCATATGTAGATGTTTTGTATTGTTCGCTAATTAACACAATGTCCACATTCTGTTCTATGCAGTCTGCTTAAGTAAATCCTTACAAGCTTCAGAATGGTTTAGGTTTATTTGGATACACCTAACCGTCCCGTTTTGTTAAGGTTTCCATCGCTTTTTTGTATGCTGCGCATTTGAAACTTCCGGTGGGGTGGTCGTTCCCACGTTTACACCCTGGTTCACATATGACGCACTTAGGTTTGTCTTCGCACATTTTGGGTAAATGCCCTTTATTTCCACACTTTACCCATGCACAGCGGACCTCTAAGCTCTTGCAGCGTTTGGATACGTTCTCGTATTCCAGGCATTGGAAGTATCTGGTTAGTGTTATGTGGTCACGGAGCCTGCATTCGTCCGGCTGGTGCGGGTTCGTCTGGTTGCTGCTACTATATTATATGGTGAGATGATCATCACTGTCTGTGTACTTGCAATTTCGGGAAATTTTTCTATGGCACTGCATTTTTTCTCTGGTGTAGTCTTCCTTATTTTGTTGACACTTTTGCCAAGTTATTTATGTTATAGTTGTGCATTCAATGTTTTACAAATGTCAGCTTATGATATCTCTCCAATATTTGCTATCAATATAGGATCCGAATGTATGGTTTTGTTTCTCAGCTGACCCTTTCCTCGTTTTCCGTGGCTCCGTTGGGGTTTTGGTCCTGCTCTTACTCTTCGGACA
The DNA here is from genome assembly GCA_920105625.2 of Clusia tigrina. NCBI lineage: Eukaryota > Metazoa > Arthropoda > Insecta > Diptera > Clusiidae > Clusia > Clusia tigrina. The sequence goes on from OV050031.1 coordinate 139,452,128, forward strand.
CCTCTTTTCGAGCACTTTTATTTTGTTTCCCCACTTTAGGCATACACTGTTTTTTTTTTTTTTTTTTTACTGCGGCCAAAGGGCAGCAATCTTCCCAAGATACTTCATCCTATATTCCCGTTCGTCTGCTCAGCCATCATATTGGCTTCTTGCACATGATTTTCTCCAGTAGCTTTCCCGCTATGTCTAGCATGCCCATAAGTCGATATGAAGAGGGTAATTCTGGTAGCTTGACACCCTGTAACGACTCAAATTTCAGCTGGGGTAAACTCACCGGCTCGTCAGGGGTCGTATACAGAAATTATTTCTCGGAGTGTTAAAGTTTTATAGCTTTATTATTCCAGAAAATAAAACAAAGTATTTTAACGTATTTCTAAATTTACCAATTCGTTTGCTTAATTATAGTTAAAAAAGACCGATCCTTTTGCTGGCGCTGTGTACTCCACGTCTCCAGTCTCAACGGCAGTGTATTGAGAAACCTCTTGAAACGGTGGTCAACTTCGACAAATAAATTCTGTTTTACTATGAAAGTGGATTGAAAAACCCAACATTCGTACAAACGCAGTACTTCTGGGTGTCTAGGTCTGCGTGTCTTTAGTCTTTAGTTTCAACAGTGGTGAATTGAAAAACCTCTCACCGTTTTAACTTCGACAAGTAACTCTGGTTTGCTATGAAAACGGATTGAAAAACCCATTGTTCGTAGCAAACGCAGTACTTCTGGGCGTCTCTAGTTTTTAGTTTCCGCGGTAGTGGATTGAAAACCCACTTCCACCGTTTGAACTTCAACGAACATGTTCTGTTTTGCTATGAAAGCGGATTAAAAAACCCAACGTTCGTAGCAAACGCAGCACTTGTGTATGTGTCTGTAGGTTTTGTTTGTCCACCTGGTAGCGTCTGACGATGCGGCAACGTTTCCTTTGGTCTAACTCCAATGATGTGTAGCAGGAAAAGAGAGCGTATGCAGGGTTGCAGTCGTTTTACCTGTTGCAAACTTTTGTTGTTGCAAACTTTTGTTGTTGCAAAATTTTGTTGTTGTCCAACTCCCGCTGGCTGTTGCTTCGACTACCGCTTCCTGTTGCAAAGGTCAAGTAATTGTTGTTGTCCCCTCTTGACCTTAGGCGACCCTCAGTGTTTTCGGGAAAAGTCCGTCTGTCGTCATGCGCGTAGTTGCTGCGGCACGTTGTGGTTTTTGCACACCCTGTTGTTGTTGCAACCATAGTTCTTCTCAGTTGGCGGTTAATAATATTCAAATTACCGATCTGCGTTTGGATATTATTTCTTTCCTTCCCTTTTATGCCACGTCCCTGCCACTTGTATGCACAACGATCGTTCTGTTGTTGCATAGTTGTTAGTGTAATCCACATGCAGTCTGTTGTCTTTGTCTTATGCCAGCGGCTGTCTTGGGTTTGCTAATGCTGTTGTTGAAATTCCGCTTGCATAGTTGTCGGTGTAATCTGCACGTGGGTTTTTGATAACGTTTGTACTGCGAACCTTTCATTGATGCGATTCGCTGTGGTCGCTGGTTTTCTTTTATTTTTATCTATACTGGTGGGGTCCCGTAAGCTAATTGGCTATGGCAATTTAAAATATTTTTTCGCCAGTGATGCTAACGCGCCATTATCGGGGTAATTATTGCTTTTAGGAATTTTATTGTATGAGCAAAATTAGTGAATAATTTTCCTCGTCACACGCCCTCCCAATTTCACCGACGAGAAATTTTAACCAAGTCATGGCAGAGGTTCGCTCGGTACGCGTCTTGACTAAACAGTAATCGTCTTTGTGCCGGGTTCTCCCGTGCCCCTTTAGCTTTACTCAAAACTTCCGCTACTAAGCCCTGTGGTAGACCAGCTCCGTTCGATCTCTGTAGCTCTTCTAAACTTTGGAATGACATGGTTCCATTGCGTAGCTGACTCGTCTGAATTTGGCATCCGTTTCTATTTAGGCGGGCTTTCTGTAGCCCCGTTCCGTTGTCTATTGTTGCTGCGTTGCCTATGTGAGTCGCGTTCGTCTCTCTTGTCGTTGTTTCTGTTGTTGTTGGTGCACTTAATTGCACGGTGTAGGTCCCTGGATCTGTCGTTTTGTCTTCGTGGCATATCTCGGGATTCTCGCAATGGCGCAAACCTTGCGGAATAATTGGAAGATGAGCTGCTGGTCATGGTCGTTTGACGCCTTAATTCGTTTTTGGTTTTCCCTCGGCAGAATCCGTTGCAAGTGAATTCGTTCGTGTGTGTAATACCTGTTCCTGGTGATGTATGTTTGTTAACGCATTGGTTTTCGGTGTATTCTCTGTTGTGTCTCTGTTCTTTAGAATTTCTGACGTTAGTTGGCCTCTTGGAAGGCATTGATGCATTTACATGTGGGAAATTCTCATCACGGATTGTCGTGCAAGTTGTAAAGTCTCGGTGTTACACGCAACCGTTAAGAGGTCCCAGTGTTATCTCCTGATCGCCGCACTTCACTGTCGTGCCCAGGTTTCTCATGAAGTCCACTCCCAGGAGTAGATCATCACTGGAGTCAGGTATGATAAGTAGTTCTATCTGGCATGCCTGCCCTCCAACCTTACATTCGTCACAAATGTCTCTTTGACCCTCCTAGCAGTTCCGTCTGCCATAAGCGCTCTGGAATTGGATTTTTCCAATTTGCCGGTAGAAGCGCGTAACTTGTGCGTTAGGTTTCAGCTCATAAAACTGTGCGTTGCACCTGTGTCCAGCGTCGCGGAGATAGTTTCCGTACCAATAGAAACGTTAGCGCAGATTCGTTGCCCGACAAAGTGCAATGAGGTTTTCCATGGTAAGGTGTCGCTGCTCTGCTCCATGCTGCGTGTCTGACGGTAGTCTTCTATTCAGTGGTGCTCTCTGCTTGCAGCACTCGATCGTCTGAACTCCCCTACGGTCACACTCCCAACAACAGTATCTGAGCGTTAAAACCTCTGCCATCTCTGTCAGCTCCTGTAGCGATCCGAAATCTCTACGGCGAACGTATAGTTGATATTGTGGCAGGCTGCTCTGGAAGATTTTTTCCAGTGGCTGCTCCTCCAAAAATTTCACGTGTCGCATAGGATTCTGCAGTTCGAGCACATACTGCTTGAAAGATTCTTTATGCCTCTGGCGACGGTGTCGGATCTGATCGTCGAGCTTCTCCATGAAACGGGCCGGTAAAAAGACTTTAAGGAAGTCCCTCCTATATGTACTCCATTCCCGCCACGCTCGATTGTTGTTTCTGACCCACATGAGTCCGCGTTCTCTCAACAGTTCAGGCATAGTACGCGGGAGGAAGTCTTTGTTTATGCCGTACACATCTGCCATTTCTTCCACTCGCTCGATAAAAGCTAGTGGGTCACGCCCACCGTCAACGTTAAGAGACCAATTCCCTGCCGGGACAATGATGACGGCGTACTTTGCAGACCCGTTGTATTGCTGATCTAGAGGTGCAGGTGAAACAGAGCGATGCTGTGGTATTCCCCATACCTCTGGATTCCATGCTGGTAGAGTTGTCATCCAATTGTGAACTCTAGACATTGTTCGGCGCGTTGTTAGAAACTGCATATACTGCGTCCGCTACAAGCCTAGATTGTTGTAGCATATTATGGGGCAACTGCCTGGTGAACGTTTGACGCCATACAAAGGCGCCATACAAGACGTACATCGCTATATTCATATGTTTAGCTTCGAAGGCGGTGCACAGTGAGCTCGTCTCCGACTAGTCCACCGATGCATTCCTAGCATCCCTGAGGCGCATGAGGGTAGCCAACGGATATCTTCTGCGACAACGCTACCAATTTCGTTGGTGCCTGCAACAAGCTGGCCGATCTAAAGGCGTTTTTGTTCAACAAATCTAATCAAAATTCTATCATAAATTATTGCAAAAACGAATTTATTAATTTTCACTTTATTCCCCCCCCAGAGCACCAAATTTTGGCGGCATCTGGGAGGAGGCTGTCAAATCGGCTAAGGGTCACCCTCACAGTAGTCTCGATCAATGCCAGGCGCACTTTTGAAGAATTGTCAACAGTCTTGATCGAGATAGAGGCAATTCTCAATTCTCGCCCGATAACTCCACTCTCATCTGACCCGAGCGATTATGATGCATGACTCCGGCTTACTTTCTCACCGGCAGCTCACTTAGAACCTTGCCAGACCGCGATGTACCTGCTGGTATTGACCATCTCGAGAAATGGGCACGAGTAAGCGGCATCAAGCAACTGTTCTGGAAGCGATGGGTGCACGACTACGTGAACGAGCTACAGGTGCGCACAAAATGGATTGATGACCATGCTAACGGTGCCAATGACGCGATAGTGATTATTCATGATGACAATGTGCCACCTATACATTGGCAACTAATTCGAATCGGTAATAGTGTTCCCGGCAGATATGAGCGTGTCAGAGTTGTCAATGTTGGTACTGCCAAAGGAGTTGTTCGGCGACCCATACGGAAGCTTGCACTATTGCCTGTTTGAAAGTTATTTCAACGGGGCCGGGAAAAGCACACATATAACATTTACACTTAACAAAAACACGTGCCCTGCTATCATACCCAACAGCAAAACTATTCCACAGGAAACAGAAATGAAATATCTAGATGTCCACCTTCACAGCAGCCTTTCCTGGAGAATTCATAATGAAAAGAAAAGAGCGCATATTAAATTTAGAACTGCAGGTCTTAACTAAATATCCCTTTATATATGCCATAATAGTCCCATCTGGCCATATGTAATTCAGCTGTGGGGCGAAGCAAAAGCATTAAATACCGAACTATTGCAAAGGACTCAAACATGAGAAACATAAACATCCACCGCGATCTTGGTGTGCCATTAATAGCTCAGGTGCACTCAGAAATCAAAAAGAAGTACCGAATAAAATTAATAAATCCCCCCAATATACTAGCAAGGCCCAGAGCACCAATTTGGTTTTCGACAAAAACACTCAACCATACGCTCTTGTCAATGAAGCTAAATACCTGGGTATTATAATAGATACAAAATTGACCTGGAAACCTCATATAATCTGCAAACGAAATCAAATAAAATACAAATCCTGAGTAAGAATTCAAGATTATCACCAGAAAAAAAAAAGTCCTAATCTATAAAACAAAAATTAAATCTATATGGACTTACGGGATCTAATCACGCAGAAAATTATATTTATAGCAAATTAAATTTATATTTGATTTTATGTTGAATGTTAATTTTGCAGTACAAAGTGTATTTTATTTAATTTAAAACTGATTCAACTTGTAACTAAGTATGTTTGTCCAGTCCCACGATGCGTTCAGCTTCGAAATAAAAAACGGAAGGAAAGAGTCCGTCTCGAAACTTCTAAAGCAGACTCTCTCATGCAATGTCTGCAGCCAAAACGTACGCCAGTGGCGTGAACATCAAATAGCTTGCCAGTGTCGTGAACAGGATCCAAATATGGGGTAATACTTCCCGACAAATATCAATATTATTCAACGTCTACAAACTAAAATTCTACTAACCATAGTAAATGCACCCTGGTATATAACCAATGAGGACCTACAACGAGATCTCAACATCCCTACCGTAAAGGACGAAATAAAAATAATAAGCAGACGACATCAAACCGCACTTTGTAATCACACAAATGTTCAAATAAGAAACTTACCATACCAGTAAACCAACACAAGGAGACTACCAAGAATATATTTAAATAAGCATACTCTATGTAAACTACTAAATAAGCTCTTAATTTGTAATTTAATCACAAAATCACTATTACATATTGTTCGAAAAAGTATCATGAAGGCAATGGCCTGAAGTTTTAATGAATATTCGGCTAACATATATAATAAGAATTACTAGTTGTCGAAAAGACAGGTAAAATACATATTTGGGAATAAAAAAAAGTATTCTCTAAATTAAAAAAAAATTAACTTTTTCATTTCCACTTAAGTGGATATGTAAACAAAGAAAACAACCGCTTCTGGGCAGTAGAGAATCCTCAAATAATTCATCAATCACCATTACATCCCTTGAAAGTAACAGTATTGTGCGCAATTTGGGCTGGAGGAGTTGTTGGGCCATATTTATACGAAAATCCGAAGGATTTATCTGTTACAGTCAATGGCGAAAGTTATCGTGATATGATAAAGAACTTTTTTAGACCTGAATTGCATGTCAATGGTTTGGTGAACATTCCATACTGCTAGAGAAACTAGGATTTGTTGCGATAAATGCTTCCACAACAGTTGCTTTCGAAATCTGGTTATGTGAATTGAGCTCCACAGTAACCCGATTTAGCTGTACCCGACTTCTTTTTACGGATTTATCTCAAAAGTAAGATTTGTGCAAATAAATCAGATAATACTGAACAAAAAAAAAAAACAACGTTAGAGTATAAATTAATTAAATTAAATTATAGACAAGAAAGTATTAAGTTTCAGGTGAACACGCTTTATGTATATAAGTATGTGTAAAGTAGTCGTAAGGGTAAATCAATCAATATTTTAAACAATCCGAATCAAATCTACGTAAATAATCTGTAGAACACACAATTGATCCCTGACCCTAAGTGGGCCTCAATACAAAGTGTGGTTTGTGGGATGTGTTCAGTTCACATCCAACAAATCGGTAGTTAAGTTTTGTGCCAACAACCAAAATAAGGCAACTGACATTATACTACTTTGGTTCTAAATTACTTTTGTATTTAATATATATATATATATATATATATATATATATATATATATATATATATATATATATATATATATAAAACTCTCAACTCAAACTCTTTCGAAATGGTATATGTTTAGTAATTGATTAAATATAATTGCCAATATATATATATATATATATATATATATATATATATATATAAGCAATTTATTTAATCAGTTACTAAACATATACCATTTCGAAAGAGTTTGAGTTGAGAGTTTTTTGTTTAGCTTATAGATTAAACAATATATATTTAAAAATTACCTGTAGTCAATCGCACAATCCCATAAATGGAGTTGAATTTCACTTATAACGCTAAACGGATGGTAACCTTCAATAGGGTAATCCTATAGAAATATATGAAACATTTTTGTTTTATAATGTAAATCCAGTTATGAACATAAAGGGTGTCCCAAGAAAAGTGCACGATTTAATTTAAAAATAAAACGCTAATTTTTAGAGTGAGTGGTGATTTTTTTACTGCATTTGTAGACATTTTCCGATTAAGTATGAAATAAAATGCAAATGGCCTGATCACAGGCCCTTGTTCTTTTCGTGAAATTTTCGATGACATTTTGACAAAGATGAGGCTCTATCTCACCCATAAGGCATTGGATCTCGGCCTTAAGCTCCGGAAGTGTTTGTGGTTTTTTCACATAGACCAGAGATTTCACAAAACACCAAACAAAAAAATCGTACGGCGTAAAATTGCATGATCTTAGTGGCCAGTTTACATCGGAGTTTCGGGAGATGATTCGGTCTGGGAATCATTGCTGCATTTCATGCGCGGTGGCGGCAGGTGGCGCCGTCCTGCTGAAACTACATGTTCTCCAATTCCATACCGCCCGTTATCATGTTCCTGTAACGAATGCCATTCACAGTCACTGCATTTCCGGCCTTATTTTCGAAGAAGTAGAGCCCCATCACGGCACCTGACAAAAATCCGCACCAGACAATTAGTTTTGGTTTTCATGGATCACGTGCGGATTTTCTAAGCCCCAAATTCGACATTTTTGTTTGATGACAATCCCATTCAGAAGAAAATGAGCCTCATCGATTAAGATGTTTTCTTTCGTAAATCGGCATTTACTTCACTTTGCTCACTTTTTACAATGATAACGGTTCTTCTTTTATGTAGCGCTCCACTTTTAATAATCGGAACAATCGTAGACAACAGCTGTCAAATTCCAGAGCTGCCATTTGTACAGAAAAAATGTTACAAAATTTAAATCATGCACCGTTATTGGGATACCCATCATAAAAAATATTCTATATCATATTCTCATCAAATGAATTAAGCCTGCATATTGTTAATTTAAAGTCTTAAAAAGATGTTTTTTATATTAAAACACACAATTTTAATGCACGTTTATGATCGACTCTTGTTTGTTGTGATTTGCAACTTTAAATTTGTTTACAAACCCCATGTAATTTTTTTAAATTTCCTTTATAAACTTTATTCCTGTCAACATTAAGTAAATTGAATTATATATTATAGTTAAATGCTTTACTGCTAAAGAAGTGTGGCATTTAAATGTTAAATGCCACACTTCTTTCGGTCTCAACAGAAGGCCCATCTGTAGGATTTCGTTGCCTATTTTTGAAATTTTGAAGCTATTACTAGGGCGGTTTGGTTGGAATACAGTTTTTAGGTGTTAAGCAAAAACTTGCCCCTTTTCTTCATTTCTTCCCGTCCATTGTCCGTCAATAAATCTTATACCACCCATTAGCAAAGTTGCTGTGATACCCGATGAAGCCGTGGCTATTGCCATATTTCCATATTTTCTAGTTTTCGCCAATATTAATATTAATCAGAAATGTTTTGCCGGTTCCTCCCTAAGCATACAAAAACCCCTCCTGATTCCGAAAGTAAAAGAAAGTGTGTAAAATTATATTATCTAAAATTTGTTGTTCTTGATTGAGTATAATTTCATTTTGTAGTACAATATTTTTTAGTTCAGGATGATCAGTTCAGCCAAATACTCTATGTTGTTGATATTACTACATGATGTTGGTAAAGGCAAATTATATTTATCTACATAATTTCCACTAATGGAATTTAACGTTTCCTATAGGAGTACAAGCACACGATTTTTAATACCTTCAATGTGCGAAGTCACATTCTGTATTTGTCTTCGCATTTTATGCATTACGCCATCAGAAAGGTTTTGTATTTGTTTATAATTCAAGTGGATTGGATATATTACAAGACACTAAATATTTTGCAAAGAGATTGCAGGGCATATATGCGATCTCACTTAGACATGCTTCAGCTAATGCATTGTCCCAGCGTGAATCATTTTCCAATATTCCCAATACTAACCAAGCTGAAAGTTAGGTAGGATGCGAAGAGCCATGTATCATTTTAAGATTTTGAAACCTTTTTGGACCACGGATTTTATTTAAAAGCAGACGAAGGCAGTAGCATTCTGGGTTGTTCGCATGTATGGTGTACAAGCGGCCTAAGAAATGTGCACGAAAGATTTCGGCTCTTCTTTCAACTGGATGGTGACGTTTTCTGCCAATAGATTCGCCTTCTTACTTATTGTTGATATAATGTTTTAGGACTTCTTCATAAAAAAGAGTTTCGGCAAAGTCGTCGTTAGAGCAGAGTTTGAAAAATGCCATTGACATGGTATTTTTTGGACTAAAAATGCGATCACTTATTTTTAGCGTTGAATAACGCTTTACGTCACGGCATTCATTCAATTTCAAAATGAGAGTAATATTTTGAGAAAAGAGGGTAAAGTTGGGAGTGCGGGTGTATTACAAAGCAAAAGTTAAGGCCAAAAGAGCAGTGAGGCAAGGGGTATATTTGAGTAAGCTGATTGCTCTTTATTTTCTTTACACCAGGGACTCTCAAAAACGCGACGGCGAGTTCGTGCCCCACACGTATAAGATGATCGTGTTTCACACCGATACCAAAGAACATATAGAATAGAGAGTTGATATGAATGTATTTGTGCGAGTTCTTTTAGTCTGAACAATTACTCTCTATAGAGTATATTTGGTCGGTTATTATGTATATTATGTTTGTTATATATTGTATTTGGTCTGAGAAGATTTTAAAATTAATGTATGTAGTGGTAAAAATACAGTGAATGTTCTTTGCCGATAGCATAGAGTAGTATAGACAAATAACTTCGTAAATCCAACAACAATATCAATGGGAAATTGAATGCAAGTGTATGTGTGAGGCAAGGGGTATATTTGAGTAAGCTGATTGCTTTTAGTTACTTTACATCAGGGACTCTCAAAAATGCGGCGGCGAGTTCGTGCCCCACACGAATAAGATCGTGTTTCACACCGATATCAAAGAAGAATAAGAAAAGACATTCAATTCTCTCCATTTTTATTTACTGTTTCGACCATTTTTTTTTGTTCACACGTATTGTGTATGTGAATTTATTGTGTTTTTTGTAAACAATGGAATTGGGAATTGAATGTATTTTCTTATTCTTCTTTGCCGATACTGCCGAATGCCATTAGCAATGTGCTGAATATTTTATTATGTACTTATAGCCAACATTCATCAGCATTAGTCCAGAATTAAGTGAAGCGGGCTACGGGCAAATTCCAATAATTATTGTTGGAGATTTTAATATAGATTTAACCAAACAAGAAAACCGCACTTTTATTGATTTTATGAAAGACAGATTCGATTTGGATCTTGTTAGTAACATTTCGCCAACAACACGATCAACATCCTGCCTTGACCTTGTGTTCAGCAGGTATATTTCCAACATAAATTGTCAACCATATATTACGTAATATTACGTAACAGCAATAAAATATAATGTATGAACTATTTAAAAATTTGTTTAAAACAAGTAAATAAAAATTACTTGAATATAAATGCGTACTGTTTTGATTTATCATATCTATAAACCCTGTACTATCTCATTTCAGTCTAAATTTTATTTAAAAAAGACGTTATTTAACGTACGTCGTTACGATACATCGAAACTGCCCACTTTTTTATATTAAAATACACTCTATGGCCGTTTTCTTAATGGACATCTAGTTGCGTGACTGGTGGAAATCTTTTATGAATTGGAAAAGCTTCTTCGGATGTCGATATACGAGGTCTGTTCAAAAAGTATCGCAAATTTTGAATTTTCGCGGGCTACGGATGTTCGATTTTCGATCTTTTTGTGGCGTTATGTTGGTACTCATGACCCTCACTTATGTTGACAATCTCGGCCCTTTTGAATGTTAAGTCAGTTTTTGACAGCTTTTGTGCGTGGACGTGTTTTAGCTTGTCTTTGCTTTGAACAGACCTCGTATATTTTGCACTTTGGTATGTTCATATCCCGTTATATTTATTTTATTATGCAAATGTTGCTAAATCTGAGTCTTTGTTAACGTATTTGCAAATGTACTTGGTGGACTTAACTCTACTACAAAACTCTCCATTAATATGACCATAAGTACCTTTGAAAGTACTGGTACAACCCATCTGTTGTCAACTTCGTTGTTGAAATTTGTTAAGTTCGTCTATATAATAACCAGTAATGGTTTCATCCAGCATACATGGTGATGTTTTATTTAAATTTCCGCAAAGCCCATCACACTGGATTTGACAATTTCAAAAAGTTTCGGATCTTCATGAGGATTGGGAAATTCAACGCAAATAACGTTGATTTGATTGGGCCTAATTTTATTTCTAAGCCATATTAAAATATGGGCATGAGGCAATCCATGTTTTTGTCATTCTACGTTGTACAAGCTAACCCAACGATGGCGCATCCCACTATATTGTAGCAGAAATAAACAAAGACACTGTTGTAGTCGTTCGCGCTTATAGTTGACCTAGCTAATTTGGCGGTAGCCACCGTCAACAATCGTCATCGAATATTGTGCGGTTGAGCAATCGTTCTATTTCTTACACGAGCTGCAAGATCATCTGATTGTGCGACGGATGTGAACGGTAGGACTTAAGGGTAAGGTATTTTTGACGTTAGTTGTAGGAACTGGAAAGAGAATTGACAGCCTACGCTGAATTTCAAATAAAGCAATCAAAAATTAAATAATAAAACTGAATTTTATGAATTTACACACAGCAGTATCAAAACCGTAAATATCAACTGTTGAAAGTAATTCCATTAATATTTTTAGCTACAAGTGGAATACCCTTAATATAATATCATGCTTTTCGCAACCTGCATGGCCAGAGAAAAGTTCATGTTTTTTTCCTGTCACTTAGGATCTGCTCTTAGTGTTAAATAAAAATAAAAAAAAATTTTCTACCATATTTTCGCACATAGAAGAATGCATTATGTGTATGTGTTATGATATATTGGTTCAACAGTTGCTAGAAACAACAAAATTTAAATAATTTTGTAGAATCATAAATATGTAGGAGTAGAATTGTTGTGCAGAAGTTATTTTGAGTTTGCTTTCAATACCAGTAACAGGATCTACATGAAAAACGGAAAAGTTGTCTCCATCTTCTCCGTAGCAAAATATGGGAGGATATAGAAACGCATCATATGCTCTATTAGTTTCGGTAACATTTTGAATTCGATTGTCGTGTGTGCGAATAAAAATATCTCTTTTTGTTACATTCTTGATTTACTAAGAGAATAGCCACTTCATAAGTAGTAGGTTCGTTTAAACGGCACCATGTCCTGTTGTTAAATGTTGATCCACATAAATTACTAATTTATGGCATTTTATTTCGGAAGCTTTTATTAATAGCATACAGTGACACAGAAAAGTCTACATAATCCCTTGTCAAAGCTAGTTCTGGGCAATATACGAGTATACATGCTACCGCAATAAAATGTACATGAAATCAATTCATACAAAAAATAATTAATAAAGATCAGGTATGTTTAAGATAAGTATGTTTTAAACAGCATTTATTAATAAAAATGAGCAAAACTCATTTTTAATGCAAAAAAAGTCTACATACGAGGTGTGATAAAAAAAAAACCGTTATTGTGTGATCAAAAAATAAAGTATTTATTTATTCATCAACAACTATCTTGTCACCTTTAAAGTAATTCCCCTCAGATATAATATACTTATGCCAGCGTTTTTTCCAATCCTCGAAATACTTCTGAAACGCTTTTTTTTGTATCGCCAACAGCTCCTGTTTCGATTTTTCTTTTATCTCCTCAATCGTAGCAAAACGCTTTCCTTTCATTGGTGTCTTCAGTTTTGGAAAGAGGAAAAAGTCAGCGGGGGCCAAGTCCGGTGAATACGTTGGTTGAGGCATGATAACGGTTTTGTTTTTGGCCAAAAACAGCTCCTGAGCGATGTCCATGCGACGTTGTTTTTGCTCAAAATTTAGCAATTTTGGAACAATCTTCGCTGCCGCACGTTTCATGCCTAAAACATCCGTAAAAATTGCTTGGCATGAGCCGAATGATATGCCAACATCATCAGCAACCTCTCTGATAGTGATTCGACGATTATCCAAAATCATTTTCTTCACTGCGTCAATGTTTTCATCGGTTGTTGACGTGCTCGGGCGACCAGGACGAGCATCGTCATTGACATCTTCTCGGCCTTCATTAAACCGGTTATACAACAATTGAACTTGTGTTCTGCTCATAGTAGACTCGCCAAAGGCCACAGTCAACATTTCAAATGTCCTTGCGCATTTAATTTCATTTTTTACACAAAACTGAATACAGTTTCTTTGATCCATTTTTTTCGAATAGTACAAAATCGAAGAGCACACCAAAACACGACTAACCTTTTTATCTGTCAAAAAGAAACTGACAATCCAAAATGGTTGGTATTACCAACATAAAAAAAAAAATGCGAACATCGAACATACGTAACTCACGAAAAGATGAAAATAACGGTTATTTTTTGATCACACCTCGTACGTCCAATTTCTATATGCTTGAAATTGCAACCATGCGTTGTATACAATGCTACCAATTAATGTAAGCGTGTTTTAAATTTACCGTTACATGGAAAAAGTAGAGATACACAAATTTTTTTGTGAAACAAGCGCGAAAAAAATGAACCAAACATGTATAGACATGTAGAGAGGTGCACCAACTCATTATTAAGTATCGCGATGTCTTCGAGGAATCGGAGAATTGTTTGGACGTTCAAATGCGAATGTGCAAAGAGTGATAAAAAACTACGTAATAGGAAGACGTACAGAAAAAAGATGGGGAGTTCTAATATCATGTTTAACAATTTGCACAGTGCACATCGAAATCGCTGCAAGCCTGTCGTCGGACTCGTGCATATTGGCGTTAAAGAGGTTCACGGCAAGGAGAGGAGAACCAATCGAAGTATTTAGTGACAATGGTACTAATTTCCGAGCCGCTAGCGAGGAACTCAAGCAAGCTATAGCAGAAATATATATAAAAAAAATTGTTGGCGGATTTGTGAGTTCGGGAATGAAATGGAATTTCATACCACCAGCTGCTCCACATATGGGTGGAAGCTGAGAGAAACTTGGCCGCTCCGTAAAAAATATCATTTTTTGATGGGTTCTTCCAAAATGAAGAAAGGTTTTCGATGGAAACAATGCCGATGGTTTGGTGCTCAGAAAAAACTGGCGGATAAGCGAACAGTTCACTTATAACTTCTGGAAACGTTGGGCACGGGAGTAGCTCCCGGATCTGACAAGACGCACTAAATGGTTTGAACATATGTACATACCCAATACGTGAGGGAGATATCGTCATTATAGTTGACCCATCAAATCCAAGAGGAACGTGAGCTAAAGGCAAGGTGATACAAGTCATACCCGGCAACGACAATCAAGTGAGGAGTGCGGTCGTACAAACCGCTACAGGAGTATACAAGAGACCATCGAAGCTGGCAGTGCTAGACGTTGCCAAGTTTCACGAAAATGGGAAGTCTCGTGATGGGTCGACTTACCAGGGGGGAGTGTTGCCAAACTTAGGCAGCACTGCCTAAAGAATAAAAATATTTTCCATAAAAAAGGAAAACATTCCGATTTTTTTTTTTTTGAAACTTTGATCTCCATTTTTTTTTACATTCAATTTTACTCAAATTAAAATAATTGTAGTGTCTGTGAAAAAGGAAAGTGGAAAGGCTGCGTCCGAATTTTTTTTTAATAGTATTTCATTACTTGTACATTATATTAATTAGTTCTATTTAATAGGAAAAATAAAAGTTTCTTTATCTTTTTAAGTAAGATATTAAGGGAGCTCTTAGTTTTGAAAAAATGAAGCCATCAATGCAAGTTGCGCGTTAAAAGCCTGATCGTAGGAGAAATAAAACAAAATCCGAGGACCACCGCTGTGGAAATAGCTCAAAGCCTGGAATTGAGTGCTATTGCCTCAGTCCATCCAGAAACGGTTCGAAGTGTGCTGAGAAATACCAATTTTCATAGCCCTGTCTCAGAAAGGAGCCCTCTATCAGCGACGAGAATAAAACAAAGCGTGTAGATTTTGCCAAGAAATATATGGGCAAGGATGATAATTTTTTGCCACGAAAGCAGGTTTAATTTGTTCGAATGTGATGGGAATCAAAAGTTGGGGCGTAAGGAAAATCAAGAATTATTGCCATAAAGTTTGCTTCCTATGGTCAAACATGGCGGTGGTAATCTCATAGTCTGGGGTTGCATGTCGGCGGCTGGGGTGGGGAATTTAGTGTTTATAGAGACGATGGATCGCTTCATATATTTAAATCTTCTAAAATAAGCAATCTGCGGCTAAACTGCGTCTAACTGGAAGCTGGTACTTCCAGCAAAACAACAACCCCAAGCTTACCGCCGTCGTTGTCAGCGAAGAGCTTTTATACTTATTTATGAGAAGAAATAGAACGCCGAATTCGAAAAAAACGATTAAAAATAAGCAGGATCCACAAAAATGCACTCACTGAGGAATGGAATCATATTCCAAAGGAATATCTGCGGCTAAACTGCGTCTAACTGGAAGCTGGTACTTCCAGCAAAACAACAACCCCAAGTTTACCGCCGTCAGCGAAGTGCTTTTATATTTATTTATGAGAAGAATTAGAACGCCGAATTCGAAAAAAACGATTAAAAATAAGCAAGTATCCACAAAAATGCACTCACTGAGGAATGGAATCATATTCCAAAGGAAGTTACAGAAACTTGGTATTTTCTATGAAAAATAGATTGAACGCGGTTGTAACATTTGAAGGTGGGCCTACTAAAACTAATGAAACTTTTGTGATTGTATTTAATAAGTGTAAAATCGAATTTTCCTTATAGTATGTAGACTTTTCTGTGCATTAAAAATGGGTTTTGCTCATTTTTATTTATAAATGCTGTGTAAAGCATATTTATTGCCTGATCTTTATTCATTATTTTTTGTATGGATTGACTTCATGTGCATTTTATTCCAGTAGGATGTTTATATTGCTACAACTAGCTTTGACAAGGGGGTATGCAGATTTTTCTGCGCCACTGTAGCTGTTTTGAAGTTTTTATGTAGAAATCGGGATTGTGTAGGATTTCTTCCAGGTACAGCCCTGTTTAAATTTGGTATATGTGCCATTCGAGTGTCTGATTGCTTCACATAATCTGTGATAATATAAATTTATAGGCAGGCAGTAAGGATCCTATTCGGTGGGTAAACCTGCCCTTTTAAAGTTGGGCTAAAGTTACCTTCACTTATTTCATTTACTCCAAACAATGTCATCTGCAATGCACTATTGTACGACCGACTGTTTTGTAGAAAACGTTTTGATTGCGGATGAAAGCCATCGAGGAGCGATTTAAGTGGCTGTAGAGGACTTTCTAGAGGAGTCAAACCAACTTTTCCTAAAGAATAGCATATGTTTTTGTTTCACCTTTCCACGATAATACTTTACAATAGCTAAAAAACCGCTTAATAACTACAACGCAAATTAATTTTGGTTAAATGTTGACAACAATCCACAATTCAAATTTTACCAAGTTTTTCTATTTTTTTTATTTCCCATATAAATTTTACACATGTCAGATGACACTAAGTAAATTGTCTTACAGTATAGTATGGCAGAGTAGGTTAACAATAAATAAAAATTTCCGACTGCATTTTTTATATCAATATTTTACAATTACATTAAATATCTATTTCAAAATTTACTTAATCCGTTGGTGGAGGCTGTTTGAGTCAATGTTGAGATCACGGTGAATAGCGTCATTGGGTATATACCATACAGCATTGGTGATTGTGCGTAGTATTTTTGATTGTAGACGTTGTATCCTATTTATTTTAGATCGACTTGCAAGTGCCCCAAATTTCTATTCCGTACCTCCATATAGGTATGATCATTGTCTAGTAGATCAGGATTTTATTTAGTAGCGAAAGATTCGATTGTTTTCATAACAGCCATTACTGAATCTGAATCTATTTTTTACTTCGTTCTTCTTTTGTATTATGTGCTCTTTCCATAATAGTTTGGCATTAATTATCATACCGAGGTCAATCTTACTCTGGCTATTATTTATGATTAGATGCACTGGCTGTTAGTGTGAATAAGTAATGTTGCTATCATGTTGTCATCTGATATATGTATAGGAATGCCAGCTGTATACTCGTATAAGACATATAGTGTTGGTCCTAGTAGACTACCTTGTTGGACTCCGGCCTCCATTTTTAGAATATCGGAGCATTCCTCAGCATACTTGGTATAGATATATCGGTTTTTGCTGTAGCTTTTTAGAAGTAAGTAGAACTCTAGTGGAAGGTATTGTCTTAACTTGTACAGTAGCCCTTTGTGCCATACGCTATCAAAAACCTTTGCAACACGCAACTATTTTTGTTTGTCAGTTTCAGTTGTTATGATCAAAAAGATACATACTTAGAAACTAATTTTACAAATGAAATGATACTTATTAACACTGACACAAAAGAAGAAAGGTATTTAATAAAAGTAAATGTAAATAAACGTAATCTTGATGAAATGTTTATTGAAACGGAAAGACCTATGGAATCGAGTGTTAAAAGTTAGATTAAACTTACTTTTTAAAATCTAAAACCATTTAGCTATACTCCAAGAAGGTTGTCTTATGCAGAAAAAGAAAATTTAATTGAAAATGAACAGAATTTAAACAAAAGTCTAGTTCACATAAGAACTATGGCCGAAAAGAAACAAAAGAAATTGCAATCATATAATGAAAAGTACGTAAATAAGAGACGTAAAAAAGCAACGATGTATAAGGAAGGTCAATGTTATGGTTAGCAATTTCGACTCATCACAAGGAATATCTTAAACATTATTACCTAAATTTAAAGGTATCAAGGTAACAAAAGTTTTGCGAAACGACCGATATTTACTACGAGACGTTGAAGGGTTTCAACAATTAAGGACGCCTTATAAGGCAGTTTGGGCTATTGCCAATATTAAACCATGGTTTTTAAATCAAAGAACAAAAAAAAGACAAGAAATGTAGGTCTCAACCTCCAAAATAGTTTCTTTTAAGCACTACATGATCGGGACGACCTTATTGTCTAGAAGGCCGAATTGTAGCAATCTTGATTATGATGTCAGTATATTAGTAGTTTATAAAGAATTATTAAATATAATTATTACTATTTTCATTACCCTTAGGTTTTTTAAAAATAGTATTACAATTACTGTGATTACATTTAAACCTACTAGTAAGTATATTGACAACATTGTAATATCGAGAAGTGGAAGAAGCATCACTGATTTATAAGTGAGCATAATAAAAGCGACCGTCAACGAAGCAAGACGTTTTCTCATTTGTACTAAACTATATACTTGTCTCATCTCAATGGGGCGGCCCCCGTAAACGACAGCAGTATGTAAAGAGAGGTTTCTCCAGATTTGGTAACAATTCAGATAAAAAATAGGCATATCTACCATATGTCACGGACTTATGGGTAAATTTACGAAGCTCGCTTCGCTACAATGGGATCTAAAACCGCTAGCATATATTGCGTCATTACTTGAGTACCACCATGTTTGGTAACGAGATTCGCTGCCTTCCGATTCTACAGCAATAGTTTAATGGTCCAATATAGCTCCTCTCTGACACGGATAACTTTTTGGCCAATGAATGCATTAACTAATTCTAATAACTTGGATCCCTTCCTATATGATTGCCGAAGTCGACGACTCTTTTTTATACTTAGCAACCACAATATCTTTGACACGATGCCGACTAATCTAAAAAATGTATTTGCAAACTTCACCAGATACATATCTTCTGCGGTGCTAGGGCATTTAATAGTCCACCTTGCACTGATTGTTAACCGCAACGAATCAGACTTCTTGATAATTGTCATCTGTCAGCTCTTACTGTCTTAAAGTACGCGCTGGCTTCCCACTAGCGACTTTTTTAAGTATGAACACTTAAATGGGGGCACAACTAAGTCATTATCGTGCATGGCAGTTTTTAAACGGTAATGGAAGTTCTTCTGTTTGGTAAATGACCCATCAAATTCGCCTCAAAGTTTTTAAATACATTTTAATACATTTGGCTATTGCAGCTCTACTTGTAAATTTTGCGGCCGCCCTAAATAGCGGTGGTGGTGTCAAAGTGCATAAATAATGCACTGCAACGAATCGCGGGCTTCTTAGTAGCTTCGGCTTTGTCTAGCTGTATAACGCATTCTACAATGTCAGTGAATGCGCATATTCTTATCTACACTATCTTTGATCTGATGTTTTATACTTCAAAATATATACGATTTGTTTACTAATTATTTTTATATTTGCTGTAATTTATCCCTATATTGCGACATACATATAAGCAACATTGTAATAAATACTTTTAATCTCTGTTGATACTTTCAATAGACTCAGTCTCGCACTATCAACCCAATAGAAAACACCTTTCTTTACCTCCTAAATCGACTTAGTTACGGGGGCTCACCCTAAAATCTACACTTTTACTTTGTAGTCAACTCGTGCAGTTACCTATTACTGCCATAATTTGTGTGAAGAACATATCAGCATACACGAACACGAGCACGGTCATTTTAATGATAATAAAAACCAACTTTTTTCATTTAAGAAGTGTCCACCACTGCTCTCACCACACCCATGGCGAGCCTTATCCGGAAGGAAAATAACGAATGGACAACTAGCTGCCACTAATCGCTTGTCATCGCCACTTTCCTGGCTCCAGAGATACAAGGAATCTAAAATTCCCCACCACGAAGGCATATAATGGGCGGTAAACTCATTTGCACCTTACAAATATTATATATTGTTAGATTTTTTTTTCATTTTATTTATCGAATTTTTTCTTTTATGAAACTAACAATAAGTTTTTAAATCTTACATACTAGTAAGGTATATATTTCCTTTCCCAATGCTCGGAAATTATTTATATTTTCAGATTTTCACATTATTAACATAATAATTATGTAAAATTTAAAATATTTTGTTTATTTTCATATATTAAAAATATAATTTTTTTTCAGACGAATATGTCATCTGTTGGGATGATTTTTAAGTTTGCGCAGATATATTTTGCTTAGCCTTATAACCTCTTCTGCTAACGTGCTTGTGTAGTTGACATTTTTGCTAACGTACTTGTGTAGTTGGCATTTATCACGGAGCTCCGGTAATAGTTCTCAAGGCTTTCCATTGTATCCGTTCCAACTTTTCAACCTTTGTTAGTGCAGAAGTTCCCCACATCTCTATACCATATGTTCATATTGGTTTTAGCAAAGTCTTATATAGCAGCACTTTATACTCGAGTAGTCATGTTGATTTTTAATTAAGCATCCAGTACAGGCTTACCATTTTAAATTTTATGCTGATGACTTTCGTATCGATGTGCTTACGCCAGGTATGTAAGTCTTCTATCTAAATGAATGCCAAGATTGATTTCATTGATTTCATTGATTTCATTTGATATTAAAAGAAGGGCAAGTGTCTTTCCTTATGTGATGAATGTGATATGACGAATTTGGATTCATTGACTTTTATTCTCCATGTTGTAAGCCATGCATCCAATGCATCAAAATGATTATGTAGGATAGTTGTTGCTGTTCTAGGATTTTAGTGTACACACATTATCGTAGTGTCGTCAGCGAATGTTGACGTCATTGTCTGGCTTGTCGTTGGCATATCGGATTTGTACAATATATATCAAACAAGACCTAGGACGCTGCCCTGTGTTACCTCTGTGGTTATACTGCAAGGTCGAGAGAGGAAGTATTTTTGCTTTACGATAAATTCTCTATTTGTGAGGTAGTTTGCAATAGGAGGTGTGTGTTAGTTGGCAGAAGTCTTGTGATCTTATGAATTACAACCACGAGCCAAACTTTATGGAAAGCTTGGGCAACATCCAAGAACAATGCAGTGCAGTACTGTTTTTCTCAAAATATTTTTTAATAAAAGAGACAATACTTTTGAACTTTTTCGATTGTACTGTGTGTGTTTTGCTCTAAATCCGAATTGATGCTGAGGCACAAGAGAGCTTTTTTACATTTTTTACTGTGGTATTGTGGGAATTATGCTTAGGCATGTGTATTGCTGTGACCATGATGGTGGAGGGTGAGGGAAGTTTCGTCCATTGTTTTGTCGGTTGAACAACGCAGAGTTTACTGTGTTTGCCGAGTATGTACTCACTATCGATTTTAGTTTCGCTTTAGTGTTCATTTCAAAAATATTATAAGCAGTTTGTGTGCGGTATAGTTTATTTTCGCTCCGCTTTGAAGCTACCTAAATTTCAAACTAAAAAGTGTTAAATACGATAGGATGTTTCATTGGTACTTTTGCTCACTAGCGTTTAAGTGGTGATATTGGTCTGCCTTTTAATTGATATTTAAGTGATAAACATTCAAAATAAAATTGCAACTAAAAGTAAAACGGTCAATACCAATAAATTTATAAACAGGTAAGTTCACCAAAATTAATGTTTAGCATAAGATAACTCAAATATTTGAAGAAACAGCAACAGGCATATTAAATTAAAGTGGCTCTCTCTTCAGCACATTCTCTCCGCAGCGGCTGGGCAGAACCGTCCCATAATGTGGCGATCGCTAACGAACAACAAAAACTTCCAACTGTGCATACCGTTCTGAGTGAGCAAATCAACTTACAAGAAGCTTTTACAAAAAGCATTAACAGTTGTGTTAAAGGGCATTGAACCGGGCTTAGATCTCAGCGAAATAAAGCAGTCTTTAGAAGCGACAGACTTCGACGGAAAATCTGTATTCAATATCTTAAATCGAGAAAAAGTACCGAAACCCACCACTCTACTGTCTAGAACTAGAGCCTTCACCAATGAAGCTTAAAAAATGTGAAAATCATCCGATTTACAACTTGCAATATCTTTTGCATAGTAAAATCACGATAGATGAACCTCGGAAAAGGAGTGAACCAATCCAATGTCAAAACTGTCAAGAGTTTGGGCACATAAAAGCTTATTGCGAGTTGCGAAGGATTTGTGTTTTCTGTGGCGATCTCCATGCATCATCCTGTTGCTATTCACCCAAACAAGACATTTTAAAAATATGTAGCAACTGTGGAGATTCACATATTGCTCCCCAGTACACGTAGAAGTTAAAGAAAAAATGCGTGAGTGTAAAAACACAAACTGATCATTTAGAAAAAAATAGTCTAATCACTTGCACAAACTCTAAACCAGTTTATATTTTCAATATGCAGGAAATGATGTGAAAACAATTTCAAATCCTCCAGATGCTAATGTCAAAAAATTAACAATCTTAGAAACTGTCACTGGAATGCAAACGACGTTAGCCAGTACAAACTTGAGTTCTCCACTTTTCTACTGTGCAAAAACATTGATATTCTGCTCATTTCGGAAACCCATCTAACTACTAAAAATAATTTTAAAGTCAATGGATGCCAGCTCTATGACAAAAAACATCCAGACGATAAAGTATGTGGTGGCACTGGGATCCTTATTAAAGCCAGATTAAAACATCACCTAATCGAAGATCATTGCAAAAACTTCCTCCAAACTACATCCATATGTCATGAAGATATGGTGAGCAACATAACAATTTCCTCAATATATTTTCCTCCATGGTTTAAAATAACTTCTCAACAGTTAAATGACTTCTTCAATATCCTTGGACATAGATTTCTTGTCGCTGGAGGCTACAAAGCCAAACACACGCACTGGGGTTCAAGACTTATTACCGCCAAAGATAGGCAACTCTTTGACGCAATTCTTCGAGACCGGAATATGGATTTTATATCAACTGGAAAACCTACATACTGGTCGTCTGACAGTAGAAAAATACAGGATTTAATAGACTTTGGCATTACTAAAAATATTAGTCGAGCTCAGCAGAAGCTTGTTATGACCCCTCCTCTGACCATTTGCCAGTTACCTTGACCCTTACCTCTCAGCCTCCAATAGAAGCGAAACCAGAAAATTTAACCAATCGATTAACAAACAGGTTGAAATTTAGGAAATATGCCAGAGCGTACATCCAACAAAACGTAGACCTTAAAACCATAACAGAATGGACATAAAACAATATTCAGTTATTTTTAACCTTAATTTTATATTGAATTAATACTATTGAGATTAACGATGCTCCCTAAAAAAGCTAATTGGTCTGTAGAAGGATAAGAACAGAGTGGAACGGCGCCGAATCGCTAAAGGATACGAGTAGGCGGACTCCACAAGAAGGGGTTCTATCTCTTCCTTTGGCTACTCGGTCTCCACCAAATCTTAGAGCAATTTGACGGTAAAGACCCGTGGCGTATGCTGATGTAATTGCCATAGTTACAACGGGAAAATGCATGTCGAATCTCAGCGACGGATAACAGTATGGAATAAACGGCATTTGCTGACCCAGATCCCAAAAGCATTTTCAATCAGTCGTCGAGCTCTAGACAAACACATAACATTTTTCTTTGTCAGAAGATAATGATCGACCAACATGTGGTCGCATTAATTGGTGTTTTAAAGAAATTCTTCATCACCGACAATGTAATGTGGGAACTTTGTATTGCTGTGAGGTAATTCTTTATATTCCGGCAATTATTAAGAAGAGCATTGCCGAAGTCTGTGCGACATAGAATGCCACCTGTTAAAAACAACATTTAGTATTATTATTATATTTAGTATATTTATATCCGACTATGAACCGTATGCGCCGACATTGACCTAAATGAACCTGTAAGCAGATGCAGCCAGTAACACTAAAGAAAATATTTTCTTGTAGTTGTACTACAATGATCCACTATGCGTAGGAGCTTGTATCACACAATGCTTTCCATCTATAGACATTCTGGTATAATTATGGAAGCTCTCTAAATCACAACGTTTCGTTCACTAAATGCGAAGCATCACCAAATCTCTCACGATTTCTGAATAATTCCCGAACCCACCAACGTTGGCTCGTATTTCACCGTATTTCCACACATTATAAACGCTTCAGACATAAAAATATAGTGTGATATTATTGCTGCTCACATTCTATTCATATTTTTATAATTTCGATTATTTGCAAATTTAGCAATCAGCTGTTTATTCTTTAAAATTAATTTCGAATTTAGGAACGCTTTCAATTTCACGCTGATGCTCAACGAAAGTACACGCCAAACTAAGCCAATATTGAAAATGCACCTCTAAAATATTTTGCCTTGAAACGAATAGTAGTCATCCTGTGTATATCCTCATTTCGTGCTCTTTAATTCGTTCGCTGTGCCTCTCAACATAGGTTTTCCATCAGATTTCAATGAACACATAAGAAGTTGCTTATTCCGTTCAACCTAGCGGATGGGATCCGCTTAATAATGAATCAATATGTGCAGCGTTGCCCAATACCCTGGATATTGTTGTGCGTTGGATTTGGTACCCACCACGCCAAATCAAACATCATTGAAAAAGTTTACTAACCTCATTTGAGAAACGAATATTCTCCATGAAATTGAATTGAACTTATTGAGATTATTTTGCTTAAGTTCTATAAACAGAAACAAATAATTTTGACTTTCATTTGATGCAAATTTAAAATAGATATTTGGTTACTTTAAATTTCAATGTCACTACTTACAGAAACGTCAAAAAAATCAATAAGTTGGTTCAGCCAAGTGTGTTGCAGTAATGCAGAATTGTGACGCAGTGCTGTCTTCTGTACACCTGTTGTTATTCTTAAACGCTGTATTGGATGAAATATACAAAGTAGATAATGAAAAGTAACTCATATCGTCATATTAATTGAATCTCACCTTAATTTTATGATCTGGTTGTTTATGTATTTCGATCACTAATGATATCATCTCTCTATTTTTATTTGTATTTTGTGTTGATTTGGTTAATCCTGCGGGAACCTTGTAGAATGTAGACTTCATATACTCCGCAATGTCTGCACCAAAATCTTGAAACCCAAGTGTATAATTCGCTGGCAGAAGTCCTTAAAATAAAATAGATATTTAAATATTAAAATATTTTAAGACAAAAGAAATAATATGGACATCAAATTTTTAAAGTTTATTAAGTAATCGGGAGTAGTTTTACTATTATGAAATAGTACAAAAGAAGTTCTAATAAATTTAATAACATAAAACAAATAATTATAATAAAAAAATATCGATCCATCAATTCAGACGCACCCAAGAGATAATTTGATGAGGATGAGATAACTGTGGTGGAGGCCACATCAAACGTCAAAAAAGTTTTTGATTTATATTAAACTCTACCATTCCAAGGCGACCCGGCCCCTCTTCTCTCCACATACGGTAGAAATATAGTCATAAACCAGGAATGCGCTCCGTGAATTTGTGGTTCCATCATACATGTAAGCGCCAATGTTAATGTTAGGATTTGATCACATACCTTAGTAAAAAAAAATGTTGAGTTAAAAATATTTTTAAAAGGATGTGAAATTGCAGTAAGCGTAGAAATTAATTCCATGAAATACTTGTTACCATAGGTATACAAGGCCCATGATAACTTGAAACTTTTTCACCCCTATAACAAGTAGACTCACGGTTTGCCGTCAAGGGAACAATCCAGAGTTACTTTTAGGGAGCGTGGCAAAAACCTTTTTTCACTGACGGCTGAAAACTGAAAGAGGAAGTGGATCTGGTTGGCTCCGAATGAAAGTGCCAGATGCTTCTTGACTATGAGAAGTATGTCAATGGTATTCCAATCGCAAGCGTTTGCTATACTGACAGTAGCGGACTGGGTAATTGAGAATAAAAAAAACGCGTTAGCCACTTCAAAGATTATCCAAGAATGTAAGTCAAGACTTAATTCCGTCGCAAAGTAGGATTTACTTGAAATTATTTGGGTTCCGGGACACTGCGATGTACGGAGGAACGAAATAGCTGATGCATTGGCAAACTGGTCCAATGGCACCAAATTATTGGCATGAGTTTAGCAGCGGGTCAAGAGCCATGTGAATAAGATTCACAAGGACCGATGCTGGAATTCAGTTGCCTTCAGAGCAATGAACTGCTTCCTAGAGAGCTCAAACAAGAGAATTGCAGACTTTCTTTCAACATTATGAAGGAAAGATCTTCGATCATTTATAGGGCTAATCACGGGGCACAATCCATGTGGCCATCATATGGTGACCGTAGGCATCATCGACAGTGTATCTGGAGGGAGAACAGGATGGCACAGAGCATTCCCCTGCTTTTGCCCTATCTTTGCTAGAAAGAGTAGGCGCATATTAGGATCAGATGTATTGGGAATGGACAATGTACATTCCTTATTCCTGAACAGACTTCAAAGTTTCATTAATTAATTTAAACGTTGCGCTGCCTGAATGTATTAAGACTAATGTTAATTCCATTTTTGAAAAGTTTAGCCTCCCGCAGCCCCAGAGTTGCATTCTGATAGAACACCTTCAATATCACTTTATTCTGCGGCTGGAAGTTACTCTGGATTTCCCGCGATTCGGAAGGTCATTTACATTTTTTGCTCCATCGCAGTGCTTTACCCAGTTCTTAACGAAGTATTCCGCCTTCTGAACTGTTTTAGCTTTTTAGCATACGACATTTTTCATCCTTTTGGGTGTATGCATAAAAACAGGGCCTCATATCTCTTCGCGTAATTACGTCAGATCCTCTCTCTGAATGAAGTACCTCACTTTAATGAGCTGAGATATCATTGGCATTGGCATATAAACAAATAATCTCAATGTGCGAATCAGATAAGATGTACACCTTAACTATGAATTATCTACATTTCTCTCTTGTTGAAAATACTGTTATGATTTTCACCAAACTATGCACAGACCACACGTCCCAATGTTCTAATAAGAGCACATATTTTCAAAGTAGATAAATTTGTTCTTCAGATTTGATTCTTTCAATCCAGTTGGAGTATGGAAAGTATGCGCATTGCTGGTGGAATTGGCTTGCTCAAATAGCTGTTCAAACTACATTGCATACAAATAACTTAGTTTTTAAACTATATTATTTTGATAGAACGAAGTGTATGGTAACATATTTTGTCAGTACTTCGATTTTCACCGAATTTGATTAAGACTTCTTATAAAATTTTAAGAAAACAGACATTTGGTTATTGAGATATGCTATTTTCAAAGAATATACGCACGATAAGCATGCGTATATGTTGGTCCTCTGGTTGCAACAGGACAACCTTAAAATGCATCGACCAGCAGTAGTCAGAGTAGAAGAATCGATGGCAAAAGGAGTCTGGCGTTCATTTCACCGTCCAAAACCTTGCGGTTTGGTGACATCCGCAAATCGACGGGCTTAAGTGAGGCCGGTGTCAAATTGTACCTAAGGTACACAAAGGAGCGGTTTGCACCGGAAGTGCCAAACTAAAGGGTTGTGGATAGTGTAAAGACCACACCACCTACAAATGTCTGTAAAACCAAAATTGGGTTTGGACAAAGGAACTGCGTAGTGCGTAGTCCCTAAAATAATGTAAGGAGTAATGCTCTCGGCGAGTCTGAGCTATATATGTGAAGAGTATAATCGAAGAAGACACAGGAAAAGAGATTTTGTTGGTATACTTAAGCAATATAATATGTGAAAGCAACAGTAGATGTCATTGTTAATCTTTAGAACTACGATATTAACTACGATTACTTAATTGGGTGCACAAGAAAATATTTTGTCAGTAGAAACTGTTTATTTTATAAAATCGAAAAATTGTATACAAATACTTTAACCTTCAACTATAAAAGATTATCACTTCTTGGTATAAAAATCAGGGATTAAAAATGCTGAAATATTTTCGAAACCCATGCTTATGCTTCTGCTGCGACTTTCGCAAAAATTTTATTGAAAAGTAGGCGCAGCAGCACACGATCGCCTTCTGCTGTTTACTGCTTTGCTATGCTGTGCTGATGCAAAATGAAAAAGCAGCAGCGAACGAATTGGCTTTTGCTGTTTATTGGGGTGCTGTTCTGAAATATACAAAATGAAAAAGCAGCAGCAAGCAAACTGATTTTACTGTTTATTGCTTTTCTGTGATGACTTTTGGTAACTCAAAATATCATATACGTTCTTTCAACTTTATATAAATAAAAAAGTATGTAATTCAATTATTAAAATAAGTAGCAAACAAAATTACAAACGCTCCAAAAATTAAAGAATTTAAAAGAAAAAATACATTAAAGTTATTAAAAATACAAAAAGTTATTAAAAATACATCAAAGCTTATAAAAAAATATTTTTAATTTCATTCCAATGCTTCGTCTTCTTCAAATAAAGGTAAATTGTTAATGGCATCGTCCAAATATGATGGACTCAATTTGACCAACAATTTCAATTCAATTTACCAATGCAGTTTCATAAACGATTTATATTCTCTGATAGGATTGTTTTTCAAGGTTGAAAAAGCACGTTCGATTGTCACTTAAAAATAAAATAAGTGTTAAATTCAGTTATTACTTCTATCAAGATAAGCCAATAAGTTTACCTGCGTCCGTGGATTAGCGAAACAAATTTTACTCAGAGAATGTAACTCGCGATCGTTATATACTTTTTCCTTGCAAAAGTTCAATGCATTGGTATGACTTCCCCAAAATTGAAGTTGCAGCCTTACAATCCTGGTACTTACATCAATAGTTGCATCATTAGATTCAACAGTATTTACCCCATTGGTTGGGGAAGCTTTTATTTGAGCAGAGTAAAATTTCTGAATGTCTTCAACTTGGACTTGGATGGACAGAGCGATCTCTGTTTCAAATATTAGCAAGTTGACAGCCTCCACGTGGCGCCACCTGGGTGGATATCACAGCATCCGCTGGATATTGAGCAGCGAGTCTTCCCTGAGGTTAACAGGATTGTGCGTAGGGTTTGGGAGCCGCCATAAAAAAAAAACGACACCAGTGAAGAAGAAAAAACAAGCCTCGGATGAAAACCCTCTTAACGTTGACGACCACAGCAAAATGAAAAAGGACAATGCTTTAAGGATATGAACCTGAAATGTCCGGACCCTCAATAGGGAAGGTGCCTCTATTCAATTGGCGAACGCCCTCGACAAAATAAGGGATGATGTAACCGCCATCCAGGAAATGAAATGGGCAGGGCATGGTTCCTCTACGCGAGCGAGCTACGATATCTACTATAGCTGCCATGCGGAGAAGCGCGAGTTCGGATGTGAATTTGTGGCAGGCTTCAAACTATGGTCTCCAGGTTGACGACCATGAACGAAAGGCTTGCCACGATCCTACAAATGTATACTCCTATAGATGAAAAAGCCGATATCAACAAAAAATTTGCCAATGCATAAATTTCGATTCAGAACTAATGACTGCACCATACAGCTGCTCCATAGAATTGTTTCAGCATTCAAGGAAAAAAGTCCTATGGACCGACTGGTAATAGACACCACAGTATGATCCAGTTGTCAGCAGGTATCTATAAGATGACGATGTAAGGTCGGGTATTTGTTACTACTCAATAGTACAGCATTTGAACTTTGCACTCCTATCATGGTCGGGGTAAGGGCTGAAAGAAGGTGTTATGCGATCCGTGCCGAGGATAAGCCAGTTTGGGGGCCCTTTTCTCAAAGATAGCCCAGTCTCTAACGTGAGCTTACGGATACATGGCGCCCTCCGTAATAATTAGTCTTACTTGCGTAGTTCGGAGCTATGCGCAGGCGAACATATTTTCTCCGACGCTCGTGGGTCCAACAATGATTACAAATAAAAAAAAATGAAAAATTAGCCAAGAAACCTAAGGGGTCTGGTCCTCCGATTAATAGAAGGGTCCAGACGATCCGTAGAGCAACGGTATTGCCGAGCTCAAAACAATCCTCTAAAAAGACAATGGCGAAGGCTGGTCCGAGTAGTGCAACAACAAGTGTTGGTGCCAGAGAAAAGGCTACGGCTATCTCTAGTAGAGTGGTCACCGGAACAACCAGTAAAGTCAAAAGCCAGCGAACAGCGACTGACAATAAGGTTTGTGAAGATCAGGCCAAACAGAGAACTATTTGCTTTTGGCAAATGGCAAAAAATCGATATCTCCAACCCAGCGAGAGCGGGTTATCATGCGAGGCGTATCGGCGCGAGGATATTAAGAAAGACAGACCAGAAGGTGCCCACAGACGAGGAACTCAGAAAAGAAGTAAGAAGTTCCATCGAGTGGGCAAAGGCGGTCTACCCAGATTTCCAACTCGGCCATGTACATATCCCGGAGCCAAAAAGACAAAGGGAGACAACAAAGAGAGAGACAAAAAGACAACGAGGACACTAAGTCGGCGGAAAGAGAAACCGCAAAGTGTCACTTCGAGAAAAACATTCGAGAAAGTCGCTAAAAACCGCATTAAAATATGCGTGTTTGATATGGGAACCCCTGAAGGGAAAAATCCACGAACACAATGGAAGTGGGTACAAGCCGCCGTAGCCAAATTATTCTTAAAATTACTGGCAAGTAATCCCGATCCTCCACCGGCATTAGGGCCAGATCAAGATGATCGCTTGCGATCGGCGGAGCTGCATAAGGCTCCCATCTCGGAAGTAGGGGAAGTGTACTCGGGCGCCAAATTATTAGCGGTCAATAAGGAAGAAATTTCATATCGTTCGAGAGCGAGAGTTTGGATCCGGGCTACACCCGATGACTCCGAAACAACCATGAAGGGCGACTAACCCGGAACTCCCAACAAATGAGTGGAGATTTATTAAAATTGAAAATGGTAGCGCAAAAATGGATGCAGGGGCAACGAAACGTTATTAAATAAAGAATCAGTTGAACCGATTGCGAAATGCGACTACTTAATACTATATGGATTCGGCAAATGTGAAGGTGAAACCTTATAAAGCTGACACCGAAGCCGTTGATTGTCTCGTGTCAACAGGCGAATCGAAAACAAATGACGAGATTGATAACGAGCTAGAGACAATGAATGTCCATAGCTAGAGGAGCGAAGATAGGTACATATCTTCAGGTACTGAGCTAAGCAGGGCCCTGAAGAAAATATACTCAGAGAAGGAGCTAGAATGCTACACGCAAGAAGATGCAGACGCGACCAAATGAAACTCCTACAAATAAACCTCCACCACAGTAAGACAGCTTTGACTGCACTCCTGAATCGACTGGCAGAACGCCAGCCAAACTTTGTCCTCATTCAGGAGCCGTGGATGAGTGGAGGAACAGTGTGTGGAATGAGGACTCCAGGGAATAAGGTACACCGCCAATAGTGCAAGTAAAATTAGGGCGTGTATATGTGCTAAAGCAGAACTTAATGTTTTCATGATTACATATGAAGAGCATAATTACAGAAATGAGAGACCATGCAACGGTCAGCTGGGAAACTAATGTAATTATCTACCGGCTGGCCTCCATGTAACTCGCCCATGATGACCCAGAGCCACTACCAGCGGAACTACTAAGGAAACTAATAGCGAACATCGAAGCTTCCGGAGTGGGTCTTATACTGGGGGGATGCCCACCATGCAGTAGTTACATGGAGGCCAGCCGGTAGATAATTACAGTAGCTGTGACATCAACGAACGGGGTGAGTTACTTTTCAATTATATTATTAGGAGGAAGTTACTGCTTTATAATAGGGGAAATGAACCCACGTTTATAACGCGCAATCTTCAGAAGGTTCAGATATTACGTTAGTTTCTGAAGAATTATTCGAAAAGGTTGTACAATGGAAGGTGCTATAGGTTGTCTTCCACGATGAAACGACCTAAACAATTACATATAGGAATCATAGAAGGACTATCTTGGCAGAAGTATTATCTTCCTAAATATCCACCACAAATTCCTAACAATGCTGAGTCACTATATAATCTTGCCAAGTTACTCACTAACTCGTGCATGAAAGCGTGTCCTAAAAGCTATAATAGAGGTAAAAGGGCAACCCCTGGTGGTCCTCTGAACTTAAGAAACTAAGAAAGGACTCTAGAGACCAGTTCAATAAAGCGAAGTCCTCTTGGGACCAAAGCGACTGGAACTGTTATCACGACAAGCTAAGAATATATATAAAATGGAATTGAGAAAACTGAAAAGAACGCCTTGGAGTTCCTTCTGTGGTGATATTGAAGGCACCACAAAGGCATCTCAACTACGCAAAATTCTCTCAAGTTCCACTCCAACAATAGTATCATGTGTTTAAATCTATTGTTAAATAAGCACTTTCCCGACAACCTAAAAATGGGTATAATGGTATGTGCACATAATACTAGGGCAAAGTCCGACATTATAAATATCATTTCTGCGACTAGTATCACGTGGGCCGCAAAAACTTTTAAACCTTTTAAGTCGCCGGTACCGGACGGGATCTTCCAGCTCAACTGCAGTATTCAATAAACTATATTATGGAATGGTTAATAACTATTTTCAAAATTGCGTTGTTTTTAAATCATATTCCCTCACTATGGAAAGAAGTAAAAGTAGTCTTTATCCCAAATGTGGGGAAAAACTCTCATGTTAGTCCAAAAGATTCCAGGCTATATTCATTTTTATTGAAAAGTCCCGAGAGATTAATAGAAACATACGAGTATATCAGGGAAAAAAATAACTGCAACTCAAATGGCGATTTCACAACACGCGTTCTGTAAAAGTAAATCTACAGCAACAGCTCTAAATTTGCTAGTAACAGTAACTGAGAAATCAACGGAAGACAAAGAATACACATTGAGGGCGCTTTTAATAATATCCTACAAAAGGCAATAACCGATGCACTGACGGAGTTGGGAGTCCCTGGAGCTTAGAGGAGAGAAGAACCCACGTTGTTTTCTATACGGACGATATTGCAATCTCGTTAAGAGGTAAATTCCCCAATACGCTTAGCGAAGTGATCCAGAGCACATTAAATGAGGAGTGGGGACCGATTTTGATGTACGGTATTCTAGTATGATGGCCGGCTCTTCATAAAAGCCATGTTGTGAAAAACTTGGAACTTATTGAGAGAGCAACTGGTTTCTGTATGAGCGGAGCTCTCAAAACGACACTTACAGCAGCACTGTACAATATGTTAGACATTCTGCCAATTGACTTGTATGGTAAGCACTTGCAGTCAAATCAGCTCTTAGACTCAGGGAACAATTTCCTATTATTCCCGATACTACAGATTATTGTAATCTATTACAGCTGAAAATTTATGTAATTTCTTTACTACTACATTCCCCTCAAAGGAGGATTGGAATAATGGAATCATGAAAAATGAGAATAAAATTAGCATTTACACTGACGGTTGAAAACTTAATGATCGTGTGTGTGGAGGTGTATATTCTGAAAAGCTGTGCGTCAGTTTATCCTTCCGCTTGCCGGACCATTGTAGTGTACTCTAAGGAGAGGTAATAGCAATAAGAGAGGGTATGCTACATAGAAAAAAAATCCTCTATCCACTAGGGATTTATATATCTACTCGGACAGTCACGCGGCCATAAAATCGCTGGAGGTAGTAAGACACTCGTCGAAAACCGTAGTACAATGCCATAAAGTATTAATTGAATTATATGAATACCTAAATATAAACCTGGTCGACAGAATTCCACCTAGCTGTACCCTCCTCGCGGGTGCCAACTGGGCAATAGGCATCACGGTTTGCAGTGCTGTTGCAGGGTCTACCTGATTTGCAGCAATGCAAGATGAATATATGAACTCCCTTCTTCCCTCTTGGCGGAGAACTATATATGTTGGCCCAATAGGTGATGGAGGAGCTAGTATAAAGATCATTGCTAATAAGGTACCTGACGGCAAGTATAAAACGTTAGGGATAGAGGCTTCCCGAAACAAAAACTCAAAATGAAGGTCGATAATGTAAAGAAGCGGGCTGGGATATCAGCCCAAACGTCGGTGGCAGAAGTGGTTACTACCACCGGCGGGCACAGTGAAGCCGCGGTAAGAGTACACGACCGAACATAGCACCAAAAACGACCTGACTCAGCAGGAGTAGGAATGGTTGGCTTGAGCTAAGGAGGAAGTTGAAAAAGGCCGGACAGCGAAAGCGAAGGAAGTGTAATGATGGTGCTGTGAAGCCAATCGTCAAGCACGATATAAAACGACCGACAAAGTCCAAAGCAGCGACGGCGGCCAATGAGATTGCCAAGAAACACTTAATCGTGGCGCTCATAGACCGCAGTAACCCGCTGGGACAAATGACGCAAGAACGGTAGAGATCGGTGGAGATGAAGCTGCTGGAAACCCTATTTCCAAAAACGTACACAGACCCCAGCGCACCTATGCCAACATTTGACGGAGCAGGATGGTTTGGCGGCGTCAAAATTATTAAATGCAAAGACGATCCGTCTCTAAAGTGGGTAAAGGAAGCTGTAAACACGCTTCAATGCCTGTGGGAGGAGGCTTTGCTTGAAATTGTCGATCGCAGCTGCATTCCATCGGTACCGAAGGCGAAAGTGCTCATACCGCGCCTGGTGCAAACTGAGGCTGCTCTGCTACTCTTACAACGACAGAATCCAGACGTGCCGAGGAGCGACTGGAAGGTGCTAAAGTGTGGCTAAACCAGCGAATATTGAGGGAAGCCAGAATTGCATCCTGCAGATCAATAAGGCGGCAGAAGATATACTCTACCCACGGTTTCGGAAGATGGCGTGGGGAGTTGGTAGCGTGTACCTTCGCCTCAAAAAACGGAACCCGGGGGATGATAACCAAAACACGCTCGAGACGGGGAGGTGGAAAAAGATCTAGGCCTGGAAGAGGTCTTGACAGCCTCCCTGAACTTACGGGATGTGGAGAAGGGTGACCTGGAGGAAGCATCCAACCCCGTGAGGGAGCCGGTGCCGCATGCTGAAGGCTCTTCAAATCAATCTCCACAAGCGTAAACTCGCTTCAGTCGAACTTCTCAATATGGAGGAAGTCGGTTGCGATTTGGCTTTGGTCCAGGAACCATGGATAGCCTCGGGAAACGTGGTTTCCGGCTTAAAGTCACAAAAGTACAATACCTATATCCCAAGTGTGACAAATATAATATAAATTCTTATATTAATCTTAATCTCTCCACAGATGATCTAACGGTTGTGGCCGTGAAAGCCGGCAAGGATGAGCTACTAATCTTTGCGTCTTGCTCAGAAAGTGCGAATAGCCAAGATGGAATCTTGGAAAGACTTTCGTAGCATTATAGAAAATACGAACGTGCCGGCTAGGTTCAGGAGACTGATTTCTAAGAATCCGCTAATGCCTAAAAGCAATAGAGACTAGACTGACAGCTGTTAGGAATCCCTCGAGGACCCTGTCAGTACACATTTCCCGGGCTTTACACACACTGTAGATCTCGAGATACTGTGAACGACAAACAAATGTCATTACAATAAATAAAATATAATGGGTAATAAATTCCTTTGACCCACTTAATTCACCGGGTCTGGACGGAATCTTCCCAGCCATGCTCCAAAAGGACAGCCATCTTTTGGTGCCATGGCTAATAACGATTTATACGGGTTGTTTAGAGTTCAACTATGTGCCTGCTTCGTGGAGAGAGGCAAGGGTTGTATTTATACCGAAAGCAGGTAAAAGAAACCCTC
Organism: Clusia tigrina; assembly: GCA_920105625.2. Taxonomy (NCBI): domain Eukaryota; kingdom Metazoa; phylum Arthropoda; class Insecta; order Diptera; family Clusiidae; genus Clusia; species Clusia tigrina. The sequence goes on from OV050031.1 coordinate 139,487,594, forward strand.
CCTACTCAAAGAATACAGACCTATCAGCTTGACCTCATTCCTCCTGGAACCGTTACAGAAGATACTAGACGCATATATCAGGGACACAATTGCGCCAGACCATATGTCAAAAGCGCAACAAGCTTATACTAAAGGCAGATCCACGGATACTGCACTTCACTCGCTAGTACTGTATAACAATGTGACGAAGGATGCTATTTTGAATAGCATGGAAAAAATTAATGTAGAACCCGCTGTTTATCTGTGGATAAAGCAGCTTCTAGGTTGCAGAAAGATAAGAGCGGAATGGAAAGAAGCGGGGAGACTGCCGGCTACGGTGAATTCACTTACAGAACCTTCGGGCATAGCTCAATAGGCAGAAGGGGTTTGTGCAATACTGATACATGACTCCACTTTTAATTGGGAAAGAAGGTATCGAATTACAATCGAAGAGGAGGGGTGGCGTAAGAGCATAAGGCCCAGCCGAAAGACCTTTAACTTTTACACAGACGGCTCTAAAACGATGGATGGTGTGGGAGCGGGCATCTGCTGCTCAGAGTTGGGAATTAGGCAACCTATAAAGCTGCCTGACCAGAGCAGTATCTTTCAAGCGGAAGTCTTCGCTGTCAGGAAAGCCGCATAGCTAGCATACACCAAGACAGGAAATGACTCAAAAATAAACATATACATGGACAGCCAGGCAGTGATAAAGGCGATTAACGCATATAGGCTAGTCACAAATAGAAGACTGTATATCTATTGTGTACCTGGTCATAAGGGCATAGAAGGGAATGAAATAGCAGATGAGATTGCAAAAAGCGCTGTCTATTTACCACTTGAACAAGAAAACGACATACAGAAACCCCTTAAAGAACTATTCAATGAAACGGACGGACACCTGACTAGGCAGGTGGCACATTTTAAACACCTGCAAAATTGCAAAAGTTATGTAAGGTCAACGATAGGAAAGAAACGCGTTTTTATACTCGCGCTCTCACGAAAATACTGTAGAACTACTATCATAGATAATGACAAATGAAATTTACTGGCGGCACATGCACACAAGATAGGAATTACGGACAATGACGAATGTAGGAAATGTGGGGAGGTTGGAGTAAGGAAAACTCTAGAACATCTCCTTTGTATATCTCCTACGTTGTCAAAAACGCGCTTAAAATGCTTAGGAGTCCCACAATTTGGGAGATGGGAAGACATCTCAGGAATGGAGATGACAGCACTACTTAAATTCGCAAAAAGCGTTGACATCCTACGAGATGTCTACGGGAAATCTGCATAAAGGTCAGACCCCATCTGGTATCGCTAGGGACCAATCGGTCTATGCGTGGCTTTATGTCAGCCAGTTTAACCTAACCTTAATATAAACCTGTTATGTGCCGGGCAATAGAGATATTGAGGGTAATTGCAGGGTTGATGAGCTGGCTAGGGAGGGGACAACATTAACTATCCTTCCGGATAAAGTTCCATTACCAATGCCTTTACCAACATGCAAATTGCTAATAGATAGATACACTTTCGAAGTGGCAAATGTTAGATGGAGGCAGTTATCATCCTGCCTAACAATCGTCAAACTCGGCCGGCATGGAATCGCGGCCGTTCAAAACTGCTGTTGACATTTAATAAGCAGGATGTTAAATTTGTAATAGGGGTACTGACGGGTCACTTTTTGGTTGGTAGACATGCACGCAGACTGGGGGTACCCCACTATGACTTTTGTAGGAGCTACCAAGATGTCAAGGATGAGGAAACAGTAGAACACCTCCAATGTGACTGCATGGCTCCATACTGAAAAGGTTCTCCGCTCTTGGATAAGCAGTTCTTGACAATATTGAGGAGGTTTCCCGGATGAATCTAACAAAAGTGGCTAATTTTATCAAATCCACAGGATGGTTTAAGGAGGATCCGGAGGTGTAGGGAAAAAGCTCTAGTGGCCACAATGGGGCTTAAACAGGCCTAAGAGAGTTTTAGGACAACAATTCTACCTAACCTAACCTAACCTATTTTCACTTCAAACCTACCCACAAATGAAAAACTTCTGACATCGACGTTGCAATACTAAGCACTCATACACATCCAAAGGGTAGTAACTGCAACACTTAAAACCCACTTGCATGTTGTGGTCGCCCAATTGAGGTCACCATATTAGAAATGGTCGATAAAATCCACGGTATGAGATTGGACGATCAGTGAGTGAAGGTGCGAGAAACTTGAAGAGGCTTCAGGTTTATAACATGGATCAGTGAATTAAATTTTGCATAAATATTTGGATATAAAAAAGCTATCCGCAAGATGGGTGCCGCATTTCCTCATCATCATCATCATAATTGGCGTACAACCATTTCTGATCATTGCCGCGTTATCAGCCTTCGCCAGTCGTCTCTGCTTCGCGCACGCTGGCGCCAATTGGAAACACCAAGTGCAGCCAGGTCCTCTTGAACTTGGTCCTTCCAACGTAGTGGTGGTCTCCCCATCCTGCGTCCGCCACCCAGCGGCATCGATTCAAATACTTTTTTCGCCGGAGCACTTTCATCCATTCGCACAACATGTCCCAGCCAGCGAAGCCGCTGTGTTTTAATGCGCAGAACTATATCAATGTCGGCGTACAGCTCATACAGCTCGTTGTTCCATCTGATTCGATACTCTCCGTATACGCATATAGGACCATAGATCCTACGAAGAATTTTTCTCTCGAACGCCCCCAAAGCTCGCTCATCGTTGTTTGTCATCGTCCAGGTTTCGGCACCATAAAGCAGGACGGGAAGGATGAGGGTTTTGTAGAGCGTAATTTTTGTTCGTCGAGAGAGGGCTCTGCTTCTCAATTGCCTATTGAGCCCAAATCAACACCTGTTGGCAAGAGTGATTCTTCGCTTGATCTCCTTGCTGACATCGTTCGTGGTGTTGATGCTGGTTCCCAGATAAACGAAATCCTTCACAACTTCAAAGTTGTAGTCGCCAACAGTGACGTGGTGTCCAAGACGCTGAGACTCTTTGTGTGTTGACACCAAGTACTTCGTTTTGTCCTCGTTCACCGCTAAACCCACTCGCCTCGCTTCTCTCTCCAAGCCGGAAAATGCAGCACTCACGGCGCGGCTGTTATGGCCAATGATGTCAATATCATCAGCATACGCCGGTAATATGACACTCTTGTGGAAGATAGTGCCTGTGCGATTTAGACCTGCTGCACGTACGAATTTTTCCAACATTAGATTGAAGAAAAGACACGATAAGGAGTCACCTTGTCTGAATCCTCGCTCAGTAACAAACGGCTCGGACAAGTCATTACCGATTTTAACTGAGCCAGTGGTGGTGCTTAGCGTCATTTTGCACAGCCGAATTAGCTTAGCAGGGACGCCAAATTCAGATATAGCGGCGTATAGTTGACTCCTTACGATGCTGTCGAATGCGGCTTTGAAATCAACGAAAAGGTGGTGTATGTCGATCTGCTTCTCTAGGGTTTTCTCCAAGGATTTGGCCTAGTGTGAACATTTGGTCAATGCTGCCTTTACCAGGTCTGAAGCCACATTGATAAGGCCAAATCAGTTCATTGGCGGTGGGCTTCAGCCTTTCACAGAGTACACTCGACAGGACCTTATATGCGATGTTCAGAAGGCTGATCCCGCGGTAGTTGGCACAGATTGCCGGATCACCCTTCTTGTGGATTGGGCAGAGCGCACATAAGTTCCAGTTGCTAGGCATGCATTCCTCCGACCATATTTTGCAGATGAGCTGGTGCATGCGTTTCGTGAGCTCATCGCCGCCAGCCTTGAATAGCTCCGCTGGTGTACCATCAGCACCGGCGGCTTTGTTGTTTTTGAGCCGCCTAATAACTAGCAAGACCTCGTCATAGTCGGGGGCCGCTACTTCATGTTAGTCGTGAGCAACTGTGGGGTCGGGTTCATCTTCATTGCTATCATTAGCGCTGTCGCCATTCAGCAGCTTCGAGAAGTGTTCCCTCCATAACGTGAGTACGCTCTGGACATCCGTCACTAAATTCACGTTTTCGTCTTTGCAGGAATTGGAATTGGCTCCGGTCTTAAAACCTTCCGTTTGGCGGCTCACACGCTCGTAGAACTATCGAGCCATATTCCTGCTGCCAAACATCTCGATTTTCTCGCATTCTCTCTTTTCGGCTTCTCGTTTCTTGCGCCTAAAAAGACGCTTCTCTTCCCTTCTCTTCTCTCGATATCGCTCCTTAGCAGTTCGCGTTGCAGGCGTTCGGAGGGTGAGTTGGTATGCTGCGTCTTTCTCTACAGCTGCGTTGCGACACTCTTCGTCATACCAGCTGTTTTTCTTCGGGCGGTGATAGCCAATCACCTCTTCAGCGGCCGTGCGCATGGAGTGGGATATAAGCGACCACTGCGCGCAAATATCGAGATAAGGGGGAGAATCCGTCAGCATATACGAGAGCCGAGAAGCAAATGTGGTAGCTGTCTGTAGCGATTGTAGCTTTCCGACGTCAAGCTTCCTCTGCGAATTAAAGCGAACGTTTTTTGCCGCACTGAGGCGAGTGCGAACCTTAGCTACAACAAGGTAGTGGTCCGAGTCAATGTTGGCACCTCGAATTGTACGTACGTCTAAAACGCTGGATGCATGCCTGCCGTCGATCACAACGTGATCAATTTGGTTCCTGGTTTTATGATCAGGGGACAGCCAGGTGGCTTTATGAATATCGGGATGTTGGAATCTAGTACTACTTACTACCATGTTCCGCGCTGCGGCGAAGTCGATCAGCCTCAAACCGTTTTCTGATGACTGCTCGTGGAGGCTGAACTTACCGACGGTTGGTTCAAAAATGCTTTCTTTGCCCACCTTGGCGTTGAAGTCACATAGCACAATTTTTACATCGTGGCGGGGGCATCGATCGAAGGTTTTTTCTAGTTGATCGTAGAAGGCATCCTTGGTGTTTTCGTCTTTCTCATCCGTCGGAGCATGTGCGCAGATTAGGCTGATGTTAAAGTATTTTGCCTTAATGCGAAGTGTAGCAAGCCTGTCGTCGACTGGGGTAAATCCCAGGACTTCATCTCGCAGTCGTCACAAACCCTACACCGAGTCTGCGCTTCGTCGCATGGCAGTTGTAGTAGATGTCACATGTAGCTTTTTTTGAGCGTCCATGTCCCGTCCATGTTTCCTGGAGTGCGGTGACGTCAGCTTTATATTTTTCCTCACAATTGACAATAATAGCAATCGATTGACAACTTCAAAGGAGAAGTGAAGATCAATTACACTGGTTTACAAAATGTAACAAAATTGTTGCCCCAAAACAAACTATTTTCGCCCGCTGATTCCGAAAATTGACACTAGTGATAGCTTTATTTCCGTACCGGTGATTTAACCACGATTATTGAAAAATAACTAAATATTTGCAGTAACGGATATTTTACACTATTTTTATTTCACTCATTTCAATATAGGTACATTCGTTTAGTTACCTGTCTAATTCTTTCATTACCAATATTAATGGTCTCTCTTTAAATATTTCTGTTGTGTTTGCAAATTAAAAGCTTTTTGACTATTGCTTCGCATGTTTTTGTGAACATTAACACTGAGAAAGTCGTTGCCCAAAAAAAACCAATTTAATTTTTATTAAATTTTGACATTTATGGCAATAGTTGCAATTTTCGGAATCAGCGGGCCAAAATAGTTTAGAATAAGCTCTTGTGTTGCTGGGAGCAAAATGGCTGTAGTATAGTGTAATCAATAATTCTTATAATGTTCACTGTAATAAAATGATTGATCTTGTTTTTATCTTCACTGAATATTGGGTTATTACACATTTTGATACCTAGCTTGTTTACTCTCTCTTTTTTCCATATTCAATATAAAAAGAACGTGGAAGTTCCACTAAAAATACACAATTAATCCATTTATACTTCCTTAATCTATAGAAATAAAATAAATTAATGAATAACATTTTATTAACATAATGCCGAATCCCGTTATATATTTTAAAAAAAATTCTAAGCAAACTAATCTTGCATATATTTTCTTAAAAAAATGCCAACCCCAGCGGTTTCTCCAATAGTCGTAATACGAAAAAAGAATAAAATTGTATGTATAGATCCTACAGTGCTTAAAAAATATATTACGACACCATCATCCAATGAAAAGATTGGAGGAAATCGCAGTGCAAGAGAATATCTTCAGCACCGGAAGGTTTTGAAAGCATTTTCAAAGCGTACTGCAAACCATATCAAATGATGACATCCTTATATATAGCAGATCACTAGAAGGCCTCCGACGTAAAACATCCCAAGTGATTCAAATTATCAAGGAATATTTTTTTTTCTTTCAGAAAACATTTTATTATATAGGGTGTTTTTTTTTAGTTGTGTGTGGTTTTCAAGCAGATATAAAATGCATATAATTGAATGTTATGGCCCAGAATTTAGCTTTATTATAAAGATAAGGGGTTGCCATTATGTTTTAAAAATGATTTCGGGCAAGTGGCAGCCGCGGCTGCCTCGAATAAATTCCAGCCGAGAGGCCCAATTTTCGACCACTTCTTGCAGCAATTGGCGCCGTATGTCAGCAATAACGCGCCGAATATTCTCTTCCAAGTCTATCGTCTCGGGCTTATTTGCGTAGACAAGCGACTTCACATAATCCCACAAAAAATAGTCCAGCGGTGTTAAATCGCACGATCTTGGAGGCCACGCTACAAGGCCCACGATGCGAGATAATGCGCTCACCAAAAGTTTCCTTCAATAAATTGATTGTTTCGTTGGCTGTATGGCATGTAGTGCCGTCTTGTTGGAACCAAAGGTCGTCCACATCCACATCCTCCAATTCAGGCACGAAAAAGTCATTACTCATGGCTGTATAGCGTTCCCCTTTGACTGTAAAAGTATGGCCGGCTTCATTTTTGAAGAAATATGGACCAATGATTCCCTCTGCCCATAGAGCACACCAAACAGTGACTTTTTGAGGATGTAATGGCGTCTCAACAATGGCTTGTGGATTATCGTCACTCCAAATGCGACAATTTTGCTTATTAACGTACCCATTCAACCAAAAGTGAGCTTCATCGCTGAACAGAATTTTCTTGTGAAAATCGGGATCGGTGGCCATCTGGTTTTGGGCCCATTCCCCGAATGTGCGACGCCCTTGATGGTCGTTCGGCTTCAATTCTGTGAAATGGCAAACCAAACTGAGCATAAATCAAGTGACAGCTGTCAAAAAGACCAACTCCGAAAAAAGTATTGCCAGATTGAAAAACACGCGTCTAAGCAAAACCCTATATTATTGCATCTTCAAAGTTTGACCTAACAATAAGTACTCAAAGCTTATATAACCACATTTTATATGTAATCTTCATCCAGTGCTTCGACTAGGGTAAGGAAATTGAATGAAATGAAATTGAATGAGTGAAAGAATGAGATAAAATATTAAATTCATGATAAATTCATTTTAAAAACCTAAATCGTTTAAGACGAGATGAATTAGATTCCTTGAACAAGTCCTTAGCTAGAGTGGAATTGTAATTTTAGTTTGTAGGCTCTTTTAAAATTATTGATTTCTTCGTGAACAGTTAGAATGTTGAATTCGGTATGCAGCCTTTCATTATTAAAATACCACGGAACGTTGGTTATTTTGCGTAGTATTTTAGATTAAAATCGTTGAATCAATTCTATATTTGAAATTCTGGCGAAGCCCCATAGTTGAATGCCGTAGGTTCATATGGGTTTAATGACCTCTTTATATAAAAGGATTTTATTTTCCATGCTCAACCTTGACCTGCTGTTTAGGAGCTAATAGAGTGTACTGGTTTTGAGCTTTAGTTGCAGTCTTTTGGCTTCGATGTGCTTTTGCCAGGTGAGACGTCTATTCAAATGAACCCCAAGATACTTCACATCGCTTGTTTGTGAGATTATTTCACTATTTAAAGATAAAGGAGGGGATGTTTCGTGCCTTAAGGTAAACGCTATGATTTTTCGACTCGTTAACCTTAATTCTCCATTTTAATAGCCATTCTTCTACACGTCTGATGGGAGCCATTAATTTTTGTGGGGCAATATTGGAATCTTTATGCGAATATAAAGTTGCGGTATCATCTGCTAAACTTAGATATAGTCAGCTACTTATCTGCTGGTAAATTTCGTCGTGAAATCACTAAAAACACTGTGATTTAACGATGCAAAAGATATTGCAAGTTGTAAATAGGATGATTTTCACCTTTCCTAATTTTCATAGCTGAAGGCACTAGTTGAACACGATAGAGTGGCTGTGGAAATATTTCTCGATTAAGTTATTGTACACATATTTAGATGCCAAGCTTTTATTGGAACAGAGTAAAGCTTCTGAGTGCCTTCAACTTGGCGATGGCCAGACGATCTCTGTCTCAAACATTAACAAGTTGACACACAGCCTCCACGTGGCGATACCTTGGTAGCTATCTCAGCTTCCATTGGATAGCGAGCTAATGTTTGCAACGAATTTAATAAGCAAACTAATCTTGCATATATTTTCATAAAAAAATGCCAACCCCAGCGGTTTCTCCAATAGTCGTAATACGAAAAAAGAATAAAATTGTATGTATAGATCCTACAGTGCTTAAAAAATATATTACGACACCATCATCCAATGAAAAGATTGGAGGAAATCGCAGTGCAAGAGAATATCTTCAGCACCGGAAGGTTTTGAAAGCATTTTCAAAGCGTACTGCAAACCATATCAAATGATGACATCCTTATATATAGCAGATCACTAGAAGGCCTCCGACGTAAAACATCCCCAGTGATTCAAATTATCAAGGAACATTTTTTTTTCTTTCAGAAAACATTTTATTATATAGGGTGTTTTTTTTAGTTGTATGTGGTTTTCAAGCAGATATAAAATGCATATAATTGAATGTTATGGCCCAGAATTTAGCTTTATTATAAAGATAAGGGGTTGCCATTATGTTTTAAAAATGATTTCGGGCAAGTGGCAGCCGCGGCTGCCTCGAATAAATTCCAGCCGAGAGGCCCAATTTTCGACCACTTTTTGCAGCAATTGGCGCCGTATGTCAGCAATAACGCGCCGAATATTCTCTTCCAAGTCTATCGTCTCGGGCTTATTTGCGTAGACAAGCGACTTCACATAATCCCACAAAAAATAGTCCAGCGGTGTTAAATCGCGCGATCTTGGAGGCCACGCTACAAGGCCCACGATGCGAGATAATGCGCTCACCAAAAGTTTCCTTCAATAAATTGATTGTTTCGTTGGCTGTATGGCATGTAGTGCCGTCTTGTTGGAACCAAAGGTCGTCCACATCCACATCCTCCAATTCAGGCACGAAAAAGTCATTACTCATGGCTGTATAGCGTTCCCCTTTGACTGTAAAAGTATGGCCGGCTTCATTTTGGAAGAAATATGGACCAATGATTCCCTCTGCCCATAGAGCACACCAAACAGTGACTTTTTGAGGATGTAATGGCGTCTCAACAATGGCTTGTGGATTATCGTCACTCCAAATGCGACAATTTTGCTTATTAACGTACCCATTCAACCAAAAGTGAGCTTCATCGCTGAACAGAATTTTCTTGTGAAAATCGGGATCGGTGGCCATCTGGTTTTGGGCCCATTCCCCGAATGTGCGACGCCCTTGATGGTCGTTAGGCTTCAATTCTGTGAAATGGCAAACCAAACTGAGCATAAATCAAGTGACAGCTGTCAAAAAGACCAACTCCGAAAAAAGTATTGCCAGATTGAAAAACACGCGTCTAAGCAAAACCCTATATTATTGCATCTTCAAAGTTTGACCTAACAATAAGTACTCAAAGCTTATATAACCACATTTTATATGTAATCTTCATCCAGTGCTTCGACTAGAGTAAGGAAATTGAATGAAATGAAATTGAATGAGTGAAAGAATGAGATAAAATATTAAATTCATGATAAATTCATTTTAAAAACCTAAATCGTTTAAGACGAGATGAATTAGATTCCTTGAACAAGTCCTTAGCTAGAGTGGAATTGTAATTTTAGTTTGTAGGCTCTTTTAAAATTATTGATTTCTTCGTGAACAGTTAGAATGTTGAATTCGGTATGCAGCCTTTCATTATTAAAATACCACGGAACGTTGGTTATTTTGCGTAGTATTTTAGATTAAAATCGTTGAATCAATTCTATATTTGAAATTCTGGCGAAGCCCCATAGTTGAATGCCGTAGGTTCATATGGGTTTAATGACCTCTTTATATAAAAGGATTTTATTTTCCATGCTCAACCTTGACCTGCTGTTTAGGAGCGAATAGAGTGTACTGGTTTTGAGCTTTAGTTGCAGTCTTTTGGCTTCGATGTGCTTTTGCCAGGTGAGACGTCTTTTCAAATGAACCCCAAGATACTTCACATCGCTTGTTTGTGAGATTATTTCACTATTTAAAGATAAAGGAGGGGATGTTTCATGCCTTAAGGTAAACGCTATGATTTTTCGACTCGTTAACCTTAATTCTCCATTTTAATAGCCATTCTTCTACACGTCTGATGGGAGCCATTAATTTTTGTGGGGCAATATTGGAATCTTTATGCGAATATAAAGTTGCGGTATCATCTGCTAAACTTAGATATAGTCAGCTACTTATCTGCTGGTAAATTTCGTCGTGAAATCACTAAAAACACTGTGATTTAACGATGCAAAAGATATTGCAAGTTGTAAATAGGATGATTTTCACCTTTCCTAATTTTCATAGCTGAAGGCACTAGTTGAACACGATAGAGTGGCTGTGGAAATATTTCTCGATTAAGTTATTGTACACATATTTAGATGCCAAGCTTTTATTGGAACAGAGTAAAGCTTCTGAGTGCCTTCAACTTGGCGATGGCCAGACGATCTCTGTCTCAAACATTAACAAGTTGACACACAGCCTCCACGTGGCGATACCTTGGTAGCTATCTCAGCTTCCATTGGATAGAGAGCTAATGTTTGCAACGAATTTAATAAGCAAACTAATCTTGCATATATTTTCATAAAAAAATGCCAACCCCAGCGGTTTCTCCAATAGTCGTAATACGAAAAAAGAATAAAATTGTATGTATAGATCCTACAGTGGTTAAAAAATATATTACGACACCATCATCCAATGAAAAGATTGGAGGAAATCGCAGTGCAAGAGAATATCTTCAGCACCGGAAGGTTTTGAAATCATTTTCAAAGCGTACTGCAAACCATATCAAATGATGACATCCTTATATATTGCAGATCACTAGAAGGCCTCCGACGTAAAACATCCCAAGTGATTCAAATTATCAAGGAACATTTTTTTTTCTTTCAGAAAACATTTTATTATATAGGGTGTTTTTTTTAGTTGTATGTGGTTTTCAAGCAGATATAAAATGCATATAATTGAATGTTATGGCCCAGAATTTAGCTTTATTATAAAGATAAGGGGTTGCCATTATGTTTTAAAAATGATTTCGGGCAAGTGGCAGCCGCGGCTGCCTCGAATAAATTCCAGCCGAGAGGCCCAATTTTCGACCACTTTTTGCAGCAATTGGCGCCGTATGTCAGCAATAACGCGCCGAATATTCTCTTCCAAGTCTATCGTCTCGGGCTTATTTGCGTAGACAAGCGACTTCACATAATCCCACAAAAAATAGTCCAGCGGTGTTAAATCGCACGATCTTGGAGGCCACGCTACAAGGCCCACGATGCGAGATAATGCGCTCACCAAAAGTTTCCTTCAATAAATTGATTGTTTCGTTGGCTGTATGGCATGTAGTGCCGTCTTGTTGGAACCAAAGGTCGTCCACATCCACATCCTCCAATTCAGGCACGAAAAAGTCATTACTCATGGCTGTATAGCGTTCCCCTTTGACTGTAAAAGTATGGCCGGCTTCATTTTTGAAGAAATATGGACCAATGATTCCCTCTGCCCATAGAGCACAACAAACAGTGACTTTTTGAGGATGTAATGGCGTCTCAACAATGGCTTGTGGATTATCGTCACTCCAAATGCGACAATTTTGCTTATTAACGTACCCATTCAACCAAAAGTGAGCTTCATCGCTGAACAGAATTTTCTTGTGAAAATGGGGATCGGTGGCCATCTGGTTTTGGGCCCATTCCCCGAATGTGCGACGCCCTTGATGGTCGTTAGGCTTCAATTCTGTGAAATGGCAAACCAAACTGAGCATAAATCAAGTGACAGCTGTCAAAAAGACCAACTCCGAAAAAAGTATTGCCAGATTGAAAAACACGCGTCTAAGCAAAACCCTATATTATTGCATCTTCAAAGTTTGACCTAACAATAAGTACTCAAAGCTTATATAACCACATTTTATATGTAATCTTCATCCAGTGCTTCGACTAGGGTAAGGAAATTGAATAAAATGAAATTGAATGAGTGAAAGAATGAGATAAAATATTAAATTCATGATAAATTCATTTTAAAAACCTAAATCGTTTAAGACGAGATGAATTAGATTCCTTGAACAAGTCCTTAGCTAGAGTGGAATTGTAATTTTAGTTTGTAGGCTCTTTTAAAATTATTGATTTCTTCGTGAACAGTTAGAATGTTGAATTCGGTATGCAGCCTTTCATTATTAAAATACCACGGAACGTTGGTTATTTTGCGTAGTATTTTAGATTAAAATCGTTGAATCAATTCTATATTTGAAATTCTGGCGAAGCCCCATAGTTGAATGCCGTAGGTTCATATGGGTTTAATGACCTCTTTATATAAAAGGATTTTATTTTCCATACTCAACCTTGACCTGCTGTTTAGGAGCGAATAGAGTGTACTGGTTTTGAGCTTTAGTTGCAGTCTTTTGGCTTCGATGTGCTTTTGCCAGGTGAGACGTCTATTCAAATGAACCCCAAGATACTTCACATCGCTTGTTTGTGAGATTATTTCACTATTTAAAGATAAAGGAGGGGATGTTTCGTGCCTTAAGGTAAACGCTATGATTTTTCGACTCGTTAACCTTAATTCTCCATTTTAATAGCCATTCTTCTACACGTCTGATGGGAGCCATTAATTTTTGTGGGGCAATATTGGAATCTTTATGCGAATATAAAGTTGCGGTATCATCTGCTAAACTTAGATATAGTCAGCTACTTATCTGCTGGTAAATTTCGTCGTGAAATCACTAAAAACACTGTGATTTAACGATGCAAAAGATATTGCAAGTTGTAAATAGGATGATTTTCACCTTTCCTAATTTTCATAGCTGAAGGCACTAGTTGAACACGATAGAGTGGCTGTGGAAATATTTCTCGATTAAGTTATTGTACACATATTTAGATGCCAAGCTTTTATTGGAACAGAGTAAAGCTTCTGAGTGCCTTCAACTTGGCGATGGCCAGACGATCTCTGTCTCAAACATTAACAAGTTGACACACAGCCTCCACGTGGCGATACCTTGGTAGCTATCTCAGCTTCCATTGGATAGCGAGCTAATGTTTGCAACGAATTTAATAAGCAAACTAATCTTGCATATATTTTCATAAAAAAATGCCAACCCCAGCGGTTTCTCCAATAGTCGTAATACGAAAAAAGAATAAAATTGTATGTATAGATCCTACAGTGGTTAAAAAATATATTACGACACCATCATCCAATGAAAAGATTGGAGGAAATCGCAGTGCAAGAGAATATCTTCAGCACCGGAAGGTTTTGAAATCATTTTCAAAGCGTACTGCAAACCATATCAAATGATGACATCCTTATATATTGCAGATCACTAGAAGGCCTCCGACGTAAAACATCCCAAGTGATTCAAATTATCAAGGAACATTTTTTTTTCTTTCAGAAAACATTTTATTATATAGGGTGTTTTTTTTAGTTGTGTGTGGTTTTCAAGCAGATATAAAATGCATATAATTGAATGTTATGGCCCAGAATTTAGCTTTATTATAAAGATAAGGGGTTGCCATTATGTTTTAAAAATGATTTCGGGCAAGTGGCAGCCGCGGCTGCCTCGAATAAATTCCAGCCGAGAGGCCCAATTTTCGACCACTTTTTGCAGCAATTGGCGCCGTATGTCAGCAATAACGCGCCGAATATTCTCTTCCAAGTCTATCGTCTCGGGCTTATTTGCGTAGACAAGCGACTTCACATAATCCCACAAAAAATAGTCCAGCGGTGTTAAATCGCACGATCTTGGAGGCCACGCTACAAGGCCCACGATGCGAGATAATGCGCTCACCAAAAGTTTCCTTCAATAAATTGATTGTTTCGTTGGCTGTATGGCATGTAGTGCCGTCTTGTTGGAACCAAAGGTCGTCCACATCCACATCCTCCAATTCAGGCACGAAAAAGTCATTACTCATGGCTGTATAGCGTTCCCCTTTGACTGTAAAAGTATGGCCGGCTTCATTTTTGAAGAAATATGGACCAATGATTCCCTCTGCCCATAGAGCACACCAAACAGTGACTTTTTGAGGATGTAATGGCGTCTCAACAACGGCTTGTGGATTATCGTCACTCCAAATGCGACAATTTTGCTTATTAACGTACCCATTTAACCAAAAGTGAGCTTCATCGCTGAACAGAATTTTCTTGTGAAAATCGGGATCGGTGGCCATCTGGTTTTGGGCCCATTCCCCGAATGTGCGACGCCCTTGATGGTCGTTAGGCTTCAATTCTGTGAAATGGCAAACCAAACTGAGCATAAATCAAGTGACAGCTGTCAAAAAGACCAACTCCGAAAAAAGTATTGCCAGATTGAAAAACACGCGTCTAAGCAAAACCCTATATTATTGCATCTTCAAAGTTTGACCTAACAATAAGTACTCAAAGCTTATATAACCACATTTTATATGTAATCTTCATCCAGTGCTTCGACTAGGGTAAGGAAATTGAATAAAATGAAATTGAATGAGTGAAAGAATGAGATAAAATATTAAATTCATGATAAATTCATTTTAAAAACCTAAATCGTTTAAGACGAGATGAATTAGATTCCTTGAACAAGTCCTTAGCTAGAGTGGAATTGTAATTTTAGTTTGTAGGCTCTTTTAAAATTATTGATTTCTTCGTGAACAGTTAGAATGTTGAATTCGGTATGCAGCCTTTCATTATTAAAATACCACGGAACGTTGGTTATTTTGCGTAGTATTTTAGATTAAAATCGTTGAATCAATTCTATATTTGAAATTCTGGCGAAGCCCCATAGTTGAATGCCGTAGGTTCATATGGGTTTAATGACCTCTTTATATAAAAGGATTTTATTTTCCATGCTCAACCTTGACCTGCTGTTTAGGAGCGAATAGAGTGTACTGGTTTTGAGCTTTAGTTGCAGTCTTTTGGCTTCGATGTGCTTTTGCCAGGTGAGACGTCTATTCAAATGAACCCCAAGATACTTCACATCGCTTGTTTGTGAGATTATTTCACTATTTAAAGATAAAGGAGGGGATGTTTCGTGCCTTAAGGTAAACGCTATGATTTTTCGACTCGTTAACCTTAATTCTCCATTTTAATAGCCATTCTTCTACACGTCTGATGGGAGCCATTAATTTTTGTGGGGCAATATTGGAATCTTTATGCGAATATAAAGTTGCGGTATCATCTGCTAAACTTAGATATAGTCAGCTACTTATCTGCTGGTAAATTTCGTCGTGAAATCACTAAAAACACTGTGATTTAACGATGCAAAAGATATTGCAAGTTGTAAATAGGATGATTTTCACCTTTCCTAATTTTCATAGCTGAAGGCACTAGTTGAACACGATAGAGTGGCTGTGGAAATATTTCTCGATTAAGTTATTGTACACATATTTAGATGCCAAGCTTTTATTGGAACAGAGTAAAGCTTCTGAGTGCCTTCAACTTGGCGATGGCCAGACGATCTCTGTCTCAAACATTAACAAGTTGACACACAGCCTCCACGTGGCGATACCTTGGTAGCTATCTCAGCTTCCATTGGATAGCGAGCTAATGTTTGCAACGAATTTAATAAGCAAACTAATCTTGCATATATTTTCATAAAAAAATGCCAACCCCAGCGGTTTCTCCAATAGTCGTAATACGAAAAAAGAATAAAATTGTATGTATAGATCCTACAGTGGTTAAAAAATATATTACGACACCATCATCCAATGAAAAGATTGGAGGAAATCGCAGTGCAAGAGAATATCTTCAGCACCGGAAGGTTTTGAAATCATTTTCAAAGCGTACTGCAAACCATATCAAATGATGACATCCTTATATATTGCAGATCACTAGAAGGCCTCCGACGTAAAACATCCCAAGTGATTCAAATTATCAAGGAACATTTTTTTTTCTTTCAGAAAACATTTTATTATATAGGGTGTTTTTTTTAGTTGTGTGTGGTTTTCAAGCAGATATAAAATGCATATAATTGAATGTTATGGCCCAGAATTTAGCTTTATTATAAAGATAAGGGGTTGCCATTATGTTTTAAAAATGATTTCGGGCAAGTGGCAGCCGCGGCTGCCTCGAATAAATTCCAGCCGAGAGGCCCAATTTTCGACCACTTTTTGCAGCAATTGGCGCCGTATGTCAGCAATAACGCGCCGAATATTCTCTTCCAAGTCTATCGTCTCGGGCTTATTTGCGTAGACAAGCGACTTCACATAATCCCACAAAAAATAGTCCAGCGGTGTTAAATCGCACGATCTTGGAGGCCACGCTACAAGGCCCACGATGCGAGATAATGCGCTCACCAAAAGTTTCCTTCAATAAATTGATTGTTTCGTTGGCTGTATGGCATGTAGTGCCGTCTTGTTGGAACCAAAGGTCGTCCACATCCACATCCTCCAATTCAGGCACGAAAAAGTCATTACTCATGGCTGTATAGCGTTCCCCTTTGACTGTAAAAGTATGGCCGGCTTCATTTTTGAAGAAATATGGACCAATGATTCCCTCTGCCCATAGAGCACACCAAACAGTGACTTTTTGAGGATGTAATGGCGTCTCAACAACGGCTTGTGGATTATCGTCACTCCAAATGCGACAATTTTGCTTATTAACGTACCCATTTAACCAAAAGTGAGCTTCATCGCTGAACAGAATTTTCTTGTGAAAATCGGGATCGGTGGCCATCTGGTTTTGGGCCCATTCCCCGAATGTGCGACGCCCTTGATGGTCGTTAGGCTTCAATTCTGTGAAATGGCAAACCAAACTGAGCATAAATCAAGTGACAGCTGTCAAAAAGACCAACTCCGAAAAAAGTATTGCCAGATTGAAAAACACGCGTCTAAGCAAAACCCTATATTATTGCATCTTCAAAGTTTGACCTAACAATAAGTACTCAAAGCTTATATAACCACATTTTATATGTAATCTTCATCCAGTGCTTCGACTAGGGTAAGGAAATTGAATGAAATGAAATTGAATGAGTGAAAGAATGAGATAAAATATTAAATTCATGATAAATTCATTTTAAAAACCTAAATCGTTTAAGACGAGATGAATTAGATTCCTTGAACAAGTCCTTAGCTAGAGTGGAATTGTAATTTTAGTTTGTAGGCTCTTTTAAAATTATTGATTTCTTCGTGAACAGTTAGAATGTTGAATTCGGTATGCAGCCTTTCATTATTAAAATACCACGGAACGTTGGTTATTTTGCGTAGTATTTTAGATTAAAATCGTTGAATCAATTCTATATTTGAAATTCTGGCGAAGCCCCATAGTTGAATGCCGTAGGTTCATATGGGTTTAATGACCTCTTTATATAAAAGGATTTTATTTTCCATGCTCAACCTTGACCTGCTGTTTAGGAGCGAATAGAGTGTACTGGTTTTGAGCTTTAGTTGCAGTCTTTTGGCTTCGATGTGCTTTTGCCAGGTGAGACGTCTATTCAAATGAACCCCAAGATACTTCACATCGCTTGTTTGTGAGATTATTTCACTATTTAAAGATAAAGGAGGGGATGTTTCGTGCCTTAAGGTAAACGCTATGATTTTTCGACTCGTTAACCTTAATTCTCCATTTTAATAGCCATTCTTCTACACGTCTGATGGGAGCCATTAATTTTTGTGGGGCAATATTGGAATCTTTATGCGAATATAAAGTTGCGGTATCATCTGCTAAACTTAGATATAGTCAGCTACTTATCTGCTGGTAAATTTCGTCG
Organism: Clusia tigrina; assembly: GCA_920105625.2. Taxonomy (NCBI): domain Eukaryota; kingdom Metazoa; phylum Arthropoda; class Insecta; order Diptera; family Clusiidae; genus Clusia; species Clusia tigrina. The sequence goes on from OV050031.1 coordinate 139,505,608, forward strand.
TGAAATCACTAAAAACACTGTGATTTAACGATGCAAAAGATATTGCAAGTTGTAAATAGGATGATTTTCACCTTTCCTAATTTTCATAGCTGAAGGCACTAGTTGAACACGATAGAGTGGCTGTGGAAATATTTCTCGATTAAGTTATTGTACACATATTTAGATGCCAAGCTTTTATTGGAACAGAGTAAAGCTTCTGAGTGCCTTCAACTTGGCGATGGCCAGACGATCTCTGTCTCAAACATTAACAAGTTGACACACAGCCTCCACGTGGCGATACCTTGGTAGCTATCTCAGCTTCCATTGGATAGCGAGCTAATGTTTGCAACGAATTTTCCCTGAGGTTAAAAGGTTTGTACGCAGAGTTTGGGTCCCGCCACGGGAAAAGCAATTTCCAATGAAAAACTATAAGATGCTTCGGATGATACAATCCCCAACTGTTGACGACCTTCCATGCAAATGATTTAAGGAACACGATTGGAATATATGCACCTTGAATGTGCGCACATTGAACAGCCAGGTGTAACTATCCAGCTGGTCGACGTCTTGAACCAAAACAAGGCAGACGTCACCACTCTCCAAGAAATGCGATGGACGAGACAGGGATGCTTCAAGCAAACTACTTGTGACGTCTACTACAGCTGCAATGCGACGAAACGTGAATTCGGTGTCGGCTTCGTGGTCGACAGACAGCTGCGAAAAAATGTCTTGCAGTTTACTCCTATAGACTGAAGGCTGGCCACGATCCGAATGAAGGCGAAATATTTGCATATCAGCCTCATCTGCGCCCATGCGCCACCGGACGAGAGAGACGCAGCGACCAAACACCGTCTATGATCGCCTTGAAGAAGCTTACGACCGGGATGTAAAAATCGTTAACGAGCCGATTGGACCCTATCAGTGCGGTTTCAGGCCTGGTAAAGGTACCATCGACCAAATCTTCGCAATACGTCAAATCTTGGAGAATACACTTGAGAAACAAATTGACACCCACCATCTTTTTGTCGATTTCAAAGCCGCTTTTGATAGCACGATGAGTAGCCAACTATACGCCGCTATGTCTGAATTTGGCATCCCTGTAAAGCTAATCAGGCTGTGCAGGATAACGCTAAACGCAACCTGCAGCTCAGTGAAAATTGTGAAAGAGCTCTCCGACAAACATTACATTCGCAGATGGAAATTCGGTTCATGAGCTTTTTTTGCGTTAACTTGTGTAGCACCCCATGCATCGAGCTTCTTTTTGTATCCAGCCTAAGTCAAGTGGTTCCAAACGGTTTTTTTGTGCAATATTTAGTTCCAGGGCAATCGAAGCAGTGCTTTCATCATGACGGTCGGACTGGAAGATTTCAATGATTCTATCGACATTTTCGACATTTGGCTTCCGGAGCGTGGTGCATCTTTGACATAAAAATTACCAGAACGGAATCGATGAAACCAAAATTGTGCGTGATTGGCTGTTACAGTATCAGAACCATAAAGACTATTCAGATACGAGGTGTGATAAAAAAATAACCGTTATTTTAAAATTTCTTGAGTTACGTATGTTCGATGTTCGCATTTTTTTTATGTTATATGTTGGTACACATGTCTGTTATATATGTTGGCAATACCAACCATTTTGGATTGTCAGTTTGTTTTTGACATATAAAAAGGTTGTGGTGTGCTCTTCGATTTTGTACTATTCGAAAAAATGGATCAAAGAAACTGTATTCAGTTTTGTGTAAAAAATGAAATTAAATGCGCAAGGACATTTGAAATGTTGACTGTGGCCTTTGGCGAGTCTACTATGAGCAGAACACAAGTTCAATTGTGGTATAACCGGTTTAAGGAAGATGTCAATGACGATGCTCGTCATGGTCGTCCGAGCACGTCAACAACCGATGAAAACATTGACGCAGTGAAGAAAATGATTTTGGATAATCGTCGAGTCACTATCAGAGAGGTTGCTGATGATGTTGGCATATCGCTCGGCTCATGCCAAGCAATTTTTACGGATGTTTAAGGCATGAAACGTGCGGCAGCGAAGATTGTTCCAAAATTGCTAAATTTTGAGCAAAAACAACGTCGCATGGACATCGCTCAGGAGCTGTTGAACATCGTCAACGACGATCCAGATTTCCTCAAAAAGATCACAACTGGTGACGAATCGTGGGTGTATGGCTATGACATTGAAACCAAAGCCCAATCATACCAATGGAAACGTCCAGATGAGCCAAAACCGAAAAAAACACTTCAAGTTCGGTCGAACGTAAAGGTTTTGCTGACAGTTTTCTTTGATTGCAATGGCGTGGTGCATCATGAATTCTTGCCACAAGGTCGTACGGTCAACAAGGAATACTACCTTGAAGTTATGCGCCGTTTGCGAGAAGCAATTCGTCAGAAACGCCCAGAATTGTGGAAAAACCAATCATGGATTTTGCACCATGATAACGCACCAGCTCACACATCAATGCTTGTGCGTAATTTTTTGGCCAAAAACAAAACCGTTATCATGCCTCACCGTATTCACCGGACTTGGCCCCCGCTGACTTTTTCCTCTTTCCAAAACTGAAGACACCGATGAAAGAAAAGCGTTTTGCTACGATTGAGGAGATAAAAGAAAAATCGAAACAGGAGCTGTTGGCGATACCAAAAAAAGCGTTTCAGAAGTGTTTCGAGGATTGGAAAAAACGCTGGCATAAGTGTATTATATCTGAGGGGAATTACTTTGAAGGGGACAAGATAGTTGTTGATGAATAAATAAATACTTTTTGAAAAAATTGAAAATAACGGTTATTTTTTGATCAAACCTCGTATATTGGATCTTTTGAGCTAATTTCCTTCCGGAAAATAATTATTACGTTATAAAATTTTAATTTTCAGGGTTCTTTGACTTGTCTTACATTCAAAGGTATTAGAGATACTTCAGTCTGTCGTAGATTTATTGTAATTGATTATATGCAAAGGATTCTCGTTTTTTAGAATCGCTTTTGGTCCAATCACTTCTAACATCTTGTCCAAATCTTATTATCGGTAACGGGATCGAATTACTTTATCTACAGCCTTCATAGAGAGTAGTTGGTGGTTATAATCTTGCAAAACTTCCTCTGTTATGTTGTGGACCCAGCTCGTTTTCATTCTTTAAAGATTGTTGTGGCTCTTTCGTGACACTATTAGAAAAGTTTTCAACAACGCTTTTTATGTGAAGGCTGAAGCGTTGCGTTGACACCGTCTATGATTTTAAAAGCCAAGTTTTGGTGAATATAACGGTTATTTTTTTATCAAACCTCGTATTCAGCCGCCTGCCTTGCATTTTCGACTTTATCGAAAAAAAATGTAAAATATGGCATATTTTCCCTTTGCTTTTGTCCATCTTTGACGCGCGAACAAAACTGAGTCAAGAAATCACAAAACGAGTTGAAAAGTTTGTTTTTAGAACGAAATCTTATCTTTCTAACGCCATCTAGCGTAACCCGATCGCAACGCGAAATACAGCTTAGAAAAGCAATCTATGGGAAAAATAATGAATATTTTTACTACAGCTATTATAACAATAAATTTGTTCCTCTTTATTGGGTTTTTGTTACGTTATGAAATTAAATGGTAACTTAGTTTCCTTCCAGTTTTTGGTTGGCGAAAATCCTCTTAGTTATATGCTCCTCACGGGTGCCAGCTGGGTGGCTTTTGTATGCATCTTACCCAACCTGGTTGATTACTACAGTGCTCTTGGACACTGCAGTGAATAGTCAGGAACAGGTGTAGGTAATGAAAAATCTAGCTAAGATTGGGGTACGAACTGTTTTCGTCGAGTTCAGTTATGCTGGCCCATACGCCGTATTCCAATCATTGTCAGGAGGTGCATAAAACGCTAGGGTTATGGTCCCTCAAAATAAAACCACAATGGAGTTCCAAAAAAACAAAAAACTGGGGCTGTGGTATCACGCCAAACGTCGGTGGGAGAGGTAGCTGCTACCACCGGCGGGCACAATGAAGAAGTTAATAACTGTACCGCCAGCGGCTGCACTTCTGCTGGGTATGGAGCAGGCCCCAGGAAGTTCAAAAGCTACTGTTACACTACAGCGCATGAGTGCCGTAGTCCGTAGATTCGGACCAGAACACAACAAGCGGGTGCCGGTGTCCTGGAGACTCGGACCACGAAAGCATCGCCAGCGTCAAAGCCGCGGATGAAGAAGCGCTATTAGTCTCTCCGGAGCTCCCCGCAGGTGCCAGTTCTAGAAAGAAAGGGCCTCGGGGAAAACCAAAAGCAGAGAGGGCATGAAGGAGAAGGCTGCATATACGGCTGCGGTCGTCTGACGGGCAAGTCCGACTACACGAAAGAGGAGAAGTAGAGGTTGGCTTGGGTCAAAGAGACTGTGAAGAAGGCCCGGGTCCATTTTGCAGGTAAGCCAGGATGTACACCCTCGGATCCGAAGTTCGGAAATCGGATCGAGGAGAATGTGGCGAACAAGCGTCAACGCTCCACAGGAAGCGAAGGCCCCTCAAGTGAGAGGCACAAGCAAAAAAAGAGGGTTGCGAACAAGTGGACAGAGCACTGGGGCTACGGCCAGTGAATTTGCAAAACGTCATCTGATCGTGGGACTGACCGACTGCAGTAACGCGCTTGGACAGCTGATGGAGGAAAGGTGGAAAGTAGTGGAAATGAAACTACTGGAAGTCTGGTTCTCGAAAATGGCCGCGGAACCGGACGAACCTATGCCATCTTTCGACGGAGGTGGCTGGCAAAGCAAGGTTAAAATCCTGAAATGCAAGGACGATCCGACACTGACATAGGTTCAGGCAGTAGTCAAGGGATTCCAAGGCCTATTGGACCGGGCAGTACTAGAAATAGTGGACCGAAGCAGCATCCCATCTTTACCCAAAGAGAAGGTATTCATCCCTTGAGTGGTAAAGCCAGAGGATGCTCTTCGGCTACTTAAACGACATAATGCGGAAATACTGAATAATGACTGGAGAGTGCTGCGTGTCACGAAGCCGACAAGTACGGCCCAAGGACAAAACTATATCCTCAAAATAAACAAGTTGGCGGAGGATATATTGTGCCCACGATTTGGGAAAATGGCGTGGGGTTTAGGGAGTGTATACCTGATCCTTAAAAAGTGTCACCCGAATGACGAAAACACCAACAAACTCGTCACGGGGGAGGTGGAAAAGGAACTCGGTATTGAATACATCCTAGAAGCCTCCCTTTACCTGAACGATGAGATGAAGATGGGCCGACAGTTGAGGGTTCTGCAAATAAATCTCCATCACAGAATAATCTCTTCGGCCGAGCTCCTTTTCAATCTAGAGGAGGGCGAATATAATGTGGCTCTGGTTCAGGAACCATGGATAGCGTCGGGTAACGTGGTATCTGTACTGAAGACACAGAATTTTCAAACGTACATCTTGAGCATAATCAATAAGGTAAGAACGGGTGTATTGGTAAGGAAAAAGATGAATTCTTATATTCTATCTAACCTCTCTACAGGGAACCTGACTGTTGTGGCGGTACAGAGCGGTGAGGATCAACCTCTACTCCTGACGTCCTGCTACATGCCGCACGACGATGTTACACCACCGCTAGAGCTCCAAATACTAGAAGAAAAAGCTAGCAGGGGGCCCCATCATAAGTTCGGACGCAAACGCAGAACACTCGGTGTGGGGCAGTGCCGATATCAATGATAGAGGTGAGTCACTTTGTAACTTTATTATCCAAAATAGTCTAAGTATTGCTAATCTAGGTGAAGAGTCAACATTCATGGGGCCTACCTCGAAAAACGTCTTGGACATCACGCTCCACAGAAGTGGCAAAATCAGGATTAGGGATTGGAGAGTACTCGATATACCCTCGTTCTCTAATTATAGATACATTAGTTTTGAGGTAACTTTCTACCCCAAAGTGGTGAAAAAAACTCCAAGAAATCCCAGGAGCACAAACTGAGACCTCTAAAATAAAATACTAAAAGGAAAACTGGTCAGGCCTAGCACGATCAAATCCCATGTAGATCTAGGAGAGAAGTTCAATCTATTGATCCACACTCTAACCGTTTACACGATCTTCTGCACACCAGTGCGTATAAGGCGCAGACCTAAACCATCTGGTGGAACAAAGAGTTGGGTTTTCAGAGGCGCTATCTACGTGAGATATTCAAACTAGGCAGGTAGGTTAGCTGATAGTAAAGAATGCTAGGGTGAATATAAAGATACGCTACGACTATACAACGAAGAAGTGCGAAAAGCCAAAAGAAATGCCTGGAAGGAATATTGCGGCAATATCGAAAGGACGGGTGAAACGGCTAGACTAAAGAAGATGATAGCAAAACATCCCATACCAATGCCGAGTCTTATACGTAAAGATAACGACGAGTGGACGTCTAGTTGTCAGGAATCATTTGAGGCGCTCGTTAATGCGCACCTTCCTGGCTGCAAAAATACAAGTAATCTCGAACCCCCAAGAACTGAGGTGGAAAGCTTACCACGGGGCTTGAATACAATGGAAAAGATACAATGGGCAATAAATTCATTTACCCCTTACAAGCCACCAGGGCCTGACGGAATATTCCCAGCTATGCTGCAGAAGGCTTTGCACCTGGTAACACCCTGTCTTAGGCAACTATACAAAGGATGCTTATGTATAACTATGTTCCGGTGAGCTGGAGAGAAGCGAGAGTTGTATTTATACCAAAGGCAGGTAAAAGCAATCATATCTACTCAACTTAGTTTAACGTCATTTCTCCTAGAAACGCTTGAACAAATACTTGAGCCCGACATGTGGAACTCTATAGGTCAAAGGCACAGCATTCATACACCAAAGGCAGGTCCACGGAGACAGCACTTCACTCACTAATTACAAATGTTGAAAGGGCACTGGAGTATAAAGAATCAGCCTATTCACGGACGACTCGAAGATGGAGGACGGTGATGGAGCAGGTATCTACTGCCTTCAAATATATATCAAACAGCCGTTCAGACTACCTAACTACTGCAGCATTTTTTAGGCAGAAGTTTTTGCAACATGGAAAGCCGCAGAGCCTGCATAGCAGAAACTACGAACTCCACAATAAGCTCCTACATAGATAGCCAGGCTGCGATAAAAGCTATATGCATCTTGCAGATGCAAGGCAGCAATGCAAGACATCAATGGATGGACTGGCCACCAACCGGAAGCAACATTTCTAAGGAAACGAGAGTGCGGATGTTATTACGAAAAGAGGAATCTTATTACCGAACGAGGAAGTAAGTAACGTACTAATGCCTCTACAAATGATCAATAGCCATATTGAATATGACATCATGAGAGAGGTGAAAGGAATATGGAGAATTACCACATATAAAATAGCAAAGCTCACGCTTTGCACAGGCTCTCAGACCAAATCGATACTGGCACATCCGAGGAAGGATTGCAAAGCGGTAGTGTCACAACTTACTGTCTAACAATGAATGCAGGAAATGTGGGCAGCAAGGCACAAGAGAAACTTTGGAGCTTCTACTATGCCTATGCCCTGCAAAATCGAAAACGCGCTTATCACATCTGGGAGCCCATGTTTTGAAGGACTAGAAGAGGTCGCAGAACTAGCAAATCTTAAGAGCGAAACTATCTTAAGATTTCCTAAGAACGTCTCTCTGTTTAACAATTCATACTACAGCTCTTAAATATATATCCATCTGGCACCGCAAAGGACCTTGCAGGTCTATGTGTGGCCTTCACGGCCGGCCAGTCTAATCTAAACTAACCTTCCCTCCAGTTTGTTCCCAAAGCTTAAGTAACCGCTGCATAAAATTGCTTTTCACTTTCCACCTCTAATTATATTTACATGTCCTAGCTGTCATTTATTTACCTTTTCAATAAATGCTTCTATCTCTGTGTCTGTTTCTGTTCTATGTGGCTACAGAGATAATAGTTTTCTGTTCTGTTCTGTTTCTGTTGCTGCTGTTTCTGTTTTATGCCACCGTACACCTTAACAACTACTAATGAATAAAATAATCTTGAGGCCGACATCGCCGCTCACACACCTAGTAGTTGTACCCAGGAGCGAAAGGAAAGTCCACAGAAAACCATCAGCACCGCAGCGAACCAGCGAACAACAAACATATATTGTGACAACGAACGTTCAGGTACGCATTCATTCACACAAGAAGCCGAGGCAAACCTTTCTAATTCCTTGGAGAGAAATCTCGGAAATCAAGTCAAGACGCGTACAATGTATCAAATCCGACCATCACTTTCAATTCTCAGCACAATATTCCAGACATTCATGCATATCAGACATTCAGACATATCAGACATTCCGCTATCAAAAATACAAATTTTGCAAGTTAAGGCAATATCATGTGGTTAAGAGTGAAAACCTTGAGACATTTATAAATTTTGTATTTGCCATGCATAATTATAAACCGACAATGCAGGCAATAGGCTCAGCCGAGTACTTGAATGACTCTAAGCTTCTTAACGACTTGTTGTTAAATTCCAGAATGAAATGAAGCTCGAATGGTCGCCCTGCAGTATAGTAAGACTTTGGACAGAGATCTCCATATTTGATGAGTGTCTCTTTGGTTTGGCTACATTTGCAAAAACAGTTGTGCCCATTGGCCAATATCCACAGACAATTGGCAACGAATATAAGGCCAACCACAACAGAACGCAGAAGAAGAGAGTCTTAGTGCACAATGAAGTAGCGCACACGACAGGACTAAAAGTTACAGACCCAAAATGCCTCAAGTGCAGTGGGAATCACCGTTTAGCAGTATGTAGAAATTTTCAAGCGGTATCTAAGGATATGAGATGAGAATTAGTTCGAGAGAATAGACGATGTTCAAGCGGCAAGTCCAGTGGCGTGAACCATTACAGCAGGTTGCTGTCCGGTGTCAGCAACACTATCGTGTCCTACAGTTATTTGAGTGCGGCCTAGTGCGGAGAGAATTCCAAACACTAGCTCCCGCTGAGAGGTGCGGATACGGTTATCTCCAACAAATTGGTGCCCTCTGAGGCCGGTTGTGAAGTACAGGCCAAGGAGAACACGATGACCGGTGCTCCTGGTAGCAAAAGGCCAAAATAGAGATCACCGACCCAGCGAAAGCTGATTATCACGAGAGGCGTACCGCAGCGCGAATATTGAAAAGGGTGCATGAGAGGGCACCCTCAGGCGAGGAACTCACTGACGAAGTATGACGTTCCATCGAGTGGGCAAAGGCGGTGTTTCCCGGCGCCGAAGAGACAGAGATCCTTCGAGGTCCTGCTGCAGCTAAATAAAGAAACAGTAGAGTCGTTGGCGAAATGCGACAGCATAATACGGTATGGATTCGGCAAATGTGAAGGTGAAACCTTATAAAGTTGACACCGAAGCCGTTGATTGTCTCGTGTCAACAGCCGAATCGGAAATAAATGACGAGACCGATAATGAGCTAGAGACAGTGAGTAACGTCGACAGCCATAAGAATGAGGATGGGTACATATCTTCAGGTACTGAGAGCTTAGCAGGGCCCTGGAGGGAATATATTCGGAGAAGGAACTGCGTAGCGACTCGCAAGATGACGCAGATGCGACGCTGGTAGCTAATGAAGCTCCTACAAATAAACCTCCACCACAGTAAAGCAGCTTCGGCTGCGCTTCTGAATATACTGGCAGAACTCCAGCCAGACTTTGTCCTCATTCAGGAGTCGGGGTGAATGGAGGAAGAGTGTGTGGACTGAGAACTCCAGGGTATAAAGTTTAAACAGCCAATAGTGTAAGTAAAATCGGGGCGTGTATATTGCTAAAATACAACTTAGTGTTTTTATGAATCATAATTACATTAATGAGCACCATGCAACGATCAGCTGGAAAACAAACGGAAATATCTACCGGCAGGTCTCCATGTACCTTGCCCATGATCACCCTCGCCCAGGGCCACTACCATCGGACATGCTAAGGAAGTTAATAGCGAATAGCGTGGCTTCCGGAGTGGGTGATCCAAATGCCCACCATACGATATGGGGTAGCTCCGACATCAACGAACGGGGTGAGTTACTTTTCAATTATATTATGAGTAGAAAGTTGCTACTTTGCAACAGGGGAAATGAAGCCACGTTTATCACGCGCAACCGTCAAGAAGTGCTAAATATTACGTTGGTATCGGATGTATTATTCGAAAAGGTGGCACAATGGAAGGTTCTATAGGAACACTCATTCTCAGACCATCGGTATATTGAGGTCATATTCCAAGAAGAAACGTCCCTACCAATCACTTATAGAAATTATGGAAGGACTGACTGGCAGAAGTATAGTCTTATGCTTGAGAAAATTCTACCTAAATATCCACCACAAATTCTTGACAATGCTGAGTCCCTAGATAATCTTGTCAGGTCTTTCAACAACTCTTGCATGAAGGCACTAAATAGAGCGTGTCCTAAAAGCTATAATAGAGATAAGAGGCAACACACCTGGTGGTCCTCCGAACTCCGGAAGTCTAGAGACCAATTTAATAAATCATATTCCTCTCGGAACGAAAGTGACTGGGACTGTTATAGTGACAAGTTAAAGCAATACAAAAAGCAATTGAGAAAAGCGAAAAGAACATCTTGGAGGTCCTTCTGTGGTAATATTGAGAGCACCACAGAGGCATCTCGACTAAGCAAGATTCTCTAAAGCTCCACGCCAACAAGTGGTTACCTCCAGCAACCCGACAAGAGCTGGACAGAATCAAGTGAGGAGTCTCTAAATCTGTTATTAAATACACACTTTCCTGATAACCCAACAACAGGTATAATGGAAACTGCACATAATACTAGGGCAAAGTCCGAAATTCTAAATATAATTTCGGAGGCTAGTATCACGTGGGCCGTAAAAACCTTTAAACCCTTCAAGTCGCCGGGACCAGACGGGATCTTCCCAACTCAGATACAGAATCCAGTAGACTATATTATGGAATGGTTAATAACTATTTTCAAAATTGCGCTAAGTTTCAATCATATCCCCCCCTCACCTTGGAGGGAAGTGAAAGTGGAATTTATCCCAAAGGCGGGAAAACCTCGCATGTTAGTCCAAAGGATTTCAAGCCTATCAGTATTTCTTCCTTTTTATTGAAAACTCTAGAGAGATTAATGGCAACATATATCAGGGAAAAAATAAGCCCAACTCAAATGGCGATTTCACAACACGCGTACTGTAAAGGTAAATCTACAGAAACAGCTTTCAATTCGCTAGTGACGGTAATTGAGACATCAACGGAAGACAAAGAATACACATTGAAGGCGCTTTTAATAATATCCTACCCAAGGCAATAACCGATGCACTGACGGAGTTGGGAATCCCCGGAGCTTAGAAGATAGAAGAACCCACGCTGCTGCCTATACGGACGATATTGCAATCTCGGTAAGAGATACGCTTAGTGAAGTCACGCAAAGCATATTAGATGAGCTAAATCTATAGTCAGAATCATGTGGTTTAGCCGTAAAGGCAAAAAAAAAGAATTGGTACTCTTTAGTAGGAAACATAGAGTACCAGAGGTACGGCCCCTAAAGTGAATGGAATCACTTTTTCTTTTAATGATAAAGCCCGCTACCTGTGACTGATTTTGGACAGGAAGTTTAATTGGAAATTAAATGTAGAACAGCAATAGAAATCTACTCATGTAGGGCTAAAATGGGGTATGGCCCCCCGAATAGTACATTGGTTATACACAGGAGTGGTGACCAATTTTGATGTACGGTATACTAGTATGATGGCCGGCTCTTCATAAAAGCCATGTTGTGAAAACCTTAGAATATATTGAGAGAGCAACTGGTTTCTGTATGAGCGGAGCTCTCAAAACGACACTTACAGCAGCACTGTACATTATGTTAGACATTCTGCCAATTGGCTTGTATGGTAAGCACTTGCAGTCAAATCAGCTCTTAGACTCAGGGAACAATTTCCTATTATTCCCGATACTACAGATTCATTAGAGCTGAAAATTGAAGCAGTTTCTTTACCACTATATTCCCCTCAAAGGAGGATTGGAATAATGGAATCATGAAAAATGAGAATAAAATTAGCATTTACACCGACGGGTAAAAACTTAATGATCGTGTGTGTGGAGGTGTATATTCTGAAAAGCTGAGCGTCAGTTTATCCTTCCGCTTGCCGGACCATTATAGAGTGTTCAAAGCAGAGATAATAACAATAAGAGAGGCTGCTACATATAAAGAATGCCTAATAATCGGCAAACTTGGCCGGAATGGAATCTCGCCGTTCAAAACTCCTGTTGAAATTTAATAGGCAGGATATTAAATTTGTAATAGGGGTACTGACGGGTCACTGTTTGGTTGGTAGACATGCAAGTAGACTGGGGGTACCCCAATATGACCTGCTCCTGCTGAAACTGCAATAAACTCTTGAAAGTCGCGGTTTTGAGATCAACAAACCCAACTTACAACTGGCTGAGGTAGTGGCGGTGAAGACGCTGCTGTCCTGCTTCACATTGTTCAATTCCTCGACAAATTTATTCGGAAAATATTCTAATTTACTTTAAAAGCACCATTTTGTAAGTATATGAGGGGTACTCTTTATATTTCGGGAACTGGCAACACTAATGTCAATAGTTAAAATCTGGCAACACCATAATAAAGTTTAGACATTTTTTAGCATAAACGTACTCACAACGTGTTGATGTACAAGTGCTATTTGTTTTGTTTACAGTGAGTATGGAAATTTCAAGAGAAGGTTTTCGTTGGATTATTTTTCACAGCTTTCGACGTGGATTATCTCAACAAGAATGTGTCGATGAACTCAGTTCTTTGTACGGCGATAAAGCACCATCAAAAACCACAGTATATCGCTGGTATAGTGAATTCAATCGTGGTCGTAGTTCGGTCGCCGACGAACTCCGTGAAGGTCGTCCAAAATCGGCTGTTGTGCCACAAAACATTGATGCAGTGCGTGAACAGATAATTCAAGATCGTCATGTGACATAACGTGAGATAGAGGATACCTTGGGCATTACTTCCACCTTCATACATTCAATATTGCATGAACATATGGCTGTAAAAAAGATTTGTTCGCGTTGGAATCCACATAATTTGACAATCGCTTAAAAAAAGGCTCGTGTTAATTGGTGTAAGGAAATGATGATAAAAAGTTCGACCGTGGTGCTTCAAAAGACCTGTATAAAATCGTGATAGGTGACGAATCATGGATATACACGTATGAGCCGGAAACAAAACAACAATCGACCGTGTGGGTATTCCAAGACAAGCTAAATCCAACAAAAGTTGTTCGTGGAAGAAGCACAGCGAAGCAAATGGTCGCCTGTTTCTTCGGCCGAATGGGTCATGTGGACACTTTTCCGCTTGAACAACGTAGGACGGTCAATTCTGAGTGGTACACGACCATTTGTTTGCTGGAAGTCTTCGGAGAAATTCGTAAAACCAACCGCCAAAGACGAATCATTCTCCATCATGGCAATGCGAGCTAACACGCATCTCCTCAAACAGGTGAATTTGTGAGCAGCCGAAACATCGAATTGATGACTCATCCTCCGTACAGTCCTGATTTGGCACCCAATGACTTCTTCTTGTTCCCGAATATCAAAGGTAAACTGCGTGGTCAACGATTTCCGAGCGCCAAAGAAGCAGTTGAAGCGTTCAAAAACCATGTTTTGGAGGTGCCTCAAGAGGAATGGAAAAACTGCTATGACAAATGGTTTGAACGAATGCAAAAGTGTATTGATCATCAAGGGGAATATTATTAAAAATTCCCAAAATAATTTCTACAATATATCCCACAAAAAGCGATAAAAACGCAGTTTATGAAACAGATGATGAAGAACTAGCTGAAAAAAATACCCAGTAAGGAAAGAAAGGCTGTCACCAGAAACTCTGGAGCCTACTATATCAAAGGTTATAACAAACGCACCGAACGATCATAAGAAAATAAAGCTCTTTGGCCCCCACCAATAATGGTATCGGGAGAATTCGAATATCAAAAAATTTATAACATATAGAAAAACGAAACGAAAAGAGTTTTTAATCAAGCTTCTGAATAATAATATTTACATAATCAATGCATCAGACGCTGATGACTATAGAAATTTAACAAAAACGCTAATCAGCAATAGTCTTTCATGGTTCACAAACGAAAATAAACATTCTAGACCAATAAAGATAATGGCCAAAAATTACCACACTCTGCAAGAACAAATTTTAAAAGCCACTAACGCAGTCAACAAACTAAAATAAGAAACGAAAGAATCTTTAGATATGCTTCTTCTTACTTTTGATGGAAACGAAAACAAAAAAAAGCATGCTACAGAGGATGTGCTGTTGCCAAGGAGCTGCAAAAGATACGCGACCAAAGAACCGGTCCAAAGAAGAGCGATATTCATGTCAAAAGTCCAGTTAGTAAACCTATAAAAAGTCATCAAATTAACTTTGCTAGAAACCCTATTACCGAAAAAAAATTGCTTCATCAACAATGGACCGACAAACTCCCAAGTGGTAAAAATAATCACTCGGAAGACACCAACATTCTACAACAAATACTAGAAAAGCTTACGAAACAAAAAGAGTTTACGATGGCGCTTGAAAAGAAGCTGTTAAAACTTGAAAAACCTTACACCGACCTAAATAAATATGAGCAAATTTTTCAAAATTATGCTATGGAGTGCAAACGGCTTACTAAAACACCAGAATGAGCTGGAAATAATCCTGGACTTCAACGCGAAGCATACCCATTGGGGGTCGAGGCTCATCACTTCAAAAGGTAGAAAACTGTATAAAGCGCTTCAAATGACAGGATGCAGCACATTTTCTACTGGGATCCCAACCTACTTGCCAATTGATCCACAAAAGACACCCGATCTTATTGATTTCTTCATCGTCAGAAAGGTTTCTACCAAATATCTCTGTATAGAAAACGGGTTGGATATGAATTCTGACCATTATCCAATCTACTTCACAATATACGAAACTGTACCCATGAAGGAACCACCACGTACATTAACAAATCCCTCCAGTAACGGATGCTGAACTATTCGCAGAAATTAAAAAAGGCGCCTAGCTTTGATATCATCCCCAGCGAAATCTTGAAACAGCTCCCACAAAATGTCATATCTGGAATAACAGCATTTATGAATGCTACTTTCAAACTGGAACACAGGAAAGCCAACGCATAATGTAACATTATATAGGCTTATATCCCCCTACCTATAGCTTGAAAACTAATGGAAAAGCTAATTGCTAAACGCCTCAATAGTGTTTTTGAGCGGAGAAAACTATTACCTGCGCACCATTTTGGTTTTCGCTCGAAACATTCAACCATCGACCAAGTTCACAGGATAACTTGAGTAATTGAAAACGCCTTTGTAGAAAAAAATTCTTTGATGAAGTATGCCACGGCGGCCTTCTCAATTAAATTAAAGTGCTATTACCAATACAATATTATAACTATATTGAAATCATATTTATCAGATAGCTTCTTTCGAGTTAAATACGATGATATATACTCCGACCTCAAGGAAATAAAAGCGGGCGTCCCCCAGGAGATCGTATTGAGACCCACCCTCTACATACTTTTTACATGCGGCCTACCTACGGATGATAACTGCGTCACATCCACTCTTGCGGACGACACTGCCATTTTGTCGGTTGAAAAAATACAGACCGGATCAATTGCTAAACTTCAACATCATCTAAACAAAATCTTTGAGTGGACGGACAGCTACATGACGCATAAAACTAAATAAACCAAAATTGGTCCATATTGACTTGACATACAATAAAATTAGATGCCTTCCACTGTATATAAACGAAGTGCAAATCCAGTACCACAACACCGCCAAATACTTGGATATGACCCTGGATACTAAAATCATATGGAACACAAACGACAAAAAGAAAAGAGAAGAATCGGAAATAAAATTTCGAAACATGCATTGGCTCTTGAGTAAACTAATATACAAGCAGGTACGTATGGGATTCAATTATAGGGCTGCTCAAGCTCCAACAACATTTTGCAAATTCAAACACTCCAAAACAAAGTACTAAGATATGCCGTTAATGCGCCTTGGTACGTATGCAGTAGCGATCTGGAATGCGATATTGGTAAAGAGTCTGTTGTCGCCGCAATTCGGAAAAATGCCCTGTCTCACACTGAGAGGCTATCTCACCATGTGAATAGCGAAGCCTCAGTCCTTACCGACCGAATAGAATGGAAGGAAAGTTTGAAACGCAAAAAGCCGCACCACCTTATACAGTAGCCAACTTCTCTCGAAATTTTCTTTAATTTATGTATTGTTAATTAACTGCAATGTAAATAATAAAAAAGCACAATCCCATTGTGTATCCAATATTAAACATTTGATTAGTAATGGAGCTAGGTGCTTTTACTTTGTAGTTCTCCATTTCAATAAGGTTATTTAAGTACAGCGTAAAATATTACAAGATATATGTACTCGTACATACTCGTATATGAATCTTGTAATTATTTCAGAATATATGGATCAAAAGAATTTGCAGTTACTGCCAAAAAAAGGTTAGCCATGAAATGATTTACAGGTAGATTTGAGTCAGTGCTTAATGTGATTCTTTATATTTACTTCTAGATTTAATTAAGGATTTAATTTTCTGCTACTCCACATTTTGCTAAAAATATTAGACAGTCACACATATGGTGTAAACAACCATTCGAAAATCACTGCAATCGGTAGCAGAATTTGTGGAGCTCGAGGAAGAACGTTTTCAATTCTTACAAGCAGTGGAGGAGAAAAATCTCTCAATGACATTCAAATGGTCCAAAATGAATTGTATATTTAGCTATTCCAATTTCACCTCTATCGCTATGCTATGACTGCATTGCTCATCGAATCACAGGATGGCAAGCAAAGGAGCACTCAAATCACGAAGATTACAGATACGACAAAACCATAAAGAACTTAAATCTGGATGATTCATCAATTACTAGCAGTTTTGGCCTAAAATGAGATCTAGCTACAGACTCTTTCTGTTTTAGTTTAGAACAAAATTTCCCAAATCGAGTTACAAAATACTCTGTTTGATCAATCACTTTGTGAGTGTTTGATCCTTTGGGACATTTATCACCGATAATTATCACTGCTAAAATATAGATACAGGAGCTATGGTAGCTAATATTGCACTACGACATGTCGGTACCGCCAAATTTACACTTGGCATGAGGAAAGTTTTAACATGACTGACTTGTCATCATTGTATTTGATATCCATGCCCACGGGTTTTGAGAATCTTCAATATACGCATACGGCTGCGGAATTTACACTCGAGTAGTCGATACCCCTGCTAACATCTGTGTGCATCTCGTATCTCGAGTTCCAGTCTTAAAAAAAAACTTGAACTTTGAAAAACTTGATATTTGTACCATGCTGCTTATATACTTAAACAGTTTAAAATATTTTTAAAAATATACAATTTTGATGTATATCTTTGCTTGTACTATACTGGCTTAAATCACGTTCGACAACGCTATCTACCTCCATTCGAAATAGAATTTCAGAAATACAAGATATGACAACTTATCCATATTGGCGAAATATGCCAACACATCACATCCCAGCAGACATCGTCTCCAGAGATGAAATCGGTGTGCTCCTCAAGACCTTCGTTCCTCATCGAAGACATCGACTGTTATTCCATGAACAATTGCGAACCCGGGAATATGGATGAAGTAAACAAGAAAAACGAAAGTGAACATTCACGGTAACAGCCCCAAATAATTACAAGTACATGTACTTGCGTGTCACCGCAGTAATTTAATTTTTATCGGAGATTGAATAAATGCATACATAGCGAATTTAAGACAAATTTCCTTTCTCCGCAATAATTGCAGCATGCTCTATTAAGCATCATATGGAGCATACAAAAACATTTTAATGATGATATTCCCCTGCTGAAAAATAATTGTAAACCAACTAGTTTCTCAACCCGTTCCTAGAAACTACTGGTAGATTCACCCTTCTAAAGGTCGAGAGAAGGCTTGAGCTCTCAAATCTCTAAAAAGGCCGCAAGCATCCTATTCTATTGCCCAGTAAATGCTAGTTGGTCACACGCCACGTTCGACATTTGCATGAAAAAAATTATCACGCAGGAACAAATGCTCTCATTCGATCAGAATTTTGGATGCTGAACGCTCACGACATAGCTCGGCGAGTCTTAAGAAATGTATCAACTCTGTGCGATACAAACGAGGATTGTTGCAGCTTATGATAGGAAATCTGCCTGATGAGCGACTTACACTATGACGCTCATTCGCACGATCATCGGGATCGACTTTTGTGGTCCAGTCAACACTTATCTTCGCATCAGGGCTAAGGCGCTATACAAAACTTACATCTCCATATTCATTTGCACGGCCTCAAACGCGGTTCACAACGAGGTCGTCTCTTTGATCTCTCAACTAACCCATTATTAACATCACTCAAGCGAATGATTTGAATAAGAGCGTTGCACTCTCACAGTTACCGTGACAACTCAATAAATTTCATTCTCCCTGAACAAGGATTTCCTGTTCAAAAAGGAAATTTAGGAATGCTGGTTTGAGCTGTTTGAGTTGCAAAACATAATCAACGCACAAAATTACCACCACATTACAATTGGTAACTTGGCTCTCATTTTATTTAAATTTGAAGATATGACTAAGATATGACTAAGCGAACAAAAACTTATTAACGTCTAACACATAAACCTCGTCAGAAATTGAATACATCCGATTTTTCTGTCCACATTCAATTGAACGGTCGTTCAATGCGGGGAGAATGTTACAGCAATCAGCTAAACTTCCAAGTGTGTGTGTGCTGCATTTTGCATAATCAGAAAAACATTTCACTGTAGCAGCTATAATCGGCGATACTGTAATTTGAAATCTGGCATTTCTTGTAATCTTTATTTTTGGTGACCCAGATGTGATGTACAGAAAAATCACTTTCATCATACCACGAACCAGGAATAGGTGAATACTCAGTCCAAGAGGTGATGATTGACTGTAAGGATTTGGCTGCAGTTCAACAATCAACAGGTGATGAGATCCAATAGCATATAACAAAATAGAACCACTAGAGTAAAGATCTTACTTCAACAACGCAGAAAATAGAGGTAGAGTATTTCACAATGGACTATTACTCAGAAATTGGAAGTATATTACATAAATACAATACATTCCAGCTTAAAGAAAGAAAACTTCTCTAAACTCTCGATCGCTAATTCAATGTCTTCACTATGATAAGAAGTTCAAGCGAGTCTTACAAATGATACTAATGCAAACAAGCAAACAAGAAGTAGTAGAGGGTTCTTTGAAACCCACAAGTGCTGGTATTATCGCAGCACCCGGTGAATATCCACCACAGTACTACGAAGTTAAAATGTCAAATACTATTTGACATATGAAGCAGCAAGTGGAATATCGTCATTTGTCAATTTGGCAATTAAACGGAATCCCATCTGTACACGAATACAACTTGGATATCCAATCAGAAGAAATAGTGCAGACGCATTTTACCAATCTATTAGCGATATCATGGAAAATAGTCCTTGTTCGCAGTCTCCAACCAGCTCACCGAAATTTACCCTACCAAAATTTGATGGGAGCTACGTCAATTGGCACAAATGATTCACAACCAATAACATATACCGTACATAAACTTTGGTATTTAAAGACAAACTGAAGAGCTGATTCGGACCAGACAGTAACAAAGGGAAACTATGAAACGGAAAGGAAACTACTTCAACACCGCTACAATAACAAGCCAGTGGTGGCAGCAACATTTATTCAAATAATCCTTGACCGCCCATGCGACTTGTCCAACTCAGTAGGATCTATCAAAAAGTTACCTTACCCAAGGCAAGAATGCCTATTCGCATTAACCAATTTAAGCATCTGAACAGCCGAAATGGACCCCTGCTCCTCCACATGTTGCTGAAAAATCACACTTATGGTCTATGAACAACCATTCGAAAGAATTGTAATTAGAAGCAGACTTTTTGTAGCTCGAGAAAACACGATTTGAGTCTTTAGAAGAAGTCCATTATTTGCATACAACTCTTTTTGCTACTCGCTCTAACGAACCGGCTATAATTCGTCCGAACCTCCAACTATATTGCAACTGCTTCAGATCCGGTCACATGACCAATACATGTGTGTCAAGGAGCTGCCGCAAATACACGTTGGTACATTTTGAAAAGAGAATTCTGAATAAGAATTCAGCCACAGTGTTAAAAAATGCAACAAATCCAGTAACACTGGCAGCATCCAAGAAAGTAAACGATAACTACATCTTGCTGAGTAATGTGCAGCTAAGGGTAGATACTACTAACGTGTAGATGGTTGAGTGCAGATACATTTTGGATACAGATTCTAAGTCAATTTACTCTCTGTAGGGCAACTGAAAAGACTCGGCCTATCCACAAGAGCAGCCTCATTATGCATGGTATGTTTTGGCAGTGGATCAAAACATTCCCATCACCTAAATTCGGTTGAAAGACTTTGTGCTGCCTCACCACATTTCTTCATTACAGATTCCCAGACACATATAGTTAACCCATCCATCTTTTAATCAACACATAAAATTGTTTTTATTGCAACTACAGTCATCGAGCTATTCGAAATCAAAATGAAAATCAATTTGATCAACAAGTTAGTGTCCAGTATTCTTTGCACTCAAAATTTTTGAAAACTGAAAAACTGCGTGTAAAAATACTAACAAAAGTTTTTTGAATAACGTTGCTGATTCCGGATTAGTTAAGCGAGACAAACTTTACCTTATTTGAAGTTATTTGCAGCCGTACTAAGGGCAAAATTTATGACAAGAGACAAAAGAGATATACCGCTGGGAGACGTTCAGTCTTATCTATGGACAAATTCGGAAATTGTACTGGACTGGAGCACGACCATTCAATCAATAGAGGTGTGGACTTTTGTGTATCATTTTGGGTCCATTCCAAACAAACCTCAGAAGGCATATGTGCATTTTGCTAATTCGGTACTAAGGCGCACCTAGAATTGGTTAGTGTTTTGACCACTGATGCTTTCCTTGGCGACAACGCCACGGATTTTGCTGGCGCAAAAAATAACTAAAGGAACTGATTACCAAGGATTCCGGCAGTAAGGGATAAAATTTCACTTAATCCCCCAAAGTTCCCCACATTTTGGCAGTCTATGGGAGGCTGCAGTAAAATACGCAAAACATCTATTAATCAGAAGCGTATCAACGAATTCTCTCAGTTATGGACTGTTGGACACTGTCGCCGTATACACGAGTTCTGGAGGCGGTATATTCATCGTCTAGGACCATTGCCCATTCAAACGCAAGAAAACAAATAAAAAAAGGTACACACCACCCAAAATATTGAGGAAATGTACCACCAAGAGGAGGAGGACACTTATGATGACAATATTGATCCTGCCAAATAGTATTCAGAACTAAAATCCAGAACACACAATTCGGATCAAAAATAAGGATTCATTTTAAAGGAATATCATCAACTGCACTATCAACTACGGATTAGCAGCTTTTAATCTTTTATCTGGATTGCTTTAGTTTTGAGCTGGCAACATTCTCAAAGGGAACAAAGGCACTCGCCCACATACGAGTATGTCAAGATATCAAATAAAAGAGCACATGCAACTTAAAACCGAACTGGATTTGGTCGGCATATTTTTGCTTGGAAGGAGTCAGAAGAGAATATCAGTTGACTTGGTTGTGATAAACGACACTTAAACCAAGTCAAGCCTCCTAAGAACTTCGCAAGAAACAATTAGTTTATGCGCTGTAAGTTGTTGAAATCGTCGCCAAAAGAAACTTATGACAAAACATATTGACCAAAAGAATTAAAAATAGAATTGCGACCTAAAAACCAAAGACGCAGCGGCTTTGATTTAATACAGACCGATCTATTTATTATACCACTATATCGAAGCTGTTCTACAAATTACTCCTTGACCAGCTAAAACCAATCTTAATGAACAATTTTATACATGACCACCAATTTGGATTTAGCCGACAACACTACACCATACTCGTAGAAAAAGTTCATATCCATTAACAAAATAATTACAGACCTAGCCGGCTTTTGACAGCTTTTTGCAGGTACAGAATACACAACACAATGGGGGTGATTCAACTTCTCTAGAAAATCAGCAAAAACAAATTCAAAACTATGCTGCAGTAGGTAAAGAACAAGCAAACTCGTGCAAAATTTAACAGTTCATATTGAATATTGCAAAATTTAACAGTTAATATTGATTGGATACTTTCAGGATCCCATTTAAAGTTGAGATTAAGTTCAGTAACTACGAGAGTGGTGTGTATAAGTCAAGACACAATCTATTCGGAGAAAAAGTTTAATCAAGAGCCTCTTTCGAAGAGTAGATAAAATTCGAGAATATTCTCGAATTTCTACCGAAATGTAGGGAATGATCTACTTCAATCATAAGAAAGGTATATAAGTCACCACAGAATTCAAAGTCGACGCACGCGAATAGCAATCGTAAATGTGTACATCGTGCATCTTACTTGTAGCAGTTACAGTATTTAGAAGTAATAAAGTGATTGATGAATTATTAAATAAAGTCCAATTTGTAATAGAGTAAACTTTAAGCCTAATTAAGTGTGTAAATTGCAACAATTAAAAAAAGTTAATTATTTTAATTTAACCAGCGACTGATTGATTACTACACAATCCAGTGGTATGAATCCGAGTATTGAGAGTTAAAGTAAATTGTCAGGAAAGCAATTTCGTAACAGTATAAATTGTCAGGAGGGTAATTTCGTAACAATGTCTAGAAAGATTTATGGAATGAATGGTTTAATGTTTTGATCAAATGATGAATCAGATGATCATTTTAGCAAACATGCTAACTACACTAATCGTAAAGGCCACTAAATCACTATGCCTTGTTGACTCCTTGTGGAAAGCTATGAAAAGTATAAAAAACCTAAGACGCAATCGCCCCGATCTGAAAAGATAATGGGGAATGGGTAAAAGGTGATAAAGAAAAGGCCGAACTATTTGACGAGCACGTAGAAAAAACGTTTAAGCCATTTGATGGACGACAGTAATTGATAGAGCAACAATGGCATCTGACAGCGTTGAAATAAAAACTTGACCTGTCAATAAAAAATCTGAAAAATAATAAAACCCCCTCGCTATGATCTAATAACCGGACAAAGCCTCAAGGAATTGCACAAAAAAGCGCTAATTAAACTGCTTCGTTTAGATTATTATGTGTTCCAAATCAATGAAAGGTCGCACAAGTTTATAATGGTTCCGAAACCGGGAAGAAGATTTGCTCTAGAGCATTCCTTGATGTATATCAAGCCTTCGATATGGTTTGGCACGATGGCTTGAAGTAGAAGCTAAGACGGGTTCTTCCTCATATAAACATCATAAAATATTACCTTGAAAATATACTTTTTCGTATTAAACACGGATATAAATACTCCGAATTTAAGGAAATCGCCACCGGATTTCTGCAAGGAAATTTTCGTGGACCTATCTTGTTCTTGTTCTACAGTTGGTATATTCCATTAATTTGAAGAAACCTTTGTAGCTACGTTCACGGACGATACGGCTATTCTGGCAACGGAAAGTGCCATCGAATCAACAACCGATAAACTACAAAGAGCTTTGGATAAGCTTTACGAGTGGACAAAAATTTACTCTCATTGCTCTCAAAGAAATCAAACAAACGCACTTTAACTTCACTAACAAGAAAACAATCAATCAATCGGTCCAGATACCGTATAGAAGTGAATCTAATCTGAAAATGACACTAGACCCGAAAAATAAGTGGAAGCCGCACGTTTAAAGTAAAGAAATTGAAATTCGACAAGGAGAAATAATCTATTGGCTACTTGGAAGATACTCCAAGCTAAGTATTTATTTAAAGAATTGTTTTTATACACAGTATACAACTTGCGGTTGCACCAAACCTATCAATATAAAGTTTGTAAATCATTTCAAAATAAATTTATAAGAGCAATCGTGAATGCTTCATTATATGATATATTGGAAACAGAGATATCTACAGAAAATCCAAGTCACATTGGAAGACGAAATAACAAACTTTGATCGCAAGCACATTATTCGTCTTCATGGCCATCGCAATCATACCATAATCGAAACTTTCGATGTATAAAACTTGTGTGCCGACTTCAAAGAACAAAACCATTTGTTTAGCTTAATACATATAAAGGAAATTTCACTGACAACATCACTGGCCACATCCTATGCTCTACATATGCTTACATACATATTTGTGTTTGGTGTGGTTACATACATATGTGTTTTATACAATATCTGCTTACATATGTGTTTATACAATATTATACTCATTTCTAACGCATTTAATAAATACAAATTTTCTGTCGAATAACAAATTGCAGCATCTTATGAGAGATATATATTTCTATATGCCACTCAAACCCGATGCGGATATTGATGCCGCAGTCGAGTACCTCACATGTATTATACATGATTGAATTTGATTGACGTGCTACTCCACGCAAGAAAAATACTTTTAATTCTTTAATACTCTCTTGCAGTGATGGATAAAATTGCGAAAAAACACAGTTCGCACACGCACAAACTATTACAAAATTCAAGACATCCGGCTGAAAAGACCAATTAAACAGCGTTATCAGATCATTGAAGCTTTTGATGAAAAGGGAGATAGATTTATATTTTGTTAAAAAGCTCAGCAAATTTTCTCGAAATATCAATTTGGATTTCGCTATTAAATAAAGAATACTGTATGGCAGATTTTCGTCGATATATCTGAAGCTATGGTATGTGGAGTTAATCAATAAATATCTTTTAAGTAAGTCTATTAAATATGTCGACAAGCCACAATTCGCCAATCTGTTGAGGTTAAATATATAGGTAAATATCTTGACTGTCGACTAACATATAAGCTTCACCTACTTGTTAAAAAGAAAGTGCTTGACTTAAAATATCATGCTTTATACTTGCACCACCGTAACTCAGTTCTATACATTGAACATAAGTTACTGTTATATAACAATATCCTGAAACCGACTAAACTGTTCAACGCCCAGCTTCACCGAGAATTAAAAGTGCCTTTTATAAAGAACAAAATTAACTTTCATAGTAACATATGAAAATTCGACTCCAATCGGGTCCGAATGACCTGACTTCCAGTCGTATGTTCAAACCCTTTAATTTACAATATTAAGAGAAAAGCACCACGCAACGACTCAATTTGAATAGTCAACATAAGAAGTTTTCTTTGTAATTATAAGAGGCATGTGTCACTACGCACTGACCTTTCAAGATTGTATTGTAGAATATTATTATGTAGTACATATTATTGTAAAATGTTATTGATACAAAAATAATGAATTTGTAAGTATACTCATAGCTGTAAGATAATAAGAACAACTAAAAATGCAATTGATTTGAAACATAAAGTCGATAATTTTTATATTTGGCTGTCACCGATGGCATGATATGTTTTGTTAATTTTCTCCATCCAATCTAGAGTAACTTTTCGGTTAATTCATACTTTGTCCATCATAAATTGTCCATTTAATTATTTTAAAAAAAACTTATTGTTTCAAATCAATCGTTCTCTGTTAAATTTATTTCATTTTTTCAAATCCTATATTGCCATGTTCATCAAATTACATACAGTAATATTCAGCGATAATTTCTCATCTGTCAATAAAAAGACTAACGGCTTTTGTTGACCCTTAAGACATAATTTAAAAAAGTATAAACTCACTTTACAACAAACTATATTCGTTTGTTCCTTATATAAGTAACTTTGTTGCAAGAAATCTATATCATTAAAATATGATAAAAGAAGGTGCCTCCATTACGAAAACAATACAAAAATGATTAGAAAATAAAAGTTTTTAAAAATATTTTAAAAGTAAATATAAGTAAAAACGATGTACAGATTCTTGTACTACAGTATGTTCAACAAAAGAGAACCTCTTTCGCACATTTCGATTATTTGTTTTCGTGTCTACGACGCCAATGTCATATCAGCTCAGTATTGGGTGGTAATATGAAATTATACAAGAGTAGCCATCTGAAATCAGCCAAGATGTTTGGACCGAATAATTAAAAATGGGTTCTACAAGAATAAAATGAACTGCAAAGACGAGTCAGCAAAGTGGAAGGATCAAAATGGTGTCATCACAATGGACTCGCCCTCATGAAGATTTCACAGCGTACAGAAAAATTAGGTCGTGGCGTACATACTTCAATGCTAAAAAATTAAAGAAAAATATATTTTATACTTTCTGAGGTATTGTCATTTCTTTCTTGTTGAACAGGCTGTATCGACAAAAACAAGTAAAAAGGCTTATAAACGAATTTATGTCCATTTTACATAGATGTTCTCGCGCTATATTGCACATATGTAAGTAATTCCTAGCTATTTTTTGCTGTGTAAAATAGCTGCATAAAATATATGTCCGTATTAATTTTTCGAGATTGTACTACTTTAGTAAATTCATCCGGATAGCTTGGCCTAATATCCCGATAATCACCATAAATTTTAATTTTGATATTCAACTATCCAACCAAATCTAACTCTTTTACATCACTACTAATTTTAAATTACTATAATTATATATATTATTACCCACGGAGTAGGTAATTCAATCAATATAAACATGTATTATTTAATATATGCTTGCAATTTGAATTTGCCTACTACAATTGTATTTTCATATTACAATTGTATTATTGTATATATAAACATTGGAAACAATTTCCTCTAATTTACCATTTCATAATTAATATTTCTGTATAACTTACCACAGTGATAGAGTTCAGCTTCATTTAATTGAATACATATATAATCCAAATTCATATTATTATTGAACCCAGTCACGAAAAATACTTTCAGACCATTGATTTTAATTTGAAATTTTCCCAGCTGACCGGGCAAAACATGATTTTCCTTATCACGAACCGGAGAAAACAGAATTAACGAACCATTTCCAACTTTTATTTCGAATGAGCATTCGCTGGATATTGCATTTACTAGTCCTGGTTTTTTCTTAGTTTTAGTATTTTCGTTTGTAGAAAAATATATACTTTCAGATAAGTCAGAGCCACAATATTTATGATTGTTATTTATATTTGTCTCACTTTCAAAATGTATTGAATCATTATTTATTTTCTTTCCCATTTTCCGTTCACTACCAAAATCTCCTTCATCCTGCAGGGATGTTGGCATATATTCCGAATTCATTTGATTCACCTTATCCGGAGACTCTTGAGAGTCAGTTTTAGGAGCAAATTTTTTAAAAATTGGTGAATTAGGTTTCCACATGAAGAGATCCGAATTCAAACGATTATATATTATTTCATATAACTGCTTTGATCTAAAATCCACAATTCTTATATTTTATTATAAATTAAAATTTATATACTTACTCTAGAATAATATCCACTATGGGAAGAAATATCTTTATCTGTATTTTAGAAGTTTTCATTGTCAAATCACAAAATTTATTTATTTCTTGTGTTTCTCCAGGCAATAAAATTGTTTCTGAATCTTCTATTAAAAATAAAGAAATTAAAATATTATCTCAATGAATATATTATAATATAGCATACCTGCTAATATATCTCGTGCGGCTGTATCACTTTGTCTGCATACGCGCTTTGAATTAAATGGAAGATTATGTATAAATGTATTGGAGTACATGTACATATCAGCAGTCTCTTCGCAGTTATTATATTTAAAATCATTATTAACAAAAGTTTTGTTATTATTGTACGATGAACATATAATAGATATCCTAAAAATAAACATTTATGATTTGCAAGTTTTTTTTAAATGTAGTCTTTATATAATCAATAAATAAATAAATAAAAATGTATATTATTTTCAGAATTACACTAACGCCTTTGAATCATTGTTTTTTATGGCCGATGTTATACGGGGGTATGCAAAATACATATTGCGACATTGTTTAGTCAAATTAAGTATAATGTTTCCTAAATATTATATATGTTTCCTAAATATTTGCATTACCAATTTGCTCATTACATTATCATTTATTATTTTATTACCTTTTTAATAAACAAATTATTTATAACTTATGTTTACACTTAGTATAACCATAAAAACTGTCAGACAGTTTTTATTTTATTAATTTTTTTAACATAACACTCAAACGAAATTTTGTTGAGTACAACATTGACGGACTGTTACCCTTTCGCAGGACAAAATTTTTATTTAGAAAAGAAAATGCTATTAAACTAATTTTCAAGAAAGAAAAACAAAGGATGTGGATGTGATATTCTTTGCTCCACATTTTTTAAATGATTTTACTAATTAAAAAATAAATAAAAAATATTGTTAATCGATGATCGACCTCCGGTTGAAATTTAATTATTATTTTTTTTAGGCATGTTACATTAGCAGCATTAACACCAATGCTCTTTAAAAATATGACTAAAAATGTAAAAATCTCACTTAACAATCTTCGATTTTTGTCTATCCCGAAAAATGGATCAAAGAATTTATATCAAATTTTGTGTGAAAAACAACATAAAGTGCGCGGAAGTATTCCGAATGTTGACTGTTGGGTCTATGGTTATGACGTAGAAACCAAAGCTCAATCATCCCAATGGAAGGTGCCACATGAGCTAAGACCGAAAAAAGCACGCCAAGTTCGGTCGAATGTGAAGGTTTTGCTGACAGTTTTCTTTGATTGCAGGAGCGTGGTGCATTATGAATTCTTGCCGCAGGGTAGAACGGACAATAAGGAATATTATCTTCAAGTAATGCGCAATTTCCAAGAAGCAATCCGCCAGAAACGCCCGGATTTGTGGAAGAACAAAAATTGGCTTTTGCATCATGATAATGCGCCCCTGGTCACACATCATTACTTGTGCGCGAATTTTTGGCCAAAAACAACACTGTAATAATGCTGCAGCCACCGTATTCCCCAGACCTGGCCCCCTGTGACTTTTTCTTGTTCCCGAAACTGAAAAGACCCATGAAAGATTTCCTCGAGAGAGTACAAAACGAACTTATTAAAAATGTAATCAGAAAATGAACAATACTAAAAAATAGGATACCACGAAAATATATAAATCAATGACATAGAATGCATAAGGGAATATTCTGAAATATTTAAAACTTCATACATGCACAATAAAGAAAAACTCCAAATAGCACATAAAACAAACAATACATCGGAACAACTATATTGAAGATGTTTATAAATTAAGATCTTGATAAACTTCCTAACTACACTAATCGCATAGAGCACTAAATCACGATGTCCTTAAAAATTGTAATTTGGAATGCTCAATGCACCCAGGAGATATCATTATATTTAAAGAAACAATATATAGACATTATACTTATTTGTGAAACATATTTCATAAATAAACACTTCTAAAGCTGCCCTCTGTAGTCTAGTGGTAAGCATGCTAGACTCACATTCAGTGGGTTGCAGGTTCAAATTCTGTCCCGGGCTTGGTCTAAAATTGTTTCTTTCTAAAAACTTATGGTCAGCGGACCCCTCCTAGCTATTTCCCATTGCCGTCTTTGCCACTCCAGGTACCGAAGGTCTTAAAATAAGGGCGGCGGTAGAGTCACACACCAGAGCCAATTTCTCCGGGCTCTTAAGCAAATCCGCGTATCCGATGACTTTCACACCATCGGAGACCTGTATGCGGAAGATGCCGTCGTACATTGCATTCCAGAGTAACGGTCCAAGCATCGATCCCTGGGGATCCTCCGATAACCTTGTGCGACACAACACATTTTTCGGCTCCACACTTTTTAAATGATTTTACTAATTAAAGACTCGTAGAGCAGGATCCTGTCGCTGAAGTAGCTGGCAACCATTCTTCTCAGGTAGATGGGTACCCCAATCTCTGCTAACGCGCTGGCTATGCGTTCACAGCTACCTGAGTTGAAAGCGTTTCTCTCATCTAGGCTGACCACAAGGCAATACCTCTTGGTTCTACCCCTCCATCGTTTCCCCTGGATCGCATTTTTTGTTTTCGTATAGAATGTTGATACCTTCTTCTCGCAGCATGGCATGCTTTGCGGAGTTCGCCTATAGCATCCGACCATCAGTAGACAGTTTTAGGCCTCCCACTATATGCTGTCCTCGGCATTGCCGCGTTGCATGCGTTTTATATCTGTCTTGCCAGCTGGTTCTCCATTTCTTCTGCATTGCCTTCCAGCACCAAATCTTCAAGCATTATTGCTAGGACGTCTTCGTCATGGCTGTTTGTCCTCCAGCCTTTCAACGTCGGACCTATCCGCTCATGTCATATGTCACTCACCACCCATTTTGCACCCCGCACCAGCCTGATACTCACGAAGGTTAGGCCTATCGCAGAACTGGCACCTCCTCTGGCAAAAGTCATCTCGCCGGTATTCAAGAGGATCACGTCAAGTATTGCGAGTGCGTCTATGAGAATATGACCCTTTGGCGTAGTCCAGCCGTAGCCCCATTAAGTTGCCCATACGTTAAAATCCCCAGCAATTACTACAGGGCTCCTGCCACGTGCATCTAAAACAAGTATGTCCACTGCCGACTCAATCCCATCCGTAGTTAGGCTTGGTGCCATGTAGCAACTGTACACCGTGGTTCCTCCTCCTATGGTTGCCCTGGCGTAGTTTTCATCCCTCCTAACCTCCTCGAGTTGAGGTGGCTTGATTCGACACATCCATATTGCAGCTCGGTAAGTGTTGTCCTCGACCCAGACTCCTTGGTGCCTCCGACGATTCGGTTCACTGACCACAGCGGCGTCGACCTTGTGCTCTCTCACCGTCTGCTCAAGTAGGTATTGTGCAGCTGTGCAGTGATTGAGGTTAAGCTGGAGTAACTTCATTTAATGCGTTTTGACTCCTTTACTGCTTGATCATAGGACAGGCATGTTCTGCATCCTGTCGAGTGCTCCGTACCTTGCGGCCTTTGGCCTTGCAGAGTGCACAAGTTGGGCTGGCGTTGTGGCCTTCAGCGCCGCATGTGTAGCACCGATTGCGCCAGTCCTCCTTGCTGCTGCATTTTTTGGCAATATGCCCAAACTCCATGCACTTGTACAAACGTGTGGGTACTACCTTTCACGCACCCGGCAAGAGGTCCATCCTACTTTCAGTTTTATGGCCAGTACTGCCACGGCTGCCAGAGGGGGGCAACAAACTGATGGTTGCCGTTTGCGTTAAACCGTACGCTTTCCGAAGAGACCTAATCGCGGTCACGGGGAGCTTTTCGAAGGTGCTCAGCTGTTTGCACAGCGCTTCGTGTACCTCCTCTACTGTGGTCATCTCGTCCAAACCCTCTACTATCAGCAGAGTCTCCTGAGTGAGCTGGCGCACCTCCACACTAGTCCCCAGTGTATTTGCCACTACCTCCCGCAGAGTAACCGTCTTCGGATCCGCTGTAGGGGCTAATTCGAATAGCAGCTCACCTTTCGTGGTCTTCCTTATTTTCTGGACCCTTTCGCCTAATTCCGCAAGGAGCGGCTCCGTCTTAAATCTCCGCATAGGTTGTCACCGCCGTTACCTTAATGACAATCGCATCAGGTCTGTTCGGTTTCACTTTAGCGAATGTCTTCGGCTTTGCCTGGAGGCCTCGTCATGCCATTTCCATGCCTCTAGCACAGCCATTTTCCCCCTAGTTATCACTTCCGGCGGCAGGTAGATTGTCATCTTCTCTAGAATGCCTGACTTGCATGCCACCCGCATTTGCATCTCTCCTGGAGTTTTTACGCACCGTCAGTCGCTGGTCTTGCCCACTACTAACCGAGCTCCACCGCAGTATGGAGCAAGGGTTGAAACAAGTCCTTAAGGGAGCTTGCATACAGAGCCACATCAGCATTAGTCGGAAATGTTATATCCGAGCCTGTACCGCCACCTTAATGGTGTCAGACTTCGAGCTTTCTTCGAGACCTGCCAAGGTTTTAACGGAACGGAGGTAATTGTGACATTAAGCTGCCAGCCATTTCGGTAAGATTTCACTTGGGTTAGAGGGTGTGCTGTTCTCATCCTAACCTGAATAGTCCGCTGCGTCCATAGAGACATCTTCCATACTGTACCAGTGAAGAGCAGTATGCAGCCTCCGCCCCTATTATAACACTGGGGGGAGATTTCCGTAGACACAGTCTTAGGTTCAGACTGATCTAGCGGTAGGCTTTCACTAGTACTTACCTTCGACTTACCCCTACTTCCGTCTTGGGCTTTTCTTGAGTACGATTGGAACAACCACCATTGACCTTGCCTCATCGGTAGTTCAACGCATACCCAGAGCTTTTGATGAGTTGCATGGACCCATCATCTATTTCCACGGACAACAACTGTCTGTTGCCTTCATCCTTGCAACATCATATTCTCCAGAAATTGGTGTTTAACCCAATATTTTGGCTAGAGAGAAACTTGATTGATACAGCCACCTCTTGGCCGCTACTGCGAGGGAGGAATAGGAAAACTGTGTGTGATCGTGGAATATTGTCTGCAACTCTGGCGACCAAACTGACACCCTACCTTACTGTCAGCTGGGTTACGACCCCTTTCAGCCGTTTCACCGAGTCCGTCGAACAGCAGTAAATGCTTAGGAAGCCAGGCTTGAAGTGGATAGCATCGAAATAGAATTCTTTGGTCCACTCCCCAACCAGCCTTCCAAGCAACATCTGCTCAACACTTGTCAGCTCCTTGCTAGTCAGGATGGTGTTCGGGTAGTCAGCAGCAACAACAGCTACCTTCGTAATGGATGTCACCCTAGTGTAACTACCTGTTGCTTTGGACCCTCAACGACTAGTTGTGCCTGACGGTGTCGCTGTCTTCCTCTTCTTGGCTGGGTCAGGATTAGGAGGAAAGGTGTTTCATACCCTTTAGACTCTTGTTTCCGTTCGACTGTGATGTTGTGCCACCCGAATCCTTTACAACCATGTGCTCTTTTGCCTTGGCAAGATCACCATCTGGTTGCAAACCCTGAGACAGGTAAGTGAGATACCATCTAACTCGGGTTCCACTTAGTTCCTCTCTTCTCGGGTCATCCATACACACAGGTTGACCACGATCAGGAAGAGGGATTCGTCTCTTGGCCATCCTGGAGGTCTTCTCCGAGCTGTTGGGTTTGGATGGATTACTCCTTTTACCTCCCAGTTTTACACCCAGGGTCAACAGTATTTCCTTAGTGGAGATGGAAGTTTGTTGAGTGGATCCTAGCTTTGCCCTACTAACAACAAAGAAGGATGGCACATCATCGGAAGAAAGCCTCCGAATTTCTGCAATACCCACCCTGTGTACTGCCATTGGGGGTCCCATAGGCCTCAGCAGCACTTGATTTGGGCTTAGTGGGTGATCTAGCCCCACTAAGCATGAGAATTTTGATGTTGCAGTGGAGTATCTTGCGAGCATTACACAAGAAACTCCTTGGTGTGCTACCGCAACACCAAATATCCAAATATCCATACATTTCAAGACATCTAAAAACCAAGGCCGAATTAAACAGGATTATCAGAGAACTCAATCTTTCGATGAAGAGGGAGAAATATTCCAACATTGCTAACACACTCAGGAACCTAGACTTAACAATCCAAACGGACCATTTGTTATGGAAAGATTGCAGAAGGACATGTAATAATATAATACATAATCGTCCCCCTTTACAAAGAGCTGATAATAATTGGGCGAAATCAGTCACCGAAAAAGCCTATTTATTCCCAGCCCATTTAAGTTCTGTGTTCAAACTAAGTAAAACTGAATGTTCCCTTAAACTTAATAGTAAACAAGCAAAACGAATGTCGTAAATTGGAACTGCCTATGAAAAACATCTCCAAAACTGAGATAATAAGTGTTATAGCAAATTTTAATGAAAGAATGACTCCAGAACGTGACTTAATCACAAACTAAGTACTCAAAGAGATACCTCTTTCGCGTATAACAACTTTAAGAAGCATAATCAATGCTGCATTGCTAATAAGTTATTTCCCAGCACAATGAAAAGTGGCAGAATAGAGGCTGTTGTGGTGCTGACCCAAATCTTATCCTCCCATCAGCTTGCTTCCTATGATTTCAAAAGTGTTTGAAATCCTTATAATCAAGAAGCTATATATCCTTATAATCGTTGAAGCAAGAAAAAAAATCATCGCGAAACATCAATTTGTATTTCAAAAGAATCATGGCACAATTGAGCAAATCTATAAAGTTCAAAAAAGCTACGAAGATAATTAATTTTGTACAGCACCTTTTCTTCATATATATCAAGCCTTTGATAGATGTTAATAAATATGCTTTCAATGAATTGTTATCTCTTAATTACTATTAGGTATTCTTACAAACATGGTGACGAATTCTCCACAATGCAAAAAATGTATGCCTGTATGTCTACTGGAGGACTGCCTCGGCAAGGAAACTGCGGAATGGCTGCAAGAAGTAGTCTCTAAACTACCTGGCGGGGAGGGAGTGTACCTGGTGACGTGCCTGGGTGACAACCTACCAGGAATACACCTCATGACGGTTTACTTGCCCAAGGTTGCAAGTAGGGAAGACGCTTCGCTTCTAGATATACTCGTGACCCAGAAAGGGGGACTCCATACCTCGTTGTGGTGGATTTTCAACAGTAAGGAGGAATATAATGAAAAGCCTCTAACGATAGGGACCGACGACATATCTCTAGACGCCATAAAGAAGCGCGGCAGCTTCCTGCATTACCGGTTTGGTCGGGGGCCTGTACACCTGCATAAACCTCGGATTGGCAGGGTGGCAACGACAACAATAAGCGCTCCAACTGGGACAATACAACCAGTTTTACCTGCGGATGTTGCAACAAAGGTAACTGAGGAGATGGCGATGACTAATGTCAGCGAAGAAATCAGCCTTCTACCTCACGAACTTGAAGGTGATGAGGAAGGTTTAGCCCAAATACAGCTGGAGGCCAGCTGCATGTCTGTAGACACTGCGTCAGAGGACTACCAAACTCTGACGGAGGAGGACGAACCCATGCAGTAGATGGAATGACCAGCACCAGGGTGGCACAAATAAATCTGCACCACGCTAAGGCCGCATATGCGGTTATTACGAGATGCTTTACTAAACAACAACATGGAGTGGTGCTGGTTCAGGATCCCTGGGTGCACAGGGGTCTGGGCAAGGGCCTGAGAGGAAAAGACATATGTGTAACGTATGATATTCGATCCACGAAGCCCTAGGGCTTGCATTATCCTACGTAATACCTCTAACTTTATATGTCTTTCAGAATACCGCTCCGGAACTAAGTCGCTCTTCATACCCGTATCCATCAATGGAAGAACGAAGGAATTGGTGGTGGCATCAGCATACTTCCCAGGAGATGTACCCTGCGCTCCTCCGGACGCAGTCATTAAAGTGATGGAGTATTGCAGCAACAAAAAAACTGCTGCTGCTGATAGGATGAGAAGCCAAATACGCACAATGAACTTTGGGGCAGTTCAAACAACAACACCAGAGGGGAGTTCCTATTTGAATTTATACTCAGTAGTAAACTATATATCTTTAATGTGGGGAATAAACCTATTTTCGTAACAAAAACTACGAAAGAGGTATTAGATTTAACAATGGGGAACTCTTAGTTGGAGGGCTTAGTCAAAAACTGGACTGTGTCTGATGAGTTTGATCACCGAGTTATTCGTTTCGACATTGGGGTCCATCAGCCCAGAGTCATTAACACAAGAACTCCCAGGAAAACGAACTGGGAGTCCTTTTCTAGGAACCTTATGTGCAATTTCTACCAGGAAAATCAGGGCAAGTCCATAAGGAACTCTCTCGAACTTGAAATAGCTGTTGAGGAGCTAAATAAAGCCATAATAAACTCATATTAATGTAGCCGCCCTACGAACAAAATTAAATCCACCAAGGACTCGTGAACTGACAAGCTTTCAGATATTAGGGTAAATTTACGTAGACTATTTAACCGGGCTAAACGCATAGGGAAATGGGAGGTATATATGGTGGCTGTCACTAACTACAACAAGAAAATTAGAAGTGTTAAACGTATAAGTTTCAGGAAATACTGTGAAGGTATCACTGAAACTTCGGAAGGTAGCCTTCTGCACACTATCTCAACACTCACTCTTAGGAGTGATGATGGTAGTTATACTAAGAATAATGAAGAAAACGCTATGCTTCTTCTGAAAACTCACTTCCCAGGTTCCTTTGTACTCAATGAAGAAAAGGGTAATGCTGGCACAGTACACAGACTGAACTTCGCTGTATCAGTTGACGGAAAGCAATCCCTCGAGGACAAGTAAGTGCCGTTAGGGGCCTTTTTGGACATTGTAGGAGTCTTTGACAACACCTCACACGAGGCAGTGAATAGGGGCTTGTTTGTAAAGGGGTAGATTCGACCCTATCCAGTTGGATAGAACAAATGCTGAAAACGAGAACAGCCGAAGTATCCCTCACCTCAAGAACCACAGTGGTTAATACTGTTCCAGGATGTCCCCTGCTGTGGTGCCTTCTCTGGAAATTAACAAACCTGGGTCTATGCTGTCAGGGATACGCTGACGACATGACTATTACATGCAAAGGGCAAATTCGAGAGTACACTATGTGAATTACAGGTGACTGGTACAACAGGATGGGGCTTAAAATAAACCCCATAAAAACTACTGTTGTCCCTTTCACGAGGAAATATAAAATCAAAATCCTTAAACCCATTATTAAACTAAATGGAGTGGAGATCAATGTGCAATCTGAAAAAAAATGTCTAGGTGTCACATACTAGATGGAAAACTATCATGGAGGTCTCACATCAAATAGATATGCAGATCAATCGCGGGGAAAAATTGGGGATGCAATGCCAAGATCCTGCGATGGATGTACATCATGATATGGATGTACAATGATCACTTATGGAGCGGTTCTGTGGGCTAAGAAAGCAAGACAACTAAACTTTGCGCAAGCACTATCTAAGGTGCAAAGGCTTGCTGGCGTCTGTATATCTGGGGCTATGAGAACTTGTCCTACAGCCGCCCTGAACGTCATACTGGAACTTACACCCCTGCACATATTTGTGGAAACACTAGAGAAAAGGGCTCTGTATAGAATGACAAGAGTCGTAAACGGTCCTGAAAGTCTCATCGGGAGACAGATGGCACAAGATACAAGTACTATGAATCACTAGGCAAATATACTAGCATCTTCCAGGCGGAAATCCACGCCATTGAGAGATGTGCACATTTCAAAAATTCAAACTGCCATCCTATCGGACATCCAAGCGGCCATTAGGGCACCTCTTATCAGGTAAATTCGAAACTGGTGTGGGAGTGCATAGAAAAAATGAATGCTCTTGGCTCACACAACCAAGTTACCATTCTATGGGTTTCAGGACATACTGACATAGAAGGGAACGAGATTGGCAACGAACTTTCAAGGAAGGGGGCTACAACAACTTTTATTAGCCAGAACCCTTCTGTGATGTACGCAAGGACAAGCTGTTCAACCAGCTTAGGATCGATGAGGGACACCATAGGCACAAACACTGGGTTAACATACCAGGCCTAAGGATATCAAAGAGTTTGCTAGGGAATTTGCTGCTCCTGCAGATTCTGTATGGAGGAAGAGGAGACATCTTTGCATGTGCTGATACAATGTCCGGCTCTCATGCACACCCGCAGGAAATACTTCGGATTATTCCAAGCCTCTGCCAGTGATGTGAAACCTCTGGAGCCAAAACTTGTCATCACGTTTATCCAGAGGCTACAACTCAAAGATATATTTGCGCCTCTGATGGGGTACAATAGATCGAAAGGTCAAGGTGCTTTAAATCCCCTACACAAGAATAATACACAAAATAGAAATAAAGTACAACCACCACTATTTCGAGTCCAGTTAAAAAGCAATAAACCACATAGTTTGATCCATGCGACACGATGTAGAGGATCCTGACAAGACAACAGGCCTAGTGCAATGATTATATTGTCAGGAATATAGGCATACAAAACCATATTGTACGCTACGTACAGTAAGTGTTGCTTGCGGTGATCTTTATCATTCGTTACAATGCTCTGCAATGAAATCCAATTCAAGCCAAAAGCGGGAAACACACTGCGAACACGGGCTCCAATAAAGAAAACCTTATCTGCTATGATTTATGCAAATATAGAAAAACTAATACGAATGCTAATACAACCAACAACAATAATCCTAAAGTCTAGAAGATATGCAAATTATCCTTACAGAATGCTTAATCCAGTTTATGACCACAATGCAAAATAAAACGAAAATCCAAATGTTTTAAATGCTCATCGTCAAATAAATTAATTTCATCTTTATTTGCCACTGGAATATTACTTATATCCACCAGATAAGCATAAATTAGAAAAATAAAAGTTTACATCCTTAAAATTATTAAATATGTTATGCTTAAATCTGAGACTCATCTTACAAATTAATTTAGATTTTAAGGAAAACAATTATAGGCGGTACTTATGAATCGTCGGTCTGAGCTGGATCCTCGAAAAAGACCTGATATTATTGACTTTAGGATAATGGGTATTCATAAAATATGGTTTAGCGGAACCATAGAATATAATAGAATAGAAGTGGGGTACGACGTAGAACCGCTGAAGAAGGAGGTCTCCAAGATCTCAGGCATTGATGACCATTGGACTATAAGCCTGAAAATATTTAGGAGAAGATAGAGGATTTTGGAAAGGAAGTTATACCTTTCCAAACTTTTTTGATTCTTTTATGAAACTAAGAAGTCTGTCCAGGCTTAATAAATGTACGTTATCCATTCCACTCCCAAAACATCTAACCCTAATACCCTCCTCCTCATTCCCAAAACATCTAACCCTAATACCCGTCTCCTCATTCTGGCATAGGCAGGAGAAGCGCAGACAAAATGCTCTGCACAGTCCTTCTTCCTCCAGGCGCAGTTTGGTCTCTGAATGATGACTATGGTGGCCATATGATGGTCCCATGGATTATGCACCGTGATTACCCCAATCAATGATCGAAGATCTTTCCTTCGCAATGCTAAAAAGACATCTGCAACTCTCTTGTTTGGGTTATCTAGGAAACACCTGATTGTTTTTCAGGCAACTGAACTATGCTTCGACTTTTCTTCTAATTATTCCCTGTTCAAAATTAAAGATTCTCTAGCATACGAATCCCATTACTTAATCCCATCAGTAACAAATTGACTCAAGTATCGAAAATATATAAGCTGTAAATACGGAAAATACTACAAGTATTTTCCGCACACGCCGTCTACAAATAATCACAAAGCCGTATGCTACCACCAGAAACCGTATTAACGCTAAAAGCAACAGCAATCACAGCATACGAGTATAACAAAACATTTAAGCACAGACGATCGGACCAAAAGGTTTTAATGATCTGAGAAACGTAAAGTGTTAAATTGAACACTATACGACCAAAGGCGGAACACGGGGAAAAACGAGAGAGAAGCACACACAAATCATTCAGCAGGCGGAGTACAAATAAATATTTGCAACAACAACAACACTACAGCGACCTAAGGCGGAACACTGAGAAACACGAAAGAACACCACACACATGCTAACAGATCGCAAACGCAGAGCAGTAAGCACGCGGAGTACAAATAAATATTTGCAACAACAACAACTACAGCGGAACACGGAGAAAAATGAGAGAGCACCACACACCCGCGAACCGATCGCAAGCGCAAAGCTGTAAAGGTGAACGAAGGACAAATGTTCACAATAACAAAACAATATTGAAGGTCGCCAAAGGAGAAATACTCAGGACAACAACAAACAGAAGAACAACAACAAAGAGGTGAAGGTGATCAAAGGACAAACTACCACAACAACACGATGCACTGATCCCGGTGGCAGCTCTCGCTTTATAAGCGGAGTGGCCCGGACAGTGAGGTCTCTTTGATCCAGCATCGCTCAACGAGTATACAACGCACCAAGCTTCTAGAAACACCAGTAGTGACTACGAGTAGTACTAACGATAAACAAACATAGACAGAGCCAGCAGTTTATGGTTTTAACCGACTCTCCCTGGAACACATAAACAAACGTAGACAGAACCAGGAGTTTATGGTTTTAACCGACTCTCCTTGCAACACATAAACAAACGTAGACAGAACCAGGAATTTATGGTTTTAACCGATTCTCCCTGGGACACATAAACAAGCAAGACAGAGTCAGGAATTTAGGGTTCTAACCGACTTTCCTGAAGACTAGCACAAAACCACGGACACTACCACGAACACACAAACAGAGTACGGTAGTAGTAAAATATATTTATATATGTATAGGTAATAGCTAATAAGAAACCTACATAATTCAATTTGAAATTTAATAAAACTAATACGAACAGCGTATAAATTTCTGTAAGCGACCCTGGAACCCGCTGAGTATTTACCCCAGCGAAATTGAGTCGTTACAAAGCATACAAATAAAACTCCACGACTACCGAGGGAAAGCGATATCGCGGAAACCGTTCAAAATCAGTTCTTGTATCATCTACAACAAAACCCTTCCCATCAACAAAATAAGTATATTGTTACGAAATTGCCATCTTGACAATTTACTCTGTTATAAAATTGCCCTCCTGACAATTTCTCTAACTCTGTACTCGGACTCGTACCACTGGATTGTCTAGTAATCAAACAATCGCTGGTTAAATTAAAATAACTAACTTTATTTAACTATTGCTATTTACACATTTAACGTTAGGCTTAAAGTTTACTTCTTTACAATTTGTACTTTATTTCACAATGAATTTTATCACTTTATTTAATAATTAACTTCATCACTTTACACAATTACAAATACTGCTAATCTGCTGCTTCGATTAAAATGCTTGATGTACACACTGTTACGGTCTCTGATCTACTGCATTCGACTTTGAACAGTCTTGTCGCTTTTATAGTTTTCGAATGGTTGGAGTAGAAAATTCCACGCTATTCTCGTATTTTCTAGAAGTTTCTATCCACTTCGACAGAAGTCGAGAATATTCTTTTTGATATTACCGACAGATGGTTCTTGAATAAGCTTTTATTCGAATAGTTCGCAACTTGACTCACAGGGGGCACTCATTCCCAAACTCAGATGGGATCCTGAAAGTATGCAATCACATTCACTGTGCTATCACGTTTCAATATAATACTATGTAAACTATATCCGAAATTGAACTTCTCGTCAATGGCAAAAGAGACTTCAGACACGAATGGATAAAACAAATTGAAATCTTCTTCTCGCGAGGGAAGGGCAGTAGTACATCAAGTGTGGGATGTCCTCCTCCTTGTCCGACGACCCCAGTCATGGTGACCCTTCAGATCTGTACCACAGACAAGAGCCTGATGGCTACACTCCTGTAATCCTGTCAGATTAGTAATTTTGCAGACATGAGTGGTACACCCACGTTTTAAATCCATTGTAGTTGTGTTTAGCGCCTCCCGTTCATCTGTTTTACAATTGGCATCAATACCCCTGTGACCGGGAACCCACCGGAGGTGAACTCCGGTTCTCCCCGATAGAATATTTAGAGCAGACAAGCACAGCTTGGAAGTTGT
This sequence comes from Clusia tigrina, assembly GCA_920105625.2. Classification (NCBI taxonomy): domain Eukaryota; kingdom Metazoa; phylum Arthropoda; class Insecta; order Diptera; family Clusiidae; genus Clusia; species Clusia tigrina. Next base: position 139,547,076 of record OV050031.1, read on the forward strand.
ATAGACCCCAGAAAATGACTTTATAGCTGTTTTGATGTCAGAGAAGCTATTGGTGATGTTGTATGTCAAGTCATTACGCCGCTTTCAGAATCACCATGATTTCCGCTTGGAAAATAATACAGTGGTCCGGTAGGCAGAAAGAGAGATTAATCCCCATATTGTCGCAGTACACACCAAAGCCGACTCTGTCGTTCAGTTTCGGGCAATCAGCGAATATTTATGTTGTGGAGAGGTGACCTTCAGACCATTAATCTCTGCCAGGAATATGGAAGGCTAACACAAATATAAATATTCCAAAGAGGGCCGAGCCATCACATAGATTGAGTAATGGGAGCTGGGAGAATAGTGACAAAGAGCAATCTTAAGCGTTTGCTCATCACTTGGAAAAAGTATTTTAACTAAGTCCTTCGATCAAGAATTTTGTTATTCCACCTCTGACCACCCAAGATTCAATAAATCCCAATCAAGTGAAAACAAAGATATTAATTGCGTTGTACAAAATCATTTGAACTTGAAAACCGCCAAATTCAGATATAGCGGCGTATAGCTTACACCTTACGGTGCTACTACTTTATTTTAAAGAAATACGGATATATTACTTCTTTTAACCCTCTAATGCATGCATTTTTGTTTTGACCCCAAATTTTTTTTTAGACTAATTTTACGCCGCTGATTACGAATCTGTAGTTGGTTTTTTTTATTTGACGCTTCGTTTACCTTTTACAGGTAAAAATTTCAACTCCGCCTTGAGGAGGGCCTATGCGTTAACGACTCAAATTAGTAGACGGGTAAATTTCGATTTAAATTTAAAACAAAATTATTTTATTCATATAATATATACATTTTTATTCATTCTTTATTATGGAAGCTGTAAAAACATTTATTTGTTGTTGAGTTGCATAAATTGATCTTGCATTTTACGCAAAATGCTTGAGTTTCCGATTTGCATCCGGGAAACTTGCACATTTTTTTGCCAGCGCGGTCCAAAAAATCACACCAATGGCCTATTTGGTCATATCTAATATTTTGCGTTGGGAGATATGCCTTTTTAGCCTTTGGTGGTTGCGTCGAGCGAATCAGACAAAGGGTTTCTGCCACTTCGGTTCTGAAATCGGGAAGTGCACAATTTATGACGCCCTTATTCAGTCTATTATATAGACAATATCAATTTACCATTGCTACGTCCAAAATGTGATAAAATATTCGATTTGTCCACTTTCTGCTCTTCATTTTGATGTGGTATCGACCGATCAGTCCGTCAACCAAATCCACACCACCCATATGCCTGTTATATTCTTTTATAATTGGGGGACAATTCACCTCTATATTTTGCTTTGCTTTTCGATCCCATCGATTTGCTACTGACGAGTAAGGGTGTTGGTTGCCAACAAATTGTTTTGTTCCAACGTAAGTAGACAGTAGTCGAACTGCTCTTGTGTCATACCACAAAACGCTGCTTATATCTACTCCGAAAACTGTTCCAACGTATTCTTCATCGTACCCACGTTCGACCTTTTTGCATTGCAATTCAGCATCGGATGAAAGTTTTATGTTTGGTACCCGATTTGGTCGTACTGTACCTAAGCTATGAATCCCACGATTTCTCAGGTATAATAACAATCCCAATGACGTATAAAAATTGTCGAAGTAAAGTATATGGTTGATATTGTTTAGGATGTCTTGTGACAATCTTACAACGACATTAGATGCAGCACCAAGATCAGGACTATTTGGCAAAATTTTGTTATCGCCAGCACCACAATATATTTCGAAAGCGTAGGAATAACCTGAAGAATCGCAGAGTACAAACAGCTTCGCTCCCCACTTGTGAGGTTTGGCAGGCATATATTGCCTAATAGGATTTCCTTTCATCTTTGTAGCGCACATTTGTTCATCAACGCAAAGACGCTGGAGCTTTGGGACTGAAGAAAACCGTTTGTTGAAATGTTGTATCTCACTTTATACAAGGGGTCGTAGCCAGGTTTACCTTTCTCTATACGCAATGAATCGTCATTGAAATGCAGGTTACTTCGAATGTTTTCAAAACGACTGCATGTCATAGCTTCACGTACAGGATATAAGCCATATTTTCCCCAATGCGAACGACTATTTGGAAAGCGATAAACAGACGTAAAAAATAATATTCCTAAGAATTTACGCAGTTCCGTCTCATCGATTTGAAATGTTGTCGAGATATCTTTTTGGCGGGCGTATAAGTTCATTTGTGCAGCTATAGCCTAACAATAAAAAATATAAACAGTGACTATTATAGTTATATTGTTAAATACCTTTAGGAAATCTTCTGTCACAAAATATTTAAAACAATCGTAGCGTGTTTTCAAACATTTTAAATATCTTGCAGCTTCAGATGTTTCTTCTTCCAAATTATTGCTCTCAAAGCAGGCATATCATTTTTTATTTCACTTGCAGTTGGAAACCCTCCAGTTTCTTCTAGTAGTTCTAAGGTTCTTTGGTTGGAACGTGTGACTATCGATAGTGCAGATGGACTAGAGCTACCAGCATCAACAGCAGATGAAGGAATTGGGTCAGGTGCACTTGATACAGAAGGTTGCTCCAAATCAGTCAAATTTAAACTGCATTCAAGAGCATTCTGCATCATTTCTGAAGAGTTAAGCATAAGATCAATGATGGAATCATCTTCAGGCAATACATAATTAGGATCCTTATCGAAACCGCATTCTTCGCCAGAAGTATCACCATCAAATTGCCCTTGTTCGAAGAATTCCCGAATTTCATCCTCCGTCATATGTCTTTTATTTTTACGGAACATGCCTGATGCTATTGCAATTATAAAAGAAGTAGATGATTTCAATAATAACACAATAAATTTGAATCTATTTGAAAGAGGAGGCTAAACAAGTGAACTTTGCAATGCATGAGTCCGCCTCAAGGCGGAGTCTAATTTATTTCAATTTACTCACCTGTTAAAAAATTTTTCACCAAAATATAAACACCGATCGTAAGAACGTAAAATTTCGTAGTCGATAATATTTTTTTAAATAGAAATGTACACAAAAAATTATACTTTTTTTATTTGCTAAAATTGTGGTGTTTACAAAAATAATAAAAACCACGTGAATGTAGCCACCTGTCACTTTAAGTTGACTTTACTCGAAAAGTAGAAGGAGTGTTGTCAGCCTTCAAAAACAGTAACCTAGCTTAAAGCTTCTACTACAATGTTAGAAATGCCGGAGACGTTACATTTAAAAAAATATATATCAAATTGGGGTTTTAGTAGATCCCGTCTACAGGCGGGGCCATGCACTAGAGGTTTAATGTTTGTTTAGTAGGACTCATACATATGTATATTGCGGAGAATTTATAAATAATTGAATTTAAATTTGATGCATGGCATTGAAACCGGTAAAGCAAAAAATACAAATACAACATAATAAAATATATATAATATTATTTTCAAAAACATCAACTATGTATTTGTTATACGTACTGTGGATATTCATGGGTTGATTCAAGTTGTGTGGGACTGCTTTGAGTTTTTCTCAAAATTGTTCTCAATAAATGAACTTTTGTTTCAATGCTTTTTTCCTGAAAATATAAAGAAATAAATTATAAAGTAAATTTTTGTGTAAGTTTGGCGATTATCTAGTTCTATCATGTAATATTTAGGAAAACGATTGAGAACTTTTTTACATTTTTTCTGTATAAGTTTGTCGGTTTAAGATAAATATATTTATTTATTAGTTAAGAATAATTTAAATTGGGGAGCTAACCCAAAACTTCTCTCAATCCCGAAATGCAATTGTCATGCTTCAAATATTCAGACTACGACTAGCCTTCACGCGAAATGGGATCAAGAAATAGCGAGATACTTCCAAAAATCAAATATTTTTCTAAACTCACCCTGACACGACATACCGCTCGTATCCTCGTTCAGTACATAGTTCAATATACGCATTATCAAATGCGAGTTATGTCTTATTAAAAGGTTGAGAATGCTATGGTACATTTATGAACATAGAATATAAGGATTTTCAAATGCGAATTATTTGCTATTTGAAATATTCAGAATGCAATGACACACTTTTGAACATAGAATATGCGCATTAAAAAATTCGTAGTATGTGTTAAAGAAATATTCAGAATGCAATGGCTCACTTCTGAACATAGAATATATGCATTATGAAATGCGTATTATCTATTATTGAAATATTTAGAATGAAATTACGCATTTTTGAATATAGTGACTGCTCGAAAAACGGCCCGTTTCAGGTACCGATGGGAAGGACAGCCAGTTTATGTATGGGTCGTTTGAGCTCAATCTCTGCCATTTGTGTCACCCATCGCCAGGGTTGAGCGCCAATTGGTGGGTTGGATCATCATTTAAAGCCACTACCATAATCAGTTGTTATTAATGTAATATTTGTTGCTAGCTATATTTTCGGTAACAAAGATACACTCAGCAGCAGAAGTTTGCATACAAACAGTCCCCAAATAATTGTAAGGTAATATAGGTATTCAAAATGGGACGCCGACATGTAAATTAATACATCCAACATATAAATTAATATTTTTTGTTGATTTTCATACCAATTTCAACATTATCGCTTTAGTTTATGATTTATCGGAAGTTGTTGAGCACAAGTGTCGCTAAAGAAATTGGCACTCCCCGAAGTTTTTCTAAGTGACCGTTGGTAGTTAATTTGGTTGGGCCTTAATTATTAAAAAATAATACTTTTTAATTGCATTCGTAACAGTTTTAAGACCAACAATGGTCCAGAAAAATCACAACAACCAAAACTGCGGAAAATGTAAAGGATTCGGCAAGACCATTTGTAAAGATACGGTGCGAAGAACTTTAAATAATGGTAACTACCACAGCCACGTGGGCCGAAATAAGCCTTTGGGATCACTTGTCAATTAATAGAAGCGCTTAGCCTTTGCCAATGAATACCTTAACAAGCCCAACGAGTTTTGGAATAAGATTATTTTTACCGACGAGAGAGCAAGTTCTGCATTTTCGGTATTAAAGCCAGACAGCTTGTGTGGAGAAAACCAGGTACAGCGCTTATCACTCTGAATTTAACACCGACTGAAAAATATGGAGGAGGTGGAGTTATGGTTTCGGGGTGCATGTGCGCCAAGGGAATAGGCAACTTGGCGTTTATATCATCAACCATTAGAACTTGAATCTACGATTCGTAAATGTTTCGAAATCGAACAGATTCCACAAGAAAGAGCTCTAACCGAAGTAGAAAATTGGTGTGAAGAGTTTTTCCGCCGTACACATGTTCGCCAACCAAATGCATATCTGGCCAGACTACCTTTAAAATAGCTGTTCGATTCCTGCCAAACTCTATATAAATCGAGACAAATTGCAAAAAATCGATTCTTTTATTTGGAACGCAAATTACATAAGTATCCCAAATTACGTGATCGATGCATGTCTGGAATTCAAGAATATTTACAATTAGATCAAATTGTTCCCGCTTCAACTAAGGAACAACATTACACAATCACCAATTGCAGCATGCCAAATGTCACTTTATGCATACCACACTATTATTTTATTAAATACGACAGTCGGACTACAAAGCTGCGCATAGTCTTTGATGCGTCATGCAAAACTTCCATTGGGAAATCTCTAAATGAGTTACTATGCATAGTTTCACCATTACAGAAAGATCTCGAGGCAGTTATTCTTAATTGGAGGATGCAGAAGTACGCGTTCACAGCCGATATCCCAAAAATGTATCGATAAATTGACATGGATCCACGCGATTCAAATTACCACCGTATCTTATGGAGGAACGAAAGCGGCAACATTGAAGAATTCTGCTTAACAAATGTGCTTTGGTACCGCATCAGCACCATTTACAGTTATAAGAGTCATGCATGAAATAGCTGAGGATGAGAAACTAAAATATCCACTGGCAGAAAAGGTGTTGAAAAAAGAAATATATGTCGATGATGTGCAAAGACACGAGAGCAGCTAATAGCAGCACTCTAATGAGCTGGCATGGAACTAGGGAAATGGTTGAGTAATTCAACAGATTTACTTCGCGGTTTCCCAACTGAGCATCTTTCTGGCAATAATTTATTACAATTGAACAGCAGTATTATTGTAAAAACCCTTGGACTTTGCTGGCAACCCACCAAAGAATAATTCAAATTTCGAAATCCAATCTACTTCCTTTAAGCGAACATTTTTGTTCACTATCGATCGAGTATTCGATCCATTTCGGTCCTATCATTGTCGCGAAAATCATCCTAAACAATGTCAGGATTGCCAAGGTCAGTCGCCCTGATGGAACAGACATTAGATTGGGATGACCATTTGCCTGAAGAATGGTAATAATTTTTGGTACAGCTCTACATATTGGAGCAGCTTTCGATCCATCGTTTGCTAAGATATGATGCCCACCAAGTGCAATCATATCAACTTCATGGGTGACGGTACCGCATCCACCTATACAGCAGCAGTCTATTCGCGTGTAACATATTGAAACGTGATAGCATACTGAAACGTGATAGCATACTTTTAGGATCCCATCTGGAGTTTGAGAATGAGTGCACCACCCTGTGTGCTTATTAGTCAAAACATGATCTATTCGAATAAAAGCTTCTTTCGTTGCAGAGTGGTGTAAAGAATGTTCTCGAAAATGAAAACTCCCTGCGAGCTGTATTCTAGAAATATCCAGAAACTTGTACGGTATTGTAGAAGTTTCTACCTCAACCATTCGTGCTATAAAAACCACAAGACTGTTCAAAGTCGAGGACAGTTAAACAGAGATCGTAACAGTGTGTACATCGTGCATCGAAGCAGCAGTATTATTAATTTTGTAAAGTGATGAAATTAATTATTGTATAAAGTGATTCATGAATTTTGAAATAAAGTGCAAATTATAATCAAGTAAACGCGATTGTTTAATTACTACACGATCCAGTGGTACGAATCCGAGTACAGATAGTTAGAGTAAATTGTCAAGAGGGCAATTTCGTAACAGAATAAATTGTCAAGAGGGCAATTTCGTAACAATATAATACGGGTGAGGATACACTCATCTCCTCATTGCAAAAATCCGCGTCACCACCACATAACCTATTATTATTTCTCTTACTATTGCGTCACATTAGCAATGCAATAATGTCTTGGGTCCAGGAGCATCTCCATGTTAAACCCATTAATCTAAGAGCTTAGTATTGGACAGACGCGACGACTATATTACACTGGACCAATGGGGATCCCAGCAGATGGAAAATGTATGTTTCTAATCGTATTGAATCCTTGGCACCACAGGATCTACTTCTACTTCTTCGGAGGTCGGGTAGATTTAAAACAGAGTAAAAGGGAACCTTAAGTGCAGTACAATGGATATATACTTTGTCTGAGTGCTGCGCTTACTAGATTGTTCCGACAAAAAAAAAAAAAAAAAAAAAAAAAAAAAATCGTATTGAACCAGTTCCATATCGAAATGGGGTTGTGTAAATACCAATGACTGTGCCACACTAATTAATCCTCGTTTTTATAAATTTAATGACGTTCAATAAACGTGGTTGCCACTAAAAAAGTGTTTGTGTTTTAACTCTGTGCTTTGTGGTTCTGTTTGTGTTTTAACGCTGCGCAGCTACCAGCCAAAGTGGTTGTACAATACAAAAAAAAAAAAAACGAGTACAGAAGTCTGAAGTCGGGTTAGACCGACTTCTAAATACCCTATACCTTTTCTTGTGCGGGCAAGTTCAACAATGGGGATGTTTTTTTCCGTCAACTTCAGTAAATTTGAAGTTGACGGGATCCTATTTACATCGACTTGCATCTTGAGTGGTTCTCCTATCAAGAAGTGGCCAGGAGTCAGGGCGCCTGAGTAATTTGGATAGTTGGACATTTGTCTTATTGGTTTTGAGATGAGAATGGCTTCTATTTCAATGACTGTTTCCAGTTCTTTCTAGATGAGTGATGCTGCTTGACACGCTCCTTACCAAAAGATGCTTCGCAGACTTCACTGCTGCTTCCTACTGACCTCCGAAATAAAGTCTCAATTTTGCTTTCCCTTCATCTGAATGTATTGATGTAGTCAGTTCCGTAAGCTTATTTTTGGCACCAATGAAATTTGTCGCGTTGTCACAATATAGGTTTAGACAATTTCATGGTTCTGTCGTAAGATCACTTACAAGTTCTAAATGGACAGCTTTAGTAGCAAAACAGCAGAATACGGATATGTGAGCCTTATGGGGCCTTTTCACTCTAATTTTGTAATGCTTGTTTTGCTTCATAAGGTACTAGTGATGTGTCCAATCGTCCTCAAACTCGCAGAATGTTTGTATCATCTAAAAACGGTGATAGATTCTTCAGTGTACTCGCCCCCTTGAGTTCCATGTGTTTCTTGAGCTACGTCATGTCTTCATTGAAATCAGATATTTGCATAGCTTGAACAATGATTATTAATGCTTCATCTAATTCGACGGGAGTTTGCGCTATATCAGTTTTCCGTGCGTCCTTGCTGCATCTGGTGTTGATTATGAAACGATAAATGTATCCTATGACGTGTTGAAGAGTTCAGAAAGAGTTTTTCCGTGGTTGATTGTATATACCAGTTTTTCAGAATCAGCTGCTTCCAAGGATGATGGATTCGTTCGTTTTCTCTCGATGTTATTGGGAATGGCTAGCTGTGAAGCATACTTGGGTTGCCATGCTCATTCTTTCCCATGTAGGAAAAATGGCCCGTAAAGCCACAGGTCGCACCTTGTAAATCCTTGGTGATAATTGTCGTGACACAACGTCAGCTGGGTTATCCTTGGAGCCTACATGATGCCACTGTTCAGCCAATGTCAAACCTTGAATAGTAGCTACACTGTTGGCTACAAATGTTTAGAATGATGAAGAGGTTGAATTGATCCTAGACAGAACTATTTGTGAGCCTGTCCACAAGAAGGTACGACAATCCTTAAACTGCAAATAATTTTTTACCCTAGTTGCCAACTGTGAGCCTACTACGGCTGCGAATTGTTCCAAGCGAGGCAATGTTTGTAGCTTAAGTGTAGCTATGCGTGATTTGGCACATAACCTCATTACTACTTTTCCGTCTTTGAAGATAGATCTGATGTAAATTGCTGCTCCAAAAGCCTTTTCTTATGCATCAGAGAATACGTGTAGTTGAATTGAGGTTGGGATCTTACTTCTATGAATATGTCGTGAGAATCTAAAGTTGTCCAATTCTTGCAATGTGTTGCGAAAACGCTCCCATCTTGTATGTAATTCTGCTGGTAGAGCGTCATCCGACCTAATTGTTAATTGCCATATTGCTTGGATAAAGATTTTTACTGTAATGAAAACTGGAGCTAGAATTCCAGGAGGATTAAAGAATCTTGGTACGTCTGAGGTGACTGGCCGCTTGGTAATTTTTTTTACGGGTTTGAGATTTACTTTTATACATAATTGGTCAGTCTTTGGCAGCCATATCAGGCCCAGAGTTTTTATTGAACCATTCTTGTCGTTAGAAAAATCCAAATTAGCTTCCTGGTTATCTTGTGGAATGTTCTGCAGGAGTTTAGGGGTATTTGAATACCATTTGCGTAGATTGAATCCATACCCATTTAACATAGTGATGAGTTGCCGTTGAGTTGCGGTAATCAAGCTGTCTGATCCACCAAAGACCATCGTCGATATAAAAGTTGTCCTGAACCATCTGAGCACCTAGTGGATATCTGATGGAGTTTTCTGATGACATTTGTTTAACACATCTTGTGGCGAGGTTTGGTGCCGATCTTGTCCCATATGTGGCAGTGTTAAGTTCGAAACACTTCAGTGGTTTCTTAGGGTCGCTCCTCCATACGATCAATTGATAATGACGAACTTCAGCGTGGACCAGGATCTGTCGATACATTTTTTTAATGTTTGGTGAACACAAATTTCGGTAGACGGAAGCGTAGCAGGATTGAAAATAGTTCGGATTGTTTGCTTGGACCATTATGTCATTGATTGACACTCCCGATGACATTTTTGAAGATGCGTCAAATACCACGCGCAGTTTTGTTGAGCTGCTGTCAGGTTTAAGTATACTGTGGTGTGCGATGAAGTAATTAGGTGAGAGTATTTCATTGATGTTGGTCTCCCTCATGTGGCCCAATGCTTCATAGCTTGCTATAAACTCGATATATTGTTCTCGAGCAGCATTGTATTTAGTTAAACGATGTTCAAGCGCCAGGAATCTGTTGATTGCTATATCTCTTCAACTACCCATAACAGCTGCATTTTCTATGAATGGTAATTTTACAATAAAACGCCCATCATTGGTTCTAGTTGTGTTTTGTGTAAAATGATTTTCGCAAAGTCTTTCTATTGGGGATAAAATGGATTCAGCTAGGTCAACTTCGTCCAGTTTACATAGCCGCGCAATAGGTTGATTTGTATCTTAATCATTCTCACTGCAAATGCCGCAAGTTGCTGACGCCATCAGAAGTTATCCTATCCTTCCTGATAGTATCCAGCCAAACACTGTGTATTGTAGTGTTGGAAGTTCGACTGCTAATCGTATCTGTCCAACTGACAATACTTGGTGATAGAATTCCGCCCCTAATAAAATATCGAATTTGTCAGGACGGTTGACTGGATCCGCTAAAGTGATGTTCTTCGGAATTGGTCATTTGGATATGTCAAATGGTTTTGTCGGTTGCGGAGAAATTACATCTCCTAGAACGAACGCCTCCAGTTGAGTGGAAAAGCCGTTAATTTGTGACTGTAGTTCAAGGCTGACTCGACGCTGTGCTCTACGAGTTCTGTTGCCTATTCTTTGGATATTCATTGCTGTGGACTTTTTTGAAGCTCCAAATCTCTTGACAAGCCGTTCCTCACGATATTGATCTGGGAGCCAGAGTCCAGAATGGCTCTGCATTAAACTTCAGGTCCGTTGTTGCTGACTATCTTCACCACTGCAGTGCTAAGGAGCACATATCCCTGTTGCTTCTACTCTTTCGAAGCTACTAGTGTTGTGGACTGTTGCGGGTGTGCTGCACACTTGACCTAGTATTGTATTGTAATTACACTTAGTACATTTTCTTGACATACAATCCTATGCCCAGTCACCAGGCTTTAGCCAATTAATGCATAGTTTGTGTGTTTTTACGAACTGTAACCTCTTCTGAACAGAAAGTTTTAAAAAGCTTTAGAATGCAAACAACGTCTGGCTCTTGCAAGACAATAATTTTTTGATTCCTTGAGTTGTGGCTATTACCGTTGTCAATGTTTTTGCCGTATGTCTCGGGAGACTATACATATATATATATATATATATATATATATATATATATATATATATATATATATATATATATATATATATATATATATATATATATATATATATATATATATATATATATATATATATATATATATATATATATATATATATATATATATATATATATATATATATATATATATATATATATATATATATATATATATATATATATATATATATATATATATATATATATATATATATATATATATATATATATATATATATATATATATATATATATATATATATATATATATATATATATATATATATATATATATATATATATATATATATATATATATATATATATATATATATATATATATATATATATATATATATATATATATATATATATATATATATATATATATATATATATATATATATATATATATATATATATATATATATATATATATATATATATATATATATATATATATATATATATATATATATATATATATATATATATATATATATATATATATATATATATATATATATATATATATATATATATATATATATATATATATATATATATATATATATATATATATATATATATATATATATATATATATATATATATATATATATATATATATATATATATATATATATATATATATATATATATATATATATATATATATATATATTTATATATAATATATATTTATATATATAATATATATTTATATATATAACATATATTTATATATATAACATATATATATATATATATATATATATATATATATATTTATATATAATATATATTTATATATATAACATATATATATATATATATATATATATATATTTATATATATAACATATATATAACATATATATATATATATATATATATATATATATATATATATATTTATATATAATATATATTTATATATATAACATATATATATATATATATATATATATATATATATATATATATATATATATATGTTAACACGATCGCCTAGCGACAGCGGCCGTTGACCTATATTACCGTTTTATGCAAAAATTACCCCACTCCACACACGAGGCGCAAGATCAGCGGTTTCAACAAATAGTGCAACAGTTACCTAACACCACACACGAGGCGCAAGATCAGCAGTTTCAATATTCTGCAGTAAATGCAAGATCAGCATTTAAGGTCTTTTATTTAAGTCTAGCCTTAATACTTTTGTATTTTAGAATTTAGTCTGCTTTTAGTATTGAAATAAACTACACGGCTCGGTCTAACAGTACCAAATCTAGTTTTATTCTTTATATGTGGCCAATCAAAACTTTACTTATATATATATATATATATATATATATATATATATATATATATATATATATATATATATATATATATATATATATTTACATGGTAGTGATCACTTCCCTATTATAACAAATTTAATAGCACCCCTATTAAATAAAGAGAAACCCAAGCCCAAATTTTTAACAGACCAAGCTAACTGGAATAAATACGAAATGCTAGCTAAACAACTTACGACAAATACTATACCACCTAATAACATAAATAAGGAAACTGCCTCCATTGTAAAATTGATAAGAACTGCTGCTAATTATGCAATTCCTCAAACTAAAAATAAGCTACATAAGTTAATTGTCCCCTACTGGTCATGCGAGCTGACAAACTTGCGAAAGGAAAAACAGAAACTATGGATCGAATATAGGAGAATGCGTTCAAGCATAAACTTATTGAAGTATAAGAAAGCTAACGCTATATTTAGGAAAAAACTTAAGGAAGCTAAAAGAAAAAGTCTTGAGACTTTAACAGCTTCAATAACTCCCCAAACCAATCCAAAAAAACTTTGGTCTGACTTGAAAATGCTTGCAGGGTCACATTCTCAATCCTCAATCAAGTTTATTGAAACACCTCATGGCCCTCTTTACAGTGCAAAAGATATTTACGAGTTTTTTGCTTCTACGTAGTCTTTGTATTCCCATAATTCAAACTTCCACAGATCTTTCATTACTAATAAAAACCTAATTCTAAATCATGATTACAAAAACGAATATCCCTCTCCACAAGCTAAAATAATTGAAACTAAAATAACGTGTTACGAATTCAATACCACTATTTCTGCAATGATAGGTAAAACACCTGGTAGAGATAGAATATCACTTCCTATGATCAAAAATTTGCCCACGAGTCTCAAAAACAAACTTATTATCTATATAATAATATTCTGGATCAAGGTGTTGTGCATCCATTGTTCCTATACAGAAACCAAATAAACCCGCAACAGTAATTACCGGTTACAGGCCAATCTCCCTTCTTCCATGCCTTGGAAAGATAATGGAAAAAATCATTGCAAAGCGCTTAATGTGGTATGCTCGAAAAAATAACTACATCAGTCCGCATCAAGTTAGCTTCAAAGAAGGCCAAGGCACAATGGATGCACTTTTGTACTTCGATCATTTTACAGCTACAGCTCTGGCACACAGAAATCATGTATCTGTGTTAAGTCTTGATTTTGACAGAGCTTTCGACAGAGTCGGAGCTCATATAGTTTTGCGACAATTGGCTATATGGAAAGTGGGAAAAAAATTATACAACTTCATCAAATCCTTTTTGACAAATCGCACATTTAACGTAAAGCTCAACAACAAGTACTCCCAGTCATATAATTTATTCAATGGCATTCCGCAGGGATCTCCCCTTTCAGTAGTTCTATTCGTTATCGCATTTAATGAAATCAGCAATATCGCTCTAAACTATAGACAATTATCACATATTATGTATGCTGACGATATTATAGTTTTTTCTAAATCTAACGATTTGCGAGCAGTTGAGAAAGATTTTTCAGACTAATTAACAGACATCTCCAAATGGTCCGAACAATCAGGGGCTAGCATCGCCTATGAGAAATGTAAAACTTTTCATATATGTAAAAAATATTCATGTAATTTTACAAATTTTCATTATAAAAATATAAACATTGTTCACGCTAATACTTTAAAATTCCTTGGAATATTATTTGATAAGAAATTTACTTTTAAGGAACATTGTATATATTTAAAAAAGAACATAGCTGCCAGGCTTAATATAATTAAATATCTATCTTCAAAACATTGTTTGATTCACTCAGCTACATTAATTAATATAACCAAGTCCTTAATTATATCAAAATTAGCATATGGATAAGAAATATATGGACACTGCGCTAAAAGTAATTTAAAACTTATTACACCCGCATATCACACCGCTGCTCGAAGGAGTATACGAGCATATCCAACATCACCAATTCATTGTATTCTAACCGAAGCTGGCTTACCAAGTATTGATGAAATGGTCACACGCAATACCTTAAAACTTATTCCGAAGCTCTTCTGCTGCAATAATATAATTTTGCACAAAACAGTGAAGAGAGCTTTACAGTACAAACACAGCCTTAGAAGAAACTCCACCATCATAAAGTGTATTAAGTATGTGAAAGAATTGGGATTTTCCACGCTTCCCATAATGAAAAAACCTGATAATTCATCACCTTGGCGACACTTGAAATCCTCGTTCCTTCTCGACTTAAAACCATATTCGAAGAGCAATACAAGCACTCAAACGTATCAATGCTTATTCCGAGAATTAACTCAACCCTTTCTAGAAAAATCTTGGAAATGTCTCTTCACAGATGCCTCCTCTATGGATAGCAACACCTCATTTGCTGTAGTGGACGATCTCGGAAACACCGTTAGTACTGGCCTTCTACAACCACATTGTCCTGTATATACAGCTGAGTCTATAGCAATCCTTCAAGCAGCTCTTCATGCTTCCAAATCAAACTGCAAATACTTGATTTGCACTGATAGCCTATCGACAATATCTGCTCTGATGAACTATGCGAACAAAAGTAACCTTATAATAAACATTCGCAACATTTTAGATCAATATAGAACTAAAATCAAAATTATGTGGTTGCCAGGTCATGCGGGTATCATTGGTAATGAAATTGCTGACGAAAGGGCGAAATTAGCTACAAAACAGCCTCTACATCTCATTTATTCTACAGAAAAGAAAGATACACTCAGAATGGACAAATGGCGAAACATTACCCACCACTATGCCAATATGAACGTAGATGGTACGAAGGCAATGTACCCTCCGAACAGTCGTTGCGACCACTTACAAGCTTTCACCCGCCTTCGAATCGGACACACAAATCTCACACATATACACTTACTAAAAGGCTCTGGAATACATTCATGTCCATATTGCAATTCAACTCCTCTGATAGTAACTCATATTCTCGATGAATGCACACAATTTTCCTTAATACGAATTAAGATTTTTCAAGATCAATCCCCATCAAACTTTTTAAAAACAATAAATAATGTGAACATACTAAAAATTAACAATTTCTTAATTCAATCAAACATAAAACATTTAATATAATTATTTATAACTTTAGCTTTACTCCATTTTTAAATTTTATGTAAGTATTTTATATTTAGTAAAATAACTTATCATAATGCCTATATGTACCAGAGAGCCAAAAGCCTTGGCAGCTAGTGCTCCTTTATTATGTATTCTAATTATTAATAATTATTGTACATATAATAATAAATAAATAAATATATATATATATATATATATATATATATATATATATATATATATACCTTTTATTTCTCAACATAGTCTCCTTTTACTTCGACACACTTAGTAAGACGATATTCCAACTTTTTTATACCATCTGAATAATAAGATTTCGGGAACCCCTCAAAATACGCGTTAGTTTCGGTAATCACTTCTTCGTTTGAGATGAATCTTTTTCCTGCGAGCCATTTTTTCAAGTTTGGAAACAGGAAAAAGTCACTAGGAGCTAAATCTGGACTATAAGGTGGATGATTAACCAATTCGAAGTGTATTTCACGTAATTTTAGCATCGTATCTAATGCTGTGTGAACCGGTGCGTTGTCTTGAAGAAAGAACTTTTTTCCTTCTTTAAATGTGGTCGTGTTTCCTTGATTGCATCAATCAATTGATCCAATAATGCACGATAATAGTTTCCTGTGATTGTGGATCATTTTTCAAGAAAATCGATGAGCAATATTCCGTGTGCATCCCAAAATACAGTGGCCATAACCTTGCCAGCCGATTTCACTGCCTTCGCCTTCTTCGGAGCACTTCCACCAGCTTCCATCCATTGTTTCGATTGATTTTTGGTTTCAGGTGTGTAGTGGTGGACCCACGTTTCATCAACAGTTATTAATCGACGCCAAAAATCAACAGGATTACGCTTTATCATGTCCAAACACCGCTGTGAAGTGGTCTGTCGAATTCGTTTTTGTTCGACACTGAGCAAACGCGGCACCCATCTTGCCGATAGCTTTTTCATATGCAAATGTTCATGCAAAATGTTGAACGCACGTTCATATGATATGTATACCATTTCAACAATCTCACGCAACTTGACTCGGCGAGCATTCATAACGATATCGAGGATTTTCTTGATATTTTCTTCAGTAACCACCTCTTTTGGCCTTCCTGTTGATGGTATTGTTGCAGTGCTTGTTCGGCCGCGTTTAAATTCAGCAATCCAATATTTTACCATGTAATCTGACGGAGCAGACTCACCGTAATGTCTATCGAGCTTTTCTTTTGTCTCTTTCACCGTTTTCCCTTTCAAATAATAGTGTTTAATCACTGCACGAAATTCGCTTTTTTCCATTTTTGAAGAAACACAAAAGTTGCTTACTTCAAACGACTACAACAAATAAACTAATCGATGAATTTGGGTGAAATTTTAAATATTTAGCGGACGTTTGACAGATCGCAATTTCTAAAAAAAAAGTGTTGTGTTTGTGCTGCCATCTAGCGCTAGGGAGCTTCAATATCAATCCGCCCTCGTATATATATATATATATATATATATATATATATATATATATATATTTATATATATATATATATACATATATATATATATATATATATATATATATATATATATATATATATATATATATATTTATATATAAATCTTTATGTATAAATATATATATATATATATATATATATATATATATATATATATATATATATATATATATTTGGCTGCTGGCGAGCTCGGACGTAAGCGTTGCCAATTAAAGAGAGAGAAATATTTTTATTTAATGTATATTAATTTACACTTTATTATATCGCACTTACGATACGCGATGGGTGCGATTTTCACAGATTCTTTTTTTTTACACGCGACGCCCTGCGACACGTCCACTCACCTTCAGAACAGAAAAGAAAAAGAACGAATCGAAGGCCGGAAACACGAAGTGTGTTGCTCAGCAGCCAACACAGGCTAGTTCCGGTTTACCCATAAACACGCTGTGCGACAGCGACAGCGTGTTAATAGGTGGCGCGCAAAACTAACGCCTGCTTGCGTCGGCGTACCCGACAACTAGGTGGGGGTAGTGGTGTCGCCACAGGTATTCCTCCAGTGATCGGCGCAGGAGGCGCGGAGAACGATACCCGTTTCGTCGGTCTACTCCCCGGCTGTGGTGAAGGTTGGTCCCCTGGGCGGGGCGGTGGTTGACTCCTCAGATGACTCCTTGGATGGATCGCTGGCGGGTCATTTGTCGCTGACGATGGTTGCGGCGATGGCGATCGGGATGGCGATGATGATCGGGATGGCGATGATGATCGGGATGCCTGCAGCGATGGCGACGATGTTGAGTCACTCATTTCGAGGTGGGCCAGCTTCAAGCAGTCCGTAGAGATGGCTTTCTCGACGCCGTTCAAGTCGATGATGAAGCTGTTGTCGTTGACCCGGCGAATTACCTTATGGGGGCCCGTATATGGCGGCTCGAGTGGCCTCCGGATTTTGTCCAGCTTGCAGAATACGTGCGTGCAGGTGCGCAATTCTTTGAAGACGAACGGCTTCTGTCTCGAGTGGTTGGATGCTGGTACTGGCTTGATCGCTTTTACCAGCTTGCGCAACTGCTCGATGAAAACCGGTTGGGCGGTAGGGTCGTTTTGTTGTCCGAAGAATTCCCCCGGCAGGCGTAGTTGGGTGCCGAAGAGCATCTCGGCTGGAGTTGCTTTGAGGTCCTCTTTGTACGCCGTCCGCATCCCCAATAGCACTGTTGGCAAGGCGTCTGGCCATGGTGTGTCTGGACTGCACATCAAGGCCGCTTTTAGTGTGCGGTGTAGTCTCTCCACCATGCCGTTTGATTGTGGGTGGTAAGGCGTTGTGTGAACATGGTTAGCACCCGTCATTTTCGCGAGAGCCGTGAATAGCTCCCCCTCGAATTGACCCCCTTGGTCGGAGGTGATGGTGAGTGGCGTGCCGAAAGTGCAGACCCAACTGTGGAAGAACGCTCGTGCGACGGTCACAGCTCGAATGTCCGGGAGTGGGACAGCCACCGGCCATCGGGAAAAGCGGTCGATGATGGTCAGGCAGTGCGACAGTCCTCTCACCAGCGGTAGCTTGATCAGGTCAACATGAACGTGACAGAATCTGTCATCTGTCTCCCGGAAGCTTTGCAACTCGGCGCGGTTGTGGCGATGGACCTTCGCGCCTTGGCATGGTTGGCATTGACGGGCCCAGCGGAGCGCGTCCTTGCGCATGCTTGGCCAGAAGTATTTGGCCACCAGATGTTTCGCCGTTGCTCGACCACTCGGGTGGGATGATCCGTGTACGATGCCAAACGCCGTTCGACGCAGGTTGGATGGCAAATAGGGCCGTGTCGCCCCATCGGTAACCAGACAGTAGATCTCGCTGTTGTTGAAAGCGAGACGATCCAGTTGGATACGCGGATTCTCCAGCAGGTGAGGCAGCTCTACGTCAGAGTCTTGCTCCAGGCTGATAGTGGCTTCGTCGAGGATGGAAGGCATCGAGACGGTACAGGTTCGCGAAAGTGCGTCTGCCACAACGTTTTCTCCCCCGGGAACGTACACAAATCGTGTGTTGAACTGGAGGATGTAGTCCAGGTGTCGGCTCTGCCTCGGCGTTGCCTTGTCCGAGCGTTGTTGTGCGGCGTAGGCGAGCGGCTTGTGGTCCGTGTGGATTGTGAAGGCGTGTGCCTCCAGGATCCTCCTGAAGTGCCTGACTGCTGCATACACCGCGAGCAACTCCCTGTCGTAGGCGCTGTAGCGAGTTTCTGGGGGACTGAGCTTCCTAGAGAAGAACCCCAGAGGCTTCCAGGTCCCATCGGGTTGCTCTTAGTGGAGTGCCGCTCCGATGGCGGTGCTCGATGCGTCGGTGTAGAGAGCGATTGGCGCGGTAGGCGAGAGGAAGGCTGAATCTGCAGCTGCTGCGATACTCGCCTTGCACTGCTGAAATGCCTGCTCCGTTTCCGTCGTCCAGCTAATCGCCGCCTTCTTCTTCGTTAGGTTCCTCAGAAGCTCGTTAAGCGGGGCCTGTAGTTCCGCGGCGTGCGGTATACACCTGCGGTAGTAATTAATCATACCCAGGAAACGTCTCAGCTGGGTAGAGTCTGTCGGGCTTGGAAAGGCGTCGATCGCCTCGATCTTTGGGCGCGGGGGTCTGAACCCTTCTTTCGAGACTCGATACCCAGCGAATGTAACTTCCTGGGCACCGAGTTGGCATTTGTCCAAGTTGATGCGTAGGTTCGCCGCTCTCAGCGTCTCCAACAATTGGCTCAAATGATGCAGGTGCTCGTCATGCGTCTCGGATGCGATGAGCAGGTCGTCTACGTAGCCCTTCACGAAGGGGAGTTTCCTCAGTAGGTGATTAATTACCCGCTGAAGCGTTTGCGCGGAGTTACACAGGCCTAGTGGCATACCCACGAACTCGAAGAGGCCGAAAGATGTTGTGACTGCCGTTTTCGGGATGTCAGCTTTGGCAACCGGGATTTGGTAGAAGGCTTTCTGCAGATCGATTACAGAGAATACTTTTCCCCGGCTCTCCTGGATCAGGTCCTCGATGATCGGCAGAGGATATCGGTCTGGCAAGGTACACGCGTTGAGGCGGCGGTAGTCGCCAGTGACTCGCCAGCTTCCATTCGGCTTTGGTACCATGTGTAGCGGACTGGCCCATGGGCTCGATGATGGGCGTACCACCCCCTTGTCGAGGAGGTCGGCGAACTCTTCTTTGGCAGCAGCGAGTCGTTCACCGACGAGTCTACGGGGGCGCTCGAAAACGGGAGGGCCCTCCTTGACGATGAAGTGTTGTACCGGCAAGTCTGGTACAGTGGCCATGACCCCTGCTGGTGAAGTGAGTTGCAGGAAGCGCTGGACGAGCTCTCTATACCGGTCGCCATGTGGTCCCACAGGTGCATCAATGCGAGCCACTGTGGAGATGCCGTAGATTCGAGCCGAGTTCATCCGGCCCGTTGCTGCGATATTGGTAAGGGGGTCTACGATGCGTCGCCCCCTCAAGTCTACCAGGAGCCCATAGTATGCGAGGAAGTCCGCCCCGAGAATGGCAGTTTGCACATCGGCCACAGTGAACGCCCAAGTAAAATCCCGACGCAGGGCGAGGTTCAGCTTCAGCGTGAGCTGCCCGTATGTGGCTATCGGCGACGAGTTGGCGGCGTACAGCGTGAGGCTGTTTCGCTGTAGTTTGCGGGCGACCGTTCCCCTCGGCAGTAAGGAGACCACTGAACCCGAGTCCACGAGAAAGCGAGTGGATGTTGTCCGGTCCGTTACGTGTAGGCGTTTTTCGGTTGGTGGTCGGCCGGCGTCGTTCGCCCAAGTCGGCGTCGGCAGCGCTAGTTTCCCGACGGCGTCGAGGCGGCGGCCACGGCGACGGCAAAGATACACGGTGGTCGGCACTGCTGTGCTGTCGCCCCGTACTTCAGGTGGTACCAACATTGGCCAGGCGCTGTAGAGCGATCTCGATGCCGGCTGGGGCTGCGGGTTTCAGCGCGACCCCTATGAAGTTGGGGGCGTTATTTTACGCAGCAGCTCCTGATTCTCCCGCGTTAGTGCCACGAGCTGTGCCACTGACTGGCGCAGTGCGGCAAGCTCTGCGTGCACGGAGTTACCCGTTGAATCGTGCGACGATCTGTTCGCGAATGGAGAGCGGGGTCTCGGAGACGAGAGTGGAGGTGACGTAGCTGCCACTGTAGGTCCGTTGTCGACCAGCTCGTCAGCTGCCTCTGCGAGCTCCTCCAGACTGGTGCCTTTCAGGATTTTGAGTAGCCGTCGCGTTGACGGCGGCATCAGGTCGAGCCACTTCACGCGGATGATGTCATCCGTGGCCCGGTCACCTGCTAGGGAGCGCATCTGTCGCAGGAGTTGGGACGGCTTCCTGTCCACCAGCTCGAGTTGGGTGAGTAATCTGTGGAGCTGTCGATCCGCCGAGTCGGTGAGGCGATTTAATATTGCTGTCTTCAGCACCTCATACTTGCCCACGGGCGGCACTGTGCGGAGTACATCCGCGACCTCGGAAATAGTCTCCGGGTCGAGCGCCGCAACTACTAGATTGTAGCGGCTGTTGTCGTTGCGCACATGGTGTACTTGGAACGCGGCCTCGATCTGGTAAAACCACAGATCGGGGTTACCCCTCCAGAAAGGTGGGAGCCGACAGCTGCTCACCGCTTCGATCGCGGGCGGCGACGAAAAGGAGGCGTGTCCCCCAGGTTCCCCTGCACGGTGTGGCGGCAGGTGGTGTGTCGGTATCAGCAATCGCGTGGGCATGGCCAGCTGTGCCTGCGCATGCACGTGCGGTGGTTGTGGCTGCTGGTGTGGAGCGTACGTTGCTCGAGTCGGCGGCTGCTCCGGTGGTGCCGGCGGCGCCGGTCCTGAGGCTGTTGACGAGTGGAGCATCCTATGCGTGTTTTATACCCCTGTATGGGGCGCGTATGTTTACGATCACGTCGGGGTCACCAATTTGGCTGCTCGCGAGCTCGGACGTAAGCGTTGCCAATTAAAGAGAGAGAAATATTTTTATTTAATGTATATTAATTTACACTTTATTATATCGCACTTACGATACGCGATGGGTGCGATTTTCACAGATTCTTTTTTTTTACACGCGACGCCCTGCGACAAGTCTACTCACCTTCAGAACAGAAAAGAAAAAGAGCGAATCGAAGGCCGGAAACACGAAGTGTGTTGCTCAGCAGCCAACATAGGCTAGTTCCGGTTTTCCCATAAACAGGCTGTGCGACAGCGACAGCGTGTTAATAGATGGCGCGCGGAACTAACGCCTGCTTGCGTTGGCGTTCCCGACAACTGGGTGGGGGTAGTGGTGTCGCCACAGGTATTCCTCCCCCAGTGATCGGCGCAGGAGGCGCGGAGAACGATACCCGTTTCGTCGGTCGACTCCCCGGCTGTGGTGAAGGTTGGTCCCCTGAGCGGGGCGGTGGTTGACTCCTCAGATGACTCCTTGGATGGATCGCTAGCGGGTCATTTGTCGCTGACGAAGACGACGATTGCGGCGATGGCGATCGGGTTGGCGATGGTGATCGGGATGGCGATGATGATCGGGATGGCGATGATGATCGGGATGGCGATGATGATCGGGATGCCTGCAGCGATGGCGACGATGTTGAGTCACTCATTCGGGGTGGGCCGGCTTCAAGCCGTCCGTAGAGATGGCTTTCTCGACGCCGTTCAAGTCGATGATGAAACTCTTGTCGTTGACCCAGCGAATTACCTTATGGGGGCCCGTATATGGCGGCTCGAGTGGCCTCCGGATTTTGTCCAGCTTGCAGAATACGTGCGTGCAGGTGCGCAATTCTTTGAAGACGAACGGCTTCTGTCTCGAGTGGTTGGACGCTGGTACTGGCTTGATCGCTTTTACCAGCTTGCGCAACTGCTCGATGAAAACCGGTTGGGTGGTAGGGTCGTTTTGTTGTCCGAAGAATTCCCCCGGCAGGCGTAGTTGGGTGCCGAAGAGCATCTCGGCTGGAGTTGCTTTGAGGTCCTCTTTGTACGCCGTCCGCATCCCCAATGGCACTGTTGGCAAGGCGTCTGGCCATGGTGTGTCTGGACTGCACATCAAGGCCGCTTTTAGTGTGCGGTGTAGTCTCTCCACCATGCCGTTTGATTGTGGGTGGTAAGGCGTTGTGTGAACATGGTTAGCACCCGTCATTTTCGCGAGAGCCGTGAATAGCCCCCCCTCGAATTGACCCCCCTGGTCGGAGGTGATGGTGAGTGGCGTGCCGAAACTGCAGACCCAACTGTGGAAGAACGCTCGTGCGACGGTCACAGCTCGAATGTCCGGGAGTTCCCCAGCCACAGGTCATCGGGAAAAGCGGTCGATGATGGTCAGGCAGTGCGACAGTCCTCTCACCAGCGGCAGCTTAATCAGGTCAACATGAACGTGGGAGAACCTGTCATCTGTCTCCCCGAAGCTTTGCAACTCGGCGCGGTTGTGGCGATGGACCTTCGCGCGTTGGCATGGTTGGCATTGACGGGCCCAGCGGAGCGCGTCCTTGCGCATGCTTGGCCAGAAGTATTTGGCCACCAGATGTTTCGCCGTTGCTCGACCACTCGGGTGGGATGATCCGTGTACGATGCCAAACGCCGTTCGACGCAGGTTGGATGGCAAATAGGGCCGTGTTGCACCATCGGTAACCAGACAGTAGATCTCGCTGTTGTTGAAAGCGAGACGATCCAGTTTGGATACGCGGATTCTCCAGCAGGTGAGGCAGCTCTACGTCAGAGGCTTGCTCCAGGCTGATAGTGGCTTCGTCGAGGATGGAAGGCATCGAGACGGTACAGGTTCGCGAAAGTGCGTCTGCCACAACGTTTTCTCCCCCGGGAACGTACACAAATCGTGTGTTGAACTGGAGGATGTAGTCCAGGTGTCGGCTCTGCCTCGGCGTTGCCTTGTCCGAGCGTTGTTGTGCGGCGTAGGCGAGCGGCTTGTGGTCCGTGTGGATTGTGAAGGCGTGTGCCTCCAGGATCCTCCTGAAGTGCCTGACTGCGGCATCACCGCGAGCAACTCCCTGTCATAGGCGCTGTAGCGAGTTTCTGGGGGACTGAGCTTCCTAGAGAAGAACCCCAGAGGCTTCCAGGTCCCATCGGGTTGCTCTTGGTTGAGTGCCGCTCCGATGGCGGTGCTCGATGCGTCGGTGTAGAGAGCGATTGGCGCGGTAGGCGAGAGGAAGGCTGAATCTGCAGCTGCTGCGATACTCGCCTTGCACTGCTGGAATGCCTGCTCCGTTTGCGTCGTCCAGTTAATCGCCGCCTTTTCTTCGTTAGGTTCCTCAGAAGCTCGTTAAGCGGGGCCTGTAGTTCCGCGGCGTGCGGTATACACCTGCGGTAGTAATTAACCATACCCAGGAAACGTCTCAGCTGGGTAGAGTCTGTCGGGCTTGGAAAGGCGTCGATCGCCTCGATCTTTGGGCGCGGGGGTCTGAACCCCTCTTTCGAGACTCGATACCCAGCGAATGTAACTTCCTGGGCACCGAGTTGGCATTTGTCCAAGTTGATGCGTAGGTTCGCCGCTCTCAGCGTCTCCAACAATTGGCTCAAATGATGCAGGTGCTCGTCATGCGTCTCGGATGCGATGAGCAGGTCGTCTACGTAGCCCTTCACGAAGGGGAGTTTCCTCAGTAGGTGATTAATTACCCGCTGAAGCGTTTGCGCGGAGTTACGCAGGCCTAGTGGCATACCCACGAACTCGAAGAGGCCGAAAGATGTTGTGACTGCCGTTTTCGGGATGTCAGCTTTGGCAACCGGGATTTGGTAGAAGGCTTTCTGCAGATCGATTACAGAGAATACTTTTCCCCGGCTCTCCTGGATCAGGTCCTCGATGATCGGCAGAGGATATCGGTCTGGCAAGGTACACGCGTTGAGGCGGCGGTAGTCGCCAGTGACTCGCCAGCTTCCATTCGGCTTTGGTACCATGTGTAGCGGACTGGCCCATGGGCTCGATGATGGGCGTACCACCCCCTTGTCGAGGAGGTTGGCGAACTCTTCTTTGGCAGCAGCGAGTCGTTCACCGACGAGTCTACGGGGGCGCTCGAAAACGGGAGGGCCCTCCTTGACGATGAAGTGTTGTACCGGCAAGTCTGGTACAGTGGCCATGACAACTGCTGGTGAAGCGAGTTGCAGGAAGCGCTGGACGAGCTCTCTATACCGGTCGCCATGTGGTCCCACAGGTGCATCAATGCGAGCCACTGTGGAGATGCCGTAGATTCGAGCCGAGTTCATGCGGCCCGTTGCCGCGATATTGGTAAGGGGGTCTACGATGCGTCGCCCCCTCAAGTCTACCAGGAGCCCATAGTATGCCAGGAAGTCCGCCCCGAGAATGGCAGTTTGCACATCGGCCATAGTTATAATATAGTTAGAATCAAGCTACCTACGCGTAGTTGACTCACAGCACCGGCTCTTATTAAATTCATTAAGAACGCACATATTTTTAGGGTGCAAATATTGTAAATGAATAGTGATTATTCATTAATTATGATGTAAACTTTTAGGGTGTCACAGTTCCGCAGTCAAGCTGACGAGGGGCATTTAGAATGCACCGACGACACTTTTACTTGCAGTAGGTCAGTGGGCCTGAGCCACTGACACCAAATAACAACTGCGAAACTGGAACACCAGAAAAGTCAAGACGTAGGCGGTAATGCTCATTTACAAAAAGTATATAAGAACTAGTATTTTAAGAATAAATCTCTCTTGTGTTTTGAAACCGAAAAGTGGTAGTGTTTGAATTCTATGTTAGGGCTCTTGATTTTTCAGCCACGCGCCCGAAAACGGCGACAGGACGTCTCTCTCGCCGACAAGCAGACACGAGGACCCCAACATTTTGGCGCAGCCGGTAGGATACAACGTCGAGTGCCAGGAAAAGAGCACTCCTACGCGGGAATCCACCAACAGGAAACCATCAGGATAACCATCCCAAAGGAGTTCAATGGAGGGTAAAAAAAAATGGTGAGTATGCTTATAGTAGGACATTCTAGTATCTAAGTGAATTTTGTGGACGATTCTTCGGTGACCGTGTGGGCGCTTTTGCGCCGGTCATGCAGAAGAAGCAGCATTGGGGCTGATTAGCCGCTGCGGTTAGGTGACAATAGGTCGATCCAAAAGAAAAATTTTTACTTACGGTCAGGTTGTATAGGGTTGTTCCACTGAGATTAGGCTCATACTTTTTAATACATTTTGTTTCAGCATTCTCGGGGAATGTGGGACGTGTCTGTTTATTCACGGATTTTGCGTTATTGAATTGCGAACTTGTGTATACCGGTTGGTTTGGTTCGGAAAGAACGTGCCACGGTATAGGGTTCGTACGGTTATGATAGGGGATCTGTGTTTGTTTGTCGGTAGGGACATTTATACGATTCAATTTATATTGTTTTGAAATCAAAATAAAGATTGATTTAAATATTTGGCATTTTGAGTCTAGGGTATTAGGCGAAGAGGTGCAGACAACATGTGTTGTTGCATTAAAGTTTTTTGTAGTTCGGAAACTACAATTTGCGTAGCAATGTTGAAGATAACAGCTAAATGCTGCTATTATGTGGCGCATACGTTACGGGTTTATTTTTAAACATGGATTCAAATTTCCGGGAATGAATCAAGACACTTTTGCCGGTAAAGCAAATTTCGGTTTTTACAAACATATGGCCTTTTCTATGGATTCTTGGGAGGATTAAAGATGGTGAGAGGAAAACAAGGAGTATTTGTGAGGAAGTCAAGTACCACTTTGCATTGATGGAAGGACTTAATGGACGCCGGTAGGTAGCGGAACTTTGTGATGGAAAACAAGTATAGCAGAATATGTATATAAATATAGAATTTACGGTGGAATGTTTTTTTAAAATTGGTATTTATCAATAAGTAAGATGGAATAAAATATTGGGATAAGTTAATAACAAGTTTTATCAATTATTGGATTTTTATTTGTAATTGGGATACGACATCTGTTCTGGCATTTGGGATATGACGAAAGAAGCGCAAGGATTACTGCTGAGGCAGGAGCAAATTGGCGAAACGATTGAAAAGCTGGTCCGTAATTTTAAGAAAGACGGCAGTTTACGTAAGGACAACGTGTATTACCGCAAGCGAATAACACAGTTGCAAAATCTAGGGAGAGAGTTCAACAATAATCACGGACTGTTGTTGTCTCACGTAGTTGAGTACGGCAAGGGAAAATATTTTGCGGAAAATTACGCAGACTACATAAATAGTCTGGTCAACGAATGGGCAGATATATTTAGTTCTGAATTAGAAGGACTAGGGCAACAAACAGTGAGTTTGGTTTCGCCAGACGAGGAAGTAAGGAACAGATTGAAATCAATGCAGTCAGAGATGGAACTGTTTACTGGGAAAATAATTGACCAGTTCGAAGCGAGTACGAGCAGGGAAGAAGCTCAGGAATTGTGGAAGCAGGCGAATGCCGGAGGGTCTGTGTCACCATTAGAAGTAGCGGATCAAGCCTTAACGGCAATTCAAAAAAGAACAGAAGAAAAGTTGTTCAGTTTTCATAAGAAAGCAGAAGATTGGAAAGCACAAAAAAAGTACCTTGAGAATAAGGTAAAGGAACTTTCTCAGAGATTGTCGGAAACAGAGGAAGCAGCAGCGCTGTTGGAGAAGGAGTGTGCAGGATTGAAAAGAGGACGGGCGACCAATAGCAACCCACATAGAAAGGAGAGATCAAAATCAGCATCGGCTGGATTTACACAGACAGTATTGACATTGCCTCCTGAAGTTCGCTGGCCGGAGTATTTAACACCAGAAGGGATAAGCCGCATGGTAAAGCCAAAATTGGTACTTAATGAAGAAAAGCAAGCGGAATTTTTGTTGGGGCGCATCTGAAGTCGGTGTCGAGCCTTTTTCTCCGGGAAGCCCGATAAATAACGAAAATCAGGGATATCCGCCAGAGGAGCCGGAAGCAGTAACAGTGCAGCAAAGTCTCGATACTGGGGACAATATTTCGCCAGTACGAACAAACGATCGAAGACTAATTAGTTTGAGTCCGTCACTGGCCAATTACCTCTCAGATCCGGGAGAAGTGAATTTGGAAACTACCAAAGAGATTAATAAAGCTAAGGTTTTTCCAGCAATTGAGAAAACACAAAGGAATAAAATGGGCATTCTGGAAGTTGCTCATGCGGTGGAGAAGTTGGTGCCCATGTTCTCAGGAGTCGAGTTGTATGATCTGAGAACTGAGATCCGGCGCTTCAAAGAAGGTTGTGAGCTAGCACACCAGAGTGTTCCGGAAGCGGACGGGGAACACTTAATAAAGTGTATTAGGCAAAGAACCACAGGTGATGCGTTTGATTTACTAGCGCATAGCTCAGTAAGCACCCTGCCGGAGTTATACGCACTTTTGGATCGGACATATTTGAAACAAAAGTCATACGACTGTCTCGTTCGGGAAATTCAGGAATCAACTCAGACACCGGGGGAGGAATTGAGAGCCTGGGGACGAAGGCTCCAGTCTCTGGGGAACGCTGCTGAGACGGAAGCCAACAGGCAGTTTCCAGAAAATGTTGCAGAATACAAGGCTCAAGTAGAACGGACTATGATTTCTGTGTTCAAGGCAGGTCTGATAAATAGGGATTTAGCTAATTATACTCTTACTCTCACGCCGAGGAGTATGACAGAACTAGTGGAAGCGGTCTCTTTAGCTGAAGCAGCAATACAACAGCGAACGGCAATAGGTGGAATCTGCTGGACGAATGCTCCTGCAGAGGTAGGGACAGTACAGCAGCAAAATAGATGTGGAATTGGTAGATTGATGGGTCAATTTCCGCAACAAAGAGATCAAGATTTTCCTCCAAGGAAACCCATTTGCTCATTCTGTCATAAGCCAGGGCACACAAGGGATGAATGCGTTACACGCAAAAACACGCCCTACTGTATGGAGTGCCAAACTTACGGTCATGAGGCAAGTAGACAGTGCCAAGTAGACACTAAATGGGGTCAAAGTAGAAGGCAGCCAGCTACGAGGCGCCCGGATCCACCCTTGAGGGACAGCAGGGGTAACTTCAGTAGTCCCCGACTTAATTCAACAGAAGGAATTAACCAAGGAAGAAATCCTGTCAAAACTGGGAGTGGTCAGCAGCGACCAAGTTTGGATTCTAGAAGTGAACCAAGGATAGGCAATAACATACAGGGATTGAGATGCTTCTCATGTGGACGAATGGGACATCGGGCAGCGGAATGCAGGGATAGACAATCCCGACAAAGGAACCAGGGAAACTTCCAGCGGCCCAGTCGAGGCCAGTAGACTGGAAAGCCAAAAGAAAGAGAGTAATAATAAGGCCGGAAATACGTGGGACTAGTAATGTAGGAACTACAGTCCAGGAGAAGGAGGAGCAGGAGGCTCTCCAGTATCACGAAGAGTTAGGAAGTGGATACGCGTCCATGTTGGGAACAGAAGGACATTGCTTCGCTATGAGCAGGATAGGTGATGCCTTCATCGAGATACCCTGCGTGGAAGCAGCGAGTGGAAAGCTAGTGCTATTAGTAGATTCAGGGGCGGACACTAGCCTCGTAAAATCTAGTGTTTTACGAAAGGGGCTAGACATTAATCAAATGGACGTAAGAACACTTAACGGAGCGTTTGGAGGGTGCATTAAGACATTGGGGTCGCTCAGAATAGGGCACAGTGGAGTTAAGGGTATGAGTTTCAGAGTGCACGCAGTGGAAGTGGATAGGAAAGGTATCCCGGCTGATGGGATAATTGGCCGCGATAATCTTTGGGGACGCACCATACTGGATGCGCTCGACAAGCAGTTATCGTTTTACGATAATAATAAGAATAGAATTCTCACTCTCCCATTAAAGTCATGGCAGGAAGGAACCGTGAGTAAGGTTAAGAATAGTATGGAGGTAGTAAATGCAAGGTCAACCAGAGTAGTTACTATGCATGTAAATACGAAACTTAGGACTGTTGTTTTGCACAAGCAGCAGCTAGCGAAGGGCGTATATATGGGAGAGGACATAACGCACGTTGACAACGGTAAGGTGTACGCTTGTGTACTCAACGCATCAAAAAAGGACTATCTGATGGATGAGGATTTTAGACCTAAGTTCACTAGTTATGATAATTTTAAAGAACCGAATTATAGATCGGTTAATCAGATTAAATAAGTTGATGTAAGAAAAAGAATGGAGAGAGTGCTAGAATCACTGAAGTTAGACCCAAGCGTAAACTCAGAAGAGAAGGCATCAATAGAAGCATTTGTGCGTCATTCCATGACATATTTTTGCTGGAAGGAGACCAGTTAACATATACACCAGAGGTAGAGCATGAAATACCTACTAGGGTGGATCAAGCACCGATTAACCAGAAGCAATACAGATTGCCGCAAGCTCACAAAGATGAGGTAAATAGGCAAGTGGAAGGAATGTTAAAAGATAACATAATTTCACCGAGTATCTCGCCTTGGAACTCACCAATAATTTTGGTACCAAAGAAGGGAGGTGCTCAGGGTCAGAAGAAGTGGAGAATGGTCGTCGATTTTAGGAAATTGACCGACGCCACTATTAAGCAGGTGTGTCCGATACCAAGGATGGAAGAGATTCTGGATCAACTGGGGCATAGTAGATATTTTTCTACACTTGATTTAGCGAGTGGCTACCACCAAGTTCTGGTGGATACCCAAGATAAGCAGAAAACCGCGTTCAGCACCGGTTTAGGGCATTATGAGTTTAATAGAATGCCGTTTGGATTAACAGGAGCACCGGCTACCTTCCAAAGGCTAATGAACCATGTGCTAACAGGCTTGCAAGGGTTAGATTGTTTTGTGTATCTCGATGATATTGTAATTTATGGGAAGAACTTGCAGCAGCATTCGCAATGCTTGTGCAAGGTGCTCCAGAAATTACGAGAACACAATTTGAAATTGAACACGGAGAAGAGTCAATTTTTGCGAAGAGAGGTGGTTTATTTAGGCCATCGTTGCTCAGAAGCAGGAGCACTGCCTGACCCGCAGAAGGTGGAATGCGTTAAAAATCTAGCGATTCCAAGAAACAAAAAGGAAGTGCAAGCATTCCTAGGACTAGTGAACTATTATAGAAAGTTCGTGGAAGGACTAGCCGGAATTGCGTTGCCAATTAATAAGTTGCTACGAAAAGAAGCAAAGTTCGAATGGACAGAGAGATGTCAGCAAGCATTCGAGAGGCTAAAGGAAATAATTAGCTCGCCACCAATTTTGGCGTACCCCGACTTTGAGCAAACTTTTTTGTTGACCACTGATGCTAGCAATGAAGCATTAGGAGCAGTATTGTCACAAGGGGAAGTCGGTAATGACCGACCAATAGCATTCGCAAGCAGAGCGCTTAGCGACACGGAAAAGAGATACTCCACAATAGAAAAGGAATATCTAGCCATAGTGTGGGCTACAAAGAATTTTAGGGCATATCTGCTAGGACGCCCATTCAAGATATACACTGATCACCAGCCGTTGAGAGGCATAGCCAACTTGAAAGATCAAACGTCTAGGCTAGCCAGGTTCAGACACAAATTGTCTGAGTATGATTTTGAAATCATATACAAACCTGGGAAAAAGAATCTAAATGCGGACGCACTCAGCAGAGTACCGCAGGCACAGAAGGTATCTGTAGTGCAAACGAGGGCCAAAGCACGGTCAGATAAGGAGAAGACCGAGAGAATTCAAGGGGATAAAATTGATGCAACAGGAAATGTTAGCAATGCGGGTGACGTTGCTAATGAACAAAGAGCCAGTAGTGTGGAATGGCTGAAGGATATAAAGGATATCCAGGCTGTGTTAAAGGGTTTCCATGATTCACCTCTAGGTGGACACCAGGGATTCTGGAAAACCCATGACAGGATTAGGCGAGTATACGGATGGAAAGGTATGCTCAAAGACATAAAAAAATATGTAAGAAGTTGCCCAAAGTGCCAGGCCAACAAAAGTTCAAGGCTAACCAAGATGCCCATGGTGCTAACTGACACACCAAAACAGCCATTTGATAAAGTTCATATGGATATTGTAGGTATTTTACCTGAGACTGTTTCGGGCAATAAATACATCTTGACGTTCCAAGATGATTTCTCAAAGTATATGGCGTGCGTGGCTATACCTGATGCAGAAGCAGGTACGGTAGCCAAGGCATTCTTTGATGAAATTATAGCACGTTACAACATACCTAAGGTTTTGATAACCGACAATGGTTCAAATTTCGTATCAAAACTATTCTCAGAAACGTGTAAAATGCTGGGAATCAAGAAGTTGCACATAACACCATATCATCCACAGGCGAATGGCTCATTGGAACGTAGTCATCGACCTTTGGCCGAGTACTTGCGCAGTTTTGCCAAAGAAGACGGCTCGAATTGGGATCAATGGTTGACCACTGCAATGCATGTACACAATAATACGGTACATGTATCAACGAAGCAAACTCCGTTTAGAACACTCTACGGGTTTGATTTCAACATGCCAGCGAATTTGAAGCGCAAATGTGCGCCTGTATACAATGCTGATGACCCGAATAAAGTGCAAAAGTATCAGTTACAACGAGCGCACGAATTGGTTAGAGAAAACCAGGAATATGCTAAGCGAGTGGCCAGGGAAGCCTATAACAAGGTACTAAACCCAGTAGTTTTTCATGTGGGTGATCAAGTACTCATGAAGAATCAGGCTAGGAGAAACAAATTCTCACCTGTGTGGATAGGTCCCTATGTAGTAGCAGAGATCAAAAGCCCAGTTACAACGGTCGTAACGATTAAGGGAAAAAATAAAAAGCTACATAATAATTTGTTGAAATTATTCCACATTAGACCACACAACTAAAGACATGTGTTAGCAGTGTTTTACAAGTGTAAACACAAGAATAACAACGTAAACATGTACGTGTGTGTATCAAATAACACACACAGCTCCGATTTTCAAAGTCAAGGCCAGTAGAAGTGTGCCACTTAAAATCGAGCGATTAAAGTTGCCGTAATAAAAGTGCTTATTATGCACTGTGGCCGAACGAAGCATAGTAGGGAAAAATATTTTTTTTAAATAATGATAAATATTGCACGTAATTAAAAAATAAAATGAAATAATAAGACAGTCGTGGGTAAGTAATATAAAACAAAACTTCGAATATGTACATACATACATACGGCAGTGTATGCACTGAAATTCGATGCATGAGCATTAACGCCAGGCAACGGAACTGCTGGTGAAGTAAGTATATATACGAGTATGTATATATGTGTATAAGATAAAGAATGAATGTACGAATGTATATTTAAAGAAGTAAGTATTCTAGTTAGGAGGAATGGGATATGTGCGTATGTATATATTTGCAGATACTGCAGCAGGCTATATGTAGATATACTCGTACATAGGTTTTAACTGTTTATTGTTTAGGAAATTAGCGTATGGAAATTCGAAAAAATGTATAGTTAATTGGGGAAAATAACGTTAGTAATTAATTCTAGGTAAATTAAAGCGCCTTGAATGTATGCATGTATTCATATACGAGCTAATTACAGGATGGAAAATAGAATCGATAATGGATATATACATATCAGGCTAGAAGTAAATTTAAATAAAACGTAATTGTATGCGATGAAAGGTATAGTCATGCAATGGACAAAGTTTTGACACAAACGGGATTATTTTGTATAATCTGGTTTTTGTCGGAGGGCCAATGAATTGGTTCAAAGTTGAAATGAGTGATAACTCACGTGTTGAAAAAGAGCACGGAAAATTAATCAGAGCAAAACTGATGCCCTATATGGCTATGAAAACGCATAGTCCAGTCCTCTTTTCCTCCAGGATACGGTAGCGAATCCGATAATGTAAGGGGAGAAGACGAGTGGACGCAAATTGAATGATATAGCATTCAATTATATAAAAAAGCATGTTGTAGAAATATTGTTTTATTTATTTTTTGTTTATATATTCAGGATTAGCGTATGTTTAAGAAAAGTTACAGATTAAAAAAATTATAATCGGAGTAAAAGTTCAGATTAAAATTAAAGGTAGTTTAGAAAAAATTAGAGTTAAAAATTAATTGTTTAAAATCTAACTTTATAATGAAATAAGTGTTAAAAACAAAAATCATACTAAATTAGGAAGTTATACCCAAGAGTATATATAGTACTTATAGTGTATTTATTTAAATATTATATAATTTTGAAATTCATTTATTAAATTGACTTATGAAATGTTCGACAAAAATTAAACATATATCAAACTAAAATGTATACTAGGAAATTAAGAAAATTATTATAGGTGTTCTCTATATAGCTCTGATGATCTGAAGCGAAGCAGGAAGTTCCGGGAATAGCGGATATCGGAAGACGGTGCGGACTAAAGGACCAACATAGTATTGGGAAAGATTCGTTTTGGAAAAACAGAGATTTTTGGCAGTTATCTAAGGTTTGTGACCCCAAAGATGCCAACATATTAGCTTGGGGATGAATGTCGACGGATGTAATTTTAATTTTGCGAAACGGCATATGGCCGCAGCGTTTGAACACGTTGTAGATGAGTTATTGACAAGCAACGAAAAATAAACAAGTTTCCTTGAGGAGTCATTTTTTGAATTGGGCAACTTTATAGTACAATGTCCACCCAGTGTATCACAATCTCAACAGAATCGATTTTGGATAAGTTGAAGATGGGAAAAAGCTTAAGGAGGGTGACTGAAACCACCACCAAATATAATAAGCAGAGGAAATTTGGCTCACGGAAGTTAATTGCTTCATTGAAGTATATGTCCAAGCTAGAGTATGAACATATGAAACGTTATTTACATATGTATGAAATATGATTTAATACAAGAGGACACAGAGACTAGTAACCGATCAGAGTACACAAATTACATCATTAAACGTGTATCTCAGTAAAATACCGATTGTCTCCGCATCAAAGCCTAACGATGTCAAATACCATTATGAGGAAGCTCAAGAGAAATACTTCCACCATAAAACGCATTGCTGCAAAGTAAGACGGAGAATTGTAATCTCTCATGTATTCCAAATGTTTTTACAAGTTGAACACTATAAGCAGAGGCAGTACCACCTACAGCCGTGGGGCACACTATATAAATGGAAAGAAGAAGGCCACTAAAAGCAAAGTTTTAATGGCAAACCAGATCGCCAACCTATCTTTGTACGTACCGATCCAGAAAGAAGGGAGGGGTATGCAGAGTTCATCGAGGGACTTCACTCCGACAACGACGGTCGTCAAATGGACCAGCGGGTAGCAGAGAGCGCAGTATAATGTAAGGTTTTATGTATAGAGTAGAATTGTGTTATTGTTTAGATGTTTGTATATACGCCAATGAGAAAAGAGTCAATGAAAGACCAAGTTATAAAAAGGGGATTATAAAAAAAAATTATGATGGATAAAAATAAGAAAAAAAAAAAAACAAAAGCAAAGTGAAAAAAATAAATAAAACAAAGAAAACTACAAAAGAAAATAAAAGCTAGAGAAAAAGAAATATATAGAAAAGAAAAGAATAAAAAAGAAAAAATAAAAAACGTGACAGAACCCAAATAAGGCGATTTAAAAAAAAAAAAAGATGTAAATAAAAACAAATTATATGTATGTAATATAGAGTTCAATCGATGCACATATATGTTTGCAGTGCAAGAAAAATATTGTAGAGATTTAGGATGTAGTCCAGGTGTCGGCTCTGCCTCGGCGTTGCCTTGTCCGAGCGTTGTTGTGCGGCGTAGGCGAGCGGCTTGTGGTCCGTGTGGATTGTGAAGGCGTGTGCCTCCAGGATCCTCCTGAAGTGCCTGACTGCGGCATCACCGCGAGCAACTCCCTGTCGTAGGCGCTGTAGCGAGTTTCTGGGGGACTGAGCTTCCTAGAGAAGAACCCCAGAGGCTTCCAGGTCCCATCGGGTTGCTCTTGGTTGAGTGCCGCTCCGATGGCGGTGCTCGATGCGTCGGTGTAGAGAGCGATTGGCGCGGTAGGCGAGAGGAAGGCTGAATCTGCAGCTGCTGCGATACTCGCCTTGCACTGCTGGAATGCCTGCTCCGTTTGCGTCGTCCAGTTAATCGCCGCCTTTTCTTCGTTAGGTTCCTCAGAAGCTCGTCAAGCGGGGCCTGTAGTTCCGCGGCGTGCGGTATACACCTGCGGTAGTAATTAACCATACCCAGGAAACGTCTCAGCTGGGTAGAGTCTGTCGGGCTTGGAAAGGCGTCGATCGCCTCGATCTTTGGGCGCGGGGGTCTGAACCCCTCTTTCGAGACTCGATACCCAGCGAATGTAACTTCCTGGGCACCGAGTTGGCATTTGTCCAAGTTGATGCGTAGGTTCGCCGCTCTCAGCGTCTCCAACAATTGGCTCAAATGATGCAGGTGCTCGTCATGCGTCTCGGATGCGATGAGCAGGTCGTCTACGTAGCCCTTCACGAAGGGGAGTTTCCTCAGTAGGTGATTAATTACCCGCTGAAGCGTTTGCGCGGAGTTACGCAGGCCTAGTGGCATACCCACGAACTCGAAGAGGCCGAAAGATGTTGTGACTGCCGTTTTCGGGATGTCAGCTTTGGCAACCGGGATTTGGTAGAAGGCTTTCTGCAGATCGATTACAGAGAATACTTTTCCCCGGCTCTCCTGGATCAGGTCCTCGATGATCGGCAGAGGATATCGGTCTGGCAAGGTACACGCGTTGAGGCGGCGGTAGTCGCCAGTGACTCGCCAGCTTCCATTCGGCTTTGGTACCATGTGTAGCGGACTGGCCCATGGGCTCGATGATGGGCGTACCACCCCCTTGTCGAGGAGGTCGGCGAACTCTTCTTTGGCAGCAGCGAGTCGTTCACCGACGAGTCTACGGGGGCGCTCGAAAACGGGAGGGCCCTCCTTGACGATGAAGTGTTGTACCGGCAAGTCTGGTACAGTGGCCATGACAACTGCTGGTGAAGCGAGTTGCAGGAAGCGCTGGACGAGCTCTCTATACCGGTCGCCATGTGGTCCCACAGGTGCATCAATGCGAGCCACTGTGGAGATGCCGTAGATTCGAGCCGAGTTCATGCGGCCCGTTGCCGCGATATTGGTAAGGGGGTCTACGATGCGTCGCCCCCTCAAGTCTACCAGGAGCCCATAGTATGCCAGGAAGTCCGCCCCGAGAATGGCAGTTTGCACATCGGCCATAGTGTTGTGAGTTAGAATCAAGCTACCTACGCGTAGTTGACTCACAGCACCGGCTCTTATTAAATTCATTAAGAACGCACATATTTTTAGGGTGCAAATATTGTAAATGAATAGTGATTATTCATTAATTATGATGTAAACTTTTAGGGTGTCACAGTTCCGCAGTCAAGCTGACGAGGGGCATTTAGAATGCACCGACGACACTTTTACTTGCAGTAGGTCAGTGGGCCTGAGCCACTGACACCAAATAACAACTGCGAAACTGGAACACTAGAAAAGTCAAGACGTAGGCGGTAATGCTCATTTACAAATAGTATATAAGAACTAGTATTTTAAGAATAAATCTCTCTTGTGTTTTGAAACCGAAAATTGGTAGTGTTTGAATTCTATGTTAGGGCTCTTGATTTTTCAGCCACGCGCCCGAAAACGGCGACAGGACGTCTCTCTCGCCGACAAGCAGATACGGACCCCAACAACAGTGAACGCCCAAGTAAAATCCCGACGCAGGGCGAGGTTCAGCTTCAGCGTGAGCTGCCTGTATGTGGCTATCGGCGACGAGTTGGCGGCGTACAGCGTGAGGCTGTTTCGCTGTAGTTTGCGACCGTTCCCCTCGGCAGTAAGGAGACCACTGAACCCGAGTCCACGAGAAAGCGAGTGGATGTTGTCCGATCCGTTACGTGTAGGCGTTTTTCGGTTGGTGGTCCGCCGGCGTCGTTCGCCCAAGTCGGCGTCGGCAGCGCTAGTTTCCCGACGGCTTCGAGGCGGCGGCAAAGATACACGGTGGTCGGCACTGATGTGCTGTCGCCCCGTACTTCAGGTGGTACCAACATTGGCCAGGCGCTGTAGAGCGATCTCGATGCCGGCTGGGGCTGCGGGTTTTAGCGCGACCCCTATGAAGTAGGGGGCGTTATTTTACGCAGTAGCTCCTGATTCTTCCGCGTTAGTGCCACGAGCTGTGCCACTGACTGGCGCAGTGCGGCAAGCTCTGCGTGCACGGAGTTACCCGTTGAATCGTGCGACGATCTGTTCGCGAATGGAGAGCGGGGTCTCGGAGACGAGAGTGGAGGTGACGTAGCTGCCACTGTAGGTCCGTTGTCGACCAGCTCGTCAGCTGCCTATGCGAGCTCCTCCAGACTGGTGCCTTTCAGGATTTTGAGTAGCCGTCGCGTTGACGGCGGCATCAGGTCGAGCCACTTCACGCGGATGATGTCATCCGTGGCCCGGTCACCTGCTAGGGAGCGCATCTGTCGCAGGAGTTGGGACGGCTTCCTGTCCCCCAGCTCGAGTTGGGTGAGTAATCTGTGGAGCTGTCGATCCGCCGAGTCGGTCAGGCGATTTAATATTGCTGTCTTCAGCACCTCATACTTGCCCACGGGCGGCACTGTGCGGAGTACATCCGCGACCTCGGAAATAGTCTCCGGGTCGAGCGCCGCAACTACTAGATTGTAGCGGCTGTTGTCGTTGCGCACATGGTGTACTTGGAACGCGGCCTCGATCTGGTAAAACCACAGATCGGGGTTACTCCTCCAGAAAGGTGGGAGCCGACAGCTGCTCACCGCTTCGATCGCGGGCGGCGACGAAAAGGAGGCGTGTCCCCCAGGTTCCCCTGGACGGTGTGGCGGCAGGTGGTGTGTCGGTATCAGCAATCGCGTGGGCATGGCCAGCTCTGCCTGCGCATGCACGTGCGGTGGTTGTGGCTGCTGGTGTGGAGCGTACGTTGCTCGAGTCGGCGGCTGCTCCGGTGGTGCCGGCGGCGCCGGTCCTGAGGCTGTTGGCGAGTGGAGCATCCTATGCGTGTTTTATACCCCTGTATGGGGCGCGTATGTTTACGATCACGTCGGGGTCACCAATTTGGCTGCTCGCGAGCTCGGACGTAGCGTTGCCAATTAAAGAGAGAGAAATATTTTTATTTAATGTATATTAATTTACACTTTATTATATCGCACTTACGATACGCGATGGGTGCGATTTTCACAGATTCTTTTTTTTTTACACGCGACGCCCTGCGACACGTCCACTCACCTTCAGAACAGAAAAGAAAAAGAACGAATCGAAGGCCGGAAACACGAAGTGTGTTGCTCAGCAGCCAACACAGGCTAGTTCCGGTTTTCCCATAAACAGGCTGTGCGACAGCGACAGCGTGTTAATAGATGGCGCGCGGAACTAACGCCTGCTCTCCTCGGCGTACCCGACAACTGGGTGGGGGTAGTGGTGTCGCCACAGGTATTCCTCCCCCAGTGATCGGCGCAGGAGGCGCGGAGAACGATACCCGTTTCGTCGGTCGACTCCCCGGCTGTGGTGAAGGTTGGTCCCCTGAGCGGGGCGGTGGTTGACTCCTCAGATGACTCCTTGGATGAATCGCTAGCGGGTCATTTGTCGCTGACGAAGACGACGATTGCGGCGATGGCGATCGGGTTGGCGATGGTGATCGGGATGGCGATGATGATCGGGATGGCGATGATGATCGGGATGGTGATGATGATCGGGATGCCTGCAGCGATGGCGACGATGTTGAGTCACTCATTCGGGGTGGGCCGGCTTCAAGCCGTCCGTAGAGATGGCTTTCTCGACGCCGTTCAAGTCGATGATGAAACTCTTGTCGTTGACCCGGCGAATTACCTTATGGGGGCCCGTATATGGCGGCTCGAGTGGCCTCCGGATTTTGTCCAGCTTGCAGAATACGTGCGTGCAGGTGCGCAATTCTTTGAAGACGAACGGCTTCTGTCTCGAGTGGTTGGACGCTGGTACTGGCTTGATCGCTTTTACCAGCTTGCGCAACTGCTCGATGAAAACCGGTTGGGTGGTAGGGTCGTTTTGTTGTCCGAAGAATTCCCCCGGCAGGCGTAGTTGGGTGCCGAATAGCATCTCGGCTGGAGTTGCTTTGAGGTCCTCTTTGTACGCCGTCCGCATCCCCAATGGCGCTGTTGGCAAGGCGTCTGGACATGGTGTGTCTGGTCTGCACATCAAGGCCGCTTTTAGTGTGCGGTGTAGTCTCTCCACCATGCCGTTTGATTGTGGGTGGTAAGGCGTTGTGTGAACATGGTTAGCACCCGTCATTTTCGCGAGAGCCGTGAATAGCTCCCCCTCGAATTGACCCCCCTGGTCGGAGGTGATGGTGAGTGGCGTGCCGAAACTGCAGACCCAACTGTGGAAGAACGCTCGTGCGACGGTCACAGCTCGAATGTCCGGGAGTTCCCCAGCCACAGGTCATCGGGAAAAGCGGTCGATGATGGTCAGGCAGTGCGACAGTCCTCTCACCAGCGGTAGCTTAATCAGGTCAACATGAACGTGGGAGAACCTGTCATCTGTCTCCCCGAAGCTTTGCAACTCGGCGCGGTTGTGGCGATGGACCTTCGCGCGTTGGCAGGGTTGGCATTCACGGGCCCAGCGGAGCGCGTCCTTGCGCATGCTTGGCCAGAAGTATTTGGCCACCAGATGTTTCGCCGTTGCTCGACCACTCGGGTGGGATGATCCGTGTACGATGCCAAACGCCGTTCGACGCAGGTTGGATGGCAAATAGGGCCGTGTTGCACCATCGGTAACCAGACAGTAGATCTCGCTGTTGTTGAAAGCGAGACGATCCAGTTGGATACGCGGATTCTCCAGCAGGTGAGGCAGCTCTACGTCAGAGTCTTGCTCCAGGCTGATAGTGGCTTCGTCGAGGATGGAAGGCATCGAGACGGTACAGGTTCGCGAAAGTGCGTCTGCCACAACGTTTTGTTGTGAGGTAGAATCAAGCTGCCTGCGGGTAGTGTCTTACATCATCGACTCCTAACAGATGCCACACATTCTGTGTGATTAGCATGTGCTAAAGTTACATAAGAAAGCACATATTTTTAGGGTGCGAGTATTTAGAATTAATATTACCTATGTAATACTTATTATGTAAACTTTTAGGGTGCTACAGTTTTGCAGTCGAGCCACCGAAGGGCATTCAAAGTTAGAATGCACCATCAACATTTCAGATTCGCGTAGGTCAGTTGGCTTGACCAACTGACACCAATTAACAGGTGCGAAACTGGAACACCAGAAAGGTCAGTTTTTGTATTGTGATTATGAATTGTAAATAGTATATAAGAGTTAGTATTCTAAGTAATAAAGGCTGGTTATCTTTGAACGTAAAAGAGTGCAGTGATTATTTAACGAAGTGGTTTAGGCTTTTCAGATACACGCGCGCAGCAGAAGGACGTCCCCCGTCAAACAAGGACAATACCCAAACATTTTGGCGCAGCCGGTAGGATCCAACGTCGAGTGCCAGGAAAGAAGCACTCCTACGCGGGAATCCACCAAGAAGAAGATATCAGGATAACCATCCCAAAGGAGAGCAATGGAGGAAACGAAAATGGTGAGTATGTCTAGGGTAAGACATACTAGTATCTAAGTGAATTTTGTCGACGATTCTTCGGTGACCGTGTGGGCGCTTTTGCGCCGGTCATGCGGAAGAAGCAGCATTGGCTGATTAGCCGCTGCGGTTAGGTGAAAATAGGTCGATTCAGAAGGAGAATTTTTACATACGGTCAGGTTGCATAGGGTTGTTTCACTGAAACCAGGTTCATTCTTTTTATAATAACCATTTATTTCAGCATTCTCGGGGAATGTGGAACGTGTCTGTTTATTCTTGGATTTTGCGTTATTGAATTGCGAACTTGTGTATACCGGTTGGTTTGGTTCGGAAAGAACGTGCCACGGTATAGGGTTCGTACGGTTATGATAGGGGATTTGTGTTTGTTTGTCGGTAGGGACATTTATACGATTCAATTTATATTGTTTTGAAATCAAAATAAAGATTGATTTTAATATTGGGCATTTTGAGTTTAGGGTATTAGGTGAAGAGGTGCAGACAACACGTGTTGTTACATCAAAGTTTTTGAAATTCGGAAACTACGATTTGCGTAGCAATGTTGAAGAAAACATTTAAATGCTATTATTATGTGGCGCATACGTTACGGGTTTATTTTTAGATATGGATTCAAATTTCCGGGAATGAATCAAGACACTTTTGCCTGTAAATACAATTTCGGTTTTTACAAATATATGGCCTTTTCCATGGATTTTTGGAGTATTAAAGATGGTGAGAGGAAATCAAGGACTAGCTGTGAGGAAGTCAATGACTAATTTGCATTGATGGAAGGACTTAATGGACGCCGGTAGACAGCAGAACTTTGTGATGAAAAACAAGTATAGCAGAATATGTATATAGAATTTACGGTGGAATGTTTTTTTTTTTAAATAAATTTGTATTTATCAATAAGTAAGATGGAATAAAATATTGGGATAAGTTAATAACAAGTTTTAACAACTATTGGATTTTTATTTGTAATTGGGATACGCCATCTGTTCTGGCATTTGGGATATGACGAAGGAGGCGCAAGGATTACTGCTGAGGCAGGAGCAAATTGGCGAAACGATTGAAAAACTGGTCCGTAACTTTAAGAAAGACGGCAGTTTACGTAAGGACAACGTGTATTACCGCAAGCGAATAACACAGTTGCAAGATCTGGGGAGAGAGTTCAACAATAATCACGGACTGTTGTTGCCTCACGCAGTTGAGTACGGCAAGGGAAAATATTTTGCGGAAAATTACGCAGACTACATAAATAGTCTGATCAACGAATGGGCAGATACATTTAGTTCTGAATTAGAGGAATTAGGACAACAAACTGTGAGTTTGGTTTCACCAGACGAGGAAGTAAGGAACAGATTGAAATCAATGCAGTCAGAGGTGGAACTGTTTACTGGGAAGATAGTTGACCAGTTCGAAGCGAGTACGAGCAGGGAAGAAGCTCAGGAATTGTGGAAGCAGGCGAATGCCGGAGGAGCTGTGTCACCATTAGAAGTAGCGGATCAAGCCTTTACGGCAATCCAAAGAAGAACAGAAGAAAAGTTATTCAGTTTTCATAAGAAAACAGAAGATTTGAGAGCACAAAAAGAGTATCTTGAGAAAAAGGTAAAGGAACTTTCTCAGAGATTGACGGAAACAGAGGAAGTAGCAACGCTGTTGGAAAAGGAGTGTGCGGAATTGAAAAAAGGACGGGCGACCAATAGGACCTCACTGAATAGGGAGAGATCGAAATCAGCATCAGCTGGATTTACGCAGACAGTATTGACATTGCCTCCGGAAGTACGTTGGCCGGAATATTTAACACCAGAAGGGATAAGCCGCATGGTGAAGCCAAAATTAGTACTTAATGAAGAAAAGCAAGCGGAATTTTTGTTTGGCGCATCTGCAATCGGTGTCGAGCCTTTTTCTCCGGGAAGCCCGATAAATAACGAAATTCAGGGATATCCGCTAAAGGAGCCGGAAGCAGTACCCGTGCAGCAAAGTTCCGATACTGGGGACAATATTTCGCCAGTACGAACAAACGATCGAAGACTAATTAGTTTGAGTCCGTCATTGGTCAATTACCTCTCAGATCCGGGAGAAGAGAATTTGGAAACTACCAAAGAGATTAATAAAGCTAAGGTTTTACCAGCAATTGAGAAAACACAAAGCTATAAAATGGGCATTCTGCAAGTTGTTCATGCGGTGGAGAAGTTGGTGCCCATGTTCTCAGGAGTCGAGTTGTATGATCTGAGAACTGAGATCCGGCGCTTCAAAGAAGGTTGTGAGCTAGCGCAACAGAGTGTTCCGGAAGCGGACGGGGAACACTTAATAAAGTGTATTAGGCAAAGAACCACAGGTGATGCGTTTGATTTACTGGTGCATAGCTCAGTAAGCACCCTGGCAGAATTATATGTACTTTTGGATAGGACGTATTTAAAACAAAAGTCGTATGACTATCTCGTTCGGGAAATTCAGGAATCAACTCAGACACCGGGGGAGGAATTGAGAGCCTGGGGAGCGCTGCTGAGACGGAAGCCAATAGGCAGTTTCCAGAAAATTTTGCAGCATACAAGGCTCAAGTAGAACGGACTATGATTTCTGTGTTCAAGGCAGGCCTGATAAATAGGGATTTAGCTAATTATACTCTTACTCTCACGCCGAGGAGTATGGCAGAGTTAGTGGAAGCGGTCTCTTTAGCTGAAGCAGCAATACAACAGCGAACGACAACAGGTGGAATCTGCTGGACTGATGCTCCTGCAGAGGTAGGAACAGTACAGCAGCAAAACAGATGTGGAGTCGGTAGATTGATGGGCCAATTTCCGCAACAAAGAGACCAAGAATTCTTGGTTGAGAGGTTTAAGCCAAGGAAACCCATTTGCTCATTCTGTGATAATCCAGGGCATACAAGGGATGAATGCGTTACACGGAAAAACACGCCCTATTGTATGGAGTGCCAAACATATGGTCATGAGGCAAGTAGACAGTGCCAAGTAGACACTAAATGGAATCAGAGTAAAAGGCAGCCAGCAACGAGTCGCCCGGTTCCACCCTTGAGGGACAGCAGGGGTAACTTCAGTAGTCCCAGAGTTAATTCAACAGAAGGAATTAACCAAGGAAGAAATCCTTTCAAAACTGGGAGTGGTCAACAGCGA
Organism: Clusia tigrina; assembly: GCA_920105625.2. Lineage (NCBI taxonomy): Eukaryota > Metazoa > Arthropoda > Insecta > Diptera > Clusiidae > Clusia > Clusia tigrina. The sequence goes on from OV050031.1 coordinate 139,591,819, forward strand.
CCAAATTGGAATTCCAGAAGTGAAGCAAGGATAAGCAACACCAAACAGGGGTTAAGATGCTTTTCATGTGGACAGATGGGACATCGGGCAGCGGAATGCAGGGATAGACAATCCCAACAAAGGAACCAGGGAAACTTCCAGCGGCCCAGTCGAGGCCAATAGACTGGAAAGCCAAAAGAAAGGAAGTAATAATAAGGCCGGAAGTACGTGGGACTAGTAATGTAGGAACTACAGTCCAGGAGAAGGAGGAGCAAGAGGCTCTCCAGTATCACGAAGAGTTAGGAAGTGGATACGCGTCCATGTTGGGAACAGAAGGACATTGCTTCGCTATGAGCAGGATAGGTGATGCCTTCATCGAGATACCCTGCAAGGAATCAGCTAGTGGAAAGCTAGTGCTATTAGTAGATTCGGGGGCGGACACTAGCCTCGTAAAATCTAGTGTTTTACGAAAGGGGCTAGACATTAATCAAATGGACGTAACAACGCTTAACGGAGCGTTTGGAGGGTGCATTAGGACATTGGGGTCGCTCAGAATAGGGCACAGTGGAGTTAAGGGTATGAGTTTTAGAGTCCACGCAGTGGAAGTGGATAGGAAAGGTATCCCGGCTGATGGGATAATTGGCCGCGATAATCTTTGGGGACGCACCATACTGGATGCGCTCGACAAGCAGTTATCATTCTATGATAACAATAAGCATAGAATCCTTACTTTTCCATTAATGTCATGGCAGGAAGGAACCGTGAGTAAGGTTAAGAATTGTATGGAGGTAGTAAATGCAAGGTCAACCAGAGTAGTTACTATGCATGTAAATACGAAATTTAGGACTGTTGTTTTGCACAAGCAGCAGCTAGCGGACGGCGTATATATGGAAGAAACCATAACGCACGTTGACAAGGGTAAAGTGTACGCTTGTGTACTCAACGCCTCAGAAAAGGACTATCTGATGGATGAGGATTTTAGGCCTAAGTTCACTAGTTACGACAATTTTAAGGAACCGAGTTATAGATCGGTAAATCAGATTAAACAAGTTGATATAAGAAAAAGAATGGAGAGGGTGCTGGAATCCTTGAAGTTAGACCCAAGCGTGAATTCAGAAGAGAAGGCATCAATAGAAGCCATTTGTGCGTCATTCCATGACATATTTTTGCTGGAAGGAGACCAGTTAACGTATACACTAGAGGTAGAGCATGAAATACCTACTAGGGTGGATCAACCACCGATTAATCAGAAACAATACAGATTGCCACAAGCTCACAAAGATGAGGTAAATAGGCAAGTGGAAGGAATGTTAAAAGATAACATAATTTCACCAAGTATCTCGCCTTGGAATTCACCAATAATTTTGGTACCAAAGAAGGGAGGTGCTCACGGTCAGAAGAAGTGGAGAATGGTCGCCGATTTTAGGAAATTGAACGACGCCACTATCAAGCAGGTGTTCCCGATACCAAGGATAGAAGAAATTCTGGATCAATTGTGGCATAGTAGATTTTTTTCTACGCTTGATTTAGCGAGTGGCTACCACCAAGTTCTGGTGGATACCCAAGATAAGCAGAAAACCGCGTTCAGCACCGGTTTAGGGCATTATGAGTTTAATAGAATGCCGTTTGGATTAACAGGAGCACCGGCTACCTTCCAACGGTTAATGAACCATGTGCTAACAGGCTTACAAGGGTTAGATTGTTTTGTGTATCTCGATGATATTGTAATTTATGGGAAGGACTTGCAGCAGCATTCGCAACGCTTATGCAAGGTGCTCCAGAAATTACGAGAACACAATTTGAAATTGAACACGGAGAAGTGTCAATTTTTGCGAAGAGAGGTGGTTTATTTAGGCCATCGTTGCTCAGAGGCAGGAGCACTGCCTGACCCGCAGAAGGTGGAATGCGTTAGAAATTTAGCGGTTCCAAGAAACAGAAAAGAAGTGCAGGCATTCCTAGGACTAGTGAACTATTATAGAAAGTTCGTGGAAGGACTAGCCGGAATTGCTTTGCCCATTAATAAGTTGCTACGAAAAGAAGCAAAGTTCGAATGGACAGAGAGATGTCAGCAAGCATTCGAGAGGCTAAAGGAAATAATTAGCTCGCCACCAATTTTGGCGTACCCCGACTTTGAGCAAACTTTTTTGTTGACCACTGATGCTAGCAATGAAGCATTAGGAGCAGTATTGTCACAAGGGGAAGTCGGTAATGACCGACCAATAGCATTCGCAAGTAGAGCGCTTAGCGACACGGAGAAGAGATACTCCACAATAGAAAAGGAATTTCTAGCCATAGTATGGGCTACAAAGAATTTTAGGGCATATCTGCTAGGACGCCCATTCAAGATATACACTGATCACCAGCCGTTGAGAGGCATAGCCAATTTGAAAGACCAAACGTCTAGGCTAGCCAGGTTCAGACACAAATTGTCTGAGTATGATTTTGAAATCATATACAAACCTGGGAAAAAGAATCTGAATGCCGATGCACTCAGCAGAGTACCGCAGGTACAGAAAGTATCAGTAGTGCAAACAAGGTCCAAAGCACGGTCGGATAAGGAGAAGGCCGAGAGAATGCAAAAGGATAAAGTTGATGCTACAAGAGATGTTAGCAATGCGGGTTTCGATGCCAATGAACAAGCAGCCAGTAATGTGGAATGGCTGGAGGATACAAAGGATATCCAGGCTGTGTTAAAGGGTTTCCATGATTCGCCTCTAGGTGGACACCAGGGATTCTGGAAAACCCATGACAGAATTAGGCGAGTATACGGATGGAATGGTATGCTCAAGGACATTAAGAAATATATAAAGAGTTGTCCAAAATGTCAGGCCAACAAAAGTTCAAGGCTGACAAAGATGCCAATGGTGTTAACTGACACACCAAAACAGCCATTTGATAAAGTCCATATGGATATTGTAGGTATTTTACCTGAGACAGTTTCGGGAAACAAGTACATATTGACGTTCCAAGATGATTTCTCAAAGTATATGGTGTGCGTAGCTATACCCGATGCTGAAGCAGGTACGGTGGCCAAGCCATTCTTTGATGAAATAATGGCACGATACAACATACCTAAGGTTTTGATAACCGACAATGGTTCTAATTTTGTATCGAAACTGTTCTCGGAAACATGTAAAATGCTGGGAATCAAGAAGTTGCACATAACACCATATCATCCACAGGCGAATGGCTCACTGGAACGTAGTCATCGACCTCTGGCCGAGTACTTGCGCAGTTTTGCCAAGGAAGACGGCTCGAATTGGGATCAATGGTTAACCACTGCAATGCATGTACACAATAATACGGTACATGTATCAACGAAGCAGACTCCGTTCAGGACGCTCTACGGGTTTGATTTTAATATGCCAGCAAATCTGAAGCGCAAATGTGCGCCAGTGTACAATGCTGATGATCCTAATAAAGTACAAAAGTATCAGCTACAGCGAGCGCACGAGTTGGTCAGAGAAAACCAGGATTGTGCTAAACGAGTAGCTAGGGAGGCCTATAACAAGGTACTAAACCCAGTCGTTTTGAACGTGGGTGATCAGGTACTCATGAGGAATCAAGCCAGGAGAAACAAATTCTCACCTGTGTGGATAGGTCCGTATATGGTAGCAGAGATTCGAAGCCCAGTTACAACAGTCGTAACGATTAAGGGCAAGAATAAAAAGCTACATAATAATTTGTTTAAATTATTCCACGTTAGACCACACAACTAGATTCATGTGTCAATAGTGTTTTACAAGTGTAAACACAATAATAATAACATGAACAAGTACGTGTGTGTATCCAATAATACACACAGCGCCGATTTTCAGAGTCAATGCCAGTAAAAGTGTGCCACTTAAACTCGGGCAAGTAAATTGACGTAATGAAAATCTGCTTATTCAACACTATTGCCGAATGAAGGCAGTACAGAAAATTATTTTTTTTAAAGATATATATAAAATATTTTACATATTAAATAATAATAAACGGGTTCATTGCACGTATTTTTAAAATAAAATAAAATAGTAAGACAGTCGTGGGTAAGTAATATAAAACGAATATGTACGTACATACATACAGCGGTGTATGCACTGAATTTTGACGCTTGAGCGTTGACGCCAAGCGACGGAACTGCTGGTGAAGTAAGTATATATATGCGTATATACATATGTGTATGGGGTAATATGATGCGTTGACATTTTTGGCATGCGCTATAATGACAAGCGCCTGTGCCATGTATATATGTTTGTATGTCAATAAGTAAGTATGAGCGCGTGTAGCATGAAGGTAAACGTAAGTATGTTTGGAATGGCAAATGTGTATTTAAAAAGAGTGAGTATATTGTTTATGAGCAATGGGTATGTATGTATGTTAGATACATACATACACACGTACGGCAGTTTAAGGTATAGGCATTGTGACCAAGGCAAGTTTTGACTCGTTTAACAATTACGTAGGACAATTATGAATAGGGTTGTTTTGAAGTAAGAGGTTAGAAAGGGTCTTGTTAGTATATTTAGTTAATATGGCAGGTTGGTCTAAGCTAAAATAAGTTAGGGAGAATAATTAGTAGGTAACAAGCTAAGAGGGCTAGAAGAGAATGGATAGTAGTAAAATCGAAATTAGTTTAGATAGACTAAAGTTTGCTTGTATTGTGTGTATTAACTTAAGTGTTAATTGAGAGAAAATCTGGAGCTATAGGTTAGCTGACTGCGGTTAGAAAGCTAGCGTAAAATTGGCAGAGCTTCAGCGCAGTAGCGAGTAGGGTAGTGTTAATACCGAGGGGGTGCCTGTATGTTTCGTATGCATTCATAGAGGGGTTTTCCACACTAGAGGTGTTATGAATATACACGAAACCAGGAGATTTTTTTTAAGAGAAGAATTGAATTGGGTCATGCTATTGACAACAGAAATACATGGTCAAGGATATTTAGATATTCTCGATTATGGTAAGAAAAAAAAAAGAAGATAAAAGGTCGGTCGATGGTGGATGTTTGTGTAAAATAGTGATAATGATAATGTAGCAATAATATAACCATAATGATTATTTAAATATTTAGAGAAATAGAAATATTTATTAGATAAGTTATTATAGCGATTACTACAGTATATGTGTAAGGCAGCTGTGTTCTTGGTAGCCTATTTGAGAGTTCCAGCGAAATGCAGCGAAACCGCGGAAGTGCGGGTGGAACCCTTGGCAGAAACGGACCTGATTTTGGAATCACTGGATAATGTTTGGTTCTCGAAAGACGAATGGGTGGTGATATCGGAGTTTCGCGATGCTGATCTGGAGCCAGTACTGAAGAAACTAGAAGACTTGCAAGAGAAAACAACGGAGCTTTGCGAGTTAAGAGCAAATCCGGCAGGATCTGACGGAAGGGAGAGAGGGTGTGAGATAACGGAAGCGGAATCGATAATAGCGAGGCTCAGACGAAACGAGCAAGCTATGTCATTTCAGGGTAGTAAACAAAGCGCAGCAAGTTGACTCTGATCTTGTGGGTTGTGGCTCAGTGCTTTAATCTAATTATTTGTCAATTAAGTGCTGAACGAGTTCCAAAATCTAACATTTTTGTAAATAGTCCGGGACTCCGCGATACGCACAATACTCCTGAGTATATCAGACTAAAATTACCACAAACGTGCTATTGAACATGATTTCTGCTATGGCATTATTATTGGGCAGAGCGCCGAGCTGGACAAATACATAGTATTGCATTTGGCTAAGAACGGGGAGGAGGATAATGACCTGCTATTTGCAACCAACGAGTTGGATAGTAACTCTCAAGGATCTGTAAATCAATTGGATATTGACACACAAGCCCTGACGAGTCAATGATTCGGCGCATGCAGAATGACACCAGGCTCCCTTGTAGTTATTTCACGAGACAGGAAATTGCCAATGAACACACATTCAAAGAAAGCAAACGGCTTTTCAGCGAATTGAACAATTTACTTATACAGGGCAATCATTTCTGCAACTCCGTTGAAGACGTCGCTAATGCTGATTACGTATTTTTGGTCTACTCTACGTCAGCCAGACAGCCACCCGCGAACCGTATACTCAGACTTTGAACGGCGGCACATTCTCGCCAATGAAGTGTCGTTTTGTCCGGAAACCGTTCCGAATGGTACATTTTTGATCGCACTCCTCGTTGGAAAAGGAAGAGATCGCCGCGATCATAACGCTAGCAGTGATCATTTATATGTATTCTGCCAGTTAAGGATACCCACAACGAGAACCACAACCAACGGCGCAGCACAACAACCATACCGACAAAGGCAGCCGACAACCGGATCAGCAGTTAGCAGAAGTATAACGTAATATTTTAGATATAAATATCATAGTAGAATATAAGATCTTAAGTATAGGATTAATTGTATTATCGCTAGTTGTTGAAAATTGTATATACGCCAGTGAGAAAAGAGTCGATGAAAGACCAAATATAAAAAGGGGAATTTAACAAAAAAAAAAGATAGAAATAAAAGAACAGAATGAAACAAAGAAAAAAAAAGAAAAAAAAAGATAGAAATAAAGGAACAAAATAAAACAAAAGAGGAAAAAAGAAAAGAACACAAAAGTAAAAAGAAATGAATACAACAATTGAACCCAAATAAGGCGAATTTGAAAAAAGAAAAAAAAAAACTATACATATGTACTATAGGATTAAGAAAATGCACAGATTGTTTAAAGTGCAGAAAAGAGAAAAATATTGTAAAGATTCATTAGAAGTTAGTTGCACTAACTTCTTTTAGAAAGAGGGGAGGGATGTTGTGAGGTAGAATCAAGCTGCCTGCGGGTAGTGTCTTACATCATCGACTCCTAACAGATGCCACACATTCTGTGTGATTAGCATGTGCTAAAGTTACATAAGAAAGCACATATTTTTAGGGTGCGAGTATTTAGAATTAATATTACCTATGTAATACTTATTATGTAAACTTTTAGGGTGCTACAGTTTTGCAGTCGAGCCACCGAAGGGCATTCAAAGTTAGAATGCACCATCAACATTTCAGATTGGCGTAGGTCAGTTGGCTTGACCAACTGACACCAATTAACAGGTGCGAAACTGGAACACCAGAAAGGTCAGTTTTTGTATTGTGATTATGAATTGTAAATAGTATATAAGAGTTAGTATTCTAAGTAATAAAGGCTGGTTATCTTTGAACGTAAAAGAGTGCAGTGATTATTTAACGAAGTGGTTTAGGCTTTTCAGATACACGCGGGCAGCAGAAGGACGTCCCCCGTCAAACAAGGACAATACCCCAACAGTTTTCTCCCCCGGGAACGTACACAAATCGTGTGTTGAACTGGAGGATGTAGTCCAGGTGTCGGCTCTGCCTCGGCGTTGCCTTGTCCGAGCGTTGTTGTGCGGCGTAGGCGAGCGGCTTGTGGTCCGTGTGGATTGTGAAGGCGTGTGCCTCCAGGATCCTCCTGAAGTGCCTGACTGCTGCATACACCGCGAGCAACTCCCTGTCGTAGGCGCTGTAGCGAGTTTCTGGGGGACTGAGCTTCCTAGAGAAGAACCCCAGAGGCTTCCAGGTCCCATCGGGTTGCTCTTGGTGGAGTGCCGCTCCGATGGCGGTGCTCGATGCGTCGGTGTAGAGAGCGATTGGCGCGGTAGGCGAGAGGAAGGCTGAATCTGCAGCTGCTGCGATACTCGCCTTGCACTGCTGAAATGCCTGCTCCGTTTCCGTCGTCCAGCTAATCGCCGCCTTCTTCTTCGTTAGGTTCCTCAGAAGCTCGTTAAGCGGGGCCTGTAGTTCCGCGGCGTGCGGTATACACCTGCGGTAGTAATTAATCATACCCAGGAAACGTCTCAGCTGGGTAGAGTCTGTCGGGCTTGGAAAGGCGTCGATCGCCTCGATCTTTGGGCGCGGGGGTCTGAACCCTTCTTTCGAGACTCGATACCCAGCGAATGTAACTTCCTGGGCACCGAGTTGGCATTTGTCCAAGTTGATGCGTAGGTTCGCCGCTCTCAGCGTCTCCAACAATTGGCTCAAATGATGCAGGTGCTCGTCATGCGTCTCGGATGCGATGAGCAGGTCGTCTACGTAGCCCTTCACGAAGGGGAGTTTCCTCAGTAGGTGATTAATTACCCGCTGAAGCGTTTGCGCGGAGTTACACAGGCCTAGTGGCATACCCACGAACTCGAAGAGGCCGAAAGATGTTGTGACTGCCGTTTTCGGGATGTCAGCTTTGGCAACCGGGATTTGGTAGAAGGCTTTCTGCAGATCGATTACAGAGAATACTTTTCCCCGGCTCTCCTGGATCAGGTCCTCGATGATCGGCAGAGGATATCGGTCTGGCAAGGTACACGCGTTGAGGCGGCGGTAGTCGCCAGTGACTCGCCAGCTTCCATTCGGCTTTGGTACCATGTGTAGCGGACTGGCCCATGGGCTCGATGATGGGCGTACCACCCCCTTGTCGAGGAGGTCGGCGAACTCTTCTTTGGCAGCAGCGAGTCGTTCACCGACGAGTCTACGGGGGCGCTCGAAAACGGGAGGGCCCTCCTTGACGATGAAGTGTTGTACCGGCAAGTCTGGTACAGTGGCCATGACCCCTGCTGGTGAAGCGAGTTGCAGGAAGCGCTGGACGAGCTCTCTATACCGGTCGCCATGTGGTCCCACAGGTGCATCAATGCGAGCCACTGTGGAGATGCCGTAGATTCGAGCCGAGTTCATGCGGCCCGTTGCCGCGATATTGGTAAGGGGGTCTACGATGCGTCGCCCCCTCAAGTCTACCAGGAGCCCATAGTATGCCAGGAAGTCCGCCCCGAGAATGGCAGTTTGCACATCGGCCATAGTGTTGTGAGTTAGAATCAAGCTACCTACGCGTAGTTGACTCACAGCACCGGCTCTTATTAAATTCATTAAGAACGCACATATTTTTAGGGTGCAAATATTGTAAATGAATAGTGATTATTCATTAATTATGATGTAAACTTTTAGGGTGTCACAGTTCCGCAGTCAAGCTGACGAGGGGCATTTAGAATGCACCGACGACACTTTTACTTGCAGTAGGTCAGTGGGCCTGAGCCACTGACACCAAATAACAACTGCGAAACTGGAACACTAGAAAAGTCAAGACGTAGGCGGTAATGCTCATTTACAAATAGTATATAAGAACTAGTATTTTAAGAATAAATCTCTCTTGTGTTTTGAAACCGAAAATTGGTAGTGTTTGAATTCTATGTTAGGGCTCTTGATTTTTCAGCCACGCGCCCGAAAACGGCGACAGGACGTCTCTCTCGCCGACAAGCAGATACGGACCCCAACAACAGTGAACGCCCAAGTAAAATCCCGACGCAGGGCGAGGTTCAGCTTCAGCGTGAGCTGCCTGTATGTGGCTACCGGCGACGAGTTGGCGGCGTACAGCGTGAGGCTGTTTCGCTGTAGTTTGCGACCGTTCCCCTCGGCAGTAAGGAGACCACTGAGCCCGAGTCCACGAGAAAGCGAGTGGATGTTGTCCGATCCGTTACGTGTAGGCGTTTTTCGGTTGGTGGTCGGCCGGCGTCGTTCGCCCAAGTCGGCGTCGGCAGCGCTAGTTTCCCGACGGCGTCTAGGCGGCGGCAAAGATACACGGTGGTCGGCATTGATGTGCTGTCGCCCCGTACTTCAGGTGGTACCAACATTGGCCAGGCGCTGTAGAGCGATCTCGATGCCGGCTGGGGCTGCGGGTTTTAGCGCGACCCCTATGAAGTATATATATATATGTATATATATATATATATATATATATACATATATATATATATATATATATATATATATATATATATGTATATATATATATATATATATGTATATATATATATATATATATATATACATATATATATATATATATATATATATATATATATATATATATATATATATACATATATATATATATATATATATATATATATATATATATATATATATATATATATATATATATATATATATATATATATATATATATATATATATATATATATATATATATATATATATACATATATATATATATATATATATATATATATATATATATATATATATATATATATATATATATATATATATATATATATATATATATATATATATATATAAAAATTGTTGTCCTCTGTTCGTGATTTTATAACTCGAGAACCACTCAACCGATTTTCAAACGAGTACATGCGTTGGAAAGGTCTACTTTCGCTGATGGTTTATAAATAAAAAACATCGAAAAATTTCTACGAATATGCGTTATACGCACACTTTTATGATGGTGTGTTTTCCCCATATAAAATGTATTTTTTTTTCTTATGAGAATTACATTTTGTTGGTATAAGGCTCTGCTTGCTCGCGTCATTTGACTTATTAAATTTCTGTGTGTTTATTGATTGTCATTTAAGTTTACAGTGTGAGCATTGACATTTTTTAATTATTGATTTGTAATCTTTCAGTTAAAATTAAAATGTTTTGCATAAAAAAAAATTAAAAAAATTAATCAACAATGCCGCGACGAAGCCGTTCACAAATTGGCCGACGGAGACGCCACAGCAGTCAAATATGTTTAAATAGATCTAATCAGGATGAACAAGAGCGATTAGAAAGTAATGAATTAGCAAGGCAGCGAATGGCACGATCAAGATCAAATCAAAATCAAGAACAAAGAGAAGAACGTATTGAAAGCGTGAGAGTTAGAAACAGAAGAGATCGTGAACGTAACACTGAACGTGACAATCAAAACAGGTAACAACGGAGACGTAACCATTCAATTGGAAATTTGGATCGTGCAGGTTTTAATTATGATCATAACATTGATTACGCTTCGCATCCATCTATTTTAATTGGCAAACTGGATAAAGTTTGTAATAAATGCAATGCATTTAAATTTAAAAATGAAACCGATGGAATGTGTTGTGCTGGCGAAAAAGTTAAATTAACACCATTAAGTCCACCACCTGAGCCATTATTCTCTTTGGTTGGTGGCAGAACAAATTTCAAAACATTTCTTGAAATTCATTCAGTCGTACATTTGTTGCTTTCAAATGGCATCATTTGGAGCACAACACATTGTTCGTGATAGATTTATGCCAACTTTTAAGGTAAATAATGTGGTTTTCAATTTAGATATTAATATATGTTTTGATTTATACGAAAATTCTAACCAAATTTATACGAAAATTCTAACCAATTTGTTGAATATTAATTAAAGATTCAGGGTCAGGTGTACCATAAAATTGGTTCGTTATTGCCATTCGACAACCAAGAGTATCGCTTTCTACAAATTTATTTCATGGGAAATGGAGATGACGAAGTTGATCAGCGTTATTCAATAAATCCGAAATTAAGCAAACCAATTATTCGTGAATTACAAATATTATTACATGAACATAATGAATTGGTTAGAATGTTTAAATCACAAATTGATAATGTGCCTGCTGACAATTATGGAATAAGAATAAATGCGGATAAAACGCCAGCTGGCCAACATGTAGGAAGATTTAATGCACCAAGATTTGAAGATGAAGTAGCGATTGTCATGGTTGGGGAAGAATTCAATAGGCGTGATATTATTTTGCAACGTAGAAATGACCAGTTGGAAAATGTTAGTGAAACACACCGTTCTTATGATTCTTTGCAATATCCGCTAATTTTTTGGCAAGGTGAAGATGGGTACCATTTCAATTTAAGAATGATTAATCATTCAACCGTTGCGTACAAAATAAAATAATTTTAAGGAATGAAATTAAAATATAATTGATTAATGGAATTTATTTTTATTTCTTTAGTGGCAGGTGCGGTAACTGATAAAAAGGTTAGCGCTATGAATTATTACGCGTATCGATTAATGGTTCGACAAAATGAATACAATCACATTTTGCACTGCCGTAAGCTTGTTCATCAGTACATTGTTGATATGTATGTAAAAATTGAAACTGAACGTTTAAATTACATCAAATATAACCAAGCAAAACTACGTTCAGAAGAATACATTCATTTGCGTGATACTATTAACAATGATGTGGATCGTAATGATATTGTCAATATGGTGATTTCACCATGTCATTATGGAAGACCTGATTTATTTATAACTTTCACGTGCAATCCGCAATGGACAGAAATTAAAGAACATTTATTTGAAGGTCAAGGGCCAACAGACCGACATGATATAACTGCACGTGTATTTAAGCAAAAGATGAAATCATTAATGGACATGTTGTTAAAATTAAAAATATTTGGTGAAGTACGTTGCTGTATGTATTCGATTGAATGGCAAAAGAGAGGACTACCACACGCTCACATTTTAATTTGGATGGTTGACAAAATAACACCAGAATAAATTGATAGCGTTATATCAGCAGAAATTCCTGATCCTGAAATTGATCCTGAATTGCATGAAATTGTTACCACAAACATGATTCATGGACCATGCGGTAGTTTGAATATGAATTTAGTATGTATGCAAGATGGAAAGTGTACAAAAAATTATCAACAAGCATTAGTTTCTGAAACCATTACTGGAAATGATGGGTATCCAAAATATCTTCGACGATCAACACAAGATAATGGTACAACTGTCAAAGTGGGAACACAAGAAATCGAGGTCGACAATCGTTGGATTGTCCCATATTCACCAATTTTATCAACAACTTTTAAGGCTCACATTAATGTTGAATACTGCAATTCAGTTAAAGCAATCAAATATATTTGTAAATATATCACGAAAGGTAGTGATATGGCTGCTTTCGGTGTTGCTGAAAATGATGAAATAAAACATTACCGAACTGGTCGATACATCAGCAGTAATGAAGCAGTATGGCGTATACTCTCTTTTGCAATATATGAAAGATATCCGACCGTTCAACATTTAGCTGTTCATTTGGAAAATGGTCAGCGTATTTGTTTTAATGAACAAAATGCAGCACAAAGAACAATTGCGCCACCAAATACAACTTTGAACGCATTTTTTAAATTGTGCCAAGAAGATTCATTTGCAAGAACATTGCTTTATGCTCAGGTTCAATCATATTATACTTGGAATGCATCAAAAAAGGAATTTCAACGTCGAAAGCAAGGCAAACCTGTTCAAGGTCATCCAAATGTGTTTGAATGCTTTAGGTCGAATTTACACAATTCACCCAAATAATGATGAGTGTCTTTATTTGCGTTTGCTTTTGATAAATGTTCATGGTCCAACATCATATAATTATTTGAGAACTCTTGATGGACAATTATGCACCACTCAACGTGAAGCATGTCAAAAACTAGGATTGCTTCAGCACGATACACATTGGGAAAATACATTAACTGATGCATCGGTATCAGCATATCCACAACAAATTAGAATTTTATTTTCTATCATTATTTCAACGTGCAATCCGGCTAATCCATCTGATTTATGGATGAAATATCGTGATTACATGACGGAAGATATTTTACATCGAATACGCACCTTAAATATTAATGCTCAATTGAATTATACAGAGGAAATGTATAATGAGGCATTGATATTGAGTGAGGATATGTGTTTAGGAATGGCGAGTAAAGCTTTGGCTCAGTTAGGTATGCCATCACCAAATCGTTCAAGAAATGATATTTTTAATCAAGATTTGCTTCGAGAACAGAACTACGATCCAAATGTGCTGACAAATTATGTTTAAGAAAATATTCCTAAATTAAATCTACAGCAAAAATTAGCTTATGAAAAAATTATGCAAGAAATTGATAATGGTAATGGTGGGATGTACTTTTTGGATGCACCTCCTGCTACTGGCAAAACTTTTTTGATAACTTGAATTTTAGCAACTGTACGAGCACGTGATTGCAGCCACTTTATTGGATGGTGGTAGGACAGCGCATTCAGCGCTAAAATTGCCTTCGAATATGACGATAAATGAAGCACCATCATGCAATTTATCAAAAACCTCTGGCATGACTAGTTTTGAAAAAATTTGATATTTTATTGTGGGATGAATGCACAATGGCACACAAGAAATCAATTGAAGCTTTGGATCGAACAATGAGAGATTTCCGTGGAAATCAAAATTTATTTGGTGGTGCTTTAATATTGTTAGCAGGAGACTTTAGACAAACACTACCTGTTATCTCAAAATCAACACCAGCTGATGAAATAAATGCGTGTTTGAAGCTATCAAATCTATGGAGATATGTACGTTAAAACGTTAAGTCTCACCACCAATGTTCGTGTGCAATTGCAAAATGATCAAATAGCTGCAACATTTTCAAAGCAAAGGTGATGGTAAAATGCCAATTGATAATGATGGTTTCATTACAATTCCGAGAGATTTTTGCATATTCACCCAATCAAAAGAAGAACTAATTGAAAAAGTCTTCCCAAATATACAACAGCAATACAAAAATCTTGCTTGGTTGAGTGAAAGAGCTATATTGGCAGGAAAAAATAAGGATGTCAATGATTTGAATTTCATCATTCAATCTCAAATAGATGGTGAATTGATCATACTCGTATATAAATCTGTTGATACTGTGAAGAATCAAGAAGACGTAGTATATTACCCAACTGAATTTTTGAATTCTCTTGATTTGCCTGGAATGCCACCGCATAATTTACAATTGAAAATCGGATCTACAATCCATTATGCTTCGTAATATAAATCCACCAAAATTATGCAACGGAACAAGACTTGCGGTCAAAAAATTAATGAATTATGTAATTGAAACAACAATTTTAAATGGGAAATTCAAAGGCGAAGATGTTTTAATACCACGCATCCCAATGATTCCCACTGATATGCCATTTCAATTTCTATAATTACAGTTTCCCGTTCGTTTGGCTTTTGCAATAACTATTAATAAAGCTTAATATTCAGGTGGGCAGGTGTCGCGTTTAAGAGTGACCGTAAACTGGACAGACTTAGTTTCATTGGACTTGATTCGCCAATTTTTCAACCATTTAGTGATTTTGAAGTTTAAGCGACGCCAGTTGTGGAAGAGTGTCCATTGCGAGTACAGCAGTATCGTCTACAAATGTGCCAACGATAGTTCTTTCGGAGACAGGTAAATCGTGTGTATAAAGCAAGTATAGGATGGGACCCACGACACTGCCTTGGGGTACACCGGCAAAACTTTCGCAACTTTTCAGATTGTTCTGCACCTTGTTTTACAAAGAAGTCTCGATTCTTAAGGTAGGATTTGATAAATATGTAATAGTTTATTGGAAGTGTTTTCTTTATTTTGTAGAATTATCCGTCATGCCCGACACGATCGAAAGCTTGGGATATATCGACAATCACGGATGTAGAGTATTTTTTTTTGCTCGATTGCAGTGTGAATGCAATTTACATGTCTATGTACCTGTTTGTACTTCTGAAGCCGAATTGGTGATTAAGAATTAGTTTTCGATCTTCTATTATAGCATTAAATTTTGAATTTTCGAAATCACTTTTAGCCCATTCTTTATCTTCTATTCTGATGGCAGATTCTGCTAGAGTTGGCCTCTTTACCTGTTTTGTTGCTTGGGATAGTGTAGGGCAATATAAAGTTAGGCTGGCAGGATCGCCATGTAGGGTAATATAAAGTTAGGCTGGCAGGATCGCCATGTAGGGTAATATACGTGTGTTGATGAGGGTTGAATCAATATCAATTGCGTTGGCCTTGCAAGATCGGCTTACGCATCGATTGCAGGTTTCACACAACGTATGATTGCAATGATATACAGAAACCTAGTGCGAAGCGGAATGTCGCCCTCAGTAGAGATTGTAACCGGCAGAGTTTGCCGTTGGTTACGCCATTGTTTGGTGCTGTTCTGTACCTTAGCCTAGTTAAGAGCACCGAGAGAAGAAATGAGAAATCTAATGCAAGATTGCAGTTTTAGAAGTTCAGATTAATTCTGGTTTATTTGGTGGCTCGCTGGCCCTTTTATATTATTGGATTCTTATTGTTTTCTTATTCTAACTAACATAAAATGTATCTATCTTATTTCCACTAGTTACAAATCATATTCCCGAAATTTGTCTCAAGTATCGGATTACCGATTGTTTGTACCTGCTCCAACGCAAAACTCCAATCAGCAATTCCCATCACTAATGCCCGCTCGTGAACGCAGAATAAGCAGTACACCCGATGAACGGATATACAGCGTGTGAAGCCTCATCAGCATTTCCGTACACGTGCGGGCTAAAGTATTAATTTGCCCTACGTACGCACAAACGCTGGTGCCTTGCACATAATTGCAGACACCACAAATATATTTATTTCTGTAGCATAATCAAAATTATAATATAAATTCAATCAATTTATAAATAAAAATTGAGATATACTTTTGAAGTCAACCATTCAACAGTGTTTTATTTGTCGCCACTTTCAACCACAAGGTTAATTCAAAATTAATACTTGATTATCCACAACACTCTTTCGGTACTGTACCCAAAGAGATATCAGACTTCAGTATTGCACTTGAAGTCATCATCACCAGTGTACTATGATATCAACACAAAACTATTGATACGTCACCACGATAATCTGGTGCAAAATAACCAATGGATATGGCAACGAACAAACCTGGCGGAAATTGATGGTTATGATGCGGACAAATTCTACGAGATCGAAGATGCGGTTCAAAACGTACTCATTAAGTTACGACAACATATTCCAGTCAGTACACCGAGCAACTCCACGCCAATCCACACCATACCACAGGCATTAAATGTGCATTTGCCTAAAGTTACCTTGCCAGTTTTTGACGGTAGCTATTCAACGTGGATACCATTTCGCGATTTGTATGTTAAGATGATACATACTCAGCCAATAAGCAACACACAAAAAATATTTTACTTGGGTGCCAACGTAACCGGAGAAGCTAAAGCACTCATCGGTCACTTGCCAGCATGCGAGGAAAACTATGACGCAGCCTGGCAAATCTTGTGCGATAGGTTTAACAATAAACGCAAATTGGTTAAAACTATCTATAGCAAGCTGTTTAATATAAAGAATGCTAGCAGTGAAATGGGCTCAACGCTTAAAACTATACACGATGCAGCCAAGGAATGCATTTACGCGTTAAAAAGCCAAGGAGTTCCCGTAGATAGCTTCCACACAATTTTGGAGTATCTTTTATTGCAGAAGTTAGATAAAACGTCAAGATCCGAGTATGATCTGATGCTAGATCAGCCTCAGGAGTTCCAACCCATTGACCGCCTATTGAAATTCTTAGAAAAACGATTTCAATCATGTGAAGACCGAGAACCACAACACAAAATTATCAACAATAAATCGACAAACGCGAAGTATCATTCAACGCTATTCTCAGCAACCAAGGCCGCAACGGGCTGCCTCGTATGCAAAGGCAATCACCAACTTTTTGCAGGCGCACAATTCTTGGCGAAAACGCCGCATCAGCGTTTTGATATAATTAAACAACACAAGTTATGTGCGAATTGTATGAAAAATGGCCATACATCGAAAACTTGTTCAATGAGAGGATGCACCAAATGCAACAAGAAGCACAACTCATTAGTGCATTTTGATCAACAGCTAGCTAAGGGCCCATCCAATAACTCGGGTCAGTCCAGTCAAGGGTCATCTCAGACACTCACAACATTCGTAAGTGAGCCTACCGTGGAGTTACATAGCTATACCAGTGCCATAGAAAAACCACTCACCACTTCATTAGTGTCCCCGGTCAATTGTGCGGGCGTGAAACATGTGCTGTTGAGCACTGTCGTCTTAAAAGTCAATGACTTCCGTGGCAATGAATTTCAATGCCGTGCAATTTTGGACGGCGGTTCGCAGACAAACTACATTACGGACAGGTTGGCAAAGAAGCTCGGATTACCAACACAATACAATCCGCAGTACTTTGATGGAATTGGGGAAATTCAACAACGCGCTACTCACCGAGCCAACATTAAACTTGAGTCACGATTGACTAGTTACTCAGCCCGAATTGAAGTTGTCATACTGCCAAAAATTACACATCCACTGCCAACACAGAGTTTCGACGTGACAGCCTGGCCTATTCCTAAAAATATTCAATTGGCTGATCCGGAGTTTAATCAATCAGGTCCAATTGACATTCTTATAGGCAACGAATGTTATCTGGAATTGCTAGTAGTCGGCCAAATCAAATTGGGAACCGGACTCCCCATATTGCAAAACACCGTGTTCGGATGGGTGCTTGGTGGACACATCACAGTTCCATCAACAGCTGAGACTACGTTCTGCGGTATTGGAGTTACGAATGAAGATGAATCATTAACCCAACAGCTCGAGCGTTTCTGGCAGCTAGAAGAATTTGACACCAACAGCCCGCCGCTAACAGCGATAGAAAGAACTTGCGAAGCATTTTTCAACCAAACGGTGTGTCGAGCAGCGAACGGACAGTTCGTTGTGCGCTTGCCTTTCGTTGATAACGCAAGCCCTCTTGGAGACTCGAAAGCTATCGCATTACAACGCTTTTACGCCATCGAACGTAAATTGCAAAGAAACCCCGTCATCAAAATGCAGTATACGGCCTTCATGGAGGAATACCTGCGGCTAGGTCACATGGAAGAAGTTAGCGGAAGCATAAACCAACCCCACTACTTCTTACCTCACCACTGCGTTCTGAAGCCAGACAGCACCACCACAAAGTTGCGTGTCGTGTTCGACGCATCAATGAAGACTTCAACAAATGTATCATTGAACAATGTGCTACTACCAGTTCCAGAACTTCAAGAAGATTTATTTGCGGTTCTTTTGAGATTTCGAGTACGCAGATATGTTTTTACAGCAGATATCGAGAAAATGTACAGACAAATTATCGTGAACGAAGCTGACCGCAAGCATCAACTAATCTTGTGGAGGAACACGCCAAGCGAACCTCTGAAAAGTTACCAATTAAACACAGTGACTTATGGAGTCACATCGGCACAATATTTGGCGATAAAATGTCTACGCATATTAGCCAAGGAACATAGCACACAATATCCGCACGGCTCCAGATGCTTACAACGAGATTTTTATGTGGACGATGTTATGAGTGGAGCCGACACGTTAGCAGAAGCCTGGCGCGTACAAGAGGAATTGAACTCCCTCACCAAGTCAGCAGGTTTTAAGTTGAGGAAATGGTGTGCGAGTAATACAACACTGTTAACGAACATCAACGCAGAGGATCGAGCAATCCAATTGAATTTTGACAACGATAGTTTTACCATCAGAACGCTTGGTTTAACGTGGAAACCTGGGACTGATTACTTCCTAATAAGGACCAAATGGAGCACAACAGCCAAAATAACGAAACGCCAAGTACTGTCGGACATCGCGCATATTTTCGACCCAATAGGTTTTTTGTCACCAGTTGTCTCATGTGCAAATATATTCATGAAATCGCTGTGGCGTCTAAAATTAAGCTGGGACGAAGCACTCCCTATGGACTTGCATACCTTCTGGAGCCAGTTTAGAGAAAACATCCAGGAACTTGAGAACTTGCAAATTCCACGCTACGTATTTCCATCTTTTTTTCGTATTACCACAAAGGACAATGTGCATCAGAGAGAATTACACGCTTTTGCCGATGCATCCGAGCAGGCCTATGGCGCTGTTATTTATGCAAGGTCGATAAAAACAGATGGATCTGTGAGCGTTCAGCTGTTGTGTTCTAGATCCAAGACTACACCACTAAAACAACAAACGCTCCTTCGACTGGAGGTCTGTTCTGCAGGGTTAGCAGTCCAGTTATTGTACAGGGTAAAGCATATTCTACAATGGATATGCGAATGCTTTCTGTGGTCTGACTCTGAAGTGACGCTTGCCTGGATCTCTACCAATTCGTCTTCCTATCACACCTTTGTGGCAAATCGAGTGGCAGCTATACAAGAAGTAACGGTGAAGCAACAACAATGGCGTCACATACCTACAGACAAAAACCCGGCAGACATGATCTCACGCGGCATCAATCCGGGTCAATTCAAACAACAAGGCATCTGGTTTTATAGACCACTGTTTCTATACGGACCACCGTCATCGTGGCCAGCGGCATCAGCCAATTCAACCACAGAATTGCAGAAGAGACAGATATGTCTTACTATGTCACAGATTCCGTCGTTTACTTCAATGATTGAACATTGAAATTCATGGACACATCTTCAAAGAGTCACCGCATATGCACTTCGATTCATTAAAAATTGTCGTAATGTTGCCAGTTCAAACATCCATCGACCTCGACGCAGAAGAAATTAAAGGTGCTACTCAGACTATAATCAAGGACCTGCAGAGACAAGCATTCAATCCTGAATATAAACTTCTCAAACACAACA
Organism: Clusia tigrina; assembly: GCA_920105625.2. NCBI lineage: Eukaryota > Metazoa > Arthropoda > Insecta > Diptera > Clusiidae > Clusia > Clusia tigrina. The sequence goes on from OV050031.1 coordinate 139,612,044, forward strand.
AACCAGTTGGAAGAGGGATGGGTGATCTTGCACTATTTCTGGATAAAGACGACATTATGCGGGTAGGAGGACGATTAGCAAATTCAGCCCTACCACATGAAGCAAAATATCAATCCCTATTGCCATATCGGAGTGATATCACTAAAATATTGATGACACACATCCACATTGATAACAAGCATGTTGGCCCAGCAGGTCTAGTAGCAGCGACACGGGAAGCTTATTGGCCGGTTAATGCGAAAACAATAGCCAGATCAATCGTGAAAAACTGTGTATCTTGCACTAAAGCTATGCCGAAGCCATTGCAGCAACTCACTCATGGGACAGTTACCTGCATCGCGGGTTCAACCAAATAAACCTTTCATTCACGCTGGAGTCGATTTTTGTGGGCCATTTAAATTTCATTACAATCAAAGGGGAAAGACGCCACAAAAGTGTTATGTGGCGATATTTTGTTGCTTTGCAACTAAGGCCGTACACATTGAAGTGGTAAGCAACCTTACGACCAACGCCTTTATCGGAGCCTTGAAGAGGTTTGTGAGCCGAAGAGGGAACTGTCGGCATCTTCATTGTGACAACGCGACTAATTTCGTAGGAGCACGAAATCAATTGAGACAGATTGCGGACATCATCCACAACGTAGATACCAAATCACAGCTGATGAAATTCTGCGCACACAAGGGAATCGAGTTTCATTTCGCACCTGCTAGATCGCCACATTTTGGCGGCTTATGGGAAGCAGCGGTTACATCGGCAAAGAATCTATTTTACAAAAGTTTGTCCAATGCCCGATTAACATACGAAGAGTTAGAGACAGTTATGGTTGAAATAGAAGCCATTCTTAACTCGCGGCCGCTGACTCCTATGTCAGATGATCCAGACGATTACGCAGCATTAACTCCAGGTCATTTCTTAACAGGTGCACCATTGACAAGTGTTGTCGACCAGCCCACTGAGAATCTGAACATAAATTTACTGAAGCAGTGGGACTTAGTCACAAGGTTGAAACAGGAATTTTGGAGTCGGTGGAGTAAAGAGTATCTAAACCAACTCCAGCATCGCTACAAATGGAAGACCATGCGTCATAATTTACAGCCTGGTACAATGGTATTAATGAAGGAGGATAACTTGCCAGTTATTAAATGGCGGCTTGGTCGAGTAACTCAAACATTTCCTGGTGCTGACGGCCTAGTGCGAGTAGCGGAAATTCGAACTTCAACAGGCCTCACCAGAAGAGGCGTCCATTTACTCGCACCATTACCCATGTCTACCGAAAGTAATACAGTAGAACAAACTGATAAGCATCCATCTCCAGTAGAAGAAGCCACAAATCTCAAAGACGGCATAAGTCATACACCAGCTAAGCGAAGACGATCTGTGTCACCCTCGTCAGTATTGTTGCTATGCATATGCTTTCTAATTGCTGATGATCCCATTACTAAGGTACCCTTCGGAAGTCAAACAGGACGCTATTTCGAAAAAATGGGTGTGACTTACTTAACAACAACAGATTGGAATATAGTTGTGTATTACAATATGTCCCAATACTGGCTTGAGCGCAACAACATAATGCAAGGAATAACTGCAATGCAGCGAGCGTGTTCACGTATCCAAAGCGGTACAATTAATTGTGAGAAAACTGTGGACCAGTTCCGTACTAAATGGCAGCTAATCCAACAAGATGATGAGTACTTACAATACGACGAACAAATCCATCGTCAACGGCGAACCGCTCCATTAGCAATTGTTGGAAGCTTGTCTAATACGTTGTTTGGAATTTTGGACTCCAACTATGCTAAAGAAATATCTGCAACGATAAACGGCATATCCCGCAACGAAGAACATCTTCTGCACCTAATTCGAAACCAAACATCGGTAATTGACTCCACTAGCAATATTTTAAAGAAATCTGACGATCAAATTCAACAACTACACAAGCAAATAAAATATTTATATAGCCAGCAGGACAACTTCACAAAGTCAGAATCCCACCATGCAATAGCCGAAATGTTTAATGCGATGTCCGGTCGAGTACTTATGGCTATGCAGGACTACCAACGAAATCAAGAGCTGTTTTTAGATGTACTGACGGACACACATCATGGACAGCTCAATCCTCTTCTGCTGTATCCGTCTCAGCTGCAACAACAACTGAGAGCAATCAAAGACCATCTCCCACCAACGTTACAAGATCCCAGCAAGAATACCATTGAGATCCTTAAACTCATCTCTGTGGAAGCACGCATCACGCCAACTGAGATGATTGTGCGTCTTAAGTTACCATTGACTAATCAAGAACCATTCGAATTGGTACATGTGACTCGACTACCTATTTTGGGAGGCACTGGAATTTTCATGTTGGAAGGGACAATCGAGTATATAGTCACTAATCTACATCGAGACAAATATTATTCGTTATCAGCAGGAGAATTGTCAACATGCACTGCATTCAATTCTAATATGCATGTATGCAAGCAATTACATCCAACACATCGCATTACATCAACCAATCGACTATGTGAGATGGAAATATTATGTCAAACTCCAAACCCAAAAAGCTGCAAGGTTCATCGCACACACGACTCACCTCAATGGATTCCATTACTTAAAGAAAACTCATGGATCTACATCGCACAGCCAGCTCGTACAATCAGCGTCATCTGCGGTTCAGACATCCTTACAGAATTACTGGAGGGAATAGGAACCTTAACCTTGAGACAAGGATGCACCATAATGGCACATCGGACATATGTTTCAAAGGTCACCAGCACGATCATATCGAAAGTGAATCTAACTGAGTTGATCGCAGATTATATAATGGCTGCAACACACTCATTAGAACACCAGTCCAACCTGACGGACGATATTCAAGTACTACATGAACATGTGCAACAATTGCAAAACAATGAGCAAATGGATCTACCGCTTAAGAGCCGAGAAGTCCATCAGTTCAGCATCGGATATATCAGTTTGCTCATTACATTGATCTGTCTTATCTGGATCACTTACCAGCGATATTCGAAGCAAAAGAGGCGACGAGCTCCAGATTTTCGAGTACGGGTTCGCGCAAACAGCATTTAATTCGAAGTTGAGAATATGCTCAACAGGCGGGAGGATGTTTGTACCTGCTCCAACGCAAAACTCCAATCAGCAATTCCCATCACCAATGCCCGCTCGTGAACGCAGAATAAGCAGTACACCCGATGAACGGATATACAGCGTGTGAAGCCTCATCAGCATTTCCGTACACGTGCGGGCTAAAGTATTAATTTGCCCTACGTACGCACAAACGCTGGTGCCTTGCACATAATTGCAGACACCACAAATATATTTATTTCTGTAGCATAATCAAAATTATAATATAAATTCAATCAATTTATAAATAAAAATTGAGATATACTTTTGAAGTCAACCATTCAACAGTGTTTTATTTGTCGCCACTTTCAACCACAAGGTTAATTCAAAATTAATACTTGATTATCCACAACACTCTTTCGGTACTGTACCCAAAGAGATATCAGACTTCAGTATTGCACTTGAAGTCATCATCACCAGTGTACTATGATATCAACACAAAACTATTGATACGTCACCACGATAATCTGGTGCAAAATAACCAATGGATATGGCAACGAACAAACCTGGCGGAAATTGATGGTTATGATGCGGACAAATTCTACGAGATCGAAGATGCGGTTCAAAACGTACTCATTAAGTTACGACAACATATTCCAGTCAGTACACCGAGCAACTCCACGCCAATCCACACCATACCACAGGCATTAAATGTGCATTTGCCTAAAGTTACCTTGCCAGTTTTTGACGGTAGCTATTCAACGTGGATACCATTTCGCGATTTGTATGTTAAGATGATACATACTCAGCCAATAAGCAACACACAAAAAATATTTTACTTGGCTGCCAACGTAACCGGAGAAGCTAAAGCACTCATCGGTCACTTGCCAGCATGCGAGGAAAACTATGACGCAGCCTGGCAAATCTTGTGCGATAGGTTTAACAATAAACGCAAATTGGTTAAAACTATCTATAGCAAGCTGTTTAATATAAAGAATGCTAGCAGTGAAATGGGCTCAACGCTTAAAACTATACACGATGCAGCCAAGGAATGCATTTACGCGTTAAAAAGCCAAGGAGTTCCCGTAGATAGCTTCCACACAATTTTGGAGTATCTTTTATTGCAGAAGTTAGATAAAACGTCAAGATCCGAGTATGATCTGATGCTAGATCAGCCTCAGGAGTTCCAACCCATTGACCGCCTATTGAAATTCTTAGAAAAACGATTTCAATCATGTGAAGACCGAGAACCACAACACAAAATTATCAACAATAAATCGACAAACGCGAAGTATCATTCAACGCTATTCTCAGCAACCAAGGCCGCAACGGGCTGCCTCGTATGCAAAGGCAATCACCAACTTTTTGCAGGCGCACAATTCTTGGCGAAAACGCCGCATCAGCGTTTTGATATAATTAAACAACACAAGTTATGTGCGAATTGTATGAAAAATGGCCATACATCGAAAACTTGTTCAATGAGAGGATGCACCAAATGCAACAAGAAGCACAACTCATTAGTGCATTTTGATCAACAGCTAGCTAAGGGCCCATCCAATAACTCGGGTCAGTCCAGTCAAGGGTCATCTCAGACACTCACAACATTCGTAAGTGAGCCTACCGTGGAGTTACATAGCTATACCAGTGCCATAGAAAAACCACTCACCACTTCATTAGTGTCCCCGGTCAATTGTGCGGGCGTGAAACATGTGCTGTTGAGCACTGTCGTCTTAAAAGTCAATGACTTCCGTGGCAATGAATTTCAATGCCGTGCAATTTTGGACGGCGGTTCGCAGACAAACTACATTACGGACAGGTTGGCAAAGAAGCTCGGATTACCAACACAATACAATCCGCAGTACTTTGATGGAATTGGGGAAATTCAACAACGCGCTACTCACCGAGCCAACATTAAACTTGAGTCACGATTGACTAGTTACTCAGCCCGAATTGAAGTTGTCATACTGCCAAAAATTACACATCCACTGCCAACACAGAGTTTCGACGTGACAGCCTGGCCTATTCCTAAAAATATTCAATTGGCTGATCCGGAGTTTAATCAATCAGGTCCAATTGACATTCTTATAGGCAACGAATGTTATCTGGAATTGCTAGTAGTCGGCCAAATCAAATTGGGAACCGGACTCCCCATATTGCAAAACACCGTGTTCGGATGGGTGCTTGGTGGACACATCACAGTTCCATCAACAGCTGAGACTACGTTCTGCGGTATTGGAGTTACGAATGAAGATGAATCATTAACCCAACAGCTCGAGCGTTTCTGGCAGCTAGAAGAATTTGACACCAACAGCCCGCCGCTAACAGCGATAGAAAGAACTTGCGAAGCATTTTTCAACCAAACGGTGTGTCGAGCAGCGAACGGACAGTTCGTTGTGCGCTTGCCTTTCGTTGATAACGCAAGCCCTCTTGGAGACTCGAAAGCTATCGCATTACAACGCTTTTACGCCATCGAACGTAAATTGCAAAGAAACCCCGTCATCAAAATGCAGTATACGGCCTTCATGGAGGAATACCTGCGGCTAGGTCACATGGAAGAAGTTAGCGGAAGCATAAACCAACCCCACTACTTCTTACCTCACCACTGCGTTCTGAAGCCAGACAGCACCACCACAAAGTTGCGTGTCGTGTTCGACGCATCAATGAAGACTTCAACAAATGTATCATTGAACAATGTGCTACTACCAGTTCCAGAACTTCAAGAAGACTTATTTGCGGTTCTTTTGAGATTTCGAGTACGCAGATATGTTTTTACAGCAGATATCGAGAAAATGTACAGACAAATTATCGTGAACGAAGCTGACCGCAAGCATCAACTAATCTTGTGGAGGAACACGCCAAGCGAATCTCTGAAAAGTTACCAATTAAACACAGTGACTTATGGAGTCACATCGGCACAATATTTGGCGATAAAATGTCTACGCATATTAGCCAAGGAACATAGCACACAATATCCGCACGGCTCCAGATGCTTACAACGAGATTTTTATGTGGACGATGTTATGAGTGGAGCCGACACGTTAGCAGAAGCCTTGCGCGTACAAGAGGAATTGAACTCCCTCACCAAGTCAGCAGGTTTTAAGTTGAGGAAATGGTGTGCGAGTAATACAACACTGTTAACGAACATCAACGCAGAGGATCGAGCAATCCAATTGAATTTTGACAACGATAGTTTTACCATCAGAACGCTTGGTTTAACGTGGAAACCTGGGACTGATTACTTCCTAATAAGGACCAAATGGAGCACAACAGCCAAAATAACGAAACGCCAAGTACTGTCGGACATCGCGCATATTTTCGACCCAATAGGTTTTTTGTCACCAGTTGTCTCATGTGCAAATATATTCATGAAATCGCTGTGGCGTCTAAAATTAAGCTGGGACGAAGCACTCCCTATGGACTTGCATACCTTCTGGAGCCAGTTTAGAGAAAACATCCAGGAACTTGAGAACTTGCAAATTCCACGCTACGTATTTCCATCTTTTTTTCGTATTACCACAAAGGACAATGTGCATCAGAGAGAATTACACGCTTTTGCCGATGCATCCGAGCAGGCCTATGGCGCTGTTATTTATGCAAGGTCGATAAAAACAGATGGATCTGTGAGCGTTCAGCTGTTGTGTTCTAGATCCAAGACTACACCACTAAAACAACAAACGCTCCTTCGACTGGAGGTCTGTTCTGCAGGGTTAGCAGTCCAGTTATTGTACAGGGTAAAGCATATTCTACAATGGACATGCGAATGCTTTCTGTGGTCTGACTCTGAAGTGACGCTTGCCTGGATCTCTACCAATTCGTCTTCCTATCACACCTTTGTGGCAAATCGAGTGGCAGCTATACAAGAAGTAACGGTGAAGCAACAACAATGGCGTCACATACCTACAGACAAAAACCCGGCAGACATGATCTCACGCGGCATCAATCCGGGTCAATTCAAACAACAAGGCATCTGGTTTTATAGACCACTGTTTCTATACGGACCACCGTCATCGTGGCCAGCGGCATCAGCCAATTCAACCACAGAATTGCAGAAGAGACAGATATGTCTTACTATGTCACAGATTCCGTCGTTTACTTCAATGATTGAACATTGAAATTCATGGACACATCTTCAAAGAGTCACCGCATATGCACTTCGATTCATTAAAAATTGTCGTAATGTTGCCAGTTCAAACATCCATCGACCTCGACGCAGAAGAAATTAAAGGTGCTACTCAGACTATAATCAAGGACCTGCAGAGACAAGCATTCAATCCTGAATATAAACTTCTCAAACACAACAAACCAGTTGGAAGAGGGATGGGTGATCTTGCACTATTTCTGGATAAAGACGACATTATGCGGGTAGGAGGACGATTAGCAAATTCAGCCCTACCACATGAAGCAAAATATCAATCCCTATTGCCATATCGGAGTGATATCACTAAAATATTGATGACACACATCCACATTGAGAACAAGCATGTTGGCCCAGCAGGTCTAGTAGCAGCGACACGGGAAGCTTATTGGCCGGTTAATGCGAAAACAATAGCCAGATCAATCGTGAAAAACTGTGTATCTTGCACTAAAGCTATGCCGAAGCCATTGCAGCAACTCACTCATGGGACAGTTACCTGCATCGCGGGTTCAACCAAATAAACCTTTCATTCACGCTGGAGTCGATTTTTGTGGGCCATTTAAATTTCATTACAATCAAAGGGGAAAGACGCCACAAAAGTGTTATGTGGCGATATTTTGTTGCTTTGCAACTAAGGCCGTACACATTGAAGTGGTAAGCAACCTTACGACCAACGCCTTTATCGGAGCTTTGAAGAGGTTTGTGAGCCGAAGAGGGAACTGTCGGCATCTTCATTGTGACAACGCGACTAATTTCGTAGGAGCACGAAATCAATTGAGACAGATTGCGGACATCATCCACAACGTAGATACCAAATCACAGCTGATGAAATTCTGCGCACACAAGGGAATCGAGTTTCATTTCGCACCTGCTAGATCGCCACATTTTGGCGGCTTATGGGAAGCAGCGGTTAAATCGGCAAAGAATCTATTTTACAAAAGTTTGTCCAATGCCCGATTAACATACGAAGAGTTAGAGACAGTTATGGTTGAAATAGAAGCCATTCTTAACTCGCGGCCGCTGACTCCTATGTCAGATGATCCAGACGATTACGCAGCATTAACTCCAGGTCATTTCTTAACAGGTGCACCATTGACAAGTGTTGTCGACCAGCCCACTGAGAATCTGAACATAAATTTACTGAAGCAGTGGGACTTAGTCACAAGGTTGAAACAGGAATTTTGGAGTCGGTGGAGTAAAGAGTATCTAAACCAACTCCAGCATCGCTACAAATGGAAGACCATGCGTCATAATTTACAGCCTGGTACAATGGTATTAATGAAGGAGGATAACTTGCCAGTTATTAAATGGCGGCTTGGTCGAGTAACTCAAACATTTCCTGGTGCTGACGGCCTAGTGCGAGTAGCGGAAATTCGAACTTCAACAGGCCTCACCAGAAGAGGCGTCCATTTACTCGCACCATTACCCATGTCTACCGAAAGTAATACAGTAGAACAAACTGATAAGCATCCATCTCCAGTAGAAGAAGCCACAAATCTCAAAGACGGCATAAGTCATACACCAGCTAAGCGAAGACGATCTGTGTCACCCTCGTCAGTATTGTTGCTATGCATATGCTTTCTAATTGCTGATGATCCCATTACTAAGGTACCCTTCGGAAGTCAAACAGGACGCTATTTCGAAAAAATGGGTGTGACTTACTTAACAACAACAGATTGGAATATAGTTGTGTATTACAATATGTCCCAATACTGGCTTGAGCGCAACAACATAATGCAAGGAATAACTGCAATGCAGCGAGCGTGTTCACGTATCCAAAGCGGTACAATTAATTGTGAGAAAACTGTGGACCAGTTCCGTACTAAATGGCAGCTAATCCAACAAGATGATGAGTACTTACAATACGACGAACAAATCCATCGTCAACGGCGAACCGCTCCATTAGCAATTGTTGGAAGCTTGTCTAATACGTTGTTTGGAATTTTGGACTCCAACTATGCTAAAGAAATATCTGCAACGATAAACGGCATATCCCGCAACGAAGAACATCTTCTGCACCTAATTCGAAACCAAACATCGGTAATTGACTCCACTAGCAATATTTTAAAGAAATCTGACGATCAAATTCAACAACTACACAAGCAAATAAAATATTTATATAGCCAGCAGGACAACTTCACAAAGTCAGAATCCCACCATGCAATAGCCGAAATGTTTAATGCGATGTCCGGTCGAGTACTTATGGCTATGCAGGACTACCAACGAAATCAAGAGCTGTTTTTAGATGTACTGACGGACACACATCATGGACAGCTCAATCCTCTTCTGCTGTATCCGTCTCAGCTGCAACAACAACTGAGAGCAATCAAAGACCATCTCCCACCAACGTTACAAGATCCCAGCAAGAATACCATTGAGATCCTTAAACTCATCTCTGTGGAAGCACGCATCACGCCAACTGAGATGATTGTGCGTCTTAAGTTACCATTGACTAATCAAGAACCATTCGAATTGGTACATGTGACTCGACTACCTATTTTGGGAGGCACTGGAATTTTCATGTTGGAAGGGACAATCGAGTATATAGTCACTAATCTACATCGAGACAAATATTATTCGTTATCAGCAGGAGAATTGTCAACATGCACTGCATTCAATTCTAATATGCATGTATGCAAGCAATTACATCCAACACATCGCATTACATCAACCAATCGACTATGTGAGATGGAAATATTATGTCAAACTCCAAACCCAAAAAGCTGCAAGGTTCATCGCACACACGACTCACCTCAATGGATTCCATTACTTAAAGAAAACTCATGGATCTACATCGCACAGCCAGCTCGTACAATCAGCGTCATCTGCGGTTCAGACATCCTTACAGAATTACTGGAGGGAATAGGAACCTTAACCTTGAGACAAGGATGCACCATAATGGCACATCGGACATATGTTTCAAAGGTCACCAGCACGATCATATCGAAAGTGAATCTAACTGAGTTGATCGCAGATTATATAATGGCTGCAACACACTCATTAGAACACCAGTCCAACCTGACGGACGATATTCAAGTACTACATGAACATGTGCAACAATTGCAAAACAATGAGCAAATGGATCTACCGCTTAAGAGCCGAGAAGTCCATCAGTTCAGCATCGGATATATCAGTTTGCTCATTACATTGATCTGTCTTATCTGGATCACTTACCAGCGATATTCGAAGCAAAAGAGGCGACGAGCTCCAGATTTTCGAGTACGGGTTCGCGCAAACAGCATTTAATTCGAAGTTGAGAATATGCTCAACAGGCGGGAGGATGTTTGTACCGGCTCCAACGCAAAACTCCAATCAGCAATTCCCATCACCAATGCCCGCTCGTGAACGCAGAATAAGCAGTACACCCGATGAACGGATATACAGCGTGTGAAGCCTCATCAGCATTTCCGTACACGTGCGGGCTAAAGTATTAATTTGCCCTACGTACGCACAAACGCTGGTGCCTTGCACATAATTGCAGACACCACAAATATATTTATTTCTGTAGCATAATCAAAATTATAATATAAATTCAATCAATTTATAAAATTGAGATATACTTTTGAAGTCAACCATTCAACAGTGTTTTATTTGTCGCCACTTTCAACCACAAGGTTAATTCAAAATTAATACTTGATTATCCACAACACTCTTTCGGTACTGTACCCAAAGAGATATCAGACTTCAGTATTGCACTTGAAGTCATCATCACGATCCTTCGGTATTGCACCCAAGGAATCGGCAACCGATTAGTAAACCAACTAATCGGTATAGAAACACCGATATTATTCAGTTGACGAATCATCGTCTTTGTTTATATTAATAATTTTGAGTGCAAGTTCAGGGCTAAAGTCACTGCACTGTCCAATATGCATACGCTGCAATATAGGCAGCGTGTGTTATTGCACCACCAAAATGCTACTCTAGCGTATTTGGGTATTGAGTGCAATTGCACACGTTGCGCTATTGTCAGTTTGTTTGCATATGCGACTTGCTGCTGTGCTTATGACGATGTATGGTCGTCAGTGTACACTTGTGTGGTATACTACACCCTCACCCTTAAAAGAAAAATTAGGGGTGTCAGCGAATAATTTTTCTGGAAATATGGTTTGTATTGTATTACAATTGTCTTATGTTATGGATTTGTTAGATGATTTTCATATTTTCTAATAATTGGTATTGTTTGTTTATAAATTGTTTCTTATTATTATAGTTACATTGTAGCGTTTTTAATTATATAGTTAAAATTACAAATTATGTAGTTTTGATATAATTACATATACTTATGATTATTAATTACATTGTTTTGATTACATATTGTGATAGTTTTAATTATAAATCTTATTGTATAAATTTAAATTACATTGTATGGCTTTAATTGATTATTATGTACTTTCTTAGGTGTACCATTATATTCTATTAATGAATTTACTCCTAACTTATCTAGTATTTTATATGGTCCTTTATAGGGATTCATATTCTTTTTCCTATTTTCTACTTTTAATAGAACTAAATCTCCTATTTCTACATTAAGTGTATTCGTATTAGTTTTTGAGTCAGTTAGTGTACGTTTTTATTTTGCTTTCATTAGCATTTGTTTTGCCTTTTCGTGGGCATAGCGTAATCTCGCTTTTAGCTCGTTGGCGTAATTTTCAAAGTTGTAAATTTGTGTGTTACTTTCTATTACTTCATTGGGTAAACCTGGGAGTTTCCCATATATTAATTCATATGGCGTGTAGCCCGTGTCAACATGTGGCATTGTGTTGTTAGTGAAAGTGAAGTAGGGAATCCACTTATCCCATTCGTCGTCGTTTGTCGATGTCAGTAGGAATTGATTCAAAACTCTATGGCTGCGTTCTAGTGAGCCTATCGTTTGGTGGTGGTACGGTGTCGAAAATTTTTGTTGTATTTTGAGCAGTGCACATATGTTTGCCATTAGCTCGTTTGTAAATTCTGTCCGGTTGTCAGATTTAAGAATTTTGAAGTGTCCGTATTTGAGTATAAATTGTTCAACTAATGTTTTGGCTGTTGTGTGTGCGTCTTTTGTTATCATTGGATGTGCGATTACGAACTTTGTCAGCTCGCACTGCATGGTCAGTATGTAGCGGTATTCGTTTGAAATTTTTAGTGGTCCTACGGTGTCAATTGATATGACTTCGAAACTTGTGTTAGGGGTGTCTGTTATGGTTTGTGGTTCTTTGATGTGTCTTGTTTGTTTACACTTCACGCACGTGTCACAGTTGGATATGAATTTCTTTACCATTTGGTTCATATTTTTCCAAATGTATCTTTGTTTTAATTTGAGTAGAGTTTTTCTTACTCCGGGATGTCCTGTTTTGTGACATTCATCTATTAGTTTGTATTTTAAAATGTCCTCCGTTATTCTCTTTTGAGGTATATAAATTAATATTTTTAGCTGAGGACTTTTGCTATTCATTTTTATTTTTGCGTACGCTTCTTTAAATTCTTCTTTTGTATATATTTTGAATATTTCATCATTATTTGCAATTGCTAATTCTTTAATTTTTTCTTTCTTCGTTTTGGATATCAATTTCCTCAGAATCGAGTCTAGTCTCGCTGATTTATCATTGATTCCTGCATGCTTTATATTTTCATTTATATTTTTATTTTTAGGTCGGAGCTTCTTCAGAGCCGAATCTTGATTCGGTGAATTATCGCTTTCGCCTATGTGCACAATATCATTTTTTATATATATATTCATTTTTTCAAAGCTTTGATTTTTCTTGTCGACATTAAATTTTAATTTTTTAATATTCTTGACGTCATTTATTGATGTACATTCCCATATTTGAAGGTGATCAGTCTCCTGAGATATGCAATTTCTCAATTTCTTATTTTCATTTTTATTTGCCTCTTCATTTGTTTTATTTTTATTTGCCACCCCTCTCGTGATTACTAGGGTCTTTTTGGCTTTTTCATCAATTTCTTTCGGTATCATTTCTTTTAGAATGTCCGAGTCAATTTGTATTCTTGACAATGCATCTGCATTTGTATTCATCTTTCCTGTTTTATATACTATGTTGAAATCATAGGCACTGAGGTCTAATCTAATTCTGGTCATTTTAGATGAAGGGTTTTTATGAGAGAATAGTGATATCAGTGGTCGATGGTCAGTTACTACCGTGAACTTTTGACCATATAGATAGGGTTTGAAGAAGTTAATACTCCAATGTATTGCTAGTAGCTCTTTTTCTATTATTGACTTATTCAAATCGTGTTTTTGTAATGATTTGCTAGCATATGATATTGGTAAATCTTGTCCTATTTCGCCTTGGGATAGTACGGCGCCTAATGCATAATTCGATGCATCTGTAGTTAATATGAAGGGTTTATCAAAATTTGGGTATTGCAATAGTGGTGGGTTTATTAATTTTAGTTTAAGAGTTTCAAAAGATTTTTGGCATTCATCTGTCCATACAAATTTGGCTGATTTCTTTAGTAAGGAGTTTAAACATTTTGCAATATCTGCAAATTCTGGTATGAATTTTCTATAGTAGTTGCAGAATGCAACGAATCTTCTTACTTCGTCTGCGTTTTTCGGTTGAGGGTAATATTTACAGTCTCGTATTTTGCTGGGTCAGTTTTAACTCCGTCTTGTGTAATCAAATGTCCTAAATATACGACTTCTGGTCTCAGAAAGTTGCATTTTGCTGCATTTAATTTTAAGTTATGTTGTTTTAGTCTGTCTAGTACTTTGATTAAATTTTGGTTATGGTGGTTTAGACTGCATCCATAGATGATTATGTCATCTACATAAAGGAATGCTTCTGAGTCAAGTCCTGAGAGTGCTATTGTTAACATTCTCTGAAAGCTGTTGGATGAAATTTTTAGTCCGAAAGGTAGTCTTTTAAATTGATAATGTCCATTGGATGTGGAAAATGCTGTTAATGGTCGTGATTGTTTTTCTAATTTTATTTGATGAAATGAACTGGTCATGTCTAAGGTTGAAAACCATTTTGCTCTGCCTAACTTGTCTAGAATGTCTTCTAGGCGAGTTAGCGGGAATTTATCATTTACTATTTTGTCATTCAGTTTTCTAAAATCCACTACAAGTCTCCATTTCTTTTTGTCAATAGTGTTCTTTTTAGGAACCAAAAGGAGTGGAGCATTGTATGGGCTGACTGAAGGTTCAATGATATCCTCTTGTAGCATTTTCTTTACCTGTTCATTCACAATTTCTGTGTGTGTGTGTGGCAGCCTGTAGTTTTTAATGTAAACTGGGGTGTTGTCATGTATCGTTATGTTTTGTGTGTAAAAATTGTTTGTCGAAAGTGGTTCGTCTTCAAGATGTAAAACTTCTTGGTATTGTCTTAGTATGTTTATGAGTTGGGTTTTTGTAATCTCGTCTGTGCAGTTAAAATTTAAAGTTTCAATGATTTTCTGTAGTCAATTTTCATTGTAATTATCTTGCGTACTGTACTTTAGTATGTCATAATTTTTTAGTGAGTCAGTTTCAAATTGTATGCAGTCTAAAATTACCTCTTTGTTTGTTGTATTTAGAATTTTTATGTGGGTTATACCACTTTTGGGTGCTATTGAGTTGCTTAGAAATATGCCTTCTTTTAATTCTTTATTTAGAATTATTTTGTCTTCATTTATGTTTAATTTTAAGGCTTGTATTATTTCTGTTCTTGCTGGTATTTTTATTTTTTGAGTATCGTGAGATTTAGTGTGCATGGGTATAATGAATGTTTGCTTGTTTACGTACGCGGAAACTGTAAACGTTTCATAATCGATTTTACATATATATTTTTCAAAAAAATCCCTACCTAGAATGCCATCTGTTTCTATTGGAAATGTTTTGTTTACTAATTGGAAAGGGTGGTTGCAAGATTATTCTCCAATATCTAATTGTAATTCTATTTGACCTTCAGAATATACCTCTTCGTTTGTTATGCCTGTTAATTTGCATTTGTCATCAGGAAAGTATTCATGGTTTTCTAATTTGCTATTTATTTTGCATAATGAGATGTCGGCACCTGTGTCTATCAAAAAAGTCATTTTTTGCTTTTTGTGTGTCAGCGTGACGAAATTTGTGTGGTTATCCGAGATTTTATACACATTTAATTTTGGCTGTCCAGAATGGTTATGCATTCTGGGCCTTGTTCGTTTCCCGCATCGTGTATCATGTTTATGCGGCGGTTTCTGTTTGAGTTGTAATTGTTGTTGTTGTTCTGCTGTCTGCCTTGTACGTTGTAGCTGTTGTTGTGTCTGAAGTTGTTATTATTTTGATTATTGGGATATGTGTTGTTGTAGTTATTGTTTCTTATTTTAATTATTTGTTTTTGTATTTGTTATTGTAATTTGTATTACTACGGTTATTGTTTCTGTTGTTTGCATGGTTAGTGTTGTTGTAGTTATTTTTGTCATAGCGTGCGCTGAAATTTTGTCGTGTGTTGTTTGTGTATTGTGGAGAAGGGTTGAATGAATTGTATTTGCGCGGTGCGTTGAAATTGGACCTTGTACCTTGTGAGTTGAATGAATTATGTCTTACTTGCATCAGCTGTGATGTGTTGGGCATTATTCTAGATTCGCTCTCAAGTTCAAGTGCCAATTCTGTTGCTTCTGCTAGATCTTTTGGTCTTGCCACAAAAACTGTCGCTTTGTAATTATCATTCAGTCCTTTCTTGAAAGTGTCCAATGCTAACTTGTTGTTTGTTTTTGTTATTACGTTCTTTTCTGCTTGTGTAGCTGTCTCTCCTAAATTGTGTATGTTAATTCTGTTTAAACTTTCTATTATTGTCAGAATTTTTTCTTTGTACGAGTTGATTCCTGAATTTCTTTGTTGTAGATTAGTTAGTCTAGCTTGTAGCTGTGGTATTGTTGTCGCGTCTTTGTACCTCTGTTGTAGTAGAGTGGTAAGTGTATTTAAGTCTTCTGGTTTTGTGTAACCTCCTATTGCTGTTCTTACATTGGCAGATAATTTGGCATGGTAGATATACTCTAGTAAATCTGTCTGACCTGACTCGTTGAGTGATTTGTTTATCAGCTCAGCGGTGATTATGAAACTATCTAATTTTCTGAAGTTGCCCGTAAATGTGGGTAGAGATTTTGATGCCGTTTCTATGCTAAAAGATGCCATGTTGTCTATTGATTCAGTCTCTTCGGTTAATTGTTTCAATAGAATAGTTTTTATTGTGGAATAAGTATTGGCGAAGCTAATTTTTATTCCAGTTAGATCTTTATTGTCAGTGTTGGTCTCTATTATGTTATTAAATTCCTCTCTTAATGTGTCAACTAGTCTAAGTTTTGCTGTCACTGTTTTGTTTGTATGTATTCTGCCGGGATTTTTCCTAAGTGTAGCTAGTATATCCTTTAAGGCATTGAATTTCAAATCCATTTAGGATTACAATAAGAAATTTGTTTTAAGAAATTTTATCTATTTTTATACTATATAAAATTTGACATTTTTATTTAAATGAATTATATGAATTTTTGTTTATTAGACTGCTGTAATAGCATTGCCATTAGCGTCATTCTTATACTTATGAACATAGTTTTTAAAATATTTATCTAGTTTGTACGCTATTATAATGATAATTATAACTAAAAATATAACTACGTAGGATTCTGGAATCGATGGGTAGGTAATCTCTGTTGATAGCTGGTTGTTATTTACTGTTGCATAGTGGTGCTGCTGCTTGCTCTGGCTTTTTCCCATTTTTCGAGCGCCTCGATCATCCGTTTCTTTTATTACTCAATCGTGAGTGGCAGTGGTCCGACCTTTATTGCTGGTTTTGGGGTGTATACTGGTGCTGGAGCAGTTGGTATCGATAAATGTTCTGGCACGTATTCTTCCATTTATTCGGTTGAAAATGTTTGGCTGCGTGTCGGTTCGGCAATTGCAGGATTTGTCGCAGGATCGGTTGCAGGATCGTTGGCTTCAGCTTAGTTGCAGGATTGGTTGCAGGATCGTTGGCTTCAGCTTAGTTGCAGGATCGGTTGCAGGATCGTTGGCTTCAGCTTAGTTGCAGGATCGTTTGCAGGATCGGTTGCAGGATCGTTGGCTGCCTTTCAGGTCCCAGGTCAGTTGCAGGAACGGTTGCAGGATTATTGGCTGCCTTTCAGGTCCCAGGTCAGTTGCAGGATCGCCATGTAGGGTAATATAAAGTTAGGCTGGCAGGATCGCCATGTAGGGTAATATACGTGTGTTGATGAGGGTTGAATCAATATCAATTGCGTTGGCCTTGCAAGATCGGCTTACGCATAGATTGCAGGTTTCACACAACGTATGAATGCAATGATATACAGAAACCTAGTGCGAAGCGGAATGTCGCCCTCAGTAGAGATTGTAAACGGCAGAGTTTGCCGTTGGTTACGCTATTGTTTGGTGCTGTTCTGTAACTAAGCCTAGTTAAGAGCACCGAGAGAAGAAATGCAGGATTGCAGTTTTAGAAGTTCAGATTAATTCTGGTTTATTTGGTGGCTCGCTGGCCCTTTTATATTATTGAATTCTTATTGTTTTCTTATTCTAACTAACATGAAATATATCTATCTTATTTCTACTAATTACAAATCATATTCCCGAAATTTGTCTCAATTATCGGATTACCGATATTATTCATTGACGAATTATGTTCTTTGTTTATATTAATAATTTTGAGTGCAAGTTCAGGGCTAAAGTCACTGCACTGTCCAATAGTCATACGCTGCAATATAGGCGGCGTGTGTTATTGCACCACCAAAATGCTAGTCTAGCGTATTTGGGTATTGAGTGCAATTGCGCACGTTGCGCTATTGTCAGTTTGTTTGCATATGCGACTTGTTGCTGTGCTTATGACGATGTGTGGTCGTCAGTGTACACTTGTGTGGTACACTACAATAGTCCTTGGCAGCAAGGTTACTGAGATAGTAGTGAAGTTGAGAATTGTGTTCTGTTGAGATCTTTTGAGAGTATATTTAATTTTTTTTTTTGTTCTCAGGATGTGTTTTCTCTGTGCCACTTTTTTCTTGTCCTGCGTCTTTCCAGTGGAAAGTACTTCCAATCAGTGTTGCTGTTGTAAAGGCGACATTCAGAAGGTGAGTCAACAAAATTATTAATTATTGTAAACATTATTGGAGAATGGTCAGAGGATAGATCATAGCATGAGCTGTATGTTATATCCTTAGTCGGGCTGCCTTTCAGAATGCAAAAGTCTATTAGGTCGACAATTTTATTTGTATCGGGTGAGGTGAGCCTGAGGAAGCTGTGTAAAGATTTAGATTTGTTATAGCCGCCAAGAGCCTTTGTGAGTAATGAGACGGGAACCCCAGTATGTAAGTTTTGCATTATAGTCTCCCTCCAGCTAAAAGAAGATTGCATGTTTTAGTGCGCTATCTACTTGACTCCGTAAATATCCTTGTTGTTTGGATTCGCTTTTAGCTCAACAATGAACATTGGCAGTGGTTTTTTGGTGTTTCTTTGTTTAATATTCCAGATGTTCACGGCAGTCTGGCTAAGTCCTCGTAGTGATTCAGCAATTTCCTCAGTGCTTATTGAGTATCACCCTAAAGTTTCTTTCCTTTTTTGATTTATAGGTGTAGAATTCGGTATTTTTTGCTCTAGTTGGCTTATTATTGTTTTGTAGGTTTCAGGAGTCGATGCTTGTATTTTTACTTGCTCATTACCTAAGAGCTGTAAATCATAAGAACTAGGAGCTGTTTCCGTTAGGAGCTTCTTTAGAGGAGTAATGTTGCCGACTGAAAATAAAAAATCACTGCATCCTTTTTGGCTTCAAAAAATTTTCGCATATATTCAGCGGATCCAGCGCGCCAAAAGTATTGTTTGTCAGCAACACTAAATCAATTTGTTTTTGTCACTTTGCGATCTATTCGCTATGCAGCTGGAAAAGATTACCATTTTAAAATGTTTCACACTGTGATCGCGGCACTACAAGACACGCACAATATGCTTGAGCACAGTTTTAAATATATTTGAATGAGCTTCACACTTTTTACTCGATAAATTGGTTGGACACTTTTCCACTTCTACGTTTAGTCAGGGTTGCCAAGTTTATTGAAGTGATTTTGGATACGTAATATTTATTTCCTTTTTTGGATTGGTGTGTACACGTATAAATTAGGTTTTCCGACTCGTGTCTAGTCCACTTACAGGCACTATATGTGAAGCATTGATTTTCCAAATTTACTCCGCACACTTGCAGCGATAGTGCTGCTGTGCTTTGCTGATGGTCAATGCAAATGCGAGTCGCACCGGAAACTGGAAACGTTTGAATCCGAATGCCATATCTGCTGGGATCATTAGAATGCGTGGCAAAAGTACGTCTTCTCCTTTTAACTTCCTTTTAAAATTGTAGCTTCCTTCTATTGTTCATCCTCCTTTTCACTAAAAAGTACCGTTGCAAAATTTTTTTTTATACCCTTTACCTTTAAAAAACAATTAAAAGTTTGTGCGGTTGAGTGTTTTCAATTGCAAGAAGGAGACATGGTAGTTATGGACATATATACAGTTCTGATCGGAATCACTTTCTGAACAATTTTCTGTGGTCACTTTTTTCTACACCATTAGAGCTGCCTTAATCAAACTTTGCAAAAATATACTCTGGATAAGGATACAGAACCAGATTGCTGTATAAGCCGATTTTACAAAGACCACGCCTACCTTCCATATATGTATATTTTTATTCATCTTTTTTCAAATGGCTGTAACTCCAATCGATGGAATATTGACGCAATTTGGTAGTGCAGATGTGGGTTCTACTAAATACTATGTAAAATGTGGGCGGTATGTATTAACTGCAACGCCCACTATTAACAAATATTCATAACATAAGATCTATTAGGGATTTATGGACGAAATTTTACGAGAAGTAACTTGTGGACATCATAAAGCTATCGCAAGAAATGAAGTTGATCAGATAAAGGACACGCCCATTTTCTATATAAGGAACTTTCGGGTCAAAAATAAAATTGGTACGTGTTGAGTACGTTGGGTCCATAATAGTTTGAGTGCAAAATATGGGGATCTTACTACTACTGCTACGCTCAAAATTAAATTCATTCATCATCAAAAATCATTACTAGGTTCCCATTGGACTTTCATCAACGAAATTTCACAAAAAGGTTGCGGGTACTAACATGAAACACAGCACCAAAAATGGGCGGGTTATTTTTACATCCACGCCTACTATTGACACAACTTTATAACCGACGACCTATACACAATTTTTGTGCGAAATTTTCTATTAGTACATATATTAACACTACAAAGCCATACACAAGGAATGCTGCTGCTCAGATAAAGGCCACGCCTCCCTCCATTATTCTAAAGGCAAATCTTACTAACTAATAAATTAATAATAATACACCTTGCCTATGCTTAGTGTATTTTAGAGTACAGTGTAATATATTAGTTACTGCAATAAATGAAATATATTAAATTTGGACTAATACGTAACTATACACGAGTATTTAAAGTTTGTTTCTAGTCCTGGTGGTATAGTCCGTTTTGAGGGACTAGGAACCGTATTACATACCAGGGTTCTAGCTAGGTAGGTTGGCTGATTTTTAGTCTTAGGATATATTTTATGTTGGAATCATAGCATAGTCATTGTGAATGTTACTATTTTTGATGAACCAAGCTGCGCCAAGTAATGATTCTGACGGTTTTGGATTGTGATCATCTATATTAGACTTGCTAGCACTACTGCACAACTGGCCAAATTGGTTTCATAATCGCCTTCTACAAGAGTATTTTGTATTCTAAACGCAATCTGGATTGTTTTTGCATAAGCCAATGTAGGCTATTAGCTTTTAATGTCATATGCTTTACTTGACTTCGATGAATTCCTAATTATTTCACTTATTTCGCATGCGCAACAGAAACATTATTTAGTTTTATAGCTGTAAATTCATCTTTTTTAGAGTAAATGCGATCTGCGTACATTTTGATTCATTGACATTAATTTTGCCAGTCTGCCAACCAATTTTCTACTAATACAGGTTATCTTCTAGATCGCGGGCTGTGTTTTTGGAATTTTAGTGAATGCTAAGGGTAGCAGTGTCATAGGCGAAAGTTTCTGGGGTTAAATGTTTGTCGGTAGGCAGATCTGAGGTGTATATATTAAGTACTAGCACGCTTCCTTGTGGTATGCTGGCTTTGATGTCATATATTTTAGAGTACGCATTATTATTTATCACTTTGAGTTTCCGAGATAAGATTCCTGTATTTGGTGTGCTTTCGTGAGCAACAGTTTTCTAATTTTGAAGATGAGCCCCTCATGCTATACATTATCAAGCGACTACGTCACATCTAAAAAGATGACAGAACATTACTTTTGTTGCGAAGTCGTGGTGGATTCATGTTTCGGAAAGTAATAAAGTTACAACTCAGACCAAGATTAACAGAGTACAAACACTAGCCTGTGTCTATGTAATAGGGGCTATGGAGTCTACTCGAACTCCCACCATTGAGGTCTTGCTAAATCTGCCCGCGATTAATTTATTTATTAAGGTCGCAGGCAAAGCTCATCTTACAAACTGAAGAAGGCTCGTCTCATCTTTTACAGTCTCTATTTAGAGAAGAGATAGGAACGAGCAACAACTTTTTAACCCTAAGCGACTTCTGCAAAACCAGATATAATTTCCAACGTAATTTCAAGGTCACATTCCAGAGTTCTTCATATAGGTGGAAAGGCATAGTGGAGATGAGTTCGCGTGGCAACCTGTAGCTTTACTGGACTTGAACATTGGAGCTCCACAAAATACGAAATTAAGGAATGGCTAGCAAAAAATTCGTACCTATATAGAATGGAAACAAAAGATATCCGGACATTCCATTCGCTCAAGAGAACTACTGAGATACTGAGCTTGACTCGGTCAGTTATTAGCATTGTCACGGGACTTTTGAATGGGCACTTTAGAGTAAAGACATACCTATACAATATAAGTATCACTCAAAATGACTTCTGTAGGTTATGTAACGAAGAACAGGAAACAGCTGCACATCTGCTTTGTCATTGTAACGGTTTAATATGGACCCGGCTTCGTTACTTAGTTAACCATTTCTTAGAACCGTCAGATATTGAGGACAAATCTTCTTAAACACTCTTAGTTCGTAATGAATTTGTATATATAGAATGTGTCACAATAGGTCTATTTGGCCGCAGTGACTTTGTGGCTACTTCTCGTTTCATTACAATCTTAACCTGCTATTTCGTTTTAAATACATCGTTGTTTTCGACCGTTAATATAGTACGTGTATTAAGCCATGGTTTTTGCAATTATATACGATATTTGGCAAAACTCCTGTGGGTGGCCGTTGTGCCGTCAGTTATTCAAGGGGACCAACATGTACATGCCGTAATTGAGTTCTGGGGAAAGTTAGGTGTATCATCTCTACGTGGTAACGGCTGGTAACAATTGCATAATTGGATGCGAGGTGCGATCTATTCCTGATCGGGCGAAGGGCGTAAGCCCTGGAAAAAAATCCCCCCTAACACAAGATGTTCTGCGACTCGTGCCTATTGGATGGGTTGCAGACAGGGGGCAATACCGGCTGTATTTTTACAGAGCGTAGTCGAAAACTTATTCGGCGGATACCGGGATTGTCCCAGGAAAGCTTGACGGAATGTTTCACAATCGTCCCCGAGGAAGAGAGGTCCGAAAAACAAAAGTCTTCTATTAGCTGGGCAACGAGGGTTACGGAGGGACTCTCACAGGTTCCGAAATCGAACCCGCCGCCAAAACTTCAGCTGTCGGACGACCTGACCAAAAACCCCTGCATGATTAAGAGGCCCCGATGTCAGGAGACTTTAACAACACCAAAGACCTCCAGTGAAGCTGTGCGAGGTCAGCAATTATGGGCTGTTGTAGACAAAGGCAACCTTGAAGGTACCATTCGTTTGAGAGCTGGAAGAAACTGGAAGCCAGGCTCTCGAGAACTTGCTTCCAGATTTTGAAGGAGCATCCTGGCTCCTTTTTGTCGCGATAGGGGATGGCAGGTGAAGTCCAGTAACCCTGATGCTACGGGTACTCCAAAATAACCTTCACCATTCAAAGGTTGAGTGCGCTAATCTTTTAATATTTATTCTTCTATATCTTTACTAATAGGCAGAGGGATAAATGCTTTTATGGCCTCTAATTACAGTGACGCCGACCAAATGACTATCAGCCTGGAGTCAGGCGATGAGCGGATATGGGTATCGTCTTGCTACCTGTCTCACGATCATGAAGAGCTACCAACATCAATTTTAAGGATCTGGTGACGCAGCTCCAAAGGCTAGGAGCTAAATTGATTACTGGTGCGGACGTAAATGCCCTTCACACGGTGTGGGGCAGCACGGACACTAATGTGAGTGGTGAGTGCCTTTTCGATTATTTACTTCGAACTAAATTGCAAATCTGTAATAGGGGTGTTAAACCTACTTTTGTCATAGGCAATAAGCAGGAAGTAATAGACGCCATCTTTGCCTCTGACTCGTTTAATGAAAGAATAAGGGTGGTGTTAGATGCACACTTTTTCTCTGATCACAGATACATCTCGTTTGAGATTAACAACGGACTTGGAGCAATATGTAGATCTAGTTGGGAATGACTTAAAATTCTGACCAGCTAGTGAGACAGGAAGCATAGAAGGGCTAGAAAAAATGTATGGCTCTGTTACTGAACGCAGCCTTGGCCGAAGCTTGCCCGCTAAGGAAGCTGAGGGGCAAGCCGAAACCTTGGTGGTGGACAGAAGAGCTAAGCAGGCTTCGGGTAAACAGTAGGAGAGCTTTTAACGATGCGAAGTATATAAGTCTTGAAAATTATTGGAAAGGGTATAGAGAAGCACTGAAGGTCTTTAAAAAGGAGGCTAGAACTGATCAAAGGCAATGCTGGAAATCCATTTGCGAAGAAGCAGAGGGAGCGACTGAGAATTCCAAACTTCATAAGAAGAAATTCTCAAAACTGGGAGCTACTACAGAAGATGGATGGCACATTCACTACAACTAGTAAAAAGTCTCTAGCTTATAGTAAACACGCATTTACCAAGCTTCTTAGATATCACTGGGCACCAGAGGGAAGCACATCGATTAGTCGGGAAGTTGGGATAGACGCTCTATCTGAGGATCGACTCTTCTGGACCATTGAAAGTTTCAAGCCTTTTAAATCCCCGGTGTCTGATGGTATTTATCCAGTCGAACTACAAAAAACGGCTGGCTGTTAGACATTTTCTAAGGATGCTTAAATAGAAGAAGCTTCATTCCATAAGCCGGAAAAAGCTCACATACTCGTCCAAAAGACTTAAGACCGATATCTTTCTCATCTTTTCTGCTAAAACGTTAGAAAGAATGATGGAAATTTAAGCTTAAGTTTAACATTAGACAAGAAGTCTGTTTACTAGCAAACATAAAATCCCTCATTATGCTTAAGCTCTAGGGATTTCAGAAGAAACGTAATATTTGGATCTTATAATTGAAAGAAAACTAGCTTGGCCGTCAAACACCTTAGAAAGAGCTAGGAAAGCTGGGATGGCTTTTTATGCCTGCAAAAGAGCTATAGGTAAAACCTGGGGAATTAAGCCTAGGGTAGCTCAGTGGCTTTACACTGCGGTTGTCAGGCCCATTCTCCTATATGGAAATATTTTCTGGTGGACTGCAATGCAGAAAAGGACTTACTACGAAACACTTGGTAAGGCACCGAGATCAGCAGAATTAGCAATAAGTGGCACCATGAAAACCACAACCTTGGCATTGGATATCATACTACATCTGCCACTCTTAGATCTTTTCTACAAATATTTAGCTTCATGCTCCGCCATTCGGCTCAAGGTAAGCTCCCAATGGGAAGCTGTGCCGTATGGACGAGCGACCATATCAGAATCCTATACGGACATTCCTTCTTCTCTTTGTTTTGAAACGACTCTTTTTCTGTCGCTGGGGTAGAACTCAGCGGGTCCCAGGGGTCGCTTACAGAACTTTATCAATTGCAGAAGTTTTATTATATTTAAGATGTTTTATTCAGATTTAAGAGTAACAACTGTGAACTGTTCTTCGTCCTTACAATTCTACTTTCATAATTCTAATATGTATTTACTCGTTTCCGGTCTCTATGTCTCGGTAGCGTATGTGTCTCAGTAGCATAGGTGTCTCAGTAAGAAAACAATTGAAAACCTGATGTTCTCACTGAGTTGCTATGTCCTAGTAGCTTACATGGCTGAGTGAGAAAATTATTGAAAACCTGATGTTCTCACTGAGTCTCGACGTTCTCGTATGGTAGCGCCTGCTAAGGCATTTGTCTGACGAAGAGTTGTGTCAGAGCGGATGTCGTTCTGGGAAGAAGAGACTCCTCCTTGGGCTACACGCCGTATATAGTTGCAGCGACCACAACGGCTGGTGCATATTGTTGTTGGCGGGCCACCGTTGTGTCGTTGGCCGGCTTCGCTTACTGCTAAACCACGCTTTTTGTTGTTCTGGCCATGCTTATTGTTATTGTGGCCATTTGACTTTGGGCCACCTTCAACTTGTGATGGTCAGTCACCTTGCTGCACCGGTTTCCAGTTGGCCTGCAGTGTTGTTGTCTGCAGTCAAAGCGGCCTAAAATCAAAGTTGGTTGCTGTAGAGTTGTTGTTGTATTTTTGTTGTTTTTGTTGTAATGTTTAAATATTTCAATTTAAGCTTGGGTTAAAATATTACTATTCTTGTTTCCTCTTTCTGCTATGCACTTATTAGCAGTCAGCGCAGTGGTCATTCTGTCGTCCCTGTATGCTTTGCATTCGCCTCTGCGTGGTGTTAGTGTTATTTTACCGAGCTAACGTCCTCTGTAAGTTCTTCTGCTTCAATTCGTGCGTGTATTTGTTCTCGCGTGCGTGGCGTTGGTTGATAGGCTCGTTGGCTGCGCGTGTGGTTGTTTTTTTTTTGTATTCAGTAGTTCTGTGTTAATTTTTGAAACTGGTCTAATCCACTGTTTGTTAGCCTGCGCTCCCGCCACTGTTGTGTTGATTGGTTAAATCGTCAATTTTTGCATTAAGCTTGGGATGCAGCTTCTTTGTTGTTACGATTTGTTCGGTGGGCGTTTCTTCGATATGGTTCTTCATCTATTTCTGGCGTGTGAAGTTGAGTAAGCTGAGATCGTTGATTTTATTGTGAGTCAAAGTTTATGTGGCAAATTTTGGTCCTTACAGTTTCGAAAGAAATTTTTGGGTAAATATTACTTCCAGACAGGAATGGCACGAAGGGGATCCATTACCACATACTCCCATCAAGATATACACAGACGAATCAAAAATTAATACCGGTGTAGGATCAGGGTTTTATTGCGAACCGCCCTCAATAAGTGAATGCATCAAACCTGCACTGCAGTTTTTTCAAGCGGAAATAACCGCTATTCACGAAGCCGGAAACGAGGTAACCGGTAAGGATATCTGTAATTTAT
Organism: Clusia tigrina; assembly: GCA_920105625.2. Taxonomy (NCBI): domain Eukaryota; kingdom Metazoa; phylum Arthropoda; class Insecta; order Diptera; family Clusiidae; genus Clusia; species Clusia tigrina. Next base: position 139,638,628 of record OV050031.1, read on the forward strand.
CAGACAGCCAAGCTGCTCTAAGGGCTTTGGATGCATTTCAAGGAGTGTCCTAAGACTATTGCTGATCTCTTAATGAGATGGCTAAACAATTCCATATCAATTTATTATGGGTACCAGGTCATAGGGAACTGCAAGGGTGATCAACTTGCGAGAGCAGACACTTGTATCTCAAATTTTTGTAGGCGTATAGTTATACCTCTTGCAACTTCTAAGCTTCTCATAAGGGAGACACTAATTAACTCTACCAATCAAAGGTGGATCTGTGCCACACCCGCGAAATCTCCAGGCAAATATAGCAAAGGCTGAATCAGCGTCTATCCAAGAATACCATTAAACTCAATAGACTACAAATTAGGACTATAATAGGAGCCCTCACGGGGCATTATCATGCAAGAAGAATGGGAGCTTATACGCATGATTTCTGTCGCACCTGCAGGAACGAGGAGCAACTGGAAACGGTTCAGTACCTCTTCTATACATGTCCAGCTTTTCCTAGAAATAGGGAACGGTTACTAGGATCCAACTTCTTAACAAGTATATATAATCTATACCAGTCAGGTGTTAACAACCTTCTTCACTTTATTAAAAGCTCAGGTTGCTTCAATCTGGAGGGGGAAGCGTCACAACGGACCCAACTAGTCTAAGTGGCATCACTGTTTTCTGGATGATGCGGCTGCCTTCTGTCTGTGGGACAATAGAAAATACAATCCGCTGTTTTGGTTTGAAATTGCATGTATAATTCTGTCATACGCTATGCATTGTTCTAGAACAAATTACAGAAGATTATTTTAAACAAATTTTTCTCGTAGCAAATCACGATCGAAAAAGTCGTTTGCAGATCAATTCAGCGCAGCCGTTCACAATTGTACCAGTGCTTTGTTACCGATTGACATAAAAATGTCCTCAATCGAAACCAATGCCTCATTATACACGTTTCGTTTGAATTTCCGGATTTTGATTCATTGCACGCAAACGATGTAGGATGTCTTCATTCATGTAGTATTTGTATTTTTCCCAAAAATCTTTTAGATAGGATGGGAAGCATGTTGTCAATATGATTGCAAATAACGTGCGTATTTGCTGTGCTGTAATCGATGCGTCACCGAGTGAAATACCCAATGTGAACTGTTTTCAAGAAGATTTAATTATTGGCAAGCCTTACTCTAAATGCACATGGCAGACGTTATATTGTTCTTAATTTTTGGAAGGATGTCGGCTCACGTACATTGATTAACAGTAATCGCAAGTAAAATCATCCTGCATCAGCAGCCTTAGGTTAACACTGCACAGACGGCGTAACGGGTCGGACGAATATAAATTGGTGTGTTCTTCAACTGCTTTACCTTGCTTGCGACGTTGAAACTTCTTTGCTGATGCATTCCATGCGTAGTATGTTGACACTTCAGATAAAAGTAGCGTCTTTGAGAGACTCAGAGCCATGTGATTATTTGGTTTAGGAAAACTTCACTGTTTATCTACATATATGTTCAATTTCGACTTTTTTAAGGAACCTGTTAATAGGGTAGTATTTGTCAAGACCATGGGCAAAATTGTTCTCAATTTTGAACCAACAACAGAAATGGACATTAGTGAATTAACCAATTCCAATTAATACACTACTAAAGTGCGTCTAAATATTAATTCAACGTATACCAGGAGATAAAGATAAAGGAGAAAAATATAAGATAAAAAACAATTCAATAGCTTATATATTAAAATTAGAATTATTTTGGTATTTTAAAATTTAGGAATTTGGATATTTAAAAGTATACTTACACAATAAAATATGTTTATTTCATTTGAAGTTATCTCCGCAATATTTAAACCGAATTTGAAACGAAATTGATTAAATGTAAACAGTAAAAAGTCTGTACGAATATTTTTTCTCCACCAAGGAACATGACCAGGATCAAGGAGTGGCCTTACATCAGCTACAGGAAATCTATAATAAAAAGAACATATTTATTAACAGAAGAACAAATAAATGATAATGTAACCGATAAGATATATTTACAATTGGATATATTCAGATAATATAGTCCTTTCGTACACATCTAACCAAAATAAGAAAAATAAGTATGTGTAAACAACCATTTCGTGCGAGGGTGGGTCACCAATAACTCCCTAAATATTGAAATAAGGAACACTCTATTTGCCAAAAAAAACCTTTTATTATTCAATATAGCCTTATTTTATCTCGATACACTTCATTAAACGTTTCTCCAATTTTTTGATGCCATCAATAAAACACGATATCTCGAGGCCCTCAAAATTGGTGTGTGATATGATAACCTTGTTAAATGTTAGGAACTACGATTTTCCTTAGGTACAAATAACAAAATAACTGGGCAAAACTAAAATTATTGTAACGAAACTAAGTCATGAATAAACTCATTCTCTCAAATATCTTTTGAATAAGTAAGAAGTCATCAGTTATGTTATATTATTCTGTTATACTATGTCATACTAAAGGGTTTTCCAACAAGAGGTGTTATTTTGAATCTCCTGGTATTTCGGTAGCTGTCACTTTTGAAGCTTTTATTCTTTGACATTTGACAAGTAGAAACCACGCCATTACTAAAAATGGAACGATACACGCTTCAACAACGCATTGAAATTATTAAAATTCACTACAAAAATGGTGAAAATCTTGCAGTCACAGTTCGCAAAACTGAAGCATTTTTGGGTCGTCGTGAAGCACCTTGTCGGACCGCAATACAGAAATTGGTGGCAAAATTAGAGCTGTTGGGACAAGTTAGTGATGTGAAGAATTCAACCCGTGCACGTCGCTCAAGAACAACTGAGAATATTGCTGCTGTAGCCCAAAGTGTTGAAGAAAACCCAGGTTTGTCCATTCCTCGTCGTTCTTTGGAATTAGGCATTCCACAAACGTCATTACACCGTATTTTGCATAAAGACTTGGGTCTTAAGGCTTAAAAGTTCAGTTAACACAAGAACTCAAGCCGGCCGATCATCAACAACGTCGTGTCTTTGCTGATTGGGTCCTTAAAATGCATGAAAATTATCCGGAATTCTATCGAAAAATCATCTTGACTGATGAGGCCAATTTCCCCTCGGTGGCTACGTCAACAAGCAAAATTGCCAAAAACACCTTGCGACTTCTTCCTTTGGGGCCACGTGAAAGATAAAGTCTACGCCAACAGCCCAGCGTCGATTCAAGACCTCAAAGATAGAATTCGTGAGGCTATCGAGGACATAGGGCAGCCACTTTGCGATTTGGTTATGGAAAATTTCATGAAAAGGATATGGTCCTGTAAGCGTGGCCGTGGTGGCCATTTGGCTGATGTTGTTTTTCAATATTAACGGCATACCTTCCTCTTTATTATGAAATAAACATCCTATAATTTATCTCAAAAAATGGCATTTTTCTTTGAATACCAAAATAACACCTCTTATTGGAAAACCCTTTATAAGTTAGGACGGATAATCGTATCTCGTTTACACTAATAGTGAAACTTCTGGTATAATCCAGAATATTTTTGAAAACAGAACTTCCCTATAAAAAGGGCAGATTAAAACTAAAGTCAATCAATCGCAAGTTCAAATCAACTTTGATAAGAAGTTATTTTGAAGTGAAAATTGTAAACTTTTCTAATAAAATTAACTAAAAAATTTCTTCACTGAACTTACACTGCATTCACAATGAGTATGTAATTAAAAAAGAGAATAAAAGAGCAGCAGATCATGGAGAAAATATTTAATCACGACATAGTCCAGCTTCGTCAATGAATGGAACCGCAAAAAATGGTAGAGATAAGCCAATCGAGGGAGAGATAAGCAACACTGAAAACATTAGTTACTATACAGCGGACGATAATGATAATAAAGCAAACTATCAACAAAATTGAAATATTTATTGCACCAGTTAATAGGTCAATGTAAAAGCGGTGAAAGAGATAATTATTGTTCCGTGCCAACTCTCTTACGATGACAAAATTAACTTCAAAATTTTCAAGTTCAAGTTACAAATAATAGCAAGTAAGACTGCATTGAGTGATGAAGAGAGTGTAGCAGTCAGTGTTAATCTTTGATTTTAAAGGGGCGCAGCTTCAAAATAATTACTTTGCAATCTTGAGTGTATTAAAAAGAAAATATGAATGAGATGCATTCATTTCCTGAAATTGAAGAGTTGTAAAAAAATTCTGGTGAATCGTTATTAATTAATTGAAGTAGTAGTTTAAACTTTATGCTTATAACTATTGCAACAATTGAATACGGTAAGTTTAGTCTACATAGCCGCGAGTTTATTTTTGATTAATTTATTAATTAGTTCAAACAAAATTCAAATTTAGTGGTTCAAAACAAAAAACACAAAAAAACAAGAACAGTTTACATGGGCATTCGGCAATCACCGTCATAAGCGAGAGATCGATGCCTCACCCCCGGGCGTTATTCGCATGCAGAATCAGGCAATAACCCAACAATTACAATAAATCCAACGGAGATGCTCTCTCATAATCTATCATCACATGCGCAATTACTTTGCAAACGGTCAGCACTGAGCACGCTCAGAATTCTAACTTAATTACGCCTACACCAGTAAAAGTAATAAGCGAACAAAAGCAAAAGAGCATTTCTCTTTGCACTACAAACAAATTATGCTCAAAAGCCTCTTGATTAGACTCGGATGCACTAAATATCCCTAAAGGTTCACAGCAGTATACAATGTCTCTCTCCAAATTTAATCGCATCGCCTGCAATACAAAATAAGAGTAACAAAGGTTCTACTACGTGTATATATAAAAGCAACAAAAACTATCTAATGTTGCAAATAACATATTAGAAATACATAAAGCAAAACCAAACGTAATTACACAAACAGGTATTGAGATCGATACATAAGAATAAAACGAAAAAAGCAGCTAAACCAAACACGCTGTCTTATAACAGCAACCGTTTTGCTCTATTAAGCGATAATGCTGAGCCTGAACCAAAAATATTGCATTCAAACCATCACTAATTTACCTGCGCGAACGCAGCTCAACTATGTTAATAGAAAATATTGTCAGCTGAATAAAAAAAAAAGTTTATCATGTACGAGGGCGGATTGATATTAAAGCTACCTAAGTAGGAAAAAAACATTTTTTTTTTTCAAAAACCATTTGTTTCTCAACATAGTCTCCTTTTACTTCGACACACTTAGTAAGACGATATTCCAACTTTTTTATACCATCTGAATAATAAGATTTCGGGAACCCCTCAAAATACGCGTTAGTTTCGGTAATCACTTCTTCGTTTGAGATGAATCTTTTTCCTGCGAGCCATTTTTTCAAGTTTGGAAACAGGAAAAAGTCACTAGGAGCTAAATCTGGACTATAAGGTGGATGATTAACCAATTCGAAGTGTATTTCACGTAATTTTAGCATCGTATCTAATGCTGTGTGAACCGGTGCGTTGTCTTGAAGAAAGAGCATTTTTTTTCTGCTTTAAATGTGGTCGTTTTTCCTTGATTGCATCAATCAATTGATCCAATAATGGACGATAATGCTTTGCTGTGATTGTGGATCCTTTTTCAAGATAATCGATGAGCAATATTCCGTGTGCATCCCAAAATACAGTGGCCATAACCTTGCCAGCCGATTTCTCTGCTTTCGTATTCTTCGGAGCACTTCCACCAGCTTCCACCCATTGTTTCGATTAATTTTTGTTTCAGGTGTGTAGTGGTGGACCCACGTTTCATCAACAGTTATTAATCGACGCCAAAAATCAACAGGATTACGCTTTATCATGTCCAAACACCGCTGTGAAGTGGTCTGTCGAATTCGTTTTTGTTCGACACTGAGCAAACGCGGCACCCATCTTGCCGATAGCTTTTTCATATGCAAATGTTCATGCAAAGTGTTGAACACACGTTCATTTCAACAATCTCACACAACTTGACTCGGCGATCATTCATAACGATATCGAGGATTTTCTTGATATTTTCTTCAGTAACCACCTCTTTTGGCCTTCCTGTTGATGGTTTTGTTGCAGTGCTTGTTCGGCCGCGTTTAAATTCAGCAGTCCAATCTGACGGAGCAGACTCACCGTAATGTTTATCGAGAAGACTCACCGTAATGTTTTCTTTTGTCTCTTTCGCCGTTTTCCCTTTCAAATAATAGTGTTTAATCACTGCACGAAATTCGCTTTTTTCCATTTTTCAAGAAACACAAAAGTTGCTTACTTCAAACGACTACAACAAATAAACTAATCGATGAATTTGGGTGAAATTTTAAATATTTAGCGGACGTTTGACAGATCGCAATTTCTAAAAAAAAAAGTTTTTGTGTTTGTGCTGCCATCTAGAGCTAGGTAGCTTCAATATCAATCCGCCCTCGTAATTCCGTTGCTAAAGGGTAAAATTAAGGAAACAAAAATACAAATTTACTCAGAAAAGAACTATCGTAGTTGTTTCTTACCTCGAAGAAAGAAAGAAATATTACTACACGTATCAGTGAAAGAGTAGCAAAGGCTTGACTGTAGTTATTAAAGGTATAGAATCTAAAGTAGACCCTATAGAACTAAAAGGTGTTCTGTAAGAGTCTGGATTCACAGTGAAAATATTTTTAAAGTTAGGAATAGGTGCAAAGTTCTGCAGCCACTTTTCAGAACAGACCTCGAACCACGAAACATTGCTTTAAAACAAAATTAAGTGGACCCCATCTACAACCTACGATATTTAATGCATCGTAGAATGACAGTCGAGGAGCCTTACAAACGTAAAGGCCCAAAACAAGCACAAACTGTCATCAGGAGTGTGACCGCTCAAAATCTTACTGCTCCCCTACGCACTGTATGCGCTGCGTGTGGTGACTTCCATCCATCAACCGAATGCAAGCTGAACAGAAGTGAGAAAGACTAAACAAAAAATGCAGCAATTGTATACTTCCAATTACAGAGGCTGCCCGATATATACCATACTCAATTCAAAACCAGTATGAATCAAACTGCTAAAACTGTTCGCATCCAAAAATATAGTGATGTAGCTAACTACACAATCTATATTGGAACCAGCACAGAGAACATTTCTTCATCCACTAGCTATGCGAATGTAGTAAAAAGAGAATATTGAATCGACGACGCGGGCTCTTGGATCAATAATAAAGGCGGGTGCTAATAGTGCTACGCCCGTACAAAACTCAACTGCATCCAACGCAATACACAGTACATCGCACCACGTACAAACCCTCGTTAAAGAAAAGAGGAGATTAAGGCGTGTGAGTGGGGTAATGTAAATTGCCTCCACGCGGTGCACCCTGGGTTACGCTAAATGGTCTACACTCCCCCAAGTGCTTCTGTTTTCTTGCACGGGATTTCAGTAGCGCCAATTGGCTCGACCCCCATCCTTCGTCCCCGGACTCCTCTCTGGACCAATGTAATTATTTTGAATGCCCTGGGCTGGTAGCTGTAATTTTCTGGACCTAGCTGTCTTTTGTCATGGTAGCACCAAGGTGAAACTTGAGTGTGAACGGCTGCAGTCTAAGGTTGCAGCTGCCCCCGTCCCGTTAAAACCCTGGCAGGCCTCAAAGTACGTTCGACGTCTGGTAACGTTAAGTCGGTAGTGTGGGTTCGGTTGAGTGGAACTCCCGATTAGCACTGGTCTAGCTGTGGGCAGTTGACCCCATAAGGGCTTGTGCCAACCCTCGCATGGCCTCCCTGCTTGCACAGATAACCATGGGACCATATTTAGTAACCACACGTTCGAACTGAGATAGCGGCTTTAAGTGGGGACCCTTGTACCATCGACACAACAAAAACTAAAAACACAAACACAAACAAAATTTCCGCGCATAGCCCCTCAGGGACGCGCAAAACCCTGGCTAGCCAAATGCCCACCCGGCAACACCCCCGCCCTTGGTTCGAAGACAAGCAGCATAAGCACTGCCCCTTCAACAAACACCACAGCTTCGGCTAATAAGCCACCCAAGAGGTATTGACTCACAAACCAGCAGCAGTCGCTCCGCCTAAGCCCTCTTCAGCAAACGCCTCGATATTCCCTCCCAAGTCGATGGAAACTGCTCCCGTACCGCTCCTCCTTCAGGTGCACCTACTAACGTGAACCCGAGTACAAGGGCGTAGAGGACGCGTAGACCGGCTTACCGTATTTTGACGAAGCTCAACGCTACAGAACCTTCTCATCTGTCAAAATACGACAAGGGCAAGCTTGAGTGGGCAAAGGCACACGCTGATGTGCGTGTCACCTCCTCCACTGCACAAGCAGCCGGTAACCCCAAGAGGCAGAGATCAGCCGATCACCCGGGCCAATCCACCAAAAGCATCCCTAAGCGCGTAAGGCTGGCTACCCCCAAGCCTAAGCTCTCGAAACCGCTTAGTGAGATTGTGAAAGAGAGCCTCACATGGGCTGTGGTAGACTCTGCCAATGCCGATGGGACCATTACTCCTGCCAATTGGAGACTGGTCGAAATGGCACTGTTACCAATTTTCGTTGAGGTTATGTCCCTTAACCCTGGTCCTTCACCCAGCTGCCGTGACGCAGGGTGGTATCAAGGACATATTAAGATCATATCTTGCTCGGACCAACGCTCGGCGGATCTATATAAGGTAGCTATCAATAGGGTAGGTGAGATCTGGCCGGGTGCAAAGCTCAATGCGGTACCTTTGGACCAGGTTCCCCAACGCCCTAGCTCCAAAACATGGGTTCCTGCCGATCCCTCTGAGCCTGAGGCAATCTTAAATATCCTCAAGCTCAGCAAAACCGATCTTCCCACCGATGGCTGGAAGGTCGCGAAAGTTGGTGACCCCAAAGGCACTTTGCCTGAAGTCACCATCATTTTGAACGAGCAATCCCTTGTTCCCGTCAACTCCCGCGAGGGGGTGATTAACTATGGCTTTGGGACATCACTCTCCGCATCTACAAGTGTGATGCCCAAGCCCCCCAACAGCCTCCCCCAGCTGGTGTTGTCCCACAAGCCACTGCCAATGAGCCTAGCTGCTCGGGCCCGGCTCTCACCCCTTTACCGGGTAGCGACAACGAGAGTATGTGCTCCGTAACAACCAGAAGCAGCGGCTTCTCAACTTCCCAACTGGTCGGAGAATTATTCGACCACATGGACACGGATGCGGCTGGTGGATACATCACTCCAATGTCCGAAGAGGAAGACTTGAATAACCACCATAACTAATCTTCCAGACAATGCTGAAGGTACTACAGGTTAACCTTCAGCATTCGAAAACTGCCTTGGCAGCCCTGCTTCTCCGCCTCTCGGATATAGGGGAGGAGCTCATTCTCGTCCAAGAACCTTGGGTCGTAAATGACCGGGTTTCTGGACTCAATGCATACGGATATCGTATGGTATATATCGAGGATCAAGGTAAACCAAGATCCTGCATTCTGGTAAAAAAAAAACAGCGTTAACGCTCTTTTACTCCCTAGATTCAGTGACAAAGACAATGTTGCCATGGTCATTGAAATGGGTCCACGGACTTTCTGGATCTCCTCGAACTACATGGCTCATGACTATGGCGACTCCCCGCCACCAGACATACTGAAGCAAATGGTTGCTGTAGCCCACCAGAAACAGATTCCGGTAATTATCGGCGCCGATGCCAATGACCATCACGAAATATGGGGCAGCTCCGGCACAAATGATCGTGGTGAGTGTCTTTTCGACTTTATCATTTCAAATAACTTAGGCATTGCTAACCGGGGAAATGAGCCGACCTTCCTTACATCCGTCAGGAAGGAAGTGCTTGACATCACCCTCGTCAGCGATAACTACTCGAACATGATAAGCAATTGGTTCGTCTTACAGGAATGCTCCTTTTCGGACCACTGCTATATCACCTTTGACATTGACTTGAGGGAGACTACAGGCAATACAGAATCTCTTAAACCTGTCAATAGAAAAAACACGAACTGGCCTCTTTTCCGGCTCAAACTGGGGTCATGCTTAGCTACGACTCCCCTTATTATCCACAACTGTCCCGACATTGATCGGGCGGTCGACGATCTGACCACAGCTTTTAAAAAAGCCACTCATATTTCTTGCATCACTCCCTAACCACGGGGCAAACCTAAACCTCCGCGGTGGAACTCGGAAATTGCAAGTCTTCGCAAAACTTGAAGAATGCTTTTCAACAAAGCTAAAGTTACAGCTGATTGGGCCCCTTTCAAAAATAAACAAAAAGAGTTGAAATACGCCATTAGCGAGGGAAACCAGAGTCATGGAGGGAATTTTGCGAAAACATTGAATCGACGCCCGAGGCTAGCCGTCTTCGTAAAATTCTCCACTCCTCTAACAAAGCCCTTGACTGTATCCAAAAACCAGATGGCAGCTGGACTCACTCAAGTGCCGAAACTTGATATCCTGCTAGACACCCACTTCTCAGGGAGTTTAGCCTCAGCGGATCAAGCACTCTACCAGGTGGAGCAGGTTTCCCATGATAGCCTCCCCACATTCCAAGTGACAAAAAGTCACCTTGAGTGGTCCATTCAAACCTTTAAGCCATACAAGTCCCCCGGACCGGACGGCATCATTCCTGCCGATATCCAAAATGGGGAAGAGATTATCCTTCCATGGCTGCTTCAAATATATAATGCAAGCCTCAGATTGCAGTACATTCCCTTACGCTGGCGCACGGCTCGGGTCGTCTTCATACCAAAAGTTGGGAAGGCCTCGCACACCAAACCTAAGGATTACAGACCCATAAGTCTAACATCCTTTCTTCTTAAGGTTCTAGAAAGAGCTCTTGACCTACATATCAGGACATCGATCAACCCTTCTCTTCTCTCTGTATCTCAACACGCTTACTCTAAAGGCAAATCGGTTGAAACAGGACTTCTTTCTCTCATTTCTCCTCCTTGGCGTACAAGGAATTCACACTTGCCATATTTCTGGACATCGAGGGAGCATTCAACAATGTATGCCCCAACGCTGTCATCTCCGCACTCTATAATCTTAACCTGAATTCAGGTCTTCTTAAATTTATAGAGCTTCTACTAAAATCTAGGATCATCACTTCCACGATCGGCAGTGCCCAATCCAGGAGGGTGGTTAACAGGGGCACGCCACAAGGGGGTGTTTTATCACCCCTCCTCTGGAACCTGGCAGTTAACACACTACTGGTGAGATTGGAATCTACTGGATGCAAAGTGATAGCCTATGCGGACGACATAGCAATCGCGGCATCCGGCAAATTCCCACAAACACTTTCCGAAAAACTTAACTATTCACTCTCTATTGTGTCGAACTGGTGTCGCGAATTCGAACTTGGGGTTAACCCATCCAAAACCGAGACTATGCTTTTCACTAGGAAGTACAAAATTCCAAAGTTTACAATGCCTAGTCTAAACGGCACTCCGCTCTCTTTAAGCACACACGTTAAGTACTTAGGCCTGATTCTCGACCCAAAGCTTAATTGGAAAGCCAATCTAGCTGAGAGGGCACGTAAGGCAACATGCGCTATATACTGCTGTAAAAGAGCAGTTGGTGCACGATGGGGACTTAGTCCTCGAGGCGTGCTCTGGCTCTATACGGCCATCGTTGAACCAAACCTGTTATACGGGTCGGTCTTCTGGTGGCAAGCTCTTGAAAAAGCCTGTAATATCAAACCCATTGATAAAATCAGAAGATCCATTGCTCTACTGATCACTGGCGCTCCTCGTAGCACACCTACGAAAGCCCTTTTTGCCATGCTGCACTGGCTGCCCTCGGGGATCCTGGTTAAGCAACAAGCCAAGCTGACAGCGATTAGACTTAATGCTCTTTCGCACTGGCGCATAACCCTGACAGGCCATGCTTCAATTCTGAATCAGGACCCACCTGTCCCCAACTTTATCGATTATATGTCGGTCTATCCCGATTTGAACAGGGAATTCGACCTCACTATTCCAAGTCGAAGCGACTGGACCTCAGAAAACCGAATCGTCGGTGAAACAGTCGAAATCTACACCGACGGTTCCAAGCTTGGAGGTAGAGTCGGCAGCGGTATTTATTCCGACAAGCTGGACTTAAACATCTCCCTACGTCTCCCAGACCATTGCAGCGTTTTTCAAGCTGAGGTCATGGCCAGTTACCACGCAGCCAAATGGATGCTGAGTAGTGATATCGGCGCAGTTGACGTATCTATCTCCTCAGACAGCCAGGCCGCCATTAAATCTTTTTTGGCTCCACGGCCACATCAAGACTAGTCGAACATCTTTAAATGAGCTCGCAAGTTACTCTCGGGTGCATCTAGTATGGGTTCCCGGACACAGCGAAATCCCGGGAAACTGCGAGGCGGACGAGCTTGCCAAGGCAGGCACGCTAATGCACGACATTCACCCCTCTGTAAACATCGGCATTCCACTGGCAACAGCCAAGCTCGAAATCAAACGGAAATATCTGGCTGACGCCTACAAATCCTGGGCTAACGAGGAATCCTGCCACACGGCTAGACTAACTTGGGCAAGCATGGACAAAAACAGAACCAATCAACTTCTTCGACTTGATCGCGTATCACTGTCGACAACTGTGTCGGTTTTGACCGGCCACTGCATAATGGGACAGCACGCAGAAAGACTGGGCCTACCCTCAAATGACTTTTGCCGAGGCTGTGGCTTCGAGGAGGAGGACGAGACGGTTTTCCACCTCTTATGCCACTGCCCATCCTTGAGCAGAAAAAGAATTCGCACCTTTGGAGCCCCATTTCTTACAAGCCTGACAGAGCTGTCATCCATTAATATTAGGGACATAGCCAGGTTCATCAAAGTATCAGGATGGTTTCCTGAAACATGACGGGGGAGTCGTGCCTTTTCAGGCGCTGTCCTTGCGCTGACTATCACCATCCCAAGTATGGGAACCTTTTTAGTCAATGCTTGAACGGCGCCACACCGTGGTATCACAATGGGCCATTATGTGTGCTCAAGTGTGATTTTGGCAAACTGGGCGGCCACTCCTGCCTACCTACCTACCTAAGTGAAATCTTTGAATCAAGATGGCATTAAATAAACTAGGACCGGCAACGCCGTAAGCACCAGCCATACCGATGACGATTATGCAATCATCAATCGCAGAATTTTCTCCACAAAATGAGAAATGGATAATTTGGAAGAAGCTGGATATATAATTTTTTGGGAAATCGGGTGCAACAATGATAACCTTAAAAAGGCAATTTTACTGAAATCGATTGGATTCGCACCGTACAATTTATTGCATAATTTGTGCAGTCCAGCCTCGCCTGTGTCGAAAACTTATAAAGAGCTCTGTCAGCAATGCTATACTCAGCCAACTATAATCTTTCGAGAGCGTAAAAAGTTTCATTCAGCACGGAAATCTGAGGAATAAAACATTTCGGAATGGTTTGCTAGAGTAAAAAACTCTGCTTTAAATTGTGCATATGGAGAAAATTTGAAGGTATTTGTCCTTGGACAATCCATCATGGGACATCCTACTGAATTTTATGAAAAAATCTGTGAATATGAAAAACTTACATTGGAAGTTGCGCTAAAAAAATCAATGATAATGGAAACTAAACTTAAAGCAAAAACAAATGAAGCTGTACATTTCGCTGAGCGATCACCTTCACATTTTAAGGTCAGCAAAAGGATACTATAACAACAACAGCAACCTAAGCAACGGTGCTAATCACCTTATTTTTTATGGTTTCCTCAACCGTGTCAATTTTCAACTTATTGTGAATGTCTTAATTCGTCACTTACCATTCAGCCTTCGTTACTGCACGGAGAATTTTTGATTGTGCTCTTTGGATCAGTTGTATGTTGGTTTTGTTCGCAGTCTCCCAGGTTCTATCACGTATTTCCATTTTAGTATGATTATACCCTTTACCTTTAAAAAAGTTAAATAGGGTATACTAATTTTGTGCTTTTGAGAGGGGTTGTAATTTCAAGAAGGAGGCGTGGTAGGTATAGGCATACTGGAACGTACACCCCTACATATGTTTGTGGAAACACAAGAGAAGAGGGCTATGCATAGAATGATGAGGACCTTTAACGGTCCTGAAAGTCTCATCTAGCGTCAGATCGTCAAAACATTATCAAAGGCCATTCCAGACATCTGCATACCGAAAGACTTTACAAGCACGAGCTACTACTTCACTAATTTTTTTAAGACAGAGAGGAGCTACAAAAACGCATGGAGTGGTCTCAGTGAAAGCATGGTGAGATCAGTCCACGATCACTTAGTATGCAACGGGTTTCTCACCGAAGAGGGTTCTGGCGTGGGGGTATTTGGTCCAAGACACAAATACTATGAATCACTAGGCAAATATACCAGCGTCTTCCAGGCGAAAATCCATGCAATTGAGAGATATGAAAAATTCAACATTGAAAAATGTTATGAGCGTAAGAAAATTGCCATCCTATTGGATATCCAATGTCTGTTTTTCAATAATAAGTAAAATTATTTGTACAATCTGGTTATACTATATATTCTGACCACTGTCAGAGCAAATATTATTTAATCAAGAAAATGTATTTTTGAAACCTACATACATATTAATTTACATGAAAAACAAAACATCAAAAGACAATGTTGAAACCTATGTGGAAGTTTGGTGGGTGGGATTCGCTTTAGTCTTCTTTGTTGAAAATTTTCCATTCCCGTTAGTTGTCGCATATGAGGATTTTCAAGGGTCATTAGATGCTCCGTGTATTTTTTGCTACATTTTTTATGGTTTCGTCTACCGTGTCTATTTTTAACTTATTGTGAATGTCTCCAGTCGTCACGTACCAGTCAGCCTTCGTTATTGCACGGAGAATTTTTGATTGTGCTCTTTGAATCAGTTGTACGAGTATGTTGGTTTTGCTCTCAGTCCCCCTGATTTCTATCCCGTATTTCCAAATTGGTATGATTATTGATATTTTTTGCTTACTATGTAGTGAAAATTTGGAACTTCTTCCTAGTAGGCAATTTAATTGTCTGAATTAGATTCTTATTTCATATTGTTTACTTTTTATGTGTTGTCTCCAAGTAAGTTTGGCGTCAATTATTATGCCAAGGTATTTTGCGCTGTGTTGATAATTTAATTATTTCGTCTTTAATTGTTAGAGGATGTTTCTCGGATTTCCTGTTAGTATATACAACTTGCACAGATTTCTCTTTTTTATCTCTATACTCCATTTTTTGAACTAGAGGACTGTATTTTTAATGATTCTTTGTAGCGTATCTGTCTGTTTGAGGCTAGGAGTACAGTATCCTCCGCAAATGTTGCTATCATGCTTTTGTTGTGGGGGTTGGAATGTCGGCAGTATATAACGGGTCCGCCATCTAACGTTTTTTTTTTTTGTCAACTAGTTCTTATTTCGTGAATGGTAACACTTAGCTCATGTCTGATTTGACAGATAATTAGTTTTATCCTTCCGCTGAACGAATATGGTTGTGTATACGCTTGAACAACGCTGGGAAATATTGCGACATTACTTTGAAAATCATGGTAATGTTGCAGAATGTGTGCGAAAATTGCGTACGGATTTTGGAAGAAGAGAAGCACCGTCAACTCCGTATGTTCGATATCTTGTGGAAAAAGTGAAAGAAACTGGCATCCTCATCGATAAACCAAAGCGTGAAAAGCCAAAAACAGTGCGTACACCCGAGAATATTGCTGCTGTGGCAGAAAGTGTGCGTGAAGCGCCATCAACATCAATTCAACGTCGTTCTCAACAATTGAACATTTCGGAGACATCATTGAGACTAATTTTGCATAAAGACCTTGGTATGACGCCATACAAAGTCCAATTGGTTCAGGAGTTGAAGCTAACTGACCATCCAATGCGTTTTCGCTTCGCTAAGTGGGCCTGCGATCGACTTACAGAAGATGCCGATTTTGCCAAAAAAAAATCATATTTTCAGATGAAGCTCATTTTGATCTTGGCGGGTATGTAAACAAGCAAAATTGTCGCATTTGGGGCACAGAAAACCCGCACGCATACATTGAAAAGCCGATGCACCCAACACGAGTCACTGTTAGGTGCGGATTTTGGTCCAGAGGCATAATTGGCAAACAAATGGTAGTGTACCACTCAGAATTGACCGACCTACGTTGCTCAAGCGGAACAGTATCCACATGACCCATTCGGCCGAAGAAACAGGCGATCATTTGCTTCGCTGTGCTTCTTCCACAAACAACTCATGTTGGATTTAGCTCGTCTTGGAATACCCACACGGGCAATTGTTGTTTTGTTTCTTCACCTGTCGCGATTTTATACACGACTTTGAAGCACCACGGTCGAACTTTTTAATCATTTCCTTACACCAATTGACACGAGTCTTTTTTTGAACGATTGTAAAATTATGTGGATCCAACGCGAACAAATCTTTTTTACAGCCAAATGTTCATGCAATATTGAATGTATGAAAGTGAAAGTAATGCCCAAGGTGTCCTCTATCTCACGTTATGTCACATGACGATCTTGCATTATCTGTTCACGCACTGCATCAATGTTTTGTGGCACAACAGCCGATTTTGGGCGACCTTCACGGAGTTCGTCGGCGACCGAACTACGACCACGATTGAATTCACTATACCAGCGATATACTGTGGTTTTTGATGGTGCTTTATCGCCATACAAAAAACTGAGTTCATCGACACATTCTTGTTGAGATAATCCACGTCGAAAGTTGTGAAAAATAATCCAACGAAAACCTTCTCTGGAAATTTCCGTTTTTTGGCCAAATTGATTTTATTAACTCACTGTAAACAAAACAAATAGCACTTGTACATCAACACGTTGTGAGGACGTTTAAGCTAAAAATTGCCCAAATTTATTATGGTGTTGCCAGATTTTAGCTATTGACATTAGGGTTGCCAGTTCCCTAAATATAAATAGTACCCCTCGTAGTAGTACCACCACAACACCTCACAAATAAAAATACTAATTTGCTGAGTTACAAAAAATATATAAGCCCACACACCGAGCTAAGTACTCTTCTCAAACCCTAGAAAGAAATCGACATAGTAATTGAAAATCTCGTGAGAATGAAATCGACATAGTAATTGAAAATCTCGTGAGAGTAATAACTAACGCTGCTATAATTTCAACCCCTGATACCAGCATTAAAATGAATATCAATAACACCTTTAATGTCAACTTTAATCAACTAACTCAAAGCATATAACCACTCTCTTCTTTATTTCATTTTCTTCTAACCACTATTTTCTTATTAACCAGTTTTGTTATTATATTAGACTAAGCATATCTGTGTACCATATACAATAAAACATTCAAAGATCAAACGCTTAGGCGTGCACATGTACTTAATACATAACATAACTGGCGACGAGGATTTAATTTAAACAAAAATAATAAAAAAAATTTAAGGAACAAAATAAAATAAAGTAGTTAAGTGAAATCTTTGAATCAAGATGGCATTAAATAAACCAGGACCGGCAACGCCGTAAGCACCAGCCATACCGATGACGATTATGCAATCATCAATCGCAGAATTTTCTCCACAAAATGAGAAATGGATAATTTGGAAGAAGCTGGATATATAATTTTTTGGGAAATCGGGTGCAACAATGATAACCTTAAAAAGGCAATTTTACTGAAATCGATTGGATTCGCACCGTACAATTTATTGCATAATTTGTGCAGTCCAGCCTCGCCTGTGTCGAAAACTTATAAAGAGCTCTGTCAGCAATGCTATACTCAGCCAACTATAATCTTTCGAGAGCGTAAAAAGTTTCATTCAGCACGGAAATCTGAGGAATAAAACATTTCGGAATGGTTTGCTAGAGTAAAAAACTCTGCTTTAAATTGTGCATATGGAGAAAATTTGAAGGTATTTGTCCTTGGACAATCCATCATGGGACATCCTACTGAATGTTATGAAAAAATCTGTGAATATGAAAAACTTACATTGGAAGTTGCGCTAAAAAAATCAATGATAATGGAAACTAAACTTAAAGCAAAAACAAATGAAGCTGTACATTTCGCTGAGCGATCACCTTCACATTTTAAGGTCAGCAAAAGGATACTATAACAACAACAGCAACCTAAGCAACGGTGCTAATCACCTTATTTTTTATGGTTTCCTCAACCGTATCAATTTTCAACTTATTGTGAATGTCTTCATTCGTCACTTACCATTCAGCCTTCGTTACTGCACGGAGAATTTTTGATTGTGCTCTTTGGATCAGTTGTATGTTGGTTTTGTTCGCAGTCTCCCAGGTTCTATCACGTATTTCCATTTTAGTATGATTATACCCTTTACCTTTAAAAAAGTTAAATAGGGTATACTAATTTTGTGCTTTTGAGAGGGGTTGTAATTTCAAGAAGGAGGCGTGGTAGGTATAGGCATACTGGAACGTACACCCCTACATATGTTTGTGGAAACACAAGAGAAGAGGGCTATGCATAGAATGATGAGGACCTTTAACGGTCCTGAAAGTCTCATCTAGCGTCAGATCGTCAAAACATTATCAAAGGCCATTCCAGACATCTGCATACCGAAAGACTTTACAAGCACGAGCTACTACTTCACTAATTTTTTTAAGACAGAGAGGAGCTACAAAAACGCATGGAGAGGTCTCAGTGAAAGCATGGTGAGATCAGTCCACGATCACTTAGTATGCAACGGGTTTCTCACCGAAGAGGGTTCTGGCGTGGGGGTATTTGGTCCAAGACACAAATACTATGAATCACTAGGCAAATATACCAGCGTCTTCCAGGCGAAAATCCATGCAATTGAGAGATATGAAAAATTCAACATTGAAAAATGTTATGAGCGTAAGAAAATTGCCATCCTATTGGATATCCAATGTCTGTTTTTCAATAATAAGTAAAATTATTTGTACAATCTGGTTATACTATATATTCTGACCACTGTCAGAGCAAATATTATTTAATCAAGAAAATGTATTTTTGAAACCTACATACATATTAATTTACATGAAAAACAAAACATCAAAAGACAATGTTGAAACCTATGTGGAAGTTTGGTGGGTGGGATTCGCTTTAGTCATCTTTGTTGAAAATTTTCCATTCCCGTTAGTTGTCGCATATGAGGATTTTCAAGGGTCATTAGATGCTCCGTGTATTTTTTGCTACATTTTTTATGGTTTCGTCTACCGTGTCTATTTTTAACTTATTGTGAATGTCTCCAGTCGTCACGTACCAGTCAGCCTTCGTTATTGCACTGTGAATTTTTGATTGTGCTCTTTGAATCAGTTGTACGAGTATGTTGGTTTTGCTCTCAGTCCCCCTGATTTCTATCCCGTATTTCCAAATTGGTATGATTATTGATATTTTTTGCTTACTATGTAGTGATAATTTGGAACTTCTTCCTAGTAGGCAATTTAATTGTCTGAATTTGTTTCTTATTTCATATTGTTTACTTTTTATGTGTTGTCTCCAAATAAGTTTGGCGTCAATTATTATGCCAAGGTATTTTGCGCTGTGTTGATAATTTAATTGTTAGAGGATGTTTCTCGGATTTCCTGTTAGTATATACAACTTGCACAGATTTCTCTTTTTTATCTCTATACTCCATTTTTTGAACTAGAGGACTGTATTTTTAATGATTCTTTGCAGCGTATCTGTCTGTTTGAGGCTAGGAGTACAGTATCCTCCGCAAATGTTGCTATCATGCTGTTGTTGTGGGGGTTGGAATGTCGGCAGTATATAACGGGTCCGCCATCTAACGTTTTTTTTTTGTCAACTAGTTCTTATTTCGTGAATGGTAACACTTAGCTCATGTCTGATTTGACAGATAATTAGTTTTATCCTTCCGCTGAACGAATATGGTTGTGTATACGCTTGAACAACGCTGGGAAATATTGCGACATTACTTTGAAAATCATGGTAATGTTGCAGAATGTGTGCGAAAATTGCGTACGGATTTTGGAAGAAGAGAAGCACCGTCAGCTCCGTATGTTTGATATCTTGTGGAAAAAGTGAAAGAAACTGGCATCCTCATCGATAAACCAAAGCGTGAAAAGCCAAAAACAGTGCGTACACCCGAGAATATTGCTGCTGTGGCAGAAAGTGTGCGTGAAGCGCCATCAACATCAATTCACCGTCGTTCTCAACAATTGAACATTTCGGAGACATCATTGAGACTAATTTTGCATAAAGACCTTGGTATGACGCCATACAAAGTCCAATTGGTTCAGGAGTTGAAGCTAACTGACCATCCAATGCGTTTTCGCTTCGCTAAGTGGGCCTGCGATCGACTTACAGAAGATGCCGATTTTGCCAAAAAAAAATCATATTTTCAGATGAAGCTCATTTTGATCTTGGCGGGTATGTAAACAAGCAAAATTGTCGCATTTAGGGCACAGAAAACCCGCACGCATACATTGAAAAGCCGATGCACCCAACACGAGTCACTGTTAGGTGCGGATTTTGGTCCAGAGGCATAATTGGCAAACAAATGGTAGTGTACCACTCAGAATTGACCGACCTACGTTGCTCAAGCGGAACAGTATCCACATGACCCATTCGGCCGAAGAAACAGGCGATCATTTGCTTCGCTGTGCTTCTTCCACAAACAACTCATGTTGGATTTAGCCCGTCTTGGAATACCCACACGGGCAATTGTTGTTTTGTTTCTTCGCCTGTCGCGATTTTATACACGACTTTGAAGCACCACGGTCGAACTTTTTAATCATTTCCTTACACCAATTGACACGAGTCTTTTTTTGAACGATTGTAAAATTATGTGGATCCAACGCGAACAAATCTTTTTTACAGTCAAATGTTCATGCAATATTGAATGTATGAAAGTGGAAGTAATGCCCAAGGTGTCCTCTATCTCACGTTATGTCACATGACGATCTTGCATTATCTGTTCACGCACTGCATCAATGTTTTGTGGCACAACAGCCGATTTTGGACGACCTTCACGGAGTTCGTCGGCGACCGAACTACGACCACGATTGAATTCACTATACCAGCGATATACTGTGGTTTTTGATGGTGCTTTATCGCCATACAAAAAACTGAGTTCATCGACACATTCTTGTTGAGATAATCCACGTCGAAAGTTGTGAAAAATAATCCAACGAAAACCTTCTCTGGAAATTTCCGTTTTTTGGCCAAATTGATTTTATTAACTCACTGTAAACAAAACAAATAGCACTTGTACATCAACACGTTGTGAGGACGTTTAAGCTAAATATTGTCAAAATTTATTATGGTGTTGCCAGATTTTAGCTATTGACATTAGGGTTGCCAGTTCCCTAAATATAAATAGTACCCCTCGTAGTAGTACCACCACAACACCTCACAAATAAAAATACTAATTTGCTGAGTTACAAAAAATATATAAGCCCACACACCGAGCTAAGTACTCTTCTCAAACCCTAGAAAGAAATCGACATAGTAATTGAAAATCTCGTGAGAATGAAATCGACATAGTAATTGAAAATCTCGTGAGAGTAATAACTAACGCTGCTATAATTTCAACCCCTGATACCAGCATTAAAATGAATATCAATAACACCTTTAATGTCAACTTTAATCAACTAACTCAAAGCATATAACCACTCTCTTCTTTATTTCATTTTCTTCTAACCACTATTTTCTTATTAACCAGTTTTGTTATTATATTAGACTAAGCATATCTGTGTACCATATACAATAAAACATTCAAAGATCAAACGCTTAGGCGTGCACATGTACTTAATACATAACATAACTGGCGACGAGGATTTAATTTAAACAAAAATAATAAAAAAAATTAAGGAACAAAATAAAATAAAGTAGTTAAGTGAAATCTTTGAATCAAGATGGCAATAAATAAACTAGGACCGGCAACGCCGTAAGCACCAGCCATACCGATGACGATTATGCAATCATCAATCGCAGAATTTTCTCCACAAAATGAGAAATGGATAATTTGGAAGAAGCTGGATATATAATTTTTTGGGAAATCGGGTGCAACAATGATAACCTTAAAAAGGCAATTTTACTGAAATCGATTGGATTCGCACCGTACAATTTATTGCATAATTTGTGCAGTCCAGCCTCGCCTGTGTCGAAAACTTATAAAGAGCTCTGTCAGCAATGCTATACTCAGCCAACTATAATCTTTCGAGAGCGTAAAAAGTTTCATTCAGCACGGAAATCTGAGGAATAAAACATTTCGGAATGGTTTGCTAGAGTAAAAAACTCTGCTTTAAATTGTGCATATGGAGAAAATTTGAAGGTATTTGTCCTTGGACAATCCATCATGGGACATCCTACTGAATTTTATGAAAAAATCTGTGAATATGAAAAACTTACATTGGAAGTTGCGCTAAAAAAATCAATGATAATGGAAACTAAACTTAAAGCAAAAACAAATGAAGCTGTACATTTCGCTGAGCGATCACCTTCACATTTTAAGGTCAGCAAAAGGATACTATAACAACAACAGCAACCTAAGCAACGGTGCTAATCACCTTATTTTTTATGGTTTCCTCAACCGTATCAATTTTCAACTTATTGTGAATGTCTTCATTCGTCACTTACCATTCAGCCTTCGTTACTGCACGGAGAATTTTTGATTGTGCTCTTTGGATCAGTTGTATGTTGGTTTTGTTCGCAGTCTCCCAGGTTCTATCACGTATTTCCATTTTAGTATGATTATACCCTTTACCTTTAAAAAAGTTAAATAGGGTATACTAATTTTGTGCTTTTGAGAGGGGTTGTAATTTCAAGAAGGAGGCGTGGTAGGTATAGGCATACTGGAACGTACACCCCTACATATGTTTGTGGAAACACAAGAGAAGAGGGCTATGCATAGAATGATGAGGACCTTTAACGGTCCTGAAAGTCTCATCTAGCGTCAGATCGTCAAAACATTATCAAAGGCCATTCCAGACATCTGCATACCGAAAGACTTTACAAGCACGAGCTACTACTTCACTAATTTTTTTAAGACAGAGAGGAGCTACAAAAACGCATGGAGAGGTCTCAGTGAAAGCATGGTGAGATCAGTCCACGATCACTTAGTATGCAACGGGTTTCTCACCGAAGAGGGTTCTGGCGTGGGGGTATTTGGTCCAAGACACAAATACTATGAATCACTAGGCAAATATACCAGCGTCTTCCAGGCGAAAATCCATGCAATTGAGAGATATGAAAAATTCAACATTGAAAAATGTTATGAGCGTAAGAAAATTGCCATCCTATTGGATATCCAATGTCTGTTTTTCAATAATAAGTAAAATTATTTGTACAATCTGGTTATACTATATATTCTGACCACTGTCAGAGCAAATATTATTTAATCAAGAAAATGTATTTTTGAAACCTACATACATATTAATTTACATGAAAAACAAAACATCAAAAGACAATGTTGAAACCTATGTGGAAGTTTGGTGGGTGGGATTCGCTTTAGTCATCTTTGTTGAAAATTTTCCATTCCCGTTAGTTGTCGCATATGAGGATTTTCAAGGGTCATTAGATGCTCCGTGTATTTTTTGCTACATTTTTTATGGTTTCGTCTACCGTGTCTATTTTTAACTTATTGTGAATGTCTCCAGTCGTCACGTACCAGTCAGCCTTCGTTATTGCACTGTGAATTTTTGATTGTGCTCTTTGAATCAGTTGTACGAGTATGTTGGTTTTGCTCTCAGTCCCCCTGATTTCTATCCCGTATTTCCAAATTGGTATGATTATTGATATTTTTTGCTTACTATGTAGTGATAATTTGGAACTTCTTCCTAGTAGGCAATTTAATTGTCTGAATTTGTTTCTTATTTCATATTGTTTACTTTTTATGTGTTGTCTCCAAATAAGTTTGGCGTCAATTATTATGCCAAGGTATTTTGCGCTGTATTGATAATTTAATTGTTAGAGGATGTTTCTCGGATTTCCTGTTAGTATATACAACTTGCACAGATTTCTCTTTTTTATCTCTATACTCCATTTTTTGAACTAGAGGACTGTATTTTTAATGATTCTTTGCAGCGTATCTGTCTGTTTGAGGCTAGGAGTACAGTATCCTCCGCAAATGTTGCTATCATGCTGTTGTTGTGGGGGTTGGAATGTCGGCAGTATATAACGGGTCCGCCATCTAACGTTTTTTTTTTGTCAACTAGTTCTTATTTCGTGAATGGTAACACTTAGCTCATGTCTGATTTGACAGATAATTAGTTTTATCCTTCCGCTGAACGAATATGGTTGTGTATACGCTTGAACAACGCTGGGAAATATTGCGACATTACTTTGAAAATCATGGTAATGTTGCAGAATGTGTGCGAAAATTGCGTACGGATTTTGGAAGAAGAGAAGCACCGTCAGCTCCGTATGTTTGATATCTTGTGGAAAAAGTGAAAGAAACTGGCATCCTCATCGATAAACCAAAGCGTGAAAAGCCAAAAACAGTGCGTAGACCCGAGAATATTGCTGCTGTGGCAGAAAGTGTGCGTGAAGCGCCATCAACATCAATTCACCGTCGTTCTCAACAATTGAACATTTCGGAGACATCATTGAGACTAATTTTGCATAAAGACCTTGGTATGACGCCATACAAAGTCCAATTGGTTCAGGAGTTGAAGCTAACTGACCATCCAATGCGTTTTCGCTTCGCTAAGTGGGCCTGCGATCGACTTACAGAAGATGCCGATTTTGCCAAAAAAAAATCATATTTTCAGATGAAGCTCATTTTGATCTTGGCGGGTATGTAAACAAGCAAAATTGTCGCATTTAGGGCACAGAAAACCCGCACGCATACATTGAAAAGCCGATGCACCCAACACGAGTCACTGTTAGGTGCGGATTTTGGTCCAGAGGCATAATTGGCAAACAAATGGTAGTGTACCACTCAGAATTGACCGACCTACGTTGCTCAAGCGGAACAGTATCCACATGACCCATTCGGCCGAAGAAACAGGCGATCATTTGCTTCGCTGTGCTTCTTCCACAAACAACTCATGTTGGATTTAGCCCGTCTTGGAATACCCACACGGGCAATTGTTGTTTTGTTTCTTCACCTGTCGCGATTTTATACACGACTTTGAAGCACCACGGTCGAACTTTTTAATCATTTCCTTACACCAATTGACACGAGTCTTTTTTTGAACGATTGTAAAATTATGTGGATCCAACGCGAACAAATCTTTTTTACAGTCAAATGTTCATGCAATATTGAATGTATGAAAGTGGAAGTAATGCCCAAGGTGTCCTCTATCTCACGTTATGTCACATGACGATCTTACATTATCTGTTCACGCACTGCATCAATGTTTTGTGGCACAACAGCCGATTTTGGACGACCTTCACGGAGTTCGTCGGCGACCGAACTACGACCACGATTGAATTCACTATACCAGCGATATACTGTGGTTTTTGATGGTGCTTTATCGCCATACAAAAAACTGAGTTCATCGACACATTCTTGTTGAGATAATCCACGTCGAAAGTTGTGAAAAATAATCCAACGAAAACCTTCTCTGGAAATTTCCGTTTTTTGGCCAAATTGATTTTATTAACTCACTGTAAACAAAACAAATAGCACTTGTACATCAACACGTTGTGAGGACGTTTAAGCTAAATATTGTCAAAATTTATTATGGTGTTGCCAGATTTTAGCTATTGACATTAGGGTTGCCAGTTCCCTAAATATAAATAGTACCCCTCGTAGTAGTACCACCACAACACCTCACAAATAAAAATACTAATTTGCTGAGTTACAAAAAATATATAAGCCCACACACCGAGCTAAGTACTCTTCTCAAACCCTAGAAAGAAATCGACATAGTAATTGAAAATCTCGTGAGAATGAAATCGACATAGTAATTGAAAATCTCGTGAGAGTAATAACTAACGCTGCTATAATTTCAACCCCTGATACCAGCATTAAAATGAATATCAATAACACCTTTAATGTCAACTTTAATCAACTAACTCAAAGCATATAACCACTCTCTTCTTTATTTCATTTTCTTCTAACCACTATTTTCTTATTAACCAGTTTTGTTATTATATTAGACTAAGCATATCTGTGTACCATATACAATAAAACATTCAAAGATCAAACGCTTAGGCGTGCACATGTACTTAATACATAACATAACTGGCGACGAGGATTTAATTTAAACAAAAATAATAAAAAAAATTTAAGGAACAAAATAAAATAAAGTAGTTAAGTGAAATCTTTGAATCAAGATGGCATTAAATAAACCAGGACCGGCAACGCCGTAAGCACCAGCCATACCGATGACGATTATGCAATCATCAATCGCAGAATTTTCTCCACAAAATGAGAAATGGATAATTTGGAAGAAGCTGGATATATAATTTTTTGGGAAATCGGGTGCAACAATGATAACCTTAAAAAGGCAATTTTACTGAAATCGATTGGATTCGCACCGTACAATTTATTGCATAATTTGTGCAGTCCAGCCTCGCCTGTGTCGAAAACTTATAAAGAGCTCTGTCAGCAATGCTATACTCAGCCAACTATAATCTTTCGAGAGCGTAAAAAGTTTCATTCAGCACGGAAATCTGAGGAATAAAACATTTCGGAATGGTTTGCTAGAGTAAAAAACTCTGCTTTAAATTGTGCATATGGAGAAAATTTGAAGGTATTTGTCCTTGGACAATCCATCATGGGACATCCTACTGAATTTTATGAAAAAATCTGTGAATATGAAAAACTTACATTGGAAGTTGCGCTAAAAAAATCAATGATAATGGAAACTAAACTTAAAGCAAAAACAAATGAAGCTGTACATTTCGCTGAGCGATCACCTTCACATTTTAAGGTCAGCAAAAGGATACTATAACAACAACAGCAACCTAAGCAACGGTGCTAATCACCTTATTTTTTATGGTTTCCTCAACCGTGTCAATTTTCAACTTATTGTGAATGTCTTCATTCGTCACTTACCATTCAGCCTTCGTTACTGCACGGAGAATTTTTGATTGTGCTCTTTGGATCAGTTGTATGTTGGTTTTGTTCGCAGTCTCCCAGGTTCTATCACGTATTTCCATTTTAGTATGATTATACCCTTTACCTTTAAAAAAGTTAAATAGGGTATACTAATTTTGTGCTTTTGAGAGGGGTTGTAATTTCAAGAAGGAGGCGTGGTAGGTATAGGCATACTGGAACGTACACCCCTACATATGTTTGTGGAAACACAAGAGAAGAGGGCTATGCATAGAATGATGAGGACCTTTAACGGTCCTGAAAGTCTCATCTAGCGTCAGATCGTCAAAACATTATCAAAGGCCATTCCAGACATCTGCATACCGAAAGACTTTACAAGCACGAGCTACTACTTCACTAATTTTTTTAAGACAGAGAGGAGCTACAAAAACGCATGGAGAGGTCTCAGTGAAAGCATGGTGAGATCAGTCCACGATCACTTAGTATGCAACGGGTTTCTCACCGAAGAGGGTTCTGGCGTGGGGGTATTTGGTCCAAGACACAAATACTATGAATCACTAGGCAAATATACCAGCGTCTTCCAGGCGAAAATCCATGCAATTGAGAGATATGAAAAATTCAACATTGAAAAATGTTATGAGCGTAAGAAAATTGCCATCCTGTTGGATATCCAATGTCTGTTTTTCAATAATAAGTAAAATTATTTGTACAATCTGGTTATACTATATATTCTGACCACTGTCAGAGCAAATATTATTTAATCAAGAAAATGTATTTTTGAAACCTACATACATATTAATTTACATGAAAAACAAAACATCAAAAGACAATGTTGAAACCTATGTGGAAGTTTGGTGGGTGGGATTCGCTTTAGTCATCTTTGTTGAAAATTTTCCATTCCCGTTAGTTGTCGCATATGAGGATTTTCAAGGGTCATTAGATGATCCGTGTATTTTTTGCTACATTTTTTATGGTTTCGTCTACCGTGTCTATTTTTAACTTATTGTGAATGTCTCCAGTCGTCACGTACCAGTCAGCCTTCGTTATTGCACGGAGAATTTTTGATTGTGCTCTTTGAATCAGTTGTACGAGTATGTTGGTTTTGCTCTCAGTCCCCCTGATTTCTATCCCGTATTTCCAAATTGGTATGATTATTGATATTTTTTGCTTACTATGTAGTGATAATTTGGAACTTCTTCCTAGTAGGCAATTTAATTGTCTGAATTTGTTTCTTATTTCATATTGTTTACTTTTTATGTGTTGTCTCCAAGTAAGTTTGGCGTCAATTATTATGCCAAGGTATTTTGCGCTGTGTTGATAATTTAATTGTTAGAGGATGTTTCTCGGATTTCCTGTTAGTATATACAACTTGCACAGATTTCTCTTTTTTATCTCTATACTCCATTTTTTGAACTAGAGGACTGTATTTTTAATGATTCTTTGCAGCGTATCTGTCTGTTTGAGGCTAGGAGTACAGTATCCTCCGCAAATGTTGCTATCATGCTGTTGTTGTGGGGGTTGGAATGTCGGCAGTATATAACGGGTCCGCCATCTAACGTTTTTTTTTTGTCAACTAGTTCTTATTTCGTGAATGGTAACACTTAGCTCATGTCTGATTTGACAGATAATTAGTTTTATCCTTCCGCTGAACGAATATGGTTGTGTATACGCTTGAACAACGCTGGGAAATATTGCGACATTACTTTGAAAATCATGGTAATGTTGCAGAATGTGTGCGAAAATTGCGTACGGATTTTGGAAGAAGAGAAGCACCGTCAGCTCCGTATGTTTGATATCTTGTGGAAAAAGTGAAAGAAACTGGCATCCTCATCGATAAACCAAAGCGTGAAAAGCCAAAAACAGTGCGTACACCCGAGAATATTGCTGCTGTGGCAGAAAGTGTGCGTGAAGCGCCATCAACATCAATTCACCGTCGTTCTCAACAATTGAACATTTCGGAGACATCATTGAGACTAATTTTGCATAAAGACCTTGGTATGACGCCATACAAAGTCCAATTGGTTCAGGAGTTGAAGCTAACTGACCATCCAATGCGTTTTCGCTTCGCTAAGTGGGCCTGCGATCGACTTACAGAAGATGTCGATTTTGCCAAAAAAAAATCATATTTTCAGATGAAGCTCATTTTGATCTTGGCGGGTATGTAAACAAGCAAAATTGTCGCATTTAGGGCACAGAAAACCCGCACGCATACATTGAAAAGCCGATGCACCCAACACGAGTCACTGTTAGGTGCGGATTTTGGTCCAGAGGCATAATTGGCAAACAAATGGTAGTGTACCACTCAGAATTGACCGACCTACGTTGCTCAAGCGGAACAGTATCCACATGACCCATTCGGCCGAAGAAACAGGCGATCATTTGCTTCGCTGTGCTTCTTCCACAAACAACTCATGTTGGATTTAGCCCGTCTTGGAATACCCACACGGGCAATTGTTGTTTTGTTTCTTCACCTGTCGCGATTTTATACACGACTTTGAAGCACCACGGTCGAACTTTTTAATCATTTCCTTACACCAATTGACACGAGTCTTTTTTTGAACGATTGTAAAATTATGTGGATCCAACGCGAACAAATCTTTTTTACAGTCAAATGTTCATGCAATATTGAATGTATGAAAGTGGAAGTAATGCCCAAGGTGTCCTCTATCTCACGTTATGTCACATGACGATCTTGCATTATCTGTTCACGCACTGCATCAATGTTTTGTGGCACAACAGCCGATTTTGGACGACCTTCACGGAGTTCGTCGGCGACCGAACTACGACCACGATTGAATTCACTATACCAGCGATATACTGTGGTTTTTGATGGTGCTTTATTGCCATACAAAAAACTGAGTTCATCGACACATTCTTGTTGAGATAATCCACGTCGAAAGTTGTGAAAAATAATCCAACGAAAACCTTCTCTGGAAATTTCCGATTTTTGGCCAAATTGATTTTATTAACTCACTGTAAACAAAACAAATAGCACTTGTACATCAACACGTTGTGAGGACGTTTAAGCTAAATATTGTCAAAATTTATTATGGTGTTGCCAGATTTTAGCTATTGACATTAGGGTTGCCAGTTCCCTAAATATAAATAGTACCCCTCGTAGTAGTACCACCACAACACCTCACAAATAAAAATACTAATTTGCTGAGTTACAAAAAATATATAAGCCCACACACCGAGCTAAGTACTCTTCTCAAACCCTAGAAAGAAATCGACATAGTAATTGAAAATCTCGTGAGAATGAAATCGACATAGTAATTGAAAATCTCGTGAGAGTAATAACTAACGCTGCTATAATATATATATTTATATAATATATAAACCCCTGATACCAGCATTAAAATGAATATCAATAACACCTTTAATGTCAACTTTAATCAACTAACTCAAAGCATATAACCACTCTCTTCTTTATTTCATTTTCTTCTAACCACTATTTTCTTATTAACCAGTTTTGTTATTATATTAAACTAAGCATATCTGTGCACCATATACAATAAAACATTCAAAGATCAAACGCTTAGGCGTGCACATGTACTTAATACATAACAAAACTGGCGACGAGGATTTAATTTAAACAAAAATAATAAAAAAATTTAAGGAACAAAATAAAATAAAGTAGTTAAGTGAAATCTTTGAATCAAGATGGCATTAAATAAACCAGGACCGGCAACGCCGTAAGCACCAGCCATACCGATGACGATTATGCAATCATCAATCGCAGAATTTTCTCCACAAAATGAGAAATGGATAATTTGGAAGAAGCTGGATATATAATTTTTTGGGAAATCGGGTGCAACAATGATAACCTTAAAAAGGCAATTTTACTGAAATCGATTGGATTCGCACCGTACAATTTATTGCATAATTTGTGCAGTCCAGCCTCGCCTGTGTCGAAAACTTATAAAGAGCTCTGTCAGCAATGCTATACTCAGCCAACTATAATCTTTCGAGAGCGTAAAAAGTTTCATTCAGCACAGAAATCTGAGGAATAAAACATTTCGGAATGGTTTGCTAGAGTAAAAAACTCTGCTTTAAATTGTGCATATGGAGAAAATTTGAAGGTATTTGTCCTTGGACAATCCATCATGGGACATCCTACTGAATTTTATGAAAAAATCTGTGAATATGAAAAACTTACATTGGAAGTTGCGCTAAAAAAATCAATGATAATGGAAACTAAACTTCAAGCAAAAACAAATGAAGCTGTACATTTCGCTGAGCGATCACCTTCACATTTTAAGGTCAGCAAAAGGATACTATAACAACAACAGCAACCTAAGCAACGGTGCTAATCACCTTATTTTTGTATGGTTTCCTCAACCGTGTCAATTTTCAACTTATTGTGAATGTCTTCATTCGTCACTTACCATTCAGCCTTCGTTACTGCACGGAGAATTTTTGATTGTGCTCTTTGGATCAGTTGTATGTTGGTTTTGTTCGCAGTCTCCCAGGTTCTATCACGTATTTCCATTTTAGTATGATTATACCCTTTACCTTTAAAAAAGTTAAATAGGGTATACTAATTTTGTGCTTTTGAGAGGGGTTGTAATTTCAAGAAGGAGGCGTGGTAGGTATAGGCATACTGGAACGTACACCCCTACATATGTTTGTAGAAACACAAGAGAAGAGGGCTATGCATAGAATGATGAGGACCTTTAACGGTCCTGAAAGTCTCATCTAGCGTCAGATCGTCAAAATATTATCAAAGGCCATTCCAGACATCTGCATACCGAAAGACTTTACAAGCACGAGCTACTACTTCACTAATTTTTTTAAGACAGAGAGGAGCTACAAAAACGCATGGAGAGGTCTCAGTGAAAGCATGGTGAGATCAGTCCACGATAACCTAGTATACAACGGGTTTCTCACCGAAGAGGGTTCTGGCGTGGGGGTATTTGGTCCAAGACACAAATACTATGAATCACTAGGCAAATATACCAGCGTCTTCCAGGCGAAAATCCATGCAATTGAGAGATATGAAAAATTCAACATTGAAAAATGTTATGAGCGTAAGAAAATTGCCATCCTATTGGATATCCAATGTCTGTTTTTCAATAATAAGTAAAATTATTTGTACAATCTGGTTATACTATATATTCTGACCACTGTCAGAGCAAATATTATTTAATCAAGAAAATGTATTTTTGAAACCTACATACATATTAATTTACATGAAAAACAAAACATCAAAAGACAATGTTGAAACCTATGTGGAAGTTTGGTGGGTGGGATTCGCTTTAGTCTTCTTTGTTGAAAATTTTCCATTCCCGTTAGTTGTCGCATATGAGGATTTTCAAGGGTCATTAGATGCTCCGTGTATTTTGTGCTACATTTTTTATGGTTTCGTCCACCGTGTCAATTTTTGACTTATTGTGAATGTCTCCAGTCGTCACGTACCAGTCAGCCTTCGTTATTGCACGGAGAATTTTTGATTGTGCTCTTTGAATCAGTTGTACGAGTATGTTGGTTTTGCTCTCAGTCCCCCTGATTTCTATCCCGTATTTCCAAATTGGTATGATTATTGATATTTTTTGCTTACTATGTAGTGATAATTTGGAACTTCTTCCTAGTAGGCAATTTAATTGTCTGAATTTGTTTCTTATTTCATATTGTTTACTTTTTATGTGTTGTCTCCAAGTAAGTTTGGCGTCAATTATTATGCCAAGGTATTTTGCGCTGTGTTGATAATTTAATTTTTTCGTCTTTAATTGTTAGAGGATGTTTCTCGGATTTCCTGTTAGTATATACAACTTGCACAGATTTCTCTTTTTTATCTCTATACTCCATTTTTTGAACTAGAGGACTGTATTTTTAATGATTCTTTGCAGCGTATCTGTCTGTTTGAGGCTAGGAGTACAGTATCCTCCGCAAATGTTGCTATCATGCTTTTGTTGTGGGGGTTGGAATGTCGGCAGTATATAACGGGTCCGCCATCTAACGTTTTTTTTTGTCAACTAGTTCTTATTTCGTGAATGGTAACACTTAGCTCATGTCTGATTTGACAGATAATTAGTTTTATCCTTCCGCTGAACGAATATGGTTGTGTATACGCTTGAACAACGCTGGGAAATATTGCGACATTACTTTGAAAATCATGGTAATGTTGCAGAATGTGTGCGAAAATTGCGTACGGATTTTGGAAGAAGAGAAGCACCGTCAGCTCCGTATGTTCGATATCTTGTGGAAAAAGTGAAAGAAACTGGCATCCTCATCGATAAACCAAAGCGTGAAAAGCCAAAAACAGTGCGTACACCCGAGAATATTGCTGCTGTGGCAGAAAGTGTGCGTGAAGCGCAATCAACATCAATTCACCGTCGTTCTCAACAATTGAACATTTCGGAGACATCATTGAGACTAATTTTGCATAAAGACCTTGGTATGACGCCATACAAAGTCCAATTGGTTCAGGAGTTGAAGCTAACTGACCATCCAATGCGTTTTCGCTTCGCTAAGTGGGCCTGCGATCGACTTACAGAAGATGCCGATTTTGCCAAAAAAAAATCATATTTTCAGATGAAGCTCATTTTGATCTTGGCGGGTATGTAAACAAGCAAAATTGTCGCATTTGGGGCACAGAAAACCCGCACGCAAACATTG
The DNA here is from genome assembly GCA_920105625.2 of Clusia tigrina. Taxonomy (NCBI): domain Eukaryota; kingdom Metazoa; phylum Arthropoda; class Insecta; order Diptera; family Clusiidae; genus Clusia; species Clusia tigrina. Next base: position 139,672,029 of record OV050031.1, read on the forward strand.
AAAAGCCGATGCACCCAACACGAGTCACTGTTAGGTGCGGATTTTGGTCCAGAGGCATAATTGGCAAACAAATGGTAGTGTACCACTCAGAATTTACCGACCTACGTTGCTCAAGCGGAACAGTATCCACATGACCCATTCGGCCGAAGAAACAGGCGATCATTTGCTTCGCTGTGCTTCTTCCACAAACAACTCATGTTGGATTTAGCTCGTCTTGGAATACCCACACGGGCAATTGTTGTTTTGTTTCTTCACCTGTCGCGATTTTATACACGACTTTGAAGCACCACGGTCGAACTTTTTAATCATTTCCTTACACCAATTGACACGAGTCTTTTTTTGAACGATTGTAAAACTATGTGGATCCAACGCGAACAAATCTTTTTTACAGCCAAATGTTCATGCAATATTGAATGTATGAAAGTGGAAGTAATGCCCAAGGTGTCCTCTATCTCACGTTATGTCACATGACGATCTTGCATTATCTGTTCACGCACTGCATCAATGTTTTGTGGCACAACAGCCGATTTTGGGCGACCTTCACGGAGTTCGTCGGCGACCGAACTACGACCACGATTGAATTCACTATACCAGCGATATACTGTGGTTTTTGATGGTGCTTTATCGCCATACAAAAAACTGAGTTCATCGACACATTCTTGTTGAGATAATCCACGTCGAAAGTTGTGAAAAATAATCCAACGAAAACCTTCTCTGGAAATTTCCGTTTTTTGGCCAAATTGATTTTATTAACTCACTGTAAACAAAACAAATAGCACTTGTACATCAACACGTTGTGAGGACGTTTAAGCTAAATATTGTCAAAATTTATTATGGTGTTGCCAGATTTTAGCTATTGACATTAGGGTTGCCAGTTCCCTAAATATAAATAGTACCCCTCGTAGTAGTACCACCACAACACCTCACAAATAAAAATACTAATTTGCTGAGTTACAAAAAATATATAAGCCCACACACCGAGCTAAGTACTCTTCTCAAACCCTAGAAAGAAATCGACATAGTAATTGAAAATCTCGTGAGAATGAAATCGACATAGTAATTGAAAATCTCGTGAGAGTAATAACTAACGCTGCTATAATTTCAACCCCTGATACTAGCATTAAAATGAATATCAATAACACCTTTAATGTCAACTCTAATCAACTAACTCAAAGCATATAACCACTCTCTTCTTTATTTCATTTTCTTCTAACCACTATTTTCTTATTAACCAGTTTTGTTATTATATTAAACTAAGCATATCTGTGCACCATATACAATAAAACATTCAAAGATCAAACGCTTAGGCGTGCACATGTACTTAATACATAACATAATTGGCGACGAGGATTAAATTTAAACAAAAATAATAAAAAAATTTAAGGAACAAAATAAAATAAAGTAGTTAAGTGAAATCTTTGAATCAAGATGGCATTAAATAAACTAGGACCGGCAACGCCGTAAGCACCAGCCATACCGATGACGATTATGCAATCATCAATCGCAGAATTTTCTCCACAAAATGAGAAATGGATAATTTGGAAGAAGCTGGATATATAATTTTTTGGGAAATCGGGTGCAACAATGATAACCTTAAAAAGGCAATTTTACTGAAATCGATTGGATTCGCACCGTACAATTTATTGCATAATTTGTGCAGTCCAGCCTCGCCTGTGTCGAAAACTTATAAAGAGCTCTGTCAGCAATGCTATACTCAGCCAACTATAATCTTTCGAGAGCGTAAAAAGTTTCATTCAGCACGGAAATCTGAGGAATAAAACATTTCGGAATGGTTTGCTAGAGTAAAAAACTCTGCTTTAAATTGTGCATATGGAGAAAATTTGAAGGTATTTGTCCTTGGACAATCCATCATGGGATTATTATTTCGGATTGTGGGCACATATACGAAGTTTATTGTGCTGAACCGTGGAAAATTTTGTCTTGAATCGAATCACTTATTTTCCTGCATTTTGCATCTCTGTACCGTTTTTGATGTAACTTCTTCTATTTTTATCGGAGATTGTTCCAGATACGGTAAAGATTGGTTTAATTTTGAAATAGCAACTTCTTCCGTGCCTGACGCAATGTCATCTTCTTCCGTGCCTGACGCAATGTCATCGAAAGTATCTACATTTTCGTTTATGTCTGAACCTTCTTCCAAATTAAATTTATGAAGTACGGGTCATAAAATGTTTTTTAAATAGGGACTGAATTTGCTACTGCCAATAAGCCGACCACAGGTCATAAAATATTTCTACATTTTTTGTGTGAACAGGCAATAAATATTTCGCCTAGGTTGAAAAGTCGAAAAAGTTCCGTTACATTTGATTTGTCCTTCTTTTTGTAATTTGTCACCTTTTTGTATTTTGGTACATTTCATGAAATACATAAACCTTCGCCTGCTTTTTTCTTAATAACTCATGTTGTAATAAAGACTCCACATTGAAATTTGGCAGACTTGTACAAAACATAATAAGAATAAACATATATTTTTTGGAAATTTTTAAAAATATTGATTTTTGAGATATATCCTTTGGAAATTTTAGTCCTTTTTTTATTTAATTATCCTTGATCGAAAATTTAAAAAAAAAATTTTTTTTGAATGGCGCATGTTTTTGTCTGTAAAATGAGCCCTTGATTATTAACGTACAATGAATACTTTTCGAGATATTAAAAATTGTGCTAAGGCATCTGAGTGCATTTTTATTGATTTTTGCCAAATTGGAATGGCCATAATTCTGAAAGTACGAGAGCTAGGACACTGAAAGTTGGCACACGCTATTATTATGTTTAACTTTCCCTTCGTACCAAATTTCATCCAATTCGAAATCGGTGCGGTCAACTCATTGCTTGATTTCATATGTTTTTACCCTGTACATTTCGCTGAGCGATCACCTTCACACCTACACAACCTAAGCAACGGTGCTAATCACCTTATTTTTTATGGTTTCCTCAACCGTGTCAATTTTCAACTTATTGTGAATGTTTTCATTCGTCACTTACCATTCAGCCTTCGTTACTGCACGGAGAATTTTTGATTGTGCTCTTTGGATCAGTTGTATGTTGGTTTTGTTCGCAGTCTCCCAGGTTCTATCACGTATTTCCATTTTAGTATGATTATACCCTTTACCTTTAAAAAAGTTAAATAGGGTATACTAATTTTGTGCTTTTGAGAGGGGTTGTAATTTCAAGAAGGAGGCGTGGTAGGTATAGGCATACTGGAACGTACACCCCTACATATGTTTGTGGAAACACAAGAGAAGAGGGCTATGCATAGAATGATGAGGACCTTTAACGGTCCTGAAAGTCTCATCTAGCGTCAGATCGTCAAAACATTATCAAAGGCCATTCCAGACATCTGCATACCGAAAGACTTTACAAGCACGAGCTACTACTTCACTAATTTTTTTAAGACAGAGAGGAGCTACAAAAACGCATGGAGAGGTCTCAGTGAAAGCATGGTGAGATCAGTCCACGATCACTTAGTATGCAACGGGTTTCTCACCGAAGAGGGTTCTGGCGTGGGGGTATTTGGTCCAAGACACAAATACTATGAATCACTAGGCAAATATACCAGCGTCTTCCAGGCGAAAATCCATGCAATTGAGAGATATGAAAAATTCAACATTGAAAAATGTTATGAGCGTAAGAAAATTGCCATCCTATTGGATATCCAATGTCTGTTTTTCAATAATAAGTAAAATTATTTGTACAATCTGGTTATACTATATATTCTGACCACTGTCAGAGCAAATATTATTTAATCAAGAAAATGTATTTTTGAAACCTACATACATATTAATTTACATGAAAAACAAAACATCAAAAGACAATGTTGAAACCTATGTGGAAGTTTGGTGGGTGGGATTCGCTTTAGTCATCTTTGTTGAAAATTTTCCATTCCCGTTAGTTGTCGCATATGAGGATTTTCAAGGGTCATTAGATGATCCGTGTATTTTTTGCTACATTTTTTATGGTTTCGTCTACCGTGTCTATTTTTAACTTATTGTGAATGTCTCCAGTCGTCACGTACCAGTCAGCCTTCGTTATTGCACGGAGAATTTTTGATTGTGCTCTTTGAATCAGTTGTACGAGTATGTTGGTTTTGCTCTCAGTCCCCCTGATTTCTATCCCGTATTTCCAAATTGGTATGATTATTGATATTTTTTGCTTACTATGTAGTGATAATTTGGAACTTCTTCCTAGTAGGCAATTTAATTGTCTGAATTTGTTTCTTATTTCGTATTGTTTACTTTTTATGTGTTGTCTCCAAGTAAGTTTGGCGTCAATTATTATGCCAAGGTATTTTGCGCTGTGTTGATAATTTAATTATTTCGTCTTTAATTGTTAGAGGATGTTTCTCGGATTTCCTTTTAGTATATACAACTTGCACAGATTTCTCTTTTTTATCTCTATACTCCATTTTTTGAACTAGAGGACTGTATTTTTAATGATTCTTTGCAGCGTATCTGTCTGTTTGAGGCTAGGAGTACAGTATCCTCCGCAAATGTTGCTATCATGCTTTTGTTGTGGGGGTTGGAATGTCGGCAGTATATAACGGGTCCGCCATCTAACGTTTTTTTTTGTCAACTAGTTCTTATTTCGTGAATGGTAACACTTAGCTCATGTCTGATTTGACAGATAATTAGTTTTATCCTTCCGCTGAACGAATATGGTTGTGTATACGCTTGAACAACGCTGGGAAATATTGCGACATTACTTTGAAAATCATGGTAATGTTGCAGAATGTGTGCGAAAATTGCGTACGGATTTTGGAAGAAGAGAAGCACCGTCAGCTCCGTATGTTCGTTATCTTGTGGAAAAAGTGAAAGAAACTGGCATCCTCATCGATAAACCAAAGCGTGAAAAGCCAAAAACAGTGCGTACACCCGAGAATATTGTTGCTGTGGCAGAAAGTATGCGTGAAGCGCCATCAACATCAATTCACCGTCGTTCTCAAGAATTGAACATTTCGGAGACATCATTGAGACTAATTTTGCATAAAGACCTTGGTATGACGCCATACAAAGTCCAATTGGTTCAGGAGTTGAAGCTAACTGACCATCCAATGCGTTTTCGCTTCGCTAAGTGGGCCTGCGATCGACTTACAGAAGATGCCGATTTTGCCAAAAAAAAAAATCATATTTTCAGATGAAGCTCATTTTGATCTTGGCGGGTATGTAAACAAGCAAAATTGTCGCATTTGCGGCACAGAAAACCCGCACGCATACATTGAAAAGCCGATGCACCCAACACGAGTCACTGTTAGGTGCGGATTTTGGTCCAGAGGCATAATTGGCAAACAAATGGTAGTGTACCACTCAGAATTGACCGACCTACGTTGCTCAAGCGGAACAGTATCCACATGACCCATTCGGCCGAAGAAACAGGCGATCATTTGCTTCGCTGTGCTTCTTCCACAAACAACTCATGTTGGATTTAGCTCGTCTTGGAATACCCACACGGGCAATTGTTGTTTTGTTTCTTCACCTGTCGCGATTTTATACACGACTTTGAAGCACCACGGTCGAACTTTTTAATCATTTCCTTACACCAATTGACACGAGTCTTTTTTTGAACGATTGTAAAATTATGTGGATCCAACGCGAACAAATCTTTTTTACAGCCAAATGTTCATGCAATATTGAATGTATGAAAGTGGAAGTAATGCCCAAGGTGTCCTCTATCTCACGTTATGTCACATGACGATCCTGCATCATCTGTTCACGCACTGCATCAATGTTTTGTGACACAACAGCCGATTTTGGGCGACCTTCACGGAGTTCGTCGGCGACCGAACTACGACCACGATTGAATTCACTATACCAGCGATATACTGTGGTTTTTGATGGTGCTTTATCGCCATACAAAAAACTGAGTTCATCGACACATTCTTGTTGAGATAATCCACGTCGAAAGTTGCGAAAAATAATCCAACGAAAACCTTCTCTGGAAATTTCCGTTTTTTGGCCAAATTGATTTTATTAACTCACTGTAAACAAAACAAATAGCACTTGTACATCAACACGTTGTGAGGACGTTTAAGCTAAAAATTGTCAAACTTTATTATGGTGTTGCCAGATTTTAGCTATTGACATTAGGGTTGCCAGTTCCCTAAATATAAATAGTACCCCTCGTAGTAGTACCACCACAACACCTCACAAATAAAAATACTAATATGCTGAGGTACAAAAAATATATAAGCCCACACACCGAGCTAAGTACTCTTCTCAAAACTTAGAAAGAAATCGACATAGTAATTGAAAATCTCGTGAGAATGAAATCGACATAGTAATTGAAAATCTCGTGAGAGTAATAACTAACGCTGCTATAATTTCAACCCCTGATACCAGCATTAAAATGAATATCAATAACACCTTTAATGTCAACTCTAATCAACTAACTCAAAGCATATAACCACTCTCTTCTTTATTTCATTTTCTTCTAACCACTATTTTCTTATTAACCAGTTTTGTTATTATATTAAACTAAGCATATCTGTGCACCATATACAATAAAACATTCAAAGATCAAACGCTTAGGCGTGCACATGTACTTAATACATAACATAATTGGCGACGAGGATTAAATTTAAACAAAAATAATAAAAAAATTTAAGGAACAAAATAAAATAAAGTAGTTAAGTGAAATCTTTGAATCAAGATGGCAATAAATAAACTAGGACCGGCAACGCCGTAAGCACCAGCCATACCGATGACGATTATGCAATCATCAATCGCAGAATTTTCTCCACAAAATGAGAAATGGATAATTTGGAAGAAGCTGGATATATAATTTTTTGGGAAATCGGGTGCAACAATGATAACCTTAAAAAGGCAATTTTACTGAAATCGATTGGATTCGCACCGTACAATTTATTGCATAATTTGTGCAGTCCAGCCTCGCCTGTGTCGAAAACTTATAAAGAGCTCTGTCAGCAATGCTATACTCAGCCAACTATAATCTTTCGAGAGCGTAAAAAGTTTCATTCAGCACGGAAATCTGAGGAATAAAACATTTCGGAATGGTTTGCTAGAGTAAAAAACTCTGCTTTAAATTGTGCATATGGAGAAAATTTGAAGGTATTTGTCCTTGGACAATCCATCATGGGATTATTATTTCGGATTGTGGGCACATATACGAAGTTTATTGTGCTGAACCGTGGAAAATTTTGTCTTGAATCGAATCACTTATTTTCCTGCATTTTGCATCTCTGTACCGTTTTTGATGTAACTTCTTCTATTTTTATCGGAGATTGTTCCAGATACGGTAAAGATTGGTTTAATTTTGAAATAGCAACTTCTTCCGTGCCTGACGCAATGTCATCTTCTTCCGTGCCTGACGCAATGTCATCGAAAGTATCTACATTTTCGTTTATGTCTGAACCTTCTTCCAAACTAAATTTATGAAGTACGGGTCATAAAATGTTTTTTAAATAGGGACTGAATTTGCTACTGCCAATAAGCCGACCACAGGTCATAAAATATTTCTACATTTTTTGTGTGAACAGGCAATAAATATTTCGCCTAGGTTGAAAAGTCGAAAAAGTTCCGTTACATTTGATTTGTCCTTCTTTTTGTAATTTGTCACCTTTTTGTATTTTGGTACATTTCATGAAATACATAAACCTTCGCCTGCTTTTTTCTTAATAACTCATGTTGTAATAAAGACTCCACATTGAAATTTGGCAGACTTGTACAAAACATAATAAGAATAAACATATATTTTTTGGAAATTTTTAAAAATATTGATTTTTGAGATATATCCTTTGGAAATTTTAGTCCTTTTTTTATTTAATTATCCTTGATCGAAAATTTAAAAAAAAAATTTTTTTTGAATGGCGCATGTTTTTGTCTGTAAAATGAGCCCTTGATTATTAACGTACAATGAATACTTTTCGAGATATTAAAAATTGTGCTAAGGCATCTGAGTGCATTTTTATTGATTTTTGCCAAATTGGAATGGCCATAATTCTGAAAGTACGAGAGCTAGGACACCTAAAGTTGGCACACGCTATTATTATGTTTAACTTTCCCTTCGTACCAAATTTCATCCAATTCGAAATCGGTGCGGTCAACTCATTGCTTGATTTCATATGTTTTTACCCTGTACATTTCGCTGAGCGATCACCTTCACACCTACACAACCTAAGCAACGGTGCTAATCACCTTATTTTTTATGGTTTCCTCAACCGTGTCAATTTTCAACTTATTGTGAATGTCTTCATTCGTCACTTACCATTCAGCCTTCGTTACTGCACGGAGAATTTTTGATTGTGCTCTTTGGATCAGTTGTATGTTGGTTTTGTTCGCAGTCTCCCAGGTTCTATCACGTATTTCCATTTTAGTATGATTATACCCTTTACCTTTAAAAAAGTTAAATAGGGTATACTAATTTTGTGCTTTTGAGAGGGGTTGTAATTTCAAGAAGGAGGCGTGGTAGGTATAGGCATACTGGAACGTACACCCCTACATATGTTTGTGGAAACACAAGAGAAGAGGGCTATGCATAGAATGATGAGGACCTTTAACGGTCCTGAAAGTCTCATCTAGCGTCAGATCGTCAAAACATTATCAAAGGCCATTCCAGACATCTGCATACCGAAAGACTTTACAAGCACGAGCTACTACTTCACTAATTTTTTTAAGACAGAGAGGAGCTACAAAAACGCATGGAGAGGTCTCAGTGAAAGCATGGTGAGATCAGTCCACGATCACCTAGTATACAACGGGTTTCTCACCGAAGAGGGTTCTGGCGTGGGGGTATTTGGTCCAAGACACAAATACTATGAATCACTAGGCAAATATACCAGCGTCTTCCAGGCGAAAATCCATGCAATTGAGAGATATGAAAAATTCAACATTGAAAAATGTTATGAGCGTAAGAAAATTGCCATCCTATTGGATATCCAATGTCTGTTTTTCAATAATAAGTAAAATTATTTGTACAATCTGGTTATACTATATATTCTGACCACTGTCAGAGCAAATATTATTTAATCAAGAAAATGTATTTTTGAAACCTACATACATATTAATTTACATGAAAAACAAAACATCAAAAGACAATGTTGAAACCTATGTGGAAGTTTGGTGGGTGGGATTCGCTTTAGTCTTCTTTGTTGAAAATTTTCCATTCCCGTTAGTTGTCGCATATGAGGATTTTCAAGGGTCATTAGATGCTCCGTGTATTTTTTGCTACATTTTTTATGGTTTCGTCCACCGTGTCAATTTTTAACTTATTGTGAATGTCTCCAGTCGTCACGTACCAGTCAGCCTTCGTTATTGCACGGAGAATTTTTGATTGTGCTCTTTGAATCAGTTGTACGAGTATGTTGGTTTTGCTCTCAGTCCCCCTGATTTCTATCCCGTATTTCCAAATTGGTATGATTATTGATATTTTTTGCTTACTATGTAGTGATAATTTGGAACTTCTTCCTAGTAGGCAATTTAATTGTCTGAATTTGTTTCTTATTTCATATTGTTTACTTTTTATGTGTTGTCTCCAAATAAGTTTGGCGTCAATTATTATGCCAAGGTATTTTGCGCTGTGTTGATAATTTAATTATTTCGTCTTTAATTGTTAGAGGATGTTTCTCGGATTTCCTGTTAGTATATACAACTTGCACAGATTTCTCTTTTTTATCTCTATACTCCATTTTTTGAACTAGAGGACTGTATTTTTAATGATTCTTTGCAGCGTATCTGTCTGTTTGAGGCTAGGAGTACAGTATCCTCCGCAAATGTTGCTATCGTGCTTTTGTTGTGGGGGTTGGAATGTCGGCAGTATATAACGGGTCCGCCATCTAACGTTTTTTTTGTCAACTAGTGCTTATTTCGTGAATGGTAACACTTAGCTCATGTCTGATTTGACAGATAATTAGTTTTATCCTTCCGCTGAACGAATATGGTTGTGTATACGCTTGAACAACGCTGCGACATTACTTTGAAAATCATGGTAATGTTGCAGAATGTGTGCGAAAATTGCGTACGGATTTTGGAAGAAGAGAAGCACCGTCAGCTCCGTATGTTCGTTATCTTGTGGAAAAAGTGAAAGAAACTGGCATCCTCATCGATAAACCAAAGCGTGAAAAGCCAAAAACAGTGCGTACACCCGAGAATATTGCTGCTGTGGCAGAAAGTATGCGTGAAGCGCCATCAACATCAATTCACCGTCGTTCTCAACAATTGAACATTTCGGAGACATCATTGAGACTAATTTTGCATAAAGACCTTGGTATGACGCCATACAAAGTCCAATTGGTTCAGGAGTTGAAGCTAACTGACCATCCAATGCGTTTTCGCTTCGCTAAGTGGGCCTGCGATCGACTTACAGAAGATGCCGATTTTGCCAAAAAAAATCATATTTTCAGATGAAGCTCATTTTGATCTTGGCGGGTATGTAAACAAGCAAAATTGTCGCATTTGGGGCACAGAAAACCCGCACGCAAACATTGAAAAGCCGATGCACCCAACACGAGTCACTGTTAGGTGCGGATTTTGGTCCAGAGGCATAATTGGCAAACAAATGGTAGTGTACCACTCAGAATTTACCGACCTACGTTGCTCAAGCGGAACAGTATCCACATGACCCATTCGGCCGAAGAAACAGGCGATCATTTGCTTCGCTGTGCTTCTTCCACAAACAACTCATGTTGGATTTAGCTCGTCTTGGAATACCCACACGGGCAATTGTTGTTTTGTTTCTTCACCTGTCGCGATTTTATACACGACTTTGAAGCACCACGGTCGAACTTTTTAATCATTTCCTTACACCAATTGACACGAGTCTTTTTTTGAACGATTGTAAAACTATGTGGATCCAACGCGAACAAATCTTTTTTACAGCCAAATGTTCATGCAATATTGAATGTATGAAAGTGGAAGTAATGCCCAAGGTGTCCTCTATCTCACGTTATGTCACATGACGATCTTGCATTATCTGTTCACGCACTGCATCAATGTTTTGTGGCACAACAGCCGATTTTGGGCGACCTTCACGGAGTTCGTCGGCGACCGAACTACGATCACGATTGAATTCACTATACCAGCGATATACTGTGGTTTTTGATGGTGCTTTATCGCCATACAAAAAACTGAGTTCATCGACACATTCTTGTTGAGATAATCCACGTCGAAAGTTGTGAAAAATAATCCAACGAAAACCTTCTCTGGAAATTTCCGTTTTTTGGCCAAATTGATTTTATTAACTCACTGTAAACAAAACAAATAGCACTTGTACATCAACACGTTGTGAGGACGTTTAAGCTAAAAATTGTCAAACTTTATTATGGTGTTGCCAGATTTTAGCTATTGACATTAGGGTTGCCAGTTCCCTAAATATAAATAGTACCCCTCGTAGTAGTACCACCACAACACCTCACAAATAAAAATACTAATATGCTGAGGTACAAAAAATATATAAGCCCACACACCGAGCTAAGTACTCTTCTCAAAACTTAGAAAGAAATCGACATAGTAATTGAAAATCTCGTGAGAATGAAATCGACATAGTAATTGAAAATCTCGTGAGAGTAATAACTAACGCTGCTATAATTTCAACCCCTGATACCAGCATTAAAATGAATATCAATAACACCTTTAATGTCAACTCTAATCAACTAACTCAAAGCATATAACCACTCTCTTCTTTATTTCATTTTCTTCTAACCACTATTTTCTTATTAACCAGTTTTGTTATTATATTAAACTAAGCATATCTGTGCACCATATACAATAAAACATTCAAAGATCAAACGCTTAGGCGTGCACATGTACTTAATACATAACATAATTGGCGACGAGGATTAAATTTAAACAGAAATAATAAAAAAATTTAAGGAACAAAATAAAATAAAGTAGTTAAGTGAAATCTTTGAATCAAGATGGCATTAAATAAACCAGGACCGGTAACGCCGTAAGCACCAGCCATACCTATGACGATTATGCAATCATCAATCGCAGAATTTTCTCCACAAAATGAGAAATGGATAATTTGGAAGAAGCTGGATATATAATTTTTTGGGAAATCGGGTGCAACAATGATAACCTTAAAAAGGCAATTTTACTGAAATCGATTGGATTCGCACCGTACAATTTATTGCATAATTTGTGCAGTCCAGCCTCGCCTGTGTCGAAAACTTATAAAGAGCTCTGTCAGCAATGCTATACTCAGCCAACTATAATCTTTCGAGAGCGTAAAAAGTTTCATTCAGCACGGAAATCTGAGGAATAAAACATTTCGGAATGGTTTGCTAGAGTAAAAAACTCTGCTTTAAATTGTGCATATGGAGAAAATTTGAAGGTATTTGTCCTTGGACAATCCATCATGGGATTATTATTTCGGATTGTGGGCACATATACGAAGTTTATTGTGCTGAACCGTGGAAAATTTTGTCTTGAATCGAATCACTTATTTTCCTGCATTTTGCATCTCTGTACCGTTTTTGATGTAACTTCTTCTATTTTTATCGGAGATTGTTCCAGATACGGTAAAGATTGGTTTAATTTTGAAATAGCAACTTCTTCCGTGCCTGACGCAATGTCATCTTTTTCCGTGCCTGACGCAATGTCATCGAAAGTATCTACATTTTCGTTTATGTCTGAACCTTCTTCCAAACTAAATTTATGAAGTACGGGTCATAAAATGTTTTTTAAATAGGGACTGAATTTGCTACTGCCAATAAGCCGACCACAGGTCATAAAATATTTCTACATTTTTTGTGTGAACAGGCAATAAATATTTCGCCTAGGTTGAAAAGTCGAAAAAGTTCCGTTACATTTGATTTGTCCTTCTTTTTGTAATTTGTCACCTTTTTGTATTTTGGTACATTTCATGAAATACATAAACCTTCGCCTGCTTTTTTCTTAATAACTCATGTTGTAATAAAGACTCCACATTGAAATTTGGCAGACTTGTACAAAACATAATAAGAATAAACATATATTTTTAGGAAATTTTTAAAAATATTGATTTTTGAGATATATCCTTTGGAAATTTTAGTCCTTTTTTTATTTAATTATCCTTGATCGAAAATTTAAAAAAAAAATTTTTTTTGAATGGCGCATGTTTTTGTCTGTAAAATGAGCCCTTGATTATTAACGTACAATGAATACTTTTCGAGATATTAAAAATTGTGCTAAGGCATCTGAGTGCATTTTTATTGATTTTTGCCAAATTGGAATGGCCATAATTCTGAAAGTACGAGAGCTAGGACACCTAAAGTTGGCACACGCTATTATTATGTTTAACTTTCCCTTCGTACCAAATTTCATCCAATTCGAAATCGGTGCGGTCAACTCATTGCTTGATTTCATATGTTTTTACCCTGTACATTTCGCTGAGCGATCACCTTCACACCTACACAACCTAAGCAACGGTGCTAATCACCTTATTTTTTATGGTTTCCTCAACCGTGTCAATTTTCAACTTATTGTGAATGTCTTCATTCGTCACTTACCATTCAGCCTTCGTTACTGCACGGAGAATTTTTGATTGTGCTCTTTGGATCAGTTGTATGTTGGTTTTGTTCGCAGTCTCCCAGGTTCTATCACGTATTTCCATTTTAGTATGATTATACCCTTTACCTTTAAAAAAGTTAAATAGGGTATACTAATTTTGTGCTTTTGAGAGGGGTTGTAATTTCAAGAAGGAGGCGTGGTAGGTATAGGCATACTGGAACGTACACCCCTACATATGTTTGTGGAAACACAAGAGAAGAGGGCTATGCATAGAATGATGAGGACCTTTAACGGTCCTGAAAGTCTCATCTAGCGTCAGATCGTCAAAACATTATCAAAGGCCATTCCAGACATCTGCATACCGAAAGACTTTACAAGCACGAGCTACTACTTCACTAATTTTTTTAAGACAGAGAGGAGCTACAAAAACGCATGGAGAGGTCTCAGTGAAAGCATGGTGAGATCAGTCCACGATCACTTAGTATGCAACGGGTTTCTCACCGAAGAGGGTTCTGGCGTGGGGGTATTTGGTCCAAGACACAAATACTATGAATCACTAGGCAAATATACCAGCGTCTTCCAGGCGAAAATCCATGCAATTGAGAGATATGAAAAATTCAACATTGAAAAATGTTATGAGCGTAAGAAAATTGCCATCCTATTGGATATCCAATGTCTGTTTTTCAATAATAAGTAAAATTATTTGTACAATCTGGTTATACTATATATTCTGACCACTGTCAGAGCAAATATTATTTAATCAAGAAAATGTATTTTTGAAACCTACATACATATTAATTTACATGAAAAACAAAACATCAAAAGACAATGTTGAAACCTATGTGGAAGTTTGGTGGGTGGGATTCGCTTTAGTCATCTTTGTTGAAAATTTTCCATTCCCGTTAGTTGTCGCATATGAGGATTTTCAAGGGTCATTAGATGATCCGTGTATTTTTTGCTACATTTTTTATGGTTTCGTCTACCGTGTCTATTTTTAACTTATTGTGAATGTCTCCAGTCGTCACGTACCAGTCAGCCTTCGTTATTGCACGGAGAATTTTTGATTGTGCTCTTTGAATCAGTTGTACGAGTATGTTGGTTTTGCTCTCAGTCCCCCTGATTTCTATCCCGTATTTCCAAATTGGTATGATTATTGATATTTTTTGCTTACTATGTAGTGATAATTTGGAACTTCTTCCTAGTAGGCAATTTAATTGTCTGAATTTGTTTCTTATTTCGTATTGTTTACTTTTTATGTGTTGTCTCCAAGTAAGTTTGGCGTCAATTATTATGCCAAGGTATTTTGCGCTGTGTTGATAATTTAATTATTTCGTCTTTAATTGTTAGAGGATGTTTCTCGGATTTCCTTTTAGTATATACAACTTGCACAGATTTCTCTTTTTTATCTCTATACTCCATTTTTTGAACTAGAGGACTGTATTTTTAATGATTCTTTGCAGCGTATCTGTCTGTTTGAGGCTAGGAGTACAGTATCCTCCGCAAATGTTGCTATCATGCTTTTGTTGTGGGGGTTGGAATGTCGGCAGTATATAACGGGTCCGCCATCTAACGTTTTTTTTTGTCAACTAGTTCTTATTTCGTGAATGGTAACACTTAGCTCATGTCTGATTTGACAGATAATTAGTTTTATCCTTCCGCTGAACGAATATGGTTGTGTATACGCTTGAACAACGCTGGGAAATATTGCGACATTACTTTGAAAATCATGGTAATGTTGCAGAATGTGTGCGAAAATTGCGTACGGATTTTGGAAGAAGAGAAGCACCGTCAGCTCCGTATGTTCGTTATCTTGTGGAAAAAGTGAAAGAAACTGGCATCCTCATCGATAAACCAAAGCGTGAAAAGCCAAAAACAGTGCGTACACCCGAGAATATTGTTGCTGTGGCAGAAAGTATGCGTGAAGCGCCATCAACATCAATTCACCGTCGTTCTCAAGAATTGAACATTTCGGAGACATCATTGAGACTAATTTTGCATAAAGACCTTGGTATGACGCCATACAAAGTCCAATTGGTTCAGGAGTTGAAGCTAACTGACCATCCAATGCGTTTTCGCTTCGCTAAGTGGGCCTGCGATCGACTTACAGAAGATGCCGATTTTGCCAAAAAAAAAAATCATATTTTCAGATGAAGCTCATTTTGATCTTGGCGGGTATGTAAACAAGCAAAATTGTCGCATTTGCGGCACAGAAAACCCGCACGCATACATTGAAAAGCCGATGCACCCAACACGAGTCACTGTTAGGTGCGGATTTTGGTCCAGAGGCATAATTGGCAAACAAATGGTAGTGTACCACTCAGAATTGACCGACCTACGTTGCTCAAGCGGAACAGTATCCACATGACCCATTCGGCCGAAGAAACAGGCGATCATTTGCTTCGCTGTGCTTCTTCCACAAACAACTCATGTTGGATTTAGCTCGTCTTGGAATACCCACACGGGCAATTGTTGTTTTGTTTCTTCACCTGTCGCGATTTTATACACGACTTTGAAGCACCACGGTCGAACTTTTTAATCATTTCCTTACACCAATTGACACGAGTCTTTTTTTGAACGATTGTAAAATTATGTGGATCCAACGCGAACAAATCTTTTTTACAGCCAAATGTTCATGCAATATTGAATGTATGAAAGTGGAAGTAATGCCCAAGGTGTCCTCTATCTCACGTTATGTCACATGACGATCCTGCATCATCTGTTCACGCACTGCATCAATGTTTTGTGACACAACAGCCGATTTTGGGCGACCTTCACGGAGTTCGTCGGCGACCGAACTACGACCACGATTGAATTCACTATACCAGCGATATACTGTGGTTTTTGATGGTGCTTTATCGCCATACAAAAAACTGAGTTCATCGACACATTCTTGTTGAGATAATCCACGTCGAAAGTTGCGAAAAATAATCCAACGAAAACCTTCTCTGGAAATTTCCGTTTTTTGGCCAAATTGATTTTATTAACTCACTGTAAACAAAACAAATAGCACTTGTACATCAACACGTTGTGAGGACGTTTAAGCTAAAAATTGTCAAACTTTATTATGGTGTTGCCAGATTTTAGCTATTGACATTAGGGTTGCCAGTTCCCTAAATATAAATAGTACCCCTCGTAGTAGTACCACCACAACACCTCACAAATAAAAATACTAATTTGCTGAGTTACAAAAAATATATAAGCCCACACACCGAGCTAAGTACTCTTCTCAAACCCTAGAAAGAAATCGACATAGTAATTGAAAATCTCGTGAGAATGAAATCGACATAGTAATTGAAAATCTCGTGAGAGTAATAACTAACGCTGCTATAATTTCAACCCCTGATACCAGCATTAAAATGAATATCAATAACACCTTTAATGTCAACTTTAATCAACTAACTCAAAGCATATAACCACTCTCTTCTTTATTTCATTTTCTTCTAACCACTATTTTCTTATTAACCAGTTTTGTTATTATATTAAACTAAGCATATCTGTGCACCATATACAATAAAACATTCAAAGATCAAACGCTTAGGCGTGCACATGTACTTAATACATAACAAAACTGGCGACGAGGATTTAATTTAAACAAAAATAATAAAAAAATTTAAGGAACAAAATAAAATAAAGTAGTTAAGTGAAATCTTTGAATCAAGATGGCATTAAATAAACCAGGACCGGCAACGCCGTAAGCACCAGCCATACCGATGACGATTATGCAATCATCAATCGCAGAATTTTCTCCACAAAATGAGAAATGGATAATTTGGAAGAAGCTGGATATATAATTTTTTGGGAAATCGGGTGCAACAATGATAACCTTAAAAAGGAAATTTTACTGAAATCGATTGGATTCGCACCGTACAATTTATTGCATAATTTGTGCAGTCCAGCCTCGCCTGTGTCGAAAACTTATAAAGAGCTCTGTCAGCAATGCTATACTCAGCCAACTATAATCTTTCGAGAGCGTAAAAAGTTTCATTCAGCACGGAAATCTGAGGAATAAAACATTTCGGAATGGTTTGCTAGAGTAAAAAACTCTGCTTTAAATTGTGCATATGGAGAAAATTTGAAGGTATTTGTCCTTGGACAATCCATCATGGGACATCCTACTGAATTTTATGAAAAAATCTGTGAATATGAAAAACTTACATTGGAAGTTGCGCTAAAAAATCAATGATGATGGAAACTAAACTTAAAGCAAAAACAAATGAAGCTGTACATTTCGCTGAGCGATCACCTTCACATTTTAAGGTCAGCAAAAGGATACTATAACAACAATAGCAACCTAAGCAACGGTGCTAATCACCAGATAGTCTGCGAAAGGAATGACAAAAAGAATTACCGCAATATCAGCAGCAACAAAAACATTGTTTTGTTTTTTACCCCAGTAAAATACAACAATAAGTAAAATTATTTGTACAATTTGTTTATACTATATATTTTGGCCACTGCCAGAGCAAATATTATTTTTATTTATTTATTTAATTTGTATTTTTAGCGTGTTCAAGGTCCAAAAATAAAAAATATTTTTTTTTTATTTTATTAAAAAGTTCCCAATATTTCTGATCTGTCAACTTAAATGTAAATTACAGAGAGAGCCTGTAATTTACATTTAGACTTGGTCGTATTTGCTTTCATTCTCCACTATTGTAACCATGCTTCTATATTGTAGAGGCTTAATTGCAGATCAGCCGATGCTGTCAGATGGTTGGAGTGAGTTACCATAATCACTCTATCGTCACCAAAGGTAGCAGTTGTCGTGCTGTTGTTGGCAAATCAGCTGTAAATAGTGTGTAGAGCACAGGAGAACGCTGCCTTGTGGCACGCCGGATTTGATTGGATATAATTTTGTGACTTCATCGTTGAATTTGATCATGAAATGTCTATCTTCAAGATATGATTTCAGGATACAGTAATATTTAGAAGGTAAAACTTGTTTTAATTTATAAAATAATCCAGGGTGCCCGACTTTGTCAAACGCCTGGGTGATGTCCAGAAATATTATTTAATCAAGAAAATGTATTAATTATTTGTACCTACATACATATTAATATACACATAAAAAAACAAAACATCAAAAGACAATGGTAAAACCTATGTGGAAGTTTGGTGGGTGGGATTCGCTTTAGTCTTCTTTGTTGAAAATTTTCCATTCCCGTTAGTTGTCGCATATGAGGATTTTCAAGGGTCATTAGATGCTCCGTGTATTTTTTGCTACATTTTTTATGGTTTCCTCAACCGTGTCAATTTTCAACTTATTGTGAATGTCTTCATTCGTCACTTACCATTCAGCCTTCGTTACTGCACGGAGAATTTTTGATTGTGCTCTTTGGATCAGTTGTATGTTGGTTTTGTTCGCAGTCTCCCAGGTTCTATCACGTATTTCCATTTTAGTATGATTATACCCTTTACCTTTAAAAAAGTTAAATAGGGTATACTAATTTTGTGCTTTTGAGAGGGGTTGTAATTTCAAGAAGGAGGCGTGGTAGGTATAGGCATACTGGAACGTACACCCCTACATATGTTTGTGGAAACACAAGAGAAGAGGGCTATGCATAGAATGATGAGGACCTTTAACGGTCCTGAAAGTCTCATCTAGCGTCAGATCGTCAAAACATTATCAAAGGCCATTCCAGACATCTGCATACCGAAAGACTTTACAAGCACGAGCTACTACTTCACTAATTTTTTTAAGACAGAGAGGAGCTACAAAAACGCATGGAGAGGTCTCAGTGAAAGCATGGTGAGATCAGTCCACGATAACCTAGTATACAACGGGTTTCTCACCGAAGAGGGTTCTGGCGTGGGGGTATTTGGTCCAAGACACAAATACTATGAATCACTAGGCAAATATACCAGCGTCTTCCAGGCGAAAATCCATGCAATTGAGAGATATGAAAAATTCAACATTGAAAAATGTTATGAGCGTAAGAAAATTGCCATCCTATTGGATATCCAATATCTGTTTTTCAATAATAAGTAAAATTATTTGTACAATCTGGTTATACTATATATTCTGACCACTGTCAGAGCAAATATTATTTAATCAAGAAAATGTATTTTCGAAACCTACATACATATTAGTTTACATGAAAAACAAAACATCAAAAGACAATGTTGAAACCTATGTGGAAGTTTGGTGGGTGGAATTCGCTTTAGTTTTCTTTGTTGAAAATTTTCCATTCCCGTTAGTTGTCGCATATGAGGATTTTCAAGGGTCATTAGATGCTCCGTGTATTTTTTGCTACATTTTGTATGGTTTCGTCCACCGTGTCAATTTTTAACTTATTGTGAATGTCTCCAGTCGTCACGTACCACTCAGCCTTCGTTATTGCACGGAGAATTTTTGATTGTGCTCTTTGAATCAGTTGTACGAGTATGTTGGTTTTGCTCTCAGTCCCCCTGATTTCTATCCCGTATTTCCAAATTGGTATGATTATTGATATTTTTTGCTTACTATGTAGTGATAATTTGGAACTTCTTCCTAGTAGGCAATTTAATTGTCTGAATTTGTTTCTTATTTCATATTGTTTACTTTTTATGTGTTGTCTCCAAGTAAGTTTGGCGGCAATTATTATGCCAAGGTATTTTGCGCTGTGTTGATAATTTAATTGTTAGAGGATGTTTCTCGGATTTCCTGTTATTATATACAACTTGCACAGATTTCTCTTTTTTATCTCTATACTCCATTTTTTGAACTAGAGGACTGTATTTTTAATGATTCTTTGCAGCGTATCTGTCTGTTTGAGGCTAGGAGTACAGTATCCTCCGCAAATGTTGCTATCATGCTTTTGTTGTGGGGGTTGGAATGTCGGCAGTATATAACGGGTCCGCCATCTAACGTTTTTTTTTGTCAACTAGTTCTTATTTCGTGAATGGTAACACTTAGCTCATGTCTGATTTGACAGATAATTAGTTTTATAATTCCGCTGAACGAATATGGTTGTGTATACGCTTGAACAACGCTGGGAAATATTGCGACATTACTTTGAAAATCATGGTAATGTTGCAGAATGTGTGCGAAAATTGCGTACGGATTTTGGAAGAAGAGAAGCACCGTCAGCTCCGTATGTTCGATATCTTGTGGAAAAAGTGAAAGAAACTGGCATCCTCATCGATAAACCAAAGCGTGAAAAGCCAAAAACAGTGCGTACACCCGAGCATATTGCTGCTGTGGCAGAAAGTGTGCGTGAAGCGCCATCAACATCAATTCACCGTCGTTCTCAACAATTGAACATTTCGGAGACATCATTGAGACTAATTTTGCATAAAGACCTTGGTATGACGCCATACAAAGTCCAATTGGTTCAGGAGTTGAAGCTAACTGACCATCCAATGCGTTTTCGCTTCGCTAAGTGGGCCTGCGATCGACTTACAGAAGATGCCGATTTTGCCAAAAAAAAAAATCATATTTTCAGATGAAGCTCATTTTGATCTTGGCGGGTATGTAAACAAGCAAAATTGTCGCATTTGGGGCACAGAAAACCCGCACGCATACATTGAAAAGCCGATGCACCCAACACGAGTCACTGTTAGGTGCGGATTTTGGTCCAGAGGCATAATTGGCAAACAAATGGTAGTGTACCACTCAGAATTGACCGACCTACGTTGCTCAAGCGGAATAGTATCCACATGACCCATTCGGCCGAAGAAACAGGCGATCATTTGCTTCGCTGTGCTTCTTCCACAAACAACTCATGTTGGATTTAGCTCGTCTTGGAATACCCACACGGGCAATTGTTTTGTTTCTTCACCTGTCGCGATTTTATACACGACTTTGAAGCACCACGGTCGAACTTTTTAATCATTTCCTTACACCAATTGACACGAGTCTTTTTTTGAACGATTGTCAAATTATGTGGATCCAACGCGAACAAATCTTTTTTACAGTCAAATGTTCAAGCAATATTGAATGTATGAAAGTGGAAGTAATGCCCAAGGTGTCCTCTATCTCACGTTATGTCACATGACGATCTTGCATTATCTGTTCACGCACTGCATCAATGTTTTGTGGCACAACAGCCGATTTTGGACGACCTTCACGGAGTTCGTCGGCGACCGAACTACGACCACGATTGAATTCACTATACCAGCGATATACTGTGGTTTTTGATGGTGCTTTATCGCCATACAAAAAACTGAGTTCATCGACACATTCTTGTTGAGATAATCCACGTCGAAAGTTGTGAAAAATAATCCAACGAAAACCTTCTCTGGAAATTTCCGTTTTTTGGCCAAATTGATTTTATTAACTCACTGTAAACAAAACAAATAGCACTTGTACATCAACACGTTGTGAGGACGTTTAAGCTAAAAATTGTCAAAATTTATTATGGTGTTGCCAGATTTTAGCTATTGACATTAGGGTTGCCAGTTCCCTAAATATAAATAGTACCCCTCGTAGTAGTACCACCACAACACCTCACAAATAAAAATACTAATTTGCTGAGTTACAAAAAATATATAAGCCCACACACCGAGCTAAGTACTCTTCTCAAACCCTAGAAAGAAATCGACATAGTAATTGAAAATCTCGTGAGAATGAAATCGACATAGTAATTGAAAATCTCGTGAGAGTAATAACTAACGCTGCTATAATTTCAACCCCTGATACCAGCATTAAAATGAATATCAATAACACCTTTAATGTCAACTTTAATCAACTAACTCAAAGCATATAACCACTCTCTTCTTTATTTCATTTTCTTCTAACCACTATTTTCTTATTAACCAGTTTTGTTATTATATTAAACTAAGCATATCTGTGCACCATATACAATAAAACATTCAAAGATCAAACGCTTAGGCGTGCACATGTACTTAGTACATAACAAAACTGGCGACGAGGATTTAATTTAAACAAAAATAATAAAAAAATTTAAGGAACAAAATAAAATAAAGTAGTTAAGTGAAATCTTTGAATCAAGATGGCATTAAATAAACCAGGACCGGCAACGCCGTAAGCACCAGCCATACCGATGACGATTATGCAATCATCAATCGCAGAATTTTCTCCACAAAATGAGAAATGGATAATTTGGAAGAAGCTGGATATATAATTTTTTGGGAAATCGGGTGCAACAATGATAACCTTAAAAAGGAAATTTTACTGAAATCGATTGGATTCGCACCGTACAATTTATTGCATAATTTGTGCAGTCCAGCCTCGCCTGTGTCGAAAACTTATAAAGAGCTCTGTCAGCAATGCTATACTCAGCCAACTATAATCTTTCGAGAGCGTAAAAAGTTTCATTCAGCACGGAAATCTGAGGAATAAAACATTTCGGAATGGTTTGCTAGAGTAAAAAACTCTGCTTTAAATTCTGCATATGGAGAAAATTTGAAGGTATTTGTCCTTGGACAATCCATCATGGGACATCCTACTGAATTTTATGAAAAAATCTGTGAATATGAAAAACTTACATTGGAAGTTGCGCTAAAAAAATCAATGATAATGGAAACTAAACTTAAAGCAAAAACAAATGAAGCTGTACATTTCGCTGAGCGATCACCTTCACATTTTAAGGTCAGCAAAAGGATACTATAACAACAATAGCAACCTAAGCAACGGTGCTAATCACCAGATAGTCTGCGAAAGGAATGACAAAAAGAATTACCGCAATATCAGCAGCAACAAAAACATTGTTTTGTTTTTTACCCCAGTAAAATACAACAATAAGTAAAATTATTTGTACAATTTGTTTATACTATATATTTTGGCCACTGCCAGAGCAAATATTATTTTTATTTATTTATTTAATTTGTATTTTTAGCGTGTTCAAGGTCCAAAAATAAAAAATATTTTTTTTTTATTTTATTAAAAAGTTCCCAATATTTCTGATCTGTCAACTTAAATGTAAATTACAGAGAGAGCCTGTAATTTACATTTAGACTTGGTCGTATTTGCTTTCATTCTCCACTATTGTAACCATGCTTCTATATTGTAGAGGCTTAATTGCAGATCAGCCGATGCTGTCAGATGGTTGGAGTGAGTTACCATAATCACTCTATCGTCACCAAAGGTAGCAGTTGTCGTGCTGTTGTTGGCAAATCAGCTGTAAATAGTGTGTAGAGCACAGGAGAACGCTGCCTTGTGGCACGCCGGATTTGATTGGATATAATTTTGTGACTTCATCGTTGAATTTGATCATGAAATGTCTATCTTCAAGATATGATTTCAGGATACAGTAATATTTAGAAGGTAAAACTTGTTTTAATTTATAAAATAATCCAGGGTGCCCGACTTTGTCAAACGCCTGGGTGATGTCCAGAAATATTATTTAATCAAGAAAATGTATTAATTATTTGTACCTACATACATATTAATATACACATAAAAAAACAAAACATCAAAAGACAATGGTAAAACCTATGTGGAAGTTTGGTGGGTGGGATTCGCTTTAGTCTTCTTTGTTGAAAATTTTCCATTCCCGTTAGTTGTCGCATATGAGGATTTTCAAGGGTCATTAGATGCTCCGTGTATTTTTTGCTACATTTTTTATGGTTTCCTCAACCGTGTCAATTTTCAACTTATTGTGAATGTCTTCATTCGTCACTTACCATTCAGCCTTCGTTACTGCACGGAGAATTTTTGATTGTGCTCTTTGGATCAGTTGTATGTTGGTTTTGTTCGCAGTCTCCCAGGTTCTATCACGTATTTCCATTTTAGTATGATTATACCCTTTACCTTTAAAAAAGTTAAATAGGGTATACTAATTTTGTGCTTTTGAGAGGGGTTGTAATTTCAAGAAGGAGGCGTGGTAGGTATAGGCATACTGGAACGTACACCCCTACATATGTTTGTGGAAACACAAGAGAAGAGGGCTATGCATAGAATGATGAGGACCTTTAACGGTCCTGAAAGTCTCATCTAGCGTCAGATCGTCAAAACATTATCAAAGGCCATTCCAGACATCTGCATACCGAAAGACTTTACAAGCACGAGCTACTACTTCACTAATTTTTTTAAGACAGAGAGGAGCTACAAAAACGCATGGAGAGGTCTCAGTGAAAGCATGGTGAGATCAGTCCACGATAACCTAGTATACAACGGGTTTCTCACCGAAGAGGGTTCTGGCGTGGGGGTATTTGGTCCAAGACACAAATACTATGAATCACTAGGCAAATATACCAGCGTCTTCCAGGCGAAAATCCATGCAATTGAGAGATATGAAAAATTCAACATTGAAAAATGTTATGAGCGTAAGAAAATTGCCATCCTATTGGATATCCAATATCTGTTTTTCAATAATAAGTAAAATTATTTGTACAATCTGGTTATACTATATATTCTGACCACTGTCAGAGCAAATATTATTTAATCAAGAAAATGTATTTTCGAAACCTACATACATATTAGTTTACATGAAAAACAAAACATCAAAAGACAATGTTGAAACCTATGTGGAAGTTTGGTGGGTGGGATTCGCTTTAGTCTTCTTTGTTGAAAATTTTCCATTCCCGTTAGTTGTCGCATATGAGGATTTTCAAGGGTCATTAGATGCTCCGTGTATTTTTTGCTACATTTTTTATGGTTTCGTCCACCGTGTCAATTTTTAACTTATTGTGAATGTCTCCAGTCGTCACGTACCAGTCAGCCTTCGTTATTGCACGGAGAATTTTTGATTGTGCTCTTTGAATCAGTTGTACGAGTATGTTGGTTTTGCTCTCAGTCCCCCTGATTTCTATCCCGTATTTCCAAATTGGTATGATTATTGATATTTTTTGCTTACTATGTAGTGATAATTTGGAACTTCTTCCTAGTAGGCAATTTAATTGTCTGAATTTGTTTCTTATTTCGTATTGTTTACTTTTTATGTGTTGTCTCCAAGTAAGTTTGGCGTCAATTATTATGCCAAGGTATTTTGCGCTGTGTTGATAATTGAATTGTTAGAGGATGTTTCTCGGATTTCCTGTTAGTATATACAACTTGCACAGATTTCTCTTTTTTTCCTCTATACTCCATTTTTTGAACTAGAGGACTGTATTTTTAATGATTCTTTGCAGCGTATCTGTCTGTTTGAGGCTAGGAGTACAGTATCCTCCGCAAATGTTGCTATCATGCCTTTGTTGTGGGGGTTGGAATGTCGGCAGTATATAACGGGTCCGCCATCTAACGTTTTTTTTGTCAACTAGTGCTTATTTCGTGAATGGTAACACTTAGCTCATGTCTGATTTGACAGATAATTAGTTTTATCCTTCCGCTGAACGAATATGGTTGTGTATACGCTTGAACAACGCTGGGAAATATTGCGACATTACTTTGTACATCATGGTAATGTTGCAGAATGTGTGCGAAAATTGCGTACGGATTTTGGAAGAAGAGAAGCACCGTCAGCTCCGTATGTTCGTTATCTTGTGGAAAAAGTGAAAGAAACTGGGATCCTCATCTATAAACCAAAGCGTGAAAAGCCAAAAACAGTGCGTACACCCGAGAATATTGCTGCTGTGGCAGAAAGTGTGCGTGAAGCGCCATCAACATCAATTCACCGTCGTTCTCAACAATTGAACATTTCGGAGACATCATTGAGACTAATTTTGCATAAAGACCTTGGTATGACGCCATACAAAGTCCAATTGGTTCAGGAGTTGAAGCTAACTGACCATCCAATGCGTTTTCGCTTCGCTAAGTGGGCCTGCGATCGACTTACAGAAGATGCCGATTTTGCCAAAAAAAATCATATTTTCAGATGAAGCTCATTTTGATCTTGGCGGGTATGTAAACAAGCAAAATTGTCGCATTTGGGGTACAGAAAACCCGCACGCATACATTGAAAAGCCGATGCACCCAACACGAGTCACTGTTAGGTGCGGATTTTGGTCCAGAGGCATAATTGGCAAACAAATGGTAGTGTACCACTCAGAATTGACCGAGCTACGTTGCTCAAGCGGAACAGTATCCACATGACCCATTCGGCCGAAGAAACAGGCGATCATTTGCTTCGCTGTACTTCTTCTACAAACAACTCATGTTGGATTTAGCTCGTCTTGGAATACCCACACGGGCAATTGTTGTTTTGTTTCTTCACCTGTCGCGATTTTATACACGACTTTGAAGCACCACGGTCGAACTTTTTAATCATTTCCTTACACCAATTGACACGAGCATTTTTTTGAACGATTGTAAAATTATGTGGATCCAACGCGAACAAATCTTTTTTACAGTCAAATGTTCATGCAATATTGAATGTATGAAAGTGGAAGTAATGCCCAAGGTGTCCTCTATCTCACGTTATGTCACATGACGATCTTGCATTATCTGTTCACGCACTGCATCAATGTTTTGTGGCACAACAGCCGATTTTGGACGACCTTCACGGAGTTCGTCGGCGACCGAACTACGACCACGATTGAATTCACTATACCAGCGATATACTGTGGTTTTTGATAGTGCTTTATCGCCATACAAAAAACTGAGTTCATCGACACATTCTTGTTGAGATAATCCACGTCGAAAGTTGTGAAAAATAATCCAACGAAAACCTTCTCTGGAAATTTCCGTTTTTTGGCCATATTGATTTTATTAACTCACTGTAAACAAAACAAATAGCACTTGTACATCAAAACGTTGTGAGGACGTTTAAGCTAAAAATTGTCAAACTTTATTATGTTGTTGCCAGATTTTAGCTATTTACATTAGGGTTGCCAATTCCCTAAATATAAATAGTACCCCTCGTAGTAGTACCACCACAACACCTCACAAATAAAAATACTAATATGCTGAGGTACAAAAAATATATAAGCCCACACACCGAGCTAAGTACTCTTCTCAAAACTTAGAAAGAAATCGACATAGTAATTGAAAATCTCGTGAGAATGAAATCGACATAGTAATTGAAAATCTCGTGAGAGTAATAACTAACGCTGCTATAATTTCAACCCCTGATACCAGCATTAAAATAAATATCAATAACACCTTTAATTTCAACTCTAATCAACTGACTCAAAGCATATAACCACTCTCTTCTTTATTTCATTTTCTTCTAACCACTATTTTCTTATTAACCAGTTTTGTTATTATATTAGACTAAGCATATCTGTGTACCATATACAATAAAACATTCAAAGATCAAACGCTTAGGCGTGCACATGTACTTAATACATAACATAACTGGCGACGAGGATTAAATTTAAACAGAAATAATAAAAAAATTTAAGGAACAAAATAAAATAAAGTAGTTAAGTGAAATCTTTGAATCAAGATGGCATTAAATAAACCAGGACCGGCAACGCCGTAAGCACCAGCCATACCGATGACGATTATGCAATCATCAATCGCAGAATTTTCTCCACAAAATGAGAAATGGATAATTTGGAAGAAGCTGGATATATAATTTTTTGGGAAATCGGGTGCAACAATGATAACCTTAAAAAGGCAATTTTACTGAAATCGATTGGATTCGCACCGTACAATTTATTGCATAATTTGTGCAGTCCAGCCTCGCCTGTGTCGAAAACTTATAAAGAGCTCTGTCAGCAATGCTATACTCAGCCAACTATAATCTTTCGAGAGCGTAAAAAGTTTCATTCAGCACGGAAATCTGAGGAATAAAACATTTCGGAATGGTTTGCTAGAGTAAAAAACTCTGCTTTAAATTGTGCATATGGAGAAAATTTGAAGGTATTTGTCCTTGGACAATCCATCATGGGACATCCTACTGAATTTTATGAAAAAATCTGTGAATATGAAAAACTTACATTGGAAGTTGCGCTAAAAAAATCAATGATAATGGAAACTAAACTTAAAGCAAAAACAAATGAAGTTGTACATTTCGCTGAGCGATCACCTTCACATTTTAAGGTCAGCAAAAGGATACTATAACAACAACAGCAACCTAAGCAACGGTGCTAATCACCTTATTTTTTATGGTTTCCTCAACCGTGTCAATTTTCAACTTATTGTGAATGTCTTCATTCGTCACTTACCATTCAGCCTTCGTTACTGCACGGAGAATTTTTGATTGTGCTCTTTGGATCAGTTGTATGTTGGTTTTGTTCGCAGTCTCCCAGGTTCTATCACGTATTTCCATTTTAGTATGATTATACCCTTTACCTTTAAAAAAGTTAAATAGGGTATACTAATTTTGTGCTTTTGAGAGGGGTTGTAATTTCAAGAAGGAGGCGTGGTAGGTATAGGCATACTGGAACGTACACCCCTACATATGTTTGTGGAAACACAAGAGAAGAGGGCTATGCATAGAATGATGAGGACCTTTAACGGTCCTGAAAGTCTCATCTAGCGTCAGATCGTCAAAACATTATCAAAGGCCATTCCAGACATCTGCATACCGAAAGACTTTACAAGCACGAGCTACTACTTCACTAATTTTTTTAAGACAGAGAGGAGCTACAAAAACGCATGGAGAGGTCTCAGTGAAAGCATGGTGAGATCAGTCCACGATAACCTAGTATACAACGGGTTTCTCACCGAAGAGGGTTCTGGCGTGGGGGTATTTGGTCCAAGACACAAATACTATGAATCACTAGGCAAATATACCAGCGTCTTCCAGGCGAAAATCCATGCAATTGAGAGATATGAAAAATTCAACATTGAAAAATGTTATGAGCGTAAGAAAATTGCCATCCTATTGGATATCCAATATCTGTTTTTCAATAATAAGTAAAATTATTTGTACAATCTGGTTATACTATATATTCTGACCACTGTCAGAGCAAATATTATTTAATCAAGAAAATGTATTTTCGAAACCTACATACATATTAGTTTACATGAAAAACAAAACATCAAAAGACAATGTTGAAACCTATGTGGAAGTTTGGTGGGTGGAATTCGCTTTAGTTTTCTTTGTTGAAAATTTTCCATTCCCGTTAGTTGTCGCATATGAGGATTTTCAAGGGTCATTAGATGCTCCGTGTATTTTTTGCTACATTTTTTATGGTTTCGTCCACCGTGTCAATTTTTAACTTATTGTGAATGTCTCCAGTCGTCACGTACCAGTCAGCCTTCGTTATTGCACGGAGAATTTTTGATTGTGCTCTTTGAATCAGTTGTACGAGTATGTTGGTTTTGCTCTCAGTCCCCCTGATTTCTATCCCGTATTTCCAAATTGGTATGATTATTGATATTTTTTGCTTACTATGTAGTGATAATTTGGAACTTCTTCCTAGTAGGCAATTTAATTGTCTGAATTTGTTTCTTATTTCGTATTGTTTACTTTTTATGTGTTGTCTCCAAGTAAGTTTGGCGTCAATTATTATGCCAAGGTATTTTGCGCTGTGTTGATAATTGAATTGTTAGAGGATGTTTCTCGGATTTCCTGTTAGTATATACAACTTGCACAGATTTCTCTTTTTTATCTCTATACTCCATTTTTTGAACTAGAGGACTGTATTTTTAATGATTCTTTGCAGCGTATCTGTCTGTTTGAGGCTAGGAGTACAGTATCCTCCGCAAATGTTGCTATCATGCCTTTGTTGTGGGGGTTGGAATGTCGGCAGTATATAACGGGTCCGCCATCTAACGTTTTTTTTGTCAACTAGTGCTTATTTCGTGAATGGTAACACTTAGCTCATGTCTGATTTGACAGATAATTAGTTTTATCCTTCCGCTGAACGAATATGGTTGTGTATACGCTTGAACAACGCTGGGAAATATTGCGACATTACTTTGTACATCATGGTAATGTTGCAGAATGTGTGCGAAAATTGCGTACGGATTTTGGAAGAAGAGAAGCACCGTCAGCTCCGTATGTTCGTTATCTTGTGGAAAAAGTGAAAGAAACTGGGATCCTCATCTATAAACCAAAGCGTGAAAAGCCAAAAACAGTGCGTACACCCGAGAATATTGCTGCTGTGGCAGAAAGTGTGCGTGAAGCGCCATCAACATCAATTCACCGTCGTTCTCAACAATTGAACATTTCGGAGACATCATTGAGACTAATTTTGCATAAAGACCTTGGTATGACGCCATACAAAGTCCAATTGGTTCAGGAGTTGAAGCTAACTGACCATCCAATGCGTTTTCGCTTCGCTAAGTGGGCCTGCGATCGACTTACAGAAGATGCCGATTTTGCCAAAAAAAATCATATTTTCAGATGAAGCTCATTTTGATCTTGGCGGGTATGTAAACAAGCAAAATTGTCGCATTTGGGGCACAGAAAACCCGCACGCATACATTGAAAAGCCGATGCACCCAACACGAGTCACTGTTAGGTGCGGATTTTGGTCCAGAGGCATAATTGGCAAACAAATGGTAGTGTACCACTCAGAATTGACCGACCTACGTTGCTCAAGCGGAACAGTATCCACATGACCCATTCGGCTGAAGAAACAGGCGATCATTTGCTTCGCTGTACTTCTTCTACAAACAACTCATGTTGGATTTAGCTCGTCTTGGAATACCCACACGGGCAATTGTTGTTCTGTTTCTTCACCTGTCGCGATTTTATACACGACTTTGAAGCACCACGGTCGAACTTTTTAATCATTTCCTTACACCAATTGACACGAGTCTTTTTTTGAACGATTGTCAAATTATGTGGATCCAACGCGAACAAATCTTTTTTACAGCCAAATGTTCATGCAATATTGAATGTATGAAAGTGGAAGTAATGCCCAAGGTGTCCTCTATCTCACGTTATGTCACATGACGATCTTGCATTATCTGTTCACGCACTGCATCAATGTTTTGTGGCACAACAGCCGATTTTGGACGACCTTCACGGAGTTCGTCGGCGACCGAACTACGACCACGATTGAATTCACTATACCAGCGATATACTGTGGTTTTTGATAGTGCTTTATCGCCATACAAAAAACTGAGTTCATCGACACATTCTTGTTGAGATAATCCACGTCGAAAGTTGTGAAAAATAATCCAACGAAAACCTTCTCTGGAAATTTCCGTTTTTTGGCCATATTGATTTTATTAACTCACTGTAAACAAAACAAATAGCACTTGTACATCAAAACGTTGTGAGGACGTTTAAGCTAAAAATTGTCAAACTTTATTATGTTGTTGCCAGATTTTAGCTATTTACATTAGGGTTGCCAATTCCCTAAATATAAATAGTACCCCTCGTAGTAGTACCACCACAACACCTCACAAATAAAAATACTAATATGCTGAGGTACAAAAAATATATAAGCCCACACACCGAGCTAAGTACTCTTCTCAAAACTTAGAAAGAAATCGACATAGTAATTGAAAATCTCGTGAGAATGAAATCGACATAGTAATTGAAAATCTCGTGAGAGTAATAACTAACGCTGCTATAATTTCAACCCCTGATACCAGCATTAAAATAAATATCAATAACACCTTTAATTTCAACTCTAATCAACTGACTCAAAGCATATAACCACTCTCTTCTTTATTTCATTTTCTTCTAACCACTATTTTCTTATTAACCAGTTTTGTTATTATATTAGACTAAGCATATCTGTGTACCATATACAATAAAACATTCAAAGATCAAACGCTTAGGCGTGCACATGTACTTAATACATAACATAACTGGCGACGAGGATTAAATTTAAACAGAAATAATAAAAAAATTTAAGGAACAAAATAAAATAAAGTAGTTAAGTGAAATCTTTGAATCAAGATGGCATTAAATAAACCAGGACCGGCAACGCCGTAAGCACCAGCCATACCGATGACGATTATGCAATCATCAATCGCAGAATTTTCTCCACAAAATGAGAAATGGATAATTTGGAAGAAGCTGGATATATAATTTTTTGGGAAATCGGGTGCAACAATGATAACCTTAAAAAGGCAATTTTACTGAAATCGATTGGATTCGCACCGTACAATTTATTGCATAATTTGTGCAGTCCAGCCTCGCCTGTGTCGAAAACTTATAAAGAGCTCTGTCAGCAATGCTATACTCAGCCAACTATAATCTTTCGAGAGCGTAAAAAGTTTCATTCAGCACGGAAATCTGAGGAATAAAACATTTCGGAATGGTTTGCTAGAGTAAAAAACTCTGCTTTAAATTGTGCATATGGAGAAAATTTGAAGGTATTTGTCCTTGGACAATCCATCATGGGACATCCTACTGAATTTTATGAAAAAATCTGTGAATATGAAAAACTTACATTGGAAGTTGCGCTAAAAAAATCAATGATAATGGAAACTAAACTTAAAGCAAAAACAAATGAAGTTGTACATTTCGCTGAGCGATCACCTTCACATTTTAAGGTCAGCAAAAGGATACTATAACAACAACAGCAACCTAAGCAACGGTGCTAATCACCTTATTTTTTATGGTTTCCTCAACCGTGTCAATTTTCAACTTATTGTGAATGTCTTCATTCGTCACTTACCATTCAGCCTTCGTTACTGCACGGAGAATTTTTGATTGTGCTCTTTGGATCAGTTGTATGTTGGTTTTGTTCGCAGTCTCCCAGGTTCTATCACGTATTTCCATTTTAGTATGATTATACCCTTTACCTTTAAAAAAGTTAAATAGGGTATACTAATTTTGTGCTTTTGAGAGGGGTTGTAATTTCAAGAAGGAGGCGTGGTAGGTATAGGCATACTGGAACGTACACCCCTACATATGTTTGTGGAAACACAAGAGAAGAGGGCTATGCATAGAATGATGAGGACCTTTAACGGTCCTGAAAGTCTCATCTAGCGTCAGATCGTCAAAACATTATCAAAGGCCATTCCAGACATCTGCATACCGAAAGACTTTACAAGCACGAGCTACTACTTCACTAATTTTTTTAAGACAGAGAGGAGCTACAAAAACGCATGGAGAGGTCTCAGTGAAAGCATGGTGAGATCAGTCCACGATAACCTAGTATACAACGGGTTTCTCACCGAAGAGGGTTCTGGCGTGGGGGTATTTGGTCCAAGACACAAATACTATGAATCACTAGGCAAATATACCAGCGTCTTCCAGGCGAAAATCCATGCAATTGAGAGATATGAAAAATTCAACATTGAAAAATGTTATGAGCGTAAGAAAATTGCCATCCTATTGGATATCCAATATCTGTTTTTCAATAATAAGTAAAATTATTTGTACAATCTGGTTATACTATATATTCTGACCACTGTCAGAGCAAATATTATTTAATCAAGAAAATGTATTTTCGAAACCTACATACATATTAGTTTACATGAAAAACAAAACATCAAAAGACAATGTTGAAACCTATGTGGAAGTTTGGTGGGTGGAATTCGCTTTAGTTTTCTTTGTTGAAAATTTTCCATTCCCGTTAGTTGTCGCATATGAGGATTTTCAAGGGTCATTAGATGCTCCGTGTATTTTTTGCTACATTTTTTATGGTTTCGTCCACCGTGTCAATTTTTAACTTATTGTGAATGTCTCCAGTCGTCACGTACCAGTCAGCCTTCGTTATTGCACGGAGAATTTTTGATTGTGCTCTTTGAATCAGTTGTACGAGTATGTTGGTTTTGCTCTCAGTCCCCCTGATTTCTATCCCGTATTTCCAAATTGGTATGATTATTGATATTTTTTGCTTACTATGTAGTGATAATTTGGAACTTCTTCCTAGTAGGCAATTTAATTGTCTGAATTTGTTTCTTATTTCGTATTGTTTACTTTTTATGTGTTGTCTCCAAGTAAGTTTGGCGTCAATTATTATGCCAAGGTATTTTGCGCTGTGTTGATAATTGAATTGTTAGAGGATGTTTCTCGGATTTCCTGTTAGTATATACAACTTGCACAGATTTCTCTTTTTTATCTCTATACTCCATTTTTTGAACTAGAGGACTGTATTTTTAATGATTCTTTGCAGCGTATCTGTCTGTTTGAGGCTAGGAGTACAGTATCCTCCGCAAATGTTGCTATCATGCCTTTGTTGTGGGGGTTGGAATGTCGGCAGTATATAACGGGTCCGCCATCTAACGTTTTTTTTGTCAACTAGTGCTTATTTCGTGAATGGTAACACTTAGCTCATGTCTGATTTGACAGATAATTAGTTTTATCCTTCCGCTGAACGAATATGGTTGTGTATACGCTTGAACAACGCTGGGAAATATTGCGACATTACTTTGTACATCATGGTAATGTTGCAGAATGTGTGCGAAAATTGCGTACGGATTTTGGAAGAAGAGAAGCACCGTCAGCTCCGTATGTTCGTTATCTTGTGGAAAAAGTGAAAGAAACTGGGATCCTCATCTATAAACCAAAGCGTGAAAAGCCAAAAACAGTGCGTACACCCGAGAATATTGCTGCTGTGGCAGAAAGTGTGCGTGAAGCGCCATCAACATCAATTCACCGTCGTTCTCAACAATTGAACATTTCGGAGACATCATTGAGACTAATTTTGCATAAAGACCTTGGTATGACGCCATACAAAGTCCAATTGGTTCAGGAGTTGAAGCTAACTGACCATCCAATGCGTTTTCGCTTCGCTAAGTGGGCCTGCGATCGACTTACAGAAGATGCCGATTTTGCCAAAAAAAATCATATTTTCAGATGAAGCTCATTTTGATCTTGGCGGGTATGTAAACAAGCAAAATTGTCGCATTTGGGGCACAGAAAACCCGCACGCATACATTGAAAAGCCGATGCACCCAACACGAGTCACTGTTAGGTGCGGATTTTGGTCCAGAGGCATAATTGGCAAACAAATGGTAGTGTACCACTCAGAATTGACCGACCTACGTTGCTCAAGCGGAACAGTATCCACATGACCCATTCGGCTGAAGAAACAGGCGATCATTTGCTTCGCTGTACTTCTTCTACAAACAACTCATGTTGGATTTAGCTCGTCTTGGAATACCCACACGGGCAATTGTTGTTCTGTTTCTTCACCTGTCGCGATTTTATACACGACTTTGAAGCACCACGGTCGAACTTTTTAATCATTTCCTTACACCAATTGACACGAGTCTTTTTTTGAACGATTGTCAAATTATGTGGATCCAACGCGAACAAATCTTTTTTACAGCCAAATGTTCATGCAATATTGAATGTATGAAAGTGGAAGTAATGCCCAAGGTGTCCTCTATCTCACGTTATGTCACATGACGATCTTGCATTATCTGTTCACGCACTGCATCAATGTTTTGTGGCACAACAGCCGATTTTGGACGACCTTCACGGAGTTCGTCGGCGACCGAACTACGACCACGATTGAATTCACTATACCAGCGATATACTGTGGTTTTTGATAGTGCTTTATCGCCATACAAAAAACTGAGTTCATCGACACATTCTTGTTGAGATAATCCACGTCGAAAGTTGTGAAAAATAATCCAACGAAAACCTTCTCTGGAAATTTCCGTTTTTTGGCCATATTGATTTTATTAACTCACTGTAAACAAAAAAAATAGCACTTGTACATCAACACGTTGTGAGGACGTTTAAGCTAAAAATTGTCAAACTTTATTATGGTGTTGCCAGATTTTAGCTATTGACATTAGGGTTGCCAGTTCCCTAAATATAAATAGTACCCCTCGTAGTAGTACCACCACAACACCTCACAAATAAAAATACTAATATGCTGAGGTACAAAAAATATATAAGCCCACACACCGAGCTAAGTACTCTTCTCAAAACTTAGAAAGAAATCGACATAGTAATTGAAAATCTCGTGAGAATGAAATCGACATAGTAATTGAAAATCTCGTGAGAGTAATAACTAACGCTGCTATAATTTCAACCCCTGATACCAGCATTAAAATGAATATCAATAACACCTTTAATGTCAACTCTAATCAACTAACTCAAAGCATATAATCACTCTCTTCTTTATTTCATTTTCTTCTAACCACTATTTTCTTATTAACCAGTTTTGTTATTTTATTAAACTAAGCATATCTGTGCACCATATACAATAAAACATTCAAAGATCAAACGCTTAGGCGTGCACATGTACTTAATACATAACATAATTGGCGACGAGGATTAAATTTAAACAAAAATAATAAAAAAATTTAAGGAACAAAATAAAATAAAGTAGTTAAGTGAAATCTTTGAATCAAGATGGCATTAAATAAACCAGGACCGGCAACGCCGTAAGCACCAGCCATACCGATGACGATTATGCAATCATCAATCGCAGAATTTTCTCCACAAAATGAGAAATGGATAATTTGGAAGAAGCTGGATATATAATTTTTTGGGAAATCGGGTGCAACAATGATAACCTTAAAAAGGCAATTTTACTGAAATCGATTGGATTCGCACCGTACAATTTATTGCATAATTTGTGCAGTCCAGCCTCGCCTGTGTCGAAAACTTATAAAGAGCTCTGTCAGCAATGCTATACTCAGCCAACTATAATCTTTCGAGAGCGTAAAAAGTTTCATTCAGCACGGAAATCTGAGGAATAAAACATTTCGGAATGGTTTGCTAGAGTAAAAAACTCTGCTTTAAATTGTGCATATGGAGAAAATTTGAAGGTATTTGTCCTTGGACAATCCATCATGGGACATCCTACTGAATTTTATGAAAAAATCTGTGAATATGAAAAACTTACATTGGAAGTTGCGCTAAAAAAATCAATGATAATGGAAACTAA
This sequence comes from Clusia tigrina, assembly GCA_920105625.2. Taxonomy (NCBI): domain Eukaryota; kingdom Metazoa; phylum Arthropoda; class Insecta; order Diptera; family Clusiidae; genus Clusia; species Clusia tigrina. Next base: position 139,708,964 of record OV050031.1, read on the forward strand.
ACTTAAAGCAAAAACAAATGAAGCTGTACATTTCGCTGAGCGATCACCTTCACATTTTAAGGTCAGCAAAAGGATACTATAACAACAATAGCAACCTAAGCAACGGTGCTAATCACCAGATAGTCTGCGAAAGGAATGACAAAAAGAATTACCGCAATATCAGCAGCAACAAAAACATTGTTTTGTTTTTTACCCCAGTAAAATACAACAATAAGTAAAATTATTTGTACAATTTGTTTATACTATATATTTTGGCCACTGCCAGAGCAAATATTATTTTTATTTATTTATTTAATTTGTATTTTTAGCGTGTTCAAGGTCCAAAAATAAAAAATATTTTTTTTTTATTTTATTAAAAAGTTCCCAATATTTCTGATCTGTCAACTTAAATGTAAATTACAGAGAGAGCCTGTAATTTACATTTAGACTTGGTCGTATTTGCTTTCATTCTCCACTATTGTAACCATGCTTCTATATTGTAGAGGCTTAATTGCAGATCAGCCGATGCTGTCAGATGGTTGGAGTGAGTTACCATAATCACTCTATCGTCACCAAAGGTAGCAGTTGTCGTGCTGTTGTTGGCAAATCAGCTGTAAATAGTGTGTAGAGCACAGGAGAACGCTGCCTTGTGGCACGCCGGATTTGATTGGATATAATTTTGTGACTTCATCGTTGAATTTGATCATGAAATGTCTATCTTCAAGATATGATTTCAGGATACAGTAATATTTAGAAGGTAAAACTTGTTTTAATTTATAAAATAATCCAGGGTGCCCGACTTTGTCAAACGCCTGGGTGATGTCCAGAAATATTATTTAATCAAGAAAATGTATTAATTATTTGTACCTACATACATATTAATATACACATAAAAAAACAAAACATCAAAAGACAATGGTAAAACCTATGTGGAAGTTTGGTGGGTGGGATTCGCTTTAGTCTTCTTTGTTGAAAATTTTCCATTCCCGTTAGTTGTCGCATATGAGGATTTTCAAGGGTCATTAGATGCTCCGTGTATTTTTTGCTACATTTTTTATGGTTTCCTCAACCGTGTCAATTTTCAACTTATTGTGAATGTCTTCATTCGTCACTTACCATTCAGCCTTCGTTACTGCACGGAGAATTTTTGATTGTGCTCTTTGGATCAGTTGTATGTTGGTTTTGTTCGCAGTCTCCCAGGTTCTATCACGTATTTCCATTTTAGTATGATTATACCCTTTACCTTTAAAAAAGTTAAATAGGGTATACTAATTTTGTGCTTTTGAGAGGGGTTGTAATTTCAAGAAGGAGGCGTGGTAGGTATAGGCATACTGGAACGTACACCCCTACATATGTTTGTGGAAACACAAGAGAAGAGGGCTATGCATAGAATGATGAGGACCTTTAACGGTCCTGAAAGTCTCATCTAGCGTCAGATCGTCAAAACATTATCAAAGGCCATTCCAGACATCTGCATACCGAAAGACTTTACAAGCACGAGCTACTACTTCACTAATTTTTTTAAGACAGAGAGGAGCTACAAAAACGCATGGAGAGGTCTCAGTGAAAGCATGGTGAGATCAGTCCACGATAACCTAGTATACAACGGGTTTCTCACCGAAGAGGGTTCTGGCGTGGGGGTATTTGGTCCAAGACACAAATACTATGAATCACTAGGCAAATATACCAGCGTCTTCCAGGCGAAAATCCATGCAATTGAGAGATATGAAAAATTCAACATTGAAAAATGTTATGAGCGTAAGAAAATTGCCATCCTATTGGATATCCAATATCTGTTTTTCAATAATAAGTAAAATTATTTGTACAATCTGGTTATACTATATATTCTGACCACTGTCAGAGCAAATATTATTTAATCAAGAAAATGTATTTTCGAAACCTACATACATATTAGTTTACATGAAAAACAAAACATCAAAAGACAATGTTGAAACCTATGTGGAAGTTTGGTGGGTGGAATTCGCTTTAGTTTTCTTTGTTGAAAATTTTCCATTCCCGTTAGTTGTCGCATATGAGGATTTTCAAGGGTCATTAGATGCTCCGTGTATTTTTTGCTACATTTTTTATGGTTTCGTCCACCGTGTCAATTTTTAACTTATTGTGAATGTCTCCAGTCGTCACGTACCAGTCAGCCTTCGTTATTGCACGGAGAATTTTTGATTGTGCTCTTTGAATCAGTTGTACGAGTATGTTGGTTTTGCTCTCAGTCCCCCTGATTTCTATCCCGTATTTCCAAATTGGTATGATTATTGATATTTTTTGCTTACTATGTAGTGATAATTTGGAACTTCTTCCTAGTAGGCAATTTAATTGTCTGAATTTGTTTCTTATTTCGTATTGTTTACTTTTTATGTGTTGTCTCCAAGTAAGTTTGGCGTCAATTATTATGCCAAGGTATTTTGCGCTGTGTTGATAATTGAATTGTTAGAGGATGTTTCTCGGATTTCCTGTTAGTATATACAACTTGCACAGATTTCTCTTTTTTATCTCTATACTCCATTTTTTGAACTAGAGGACTGTATTTTTAATGATTCTTTGCAGCGTATCTGTCTGTTTGAGGCTAGGAGTACAGTATCCTCCGCAAATGTTGCTATCATGCCTTTGTTGTGGGGGTTGGAATGTCGGCAGTATATAACGGGTCCGCCATCTAACGTTTTTTTTGTCAACTAGTGCTTATTTCGTGAATGGTAACACTTAGCTCATGTCTGATTTGACAGATAATTAGTTTTATCCTTCCGCTGAACGAATATGGTTGTGTATACGCTTGAACAACGCTGGGAAATATTGCGACATTACTTTGTACATCATGGTAATGTTGCAGAATGTGTGCGAAAATTGCGTACGGATTTTGGAAGAAGAGAAGCACCGTCAGCTCCGTATGTTCGTTATCTTGTGGAAAAAGTGAAAGAAACTGGGATCCTCATCTATAAACCAAAGCGTGAAAAGCCAAAAACAGTGCGTACACCCGAGAATATTGCTGCTGTGGCAGAAAGTGTGCGTGAAGCGCCATCAACATCAATTCACCGTCGTTCTCAACAATTGAACATTTCGGAGACATCATTGAGACTAATTTTGCATAAAGACCTTGGTATGACGCCATACAAAGTCCAATTGGTTCAGGAGTTGAAGCTAACTGACCATCCAATGCGTTTTCGCTTCGCTAAGTGGGCCTGCGATCGACTTACAGAAGATGCCGATTTTGCCAAAAAAAATCATATTTTCAGATGAAGCTCATTTTGATCTTGGCGGGTATGTAAACAAGCAAAATTGTCGCATTTGGGGCACAGAAAACCCGCACGCATACATTGAAAAGCCGATGCACCCAACACGAGTCACTGTTAGGTGCGGATTTTGGTCCAGAGGCATAATTGGCAAACAAATGGTAGTGTACCACTCAGAATTGACCGACCTACGTTGCTCAAGCGGAACAGTATCCACATGACCCATTCGGCCGAAGAAACAGGCGATCATTTGCTTCGCTGTACTTCTTCTACAAACAACTCATGTTGGATTTAGCTCGTCTTGGAATACCCACACGGGCAATTGTTGTTTTGTTTCTTCACCTGTCGCGATTTTATACACGACTTTGAAGCACCACGGTCGAACTTTTTAATCATTTCCTTACACCAATTGACACGAGCATTTTTTTGAACGATTGTAAAATTATGTGGATCCAACGCGAACAAATCTTTTTTACAGTCAAATGTTCATGCAATATTGAATGTATGAAAGTGGAAGTAATGCCCAAGGTGTCCTCTATCTCACGTTATGTCACATGACGATCTTGCATTATCTGTTCACGCACTGCATCAATGTTTTGTGGCACAACAGCCGATTTTGGACGACCTTCACGGAGTTCGTCGGCGACCGAACTACGACCACGATTGAATTCACTATACCAGCGATATACTGTGGTTTTTGATAGTGCTTTATCGCCATACAAAAAACTGAGTTCATCGACACATTCTTGTTGAGATAATCCACGTCGAAAGTTGTGAAAAATAATCCAACGAAAACCTTCTCTGGAAATTTCCGTTTTTTGGCCATATTGATTTTATTAACTCACTGTAAACAAAACAAATAGCACTTGTACATCAAAACGTTGTGAGGACGTTTAAGCTAAAAATTGTCAAACTTTATTATGTTGTTGCCAGATTTTAGCTATTTACATTAGGGTTGCCAATTCCCTAAATATAAATAGTACCCCTCGTAGTAGTACCACCACAACACCTCACAAATAAAAATACTAATATGCTGAGGTACAAAAAATATATAAGCCCACACACCGAGCTAAGTACTCTTCTCAAAACTTAGAAAGAAATCGACATAGTAATTGAAAATCTCGTGAGAATGAAATCGACATAGTAATTGAAAATCTCGTGAGAGTAATAACTAACGCTGCTATAATTTCAACCCCTGATACCAGCATTAAAATAAATATCAATAACACCTTTAATGTCAACTCTAATCAACTGACTCAAAGCATATAACCACTCTCTTCTTTATTTCATTTTCTTCTAACCACTATTTTCTTATTAACCAGTTTTGTTATTATATTAGACTAAGCATATCTGTGTACCATATACAATAAAACATTCAAAGATCAAACGCTTAGGCGTGCACATGTACTTAATACATAACATAACTGGCGACGAGGATTAAATTTAAACAGAAATAATAAAAAAATTTAAGGAACAAAATAAAATAAAGTAGTTAAGTGAAATCTTTGAATCAAGATGGCATTAAATAAACCAGGACCGGCAACGCCGTAAGCACCAGCCATACCGATGACGATTATGCAATCATCAATCGCAGAATTTTCTCCACAAAATGAGAAATGGATAATTTGGAAGAAGCTGGATATATAATTTTTTGGGAAATCGGGTGCAACAATGATAACCTTAAAAAGGCAATTTTACTGAAATCGATTGGATTCGCACCGTACAATTTATTGCATAATTTGTGCAGTCCAGCCTCGCCTGTGTCGAAAACTTATAAAGAGCTCTGTCAGCAATGCTATACTCAGCCAACTATAATCTTTCGAGAGCGTAAAAAGTTTCATTCAGCACGGAAATCTGAGGAATAAAACATTTCGGAATGGTTTGCTAGAGTAAAAAACTCTGCTTTAAATTGTGCATATGGAGAAAATTTGAAGGTATTTGTCCTTGGACAATCCATCATGGGACATCCTACTGAATTTTATGAAAAAATCTGTGAATATGAAAAACTTACATTGGAAGTTGCGCTAAAAAAATCAATGATAATGGAAACTAAACTTAAAGCAAAAACAAATGAAGTTGTACATTTCGCTGAGCGATCACCTTCACATTTTAAGGTCAGCAAAAGGATACTATAACAACAACAGCAACCTAAGCAACGGTGCTAATCACCTTATTTTTTATGGTTTCCTCAACCGTGTCAATTTTCAACTTATTGTGAATGTCTTCATTCGTCACTTACCATTCAGCCTTCGTTACTGCACGGAGAATTTTTGATTGTGCTCTTTGGATCAGTTGTATGTTGGTTTTGTTCGCAGTCTCCCAGGTTCTATCACGTATTTCCATTTTAGTATGATTATACCCTTTACCTTTAAAAAAGTTAAATAGGGTATACTAATTTTGTGCTTTTGAGAGGGGTTGTAATTTCAAGAAGGAGGCGTGGTAGGTATAGGCATACTGGAACGTACACCCCTACATATGTTTGTGGAAACACAAGAGAAGAGGGCTATGCATAGAATGATGAGGACCTTTAACGGTCCTGAAAGTCTCATCTAGCGTCAGATCGTCAAAACATTATCAAAGGCCATTCCAGACATCTGCATACCGAAAGACTTTACAAGCACGAGCTACTACTTCACTAATTTTTTTAAGACAGAGAGGAGCTACAAAAACGCATGGAGAGGTCTCAGTGAAAGCATGGTGAGATCAGTCCACGATAACCTAGTATACAACGGGTTTCTCACCGAAGAGGGTTCTGGCGTGGGGGTATTTGGTCCAAGACACAAATACTATGAATCACTAGGCAAATATACCAGCGTCTTCCAGGCGAAAATCCATGCAATTGAGAGATATGAAAAATTCAATATTGAAAAATGTTATGAGCGTAAGAAAATTGCCATCCTATTGGATATCCAATGTCTGTTTTTCAATAATAAGTAAAATTATTTGTACAATCTGGTTATACTATATATTCTGACCACTGTCAGAGCAAATATTATTTAATCAAGAAAATGTATTTTTGAAACCTACATACATATTAATTTACATGAAAAACAAAACATCAAAAGACAATGTTGAAACCTATGTGGAAGTTTGGTGGGTGGGATTCGCTTTAGTCTTCTTTGTTGAAAATTTTCCATTCCCGTTAGTTGTCGCATATGAGGATTTTCAAGGGTCATTAGATGCTCCGTGTATTTTTTGCTACATTTTTTATGGTTTCGTCCACCGTGTCAATTTTTAACTTATTGTGAATGACTCCAGTCGTCACGTACCAGTCAGCCTTCGTTATTGCACGGAGAATTTTTGATTGTGCTCTTTGAATCAGTTGTACGAGTATGTTGGTTTTGCTCTCAGTCCCCCTGATTTCTATCCCGTATTTCCAAATTGGTATGATTATTGATATTTTTTGCTTACTATGTAGTGATAATTTGGAACTTCTTCCTAGTAGGCAATTTAATTGTCTGAATTTGTTTCTTATTTCGTATTGTTTACTTTTTATGTGTTGTCTCCAAGTAAGTTTGGCGTCAATTATTATGCCAAGGTATTTGCGCTGTTGTGGTGGTTGAGCAGGATCGCCATGTGGTGGTCGTCGTAGAATTGTCGTTTCGCCAGTTAGATCGCTTGTCATCTCTGGCGGTGCCCTTGGTTGATATCTAGATATATGTGAAATGTTAATAAGAAAGTCCTAACGACCCAATATGTTGTGCCAACAGACATTTACCATATTTAATTATAAAGGCTGTATGGTAACCCAGCCAATAGTTGTGGCAAACTTTCGTTTGCCGAAATGAATCCCTAATTTTTGGAGGCGTGAACGCCGAGCAAAGAAAAGCAATGTGATTTGCTGAGTTCTCTGTCCAAAATGGAACTGTTTTATTTAATAAATCAGCGCTCCTTATATAGCAAAATATTACATCTAATTTTGTACATCTACGCATAATTCTTATTGTTCAATACTTATCCTAATACATATTTTAAATATTAACCCATATGCTGCACACATGCATTTGTCTGCAATTGCGTGTGGTCAGCATATTTCTTGGGTTCAATGCATTTCTGGCCTTCACACCAAATGCCCGCTATACATAGCGTCATTTGATCCGCCGCTTTGGCTTGTGCCATGTTTGCATTGTTATCATGTGTTTGTATGTGCGGTACGCTTGGACGTTAGGCAGTGTAGGTTGAAATGCATTGTAGTGTTTTGGGTACACTACACCTCTACCGTTCTTAGAAAAAAAAATTTTTTTTTGAAAAAAAAAATTTTTTTTTTGAATTTATTTTACAAGTTTACGGTTTTACCTATGATAAGTATTTTTTTATGTTATTATTGTGTACGATTTTTTCTTTGTTCTTAATAATAATTGTGGAGTTTACTCCATTGCGATTTACAATTTTATATGGACCATCATAAGGACTGTCTCCTTTATGTCTACAATTATTTCTTAAGAATACTTTATCTCCTATTTTATATTCTATCTTATTTGTATTTTTGTCATATAATTCTTTTCTTATTATTTTAGCATTTATTAATAGTTTTCTAGCTGTTTCATGTGCATGTTGCAATTTAGTCCTGAGCTCTGTCAGGTAGCTATCCAAATCATAAAATTTCTTAGAGGTATCTAATGCTTCTGTTGGCATCCTTGAGAGTTTGCCGTATATCAGCTCAGCTGGTGTGTAACCAGTATCTGTGTGTGGTGTATTGTTATACGTAAATGCGTAGTATGGTAACCATGTGTCCCAATCGTTGTTGGTTGAAAAGGATAACATGTACTCATTTAGTACCCTGTGGTTTCGTTCTATTGCTCCTAGTGTCTCATGGTGGTAAGGTGTTGATACCGCGTGGTTAATGTGTAGTATTTTACAAATATTTGACATCAGCTCGTTATTGTATTCTGATCCTCTGTCTGTCTTGAGAGTTTTGAAAATTCCATACCTTAGAACTATGTTGTTTACTATAGCTCGCGCTACTTCTGATGCTTCTTTTGTAGTCAGTGGAACTACTTCAACGAATTTTGTTAGTTCACACTGTGCAGTCAGTATATACTTGAATCCATTTGACATCCTTAGTGGACCCACTGTGTCAACTTGTATTGTCTCAAAACTTGCTGTTGGTGTATCTGTAATATTTAACTTTTCTTTGGAATGCCTTGTTATTTTATTTTTGCAGCACGTTGTGCATTTTCTAACATAGTCTTTTACCATTTGACTCATTTTTCGCCATATGTATTTTTGTTTTAGTCTTGTTATAGTTCTCCTTATTCCGCTGTGTCCTCCTAGTGGTGTATCATGAAATTCCTTTATCAGATTGTATTGCTGCTGCTTGTTTGTTATTTGTGCAGGGGGTGTATATATAATTATTTTAGTAGGAGTTTGCCTTCCTTCTTTTTGTATTTTACGCTGTACTGCATTGTACATTGATATCAATTCTTCTTCATTTATTTGCGTAAATATGACGTCATTGTTTGCAATGGCTAACTTGTTTATACCATGCTTATTTAATGTTTGTGTAAGTTTCTCCATAACCGATCCTAAGTTCTGGCATAGATTATCACTTATTTTCATTTTTACCCCTGCTTCATTTATTTGTATATCTGGCAAACTTCTCTGCGCGCGTCTTGTATTCTTATTTTTATTGAGCTCAATTTTTAATTTGTTTAATTTTCTAACATCGGATATTGAAGTGCAGTGCCACATATAGAGTTGATCAGACTCTTGTGCGTTTGCATCCAATATCTGTGTTTGTGCAGCTAAAGGTTTCTGTTTCATGCTTCTAGTTACTACATTCACGGAGGGTATCATGGCTTTGAGTGCGTCTGAGTCCAGTTTAATTCTCGACAATGCGTCTGCGTTGGTGTTGATTTTGCCTTGTTTGTAGATTATATCGAAATCATAGTCTGCTAGATCCAATCTTACGCGTGTTAATCTTGATGATGGGTCTTTATGCGTAAAGAGTGATACTAGTGGTCTGTGATCTGTTACTACTGTGAATTTTCTTCCATAAAGATACGGTTTGAAATGGTTTATTCCCCAATGTATCGCTAGAAGTTCTTTTTCTATCACAGGTTTATTAATCTCATGCTTGTTTAATGAGCGACTGGCAAAGGAAATTGGCAAATCTTTTCCAACTTCTCCCTGAGAGAGTATGGCTCCAAGTGCATAGTTAGATGCATCCGTCGTGAGTATGAATGTTTCCTCGAAGTTAGGATATTGTAAGATAGGAGGTTCTATGATGTTTTTTCTTAATGAATCGAAAGCTTCCTGTGTATCTTCATTCCAAATGAATTCTATGCCTTTTTTTAGTAGATTGTTGATGGGTTTTGCAATTTTTGCAAAATCTTTTATAAATCTTCTGTAGTAATTACAAAAGGCTACAAATCTTCGAGCTTCATCTGCGTTTTTGGGAACTGGATACATTTGTACTGTTTTGCATTTCTCAGGATCAGCTGTGACACCTTTAGAAGTGATTAGATGGCCCAGATAAACTACTTCTGGCCTGAGGAAATTGCATTTGCTTGGGTTGAGTTTTAGATTGTATTTTCTTAATCTCTCGAATATCTTTATAAGGTTATTGTTGTGGTGTTGAAGAGAACATCCGAATACAATAATATCATCTACATATAGGAATGCACTTGCATCTAACCCTGTTAGTGCGATGGTTAGCATCCGCTGGAAAGTGTTTGTAGAAATTTTTAGTCCAAATGGTAGGCGCTTAAATTGAAAATGTCCATTTCCCGTTGAGAATGCCGTTAAAGGACGCGATGTTTTATCTAGTTCTATCTGATGGAAAGAGCTTGTCATGTCCAGTGTAGTAAAGTATTTTGCTCTGCCAATCCTATCTAAAACGTCATCAATTCGCGTGAGTGGGAATTTGTCATTTACAATCTTTTTATTTAGCTGCCTAAAATCAACAACTAGTCGCCATTTCTTATTGCCGTTGGCATCCTTTTTTGGTACTATTAGTAATGGTGAGTTGTATGGGCTAATGGAGTGTTCAATTACATCGTCTTTCATCAGCTTCTCAACCTGTTGGTTGATTTCTTCAAGGTGGGCTTGGGGAGTGCGGTAGTTCTTTATGTATACAGGTGTTTTCTCTTCTAACGTTATTTTTTGCTTATAGAAATTGTTCGTTGATAGTTGTTCATTTTCTAAGTAGAAAATATCCTGATAATTTTGACATATTTTGATAATTGATGCGTCTATGCTATCTTTCTCATTGTTTCTTGTGATAGCTTCCTGTACTTCCATCCATCTGTTTTTGTCTTGCTTGTCCAATTTGTTGTAATGTATAATATCAAAATTTGTTAATGGTTCTATATGTAATTGCATTGTGTCTATTGTAACTTCTTGGTCAGTTGTGTTTAGTATTTTTACATGTTTAATACCTCTTGCCGGAATTATTGTGCCGCTAATGAAAATTTTATTGTCTATATTCTGACTGTTGATTACGCTGTCTTCAGTTACTATTGCTGATATTGGGTGTATTATTTCTGTGCGTGGAGGGATCGTGATTTTGTTTATATCTGTCTGCATATCTAGAACTAGATCTTCATGTCCATATGTCATTGTTAAAGTATACGATTCATAGTCTATTTTGCAATTATGCTGTTGTAGGAAATCTCTTCCTAAAATTCCATCTGCTATTATTGGGAAATCTGGTTTTACTATCTGGAATGTGAATGGTACTTTTCTGTAGCAAATGTTAAATGTGATTGAGCTGGTTCCCTCTGTTTCTATGTTTTTGTTTGCAATACCTGTTATTGTGCATGCGGATTGTTCATTCACATGTTCTTGTAGTTCCTCAAAATCCTTTATCAGTGATATGTCTGCTCCAGTATCTATTAGTAATTTTAATGGTTTATTTTTGTAAGTGACTTTTACAATGTTTGTAATATTGTTATTTGCTATTGCATAGATATTGTGTGCGTTCCCCGTACTACCGTATTTTATTATTCCTGATTGGTGTCGGGGATGCGTCTGTTTCCCTGATCAGTTGATTCATGGATAATGTTGATGTTTCTTGCTGGTCTATTCTGTTGTGTGGTGAAGCGTTGTTGCTGACCATGGTATCTGTTTGAGGGATTTAGATTTCGGTTGTTATATCCATTTGACGGTGGGAAGTTGTTTCGGTTGTTATTCATATTTGACGGTGGGAAGTTGTTTCGTCTTTGCGTTGGTCCGTTGCTTCTCGTATTGTAGTTATGGTTGTTGTTCCAGTTGTTCCTTGTGGGATAGCGTTGTTGAATGTTGCGACGTCGTTGATTTTGAGCATAGGAATTATTGTTCCATCTATTATTGTTGTTTTGAGTTCTGTATGTCATCACTCTTGTCTCCGTATCTCTATTCGCAGCTTCAGCAATTTCCACTGCTTCCTGAAACGTTTTCACTCGACTTGCTTCTATTGTCAATTTGGTTTGTCTGTCTGCCAGACCTCTCTTGAAAGCAGTGAATGCTATTTTGTCGTTTAGTCGTGTCACGATGGTCCTATCAGATTCTTCTTCTATCTGTACACTATTTAGATCTGTTATGAGATCTTCTATCTTTTCTGTGTACTTACTGAGAGCTCCATTTTGCCTGAGCGTCGAAAGTTCTTCGTATATGGATTCCTCTGTACGTTTTGGTTTGTAAATTTTCCATAATGTATTTATTAATTCTTCAATGCTTTTCTCTCTCTCTCTTAGATTTATCTTTGTTTGGACACTACTTGGGAGTTTCGTTTCTTTTACCAGTTCATAAAAGTTGTTCTTGTGATCTTGTGGCACTGTATAAGATATGTGCTTTACAATAGCAATGAACTGTTTTACATCTTTATTGTCTCCCGAGAATGTAGGGACTATCTTTATGTATTTTAGAGAGTCAAAGACAGCTGACACCGATTGGTTACTCGTTTGCATCGTGTCAGGCATGGTTACAAGCAGATTTTTTATTTGGGTTATTAGTTTATGAATTAGGGCTGTATTTTCAGCCTTCTCTTTTTCTGTTTTTAGTTCATCAAGAGCTGCTATAGCTATTTGTTTTATTGTTTCTATTTGTTCCTTAGTCGATTTCACGTAATTGATAGAATAAGTTCTATGTGGGGATTTTTTTAGCTTTGTCAATATTTCTTTTATTTTTGAGATTGCTACCTGCAGGCTCATACTGTATTTAAATGATCAATTGACGCTTTTATGCGCTTATTTACATAGTTTTTACAATAATTGTTCAACTTATTTGCTAAGTACAAAATTAATGCTATAACTAAAATTGTATAAATTATGATTTTCAAGATTTCAAATATGTTTTGGTCATTGGTATTTCCAATGCCGTTTATAATGATATCTTCCTTATTACGCGTGTCTAACATTTTCTTGCTTCTTTTATTTCTTTCTTGATTCTTATTTTGTCGTCTTTGGTTGTCGCGAGGTTTAGTTGCCTGTATAAAATTGCTACTTGTTTTCTTTTGTTGACTGCTTTTCCTCCTCTCTTCTTTTTGGGTAGAGTTGGTGGTGGAGTCTTTGGTCGTTTTTGTTGTCTGCGTCTATATTCCTCGATTGTTAGAGGCTTTGGCCCGGCTCTTGTTGCTTCGAATTTCGGTGCTTCTGCTGGTATTGGTCCTGGTGAATATTCCTCCAGTGATGCCTTCGCTAAAGCCAACAGATTTTTAAAGGCGGTGTCGAATTCTTCAGTTGTCCTCAGTTCGGTTGGGCAGGATCGCCATGTGGTGGTTGAGCAGGATCGCCATGTGGTGGTCGTCGTAGAATTGTCGTTTCGCCAGTTAGATCGCTTGTCATCTCTGGCGGTGTCCTTGGTTGATATCTAGATATATGTGAAATGTTAATAAGAAAGTCCTAACGACCCAATATGTTGTGCCAACAGACATTTACCATATTTAATTATAAAGGCTGTATGGTAACCCAGCCAATAGTTGTGGCAAACTTTCGTTTGCCGAAATGAATCCCTAATTTTTGGAGGCGTGAACGCCGAGCAAAGAAAAGCAATGTGATTTGCTGAGTTCTCTGTCCAAAATGGAACTGTTTTATTTAATAAATCAGCGCTCCTTATATAGAAAAATATTACATCTAATTTTGTACATCTACGCATAATTCTTATTGTTCAATACTTATCCTAATACATATTTTAAATATTAACCCATATGCTGCACACATGCATTTGTCTGCAATTGCGTGTGGTCAGCATATTTCTTGGGTTCAATGCATTTCTGGCCTTCACACCAAATGCCCGCTATACATAGCGTCATTTGATCCGCCGCTTTGGCTTGTGCCATGTTTGCATTGTTATCATGTGTTTGTATGTGCGGTACGCTTGTACGTTAGGCAGTGTAGGTTGAAATGCATTGTAGTGTTTTGGGTACACTACACTGTGTTGATAATTTAATTGTTAGAGGATGTTTCTCGGATTTCCTGTTAGTATATACAACTTGCACAGATTTCTCTTTTTTATCTCTATACTCCATTTTTTGAACTAGAGGACTGTATTTTTAATGATTCTTTGCAGCGTATCTGTCTGTTTGAGGCTAGGAGTACAGTATCCTCCGCAAATGTTGCTATCATGCTTTTGTTGTGGGGGTTGGAATGTCGGCAGTATATAACGGGTCCGCCATCTAACGTTTTTTTTGTCAACTAGTGCTTATTTCGTGAATGGTAACACTTAGCTCATGTCTGATTTGACAGATAATTAGTTTTATCCTTCCGCTGAACGAATATGGTTGTGTATACGCTTGAACAACGCTGGGAAATATTGCGACATTACTTTGATCATGGTAATGTTGCAGAATGTGTGCGAAAATTGCGTACGGATTTTGGAAGAAGAGAAGCACCGTCAGCTCCGTATGTTCGTTATCTTGTGGAAAAAGTGAAAGAAACTGGCATCCTCATCGATAAGCCAAAGCGTGAAAAGCCAAAAACAGTGCGTACACCCGAGAATATTGCTGCTGTGGCAGAAAGTATGCGTGAAGCGCCATCAACATCAATTCACCGTCGTTCTCAACAATTGAACATTTCGGAGACATCATTGAGACTAATTTTGCATAAAGACCTTGGTATGACGCCATACAAAGTCCAATTGGTTCAGGAGTTGAAGCTAACTGACCATCCAATGCGTTTTCGCTTCGCTAAGTGGGCCTGCGATCGACTTACAGAAGATGCCGATTTTGCCAAAAAAAATCATATTTTCAGATGAAGCTCATTTTGATCTTGGCGGGTATGTAAACAAGCAAAATTGTCGCATTTGGGGCACAGAAAACCCGCACGCATACATTGAAAAGCCGATGCACCCAACACGAGTCACTGTTAGGTGCGGATTTTGGTCCAGAGGCATAATTGGGCCATTTTTCTTCGAAAATGAGCAAGGAGTGGCCGTTACAGTCAATGGCGATCGTTATCGGGCCATGTTGAACGAATTTTTGTTCACAAAAATTGAAGAGGAGCATATTGGCAACATTTGGTTTCAACAGGACGGCGCTACGTGCCACACAGCCGAAGCTACACTCGATGTTTTGCGCCCTGTTTTTGAAGATCGCATTATCAGCCGCAGAGCTGATGTCGTTTGGCCACCTCAGAGCTGCGATTTGACACCGTTGGACTATTTTTTGTGGGGTGCCCTCAAATATAAGTGTAACGCCGACAAGCCAGAGACAATTGACGCTTTAAAGGACAATATTCGTGAAGCCATTGGTGAAATACAGCTGCACACAATCGATAATGTGCTTAAAAATTGGACCGATGGTGTAGGCTACTGCATGGCCAGCCGAGGCAGCCATTTGAATGAAATTATTTTCCATTACTAACCGGAAGGATTGTACTTTCAAATAAAAAAAGAAATTTGAGAAAATATCCAGTAGTTTTTTTTTTTATAGAATTTTCAAAAAAAAAAAGTTATTTGGCGGATCCGTTATTATATATGGAAGTGATCCTAGTACACTGTCTTGGGGCACTCCTGCTGCAAATATGTTTATAATATATCTGGTTGGTTATACAGCTTTTTATTAAGTAAGAATATTTAAAAGTCATTTGTGCCAAACTCTATCAAACGCTTTAACAATGTCGAAAAATACCGCCACGCAATACTTTTTTTTATCCATGTCGTGCAAAATCTTATCTACAACTCTGTGGACTTGTTGCACGGTTGAATGATGCCTTGTAAATCCGAACTGGTGGCTTGGAATAACTTTTTGTTGTGTCAAGATAGGTTCAATTCTATCACACATTATTTTGTCAAATACCTTTGATGGGTCGACAAGAGTTGGTTCTTGTTGCGTCTTTGTGTGGTTTCGGGATTGGTATTATTTCCGCTACCTTCCACAAGGCTGGAAAATGGGGATTAGTCTATGGCATTAAATATATTTCTAACATATATTATTAAAGACTCAGGTAGTTCTTTTAATATTTTCCCGTTGAGACGTTCCGGCCTTTTGAAAAGGGAAGCGGAGCCGAAATTTTGATGGCCAAATTCAATTTGAGTTAAAATTATTTTTTAGTTACTAGTTTTAAGATTTGATGTACTTATTGTTAGGCTTAATTTAAGCAGATTCAATAAATAATAAATTCTTGTAATAAAAAACAAAAAATTTATAAAAATTGTCACAAATAACAATGATCTACCAAAATGTTGGACAATGGCCATTGCATCGAGGTAGTTTTGATGCATATTTCGAAGGGACCCGGTGAAAGAAGTTGGGCAGAATCACTTTTCTCTCTAATTGATCGCCGCCATCAGGATGCAATTCAAGTTATTATAAACGTCTGTCCTTTATTTTCTCTTATGAAATGAAGACGTGTGCCTTCAATTCGAATATACATGTCTATGATCCATAAGCAAGCATAATTTTTTGCGAATGGTCCAATAGACAAAAATTGTCCCTGATTGCCAATCTATATGATGCATATTGCACCATAGTTACATTATGTCGTAATGTATTTGACGTACGTGACGTTGAGGGTAAATTGAATGGAATATTAACTTGCCACCCAATGTCACCATTTGGAAATAACAATGGGTAGGCCAATGGACCTAATGATGAATCCAAAACAGATATATTTCTAAAGGTGCCATTCGTTTTCGAAAAGAACACCATATTTCTTTCGAATTGTGGTTCCCTATCAACTATACTAAAAATAACTGCAACATCCATTGCAATTGGATCATTATTACGTCGAATATCAGTCTAGCGATTGATGGACCATACAAATTTCTTTATCAATATTCTCAGCCCTCGCACAATGATCTCTCAATCCTGTCAACAAATCAGGCCCTCTGAAGTAGTCTCCATATACAGACCAACCTCAATGTGTGGTGACTCTGGTGCAACCGTGACGGGATTCCTGAATCTAGCCGTGTCACCTAGTGAATCGATATTGATGCTAAGTCTTTAAAATTAACCATAATCCTTCTACAGACAAAATGTGGTTGTCTGTAATGAGCAAAAAAATCAAATTACTAAACTTTTATTTACTTAATAGCAAAATCCATGCTCCGTTCAATTCACTTTTTTCAGCTATTTACATAATCATAATACACAATTTTCCAATTCAAAAAGTCTGAATCGTGTATATTATGAACCCTTCGCAAAACAGTGCTGAAAGTCACAGTAGAAATATATCAAACTAAATACCACTTACTGGTATCGAAAGAGAATATATGTCTCAACAATGACGCCGTCCATTCGTATACCCTGTGTATACGCTGTCGTATACCCAATTCATGTTCATCTATTTACTTACCTTACTCTTTGTTACAAAAAACCGTGCTATTCTATGCCTCCTCGTACCAAATTTTAATCTAAAGGCCGGTATGCAGCTTTCAAGAAAACGCTCAAGAAAAAGATGCATATGTCCCTTGTGCGTGTAAATTTGACATTTGAAAGCCCATGGCCACATTGACATTTGATTTTTTTATTCGTCTTGCAAGAAAATAAACGTTCAATAGAACAATTTTTTCACAGTTTAATTACTTTTGCTCAGGCAGCTGTCACATTTCCTTTAAGAAATAAATGGTTATACATATGTTTCTTACACGTAAGAAAAAATTAAAATTTCTTGAACATTTCTTGAGCATTTTTTTATAAGAAGTTTTCACTTTTCTTGAGAGCTACATACCGGCCTTAATTAGGTAATTCATTTCATTGATGTGCTGCATCCACTGCTTTATGATTTGCTGATTTTGATGTTAGCGCATTATGTATGTTAGAGCTTTATTAATTAATTAATTAATAATGCTTTCATATGTAGGCACACGAAAAACAGTGAATGAATTAAATTTACTTATGGTTGTTCAATAAACATAAATTGTGGTCGGTAAAATTAGCACTTAAACAATATTAAAATATATATCTGTAAGCGACTTTATTTTGCGACTTTCAAAGTAATTGGTGGTATGAGGGCCGGCCCCTCTAAATAACTGATTATTATGAATTACTGAATATCACATTATATATATTAGAAAAGAAAAACATTCTTACCTTAACTTAATATCTAAAAGCCTTGATATTATATTAATTTGTGTGGAAGATTTTTTAGATGTTTCTTGAGTGCCATTTGCGTTTGATAGATTTCTTGTTTCTTGTGTGACAAATGGCGAGGACCCAAATATACCACTTAAACGATCATATATAGAAATATCCAAATCCAACATACTTTTTTCCAACGTTATATCAAAAATAGTGGTCGTAAACTCTTTAGTATTACATGTAGATGTAGATTTAAAGGCTACAATAAGTTCAGGGCGTTTCTGATAGCCATCAGAAAAATTCTACAAAAAAAAGAATTAAAAAAATACGTAAGTTCGACTATTACAAATTCACTACACACTTATCTTTATTATATAATAATATGTAAATCTGTATTCATATATTGTTGAATTTGAAAGTTTATTCGAGCTTATCAGCAATCACAATAACTAGTAGCATGACCAGGTATTGCACTTAGACATATCTAGTTATACAGGTGTTCACCATACAATAGCTATAACGGTGGATAATTACTTAAGTATATCCATAAGACCACTGATTTCTAATTTACTTGTAATTATTACCCCTTAATTCTCAATACTATGGATATGGAATACGATTTTGAACACAATTTTTGGATGAGATTATTTTGGGCTGACGATTGCAGTATTCTGTTACCTTAATACACAAGAGTGGCATCCTGTGGAAATGGCTTTCAGGTAAATGCTGCAGTTGCCAACGTCCCGTTTGGCAGATCTATGGGTACGTTCTACATTCGTCGGCATTTATTTAGCCGTTCAGGTCCGGTTGAGATAACTCCCGGTTGACATTCGTCCTGGCACTGTACGCAAGCGCCCATAAGGCCTTGCGTCAAGCCTAGCGTGACGTCCCTGCTTAGCATAGATAACCACGGGGACTTAAATGGATGACTGAACACACGATTGCAGATAGCGGCATATAGCGGGGACCCAATAAAACATGATGACTATACCAACACCCAACATATTAAGAGAAAAAGAAAGAGAAGAGTGCTGTTTTTGACAGTGCTGTGTTTGAGAGGAGTAATAAAACCGCTCACTCACCAGAACATCAATCACGGGAAAACAAAGAAAGATAGAATAAAGGAACCCAGCATTTTAGTGACGACGCCCATTGCTGCAGAAAGCAATTGTCAGGCAAATGTAAATTGCTCTCTTCGGCTAAAGCAAATTTATAAGATGAGAGCGCTAGAAGAGGACACGCTGGAAAAATGTAAAACTGTACTCCGAAAAAAGAAACAAGTGATTAAACGATCGAGAAACATCAACCACGAAATCCAAGATGGAGCCGAGGAACTTTGTGAACTAATGGATGTAATTGCATGCTACAGAAAAGGCTGGAAAGAAAATGAGAAAAACCCAAGAAGTATATCATAAAAGCAGTTAGCAACAACACACCGCTGACTGGACGCAAAAAAAGGGCTGCCACAAGTCCAGCTGCGCCCGACACAAACAAAAAGGCAAGAGAAAAAGAACCCGATGAGTGGAAGATAGTAAAACGGAAAAAAAATTCAAGGATAAAGAGGACAACGAAGCACTTATCGAAACCCCCACCACAAAAAAGAAAGGAAATGAAGGCAAGGCGAAAACGCACAGGCAGAAAGAAACCACGGCGCGAAAACGATCACTGGCTGTACTGGAGAAACCTGCCTAAAGTAGGTGCTACGCTGACATTCTCAGAAATCTGAAGCAAACTGTCAAACCAGAAGAAGCAGAAGTAACTATTAGGCCCGTCAGAAAGACAAGAGGAGGAGCTATCTTGCTAGGATTAGAAGGAGGAAAAACGGAAAAATTCTGCGAAGCAATTAAACGTTCCTCAAAGGGTGCTGCAACCGTGTCTGATCTAAAAGAGATCTGGACACACCGATACAGAAGAAGTAATACTTGCATTCAAATAAGGAGAGAACAACGTCGAGCTTTCATTACGTTGGCTGCAGACAGGGTTTATGCATTCGTTGCGGAACCGAAGGAATGCACTAAAACCCCTAGATGCTGTATTTGCGTAGATGAAGGCTTCCTGGTACCAGAAGATGCTTGACTAACAAGAAACCGGCACCGAACATTACGAAGATATTACAAGCTAATATGCACAGAAGTAAGACAGTGAATGCACTGATGACACAAGTTGTGCTTGAACATGAAGCGAATCTGGCCGTCATTAGCGTACAGTACTATAAGACAAAAAATGGTATTTGGCTTGAAGACACGAACAAGTTTCAAATTACAAGCAGCGGAATAGGAGATTGTTTTGTCTGCACCAGAGGCACCGAATATACCATAATGAGTTGTTACCTCACTCCAAATATCAACAACGCAGAATACCAAACAACACTCGATAACATTGAAGACGCAGCAAAAGGCAAAGAGGAACACGCAAGTGAAATCTATCAAAACTCAGGCAGAACCATTTTGTAGCTGCTATTGATGCATTCTTCCGCACATTCAGCGAGACGAGCGGCGCGAGAGCGATGGATGAAGACACAATGCTGTGTATTACGCAAGCGTGCGAGACGTCAATGCCTAAAACTGGAAGAAAAGGAAAGCTGCCTATTGGTGGACAGCTGAAATAAGCACTCTAAGGGCAATATGCATCCGCAGCCGAAGAAAATACACGAGAGCGAGACGACACGGAAACTTTGTCGACCAGGCCGAAGAATACAAACAAGCCAAGAAAAATCTGAGACTAGAGTTAATTTTAAGCAAGAAAAGAAAATGGGAGGAGCTTCGCAGCGCAAAAAAAATGCCAGACGATACGTGCTTGGTTGGATACGAATACGATATTGCGGCAGTTAAAACAGCCAGAAAAACTGACGACGCCCAGCGCAAACTGACTCAGGTGATGATACGAACACAGAGATTGCAACGCAGAAAAATGTGGATACACAAAAGCGATGGGGAAAGCCAATTGTCAAAACAAGATGTAAGAACCCATGCCATACAAAGCTGTCAAAAAAGATGGCGTAACGAAACCTACGGACGTGGACGGCACATCTTATACATGAGCTAAATAGCTGGCTGAACCGAAATTTCGGTGAAGTAATATTTTTCACCACCCAACTACTATCCGGGCATGGGTATTTACAAAAATACCTTCACAAAATGGGGAAAACTGAAAACCCAGTTTGCAAATACGGTCACGCAGACGTTGATAATGCGGAGCATACCTTTTTCAAGTGCAAAAAATGGACAGAGAAAAGATGTGAACTCGAAAGACGTACCGGTTCACAAACAGCTGAAAACGATGTTGAAAAAATGCTAGCATGCGAAGAAAGCTGGAACTTAATTTCCCGATTCGTAGAAGGGGTTCTGCGTCCCAAGAAGAGAGATCTCGATGCCCAGCCAGAGATTCATAACTAGAAGTAATATGAGGTGGGGGCTTAGACGTAGACTACAAAGAGGTCGACGCAGGGCAGATAGCCAAAGAAAAGGGAATCCCCCCTGAAGTAATACCAAAACAGTCTTCCAGGGCGGACGAAATTCCCACAGAGAGGAGGTGTTTTTAGTCGGTAGCCATGGAGGGGTCCGATACACCAGCACGGTGACGACCTTGCTAACGGTGTATAAAGCATTTTCACCTGACCTCAACGCAAAAAAAAACTCTTTATAAGAGTTACTGGCCTGCCGCCATGGCTCATCGGTTGGCTGATCAAATACCGCGCAATATCCTTAGTCAGGCGGTTTCCCCTCTGCGATTAGGTATAACTCCGCAATACTTTCCGTTGGATTTATTGACAACGGTGCAATTCAGAATGATCAAATTCAACATACTGAGGAAAATTTTGTACCAAATGAATGGCTCTATAACACCTAACTTCTCTAATTGGGTGGATTATCTTTGGCAGTGCAGACAGCAGCATGTTAAAGTGATTTAAGCCCTCCGTACTAGCGTAGAAGGACGCAAATCTGAAGGTGGCCACGGAGACAGCGGTGTCCCGATTACAATTTTTTTGTGTTACTTACAAGCAATGCATCACAATAGATCTTTCAGGTCGCAGTGTATAAATACAACCAATGAAAGACAAACCACTAATGATGAGGCAAGCGTGGGGACTAGGCAAGCATCTCAGCCTCAAGCAGCTAAAGAGGAATTTTGCTCCTCAAAATGGCTTTCTCCTGATTTGTCTCTTTCTAACTGTACTACATTAAGGTATATTTTCAGGTATACACACTCTAAAAATTATAAGAATAAAGCAATATTTGATCAGAAGTGAACATGGTTGGTTTATAATATAACATTGACGACGAGGACAAAAAGAATGACAGTGGATTATAAAAACGTAAATATGTCAACGGAACTAAAATCATTTATTGGACCGGTTGAGATGTTTATGCTAAATGAGAATTTTTATTTGTACTGCGGCAATTGCATCATTTATTTATTTTAAATGGGATTAAAGACAATGAAAAATTTCGCTTTTAAGCAGCTTCGGTGGCTCAGAGTTGTATAAGCTGATTGTGTCATTAACAGCTCCGAAAATTGAAAAAAGGTTGCAGGTACCAACCAGAGAGCTGCATCAAGCTAGTTGGATTTTAAGCTGGTTGGATGATTCGGTAAGCTTGCTTAGCTTAAGGGTTTTTAAATACAATTCAAACTGTAGTAAGCTGACATAAAAGCTCAAAAGCAAGCAACAAGCCGAGCTTAACCGTGTTTGGTTCAATCAAACTCAAAGCTGGAACTTGTTTGATCGAGCTGTTGCAAGCTTTTCGAAACAGTGAATCAGCTTGAAAGCAAAGCAATTTGATCCTGCTCTCTGCTGTGGTTAGTCACTTCGTTTGCGGTGTCGATAAAGATTTGAAGTATTTTGAATTAAAAAATTTATAATGGATCAAATAAATAATATAAAGGAGCTAGTACAAAGCGGAGCACTTAAAATATTATCGAAGAGGAAGGGACGAAGTGAGGTGTGGTCGGTGTTTGGTGAAATTGAAAAACCCGATGGACTCATTGTGCCGAATGTTGTTGGGTGCCGTATATGTTTAACTGTGCTCAATCATCACGAGAAGCAAACGTCTAATATGAATAGACACAAATGTTTTCAGAAATAGCATTCAATAATTCCATAGAAAAAATTGAAGCAAGAAGAAAAAAAGGTGACACTGAAAAAATAAAGATTGTGATTATAACCTTGATTTTTAACACTTTGCCACCAACCACAGATATTTTTCAATCGTGCAGTAATTGTGTTCTTGGAGATTGTCGCCCCTTTTCTGCCTTAATGGGAAGTGGTTTTCAGGATTTAGCACAGACGCTGATTAAGATTGGAACAAATTTGGGTGAACACATCGACCTCGACGACCTAATACCCGACCCGGCAGATCTGCTAACGGCACAAGAAAAGAAAAAGATGCTTCAACTTAAAATATTGAAAATTGAATTATAAGACAGGAGATTTATGGACCGACAATTATGTAAAGCGAAACTTTTAATGTGTGAATTTGCATTTTTTCGATTATGGGAAATTTCTTGAGATTGTCGTAGGGTTAAGTCTATGAACTTTCAAAGATCTACAGGAGAAAATACCAGACAAACAATGTATAGTATTTTCCTTGAATTCGGTGTTTCTAATACGAGCAAAATACCTTTCATGGGTTCAAATATTAAAACAGCCTTGAATAGTCACATACGCATTAATTGTTCTAATCATTTGTTTTCAAATGTTTTGGAAGCAGCATTTAATGCTACAGTGCTGTGAAAGCCAGCAATAGACGCCTGTAAAAAGCTAGTCAAATATTTCAAAAAAGCAAATTTACAACATTTTGCTAAAAACAACATTGAAAACGGAGTATCCAACGCGGTGGAACACAAATTTCTCTATGTTTAAATCAATTTGTGGTAACTGGTGCAAAATTAATGAAATATCGCAAAATTTAGAAACAGAAAGAATTACAGCATTACATTGATTTAAATATTGTAGAATTTTTAGTAATGTTTTGCGAAAGTTTTGAATTTATATCGGATAAAATTCAAGATTCAAAATACATAACATTAAATTTTCTTTAATGCGGATTCGAAAGATTTGTCAACAAGATGAACAAGATCCCACCCCGATATCCATTTTAAAATGCAATATTCAGGACCAACTAGATACCACTTTGATTACAAATTTACATATATTGCAGAAAGTGACAGTTTTCCTATATCGACCCTCCAACAATTTTCTCGATGGAATCAGCATTAACGAAGTACGAGTAAAATACTTTTGTTTAAGCAAAGTCACCATAATTGAGTCTGCTCTACTCTGTAATAATTAATTGTCAGAAGAAAACTTGCCGCAAACACCGACAACTCCAAATTCAGACTCAGATTCTTTTGATCCACACTTTTTTTTCCTCGATATAGAAAACGAAAGACAATCGACACCAAATACACCAGAGCAAGAAGTAGAAAAATACGCAAGCATGAAAGTTAAAATCGACAATAGTTTCGATGCAATGCAGTGCTGGGACACCCACGAATGTGATTTTTCTAAACTGTCGGGCTTAGCTACAAAAATTTCTTTCTATTTCTGCCAGCAGTACAGCTTGCGAAAGAGTATTTTCACTTGCTGGTAATATTGTGACAGTAAAACTTAACCGATTTGCGCCAAAAACGCAATAATATTTTTTTTTTACATTCTATAATGTATTATATGAAATTTTAACTACAAAGTTCTAAGTTCTTTTGTTTGTATGGGAAAATCTACATATGAATATTTATTACTAACTTTAATCATTTTGTCATTATCGTTATGAAAATTACAATTGAATTCAACATAACATCTGTTTTGTTTACTTCTGCTGTTTGCATATTTAAATTAACAATTTCGAACCTTCTTCAGCTTTTCAAGCCTTTGGGCCAGGCTTGCTTGGCTTGGAGCTTAAAGCCAAAGCTTTTCAAGTACAGGGTTTTCGAATCTCAAACTCTTGTCGGATTGTTTGTTGTGAGAGCAAGTCAGGCTTATGTAGAAACCTTTAAGGTTTAAGCGGGCCTAGAGCTCGTTTTGCAGCAAGTAGCTTAAAAGAGAGTTCAAGCCGATTCAGCAGGTTAACCACAAAAAATGGGCGAGTTCTCTCTAACCAAAAATCATTACTAGGTTCCAATTAAAGATTTATCAACGAAATTTCACAGGAAGGTTGCGGGTAGCAACATTAACCAACACACAAAGAATTGGCGGGTTCTTTTCACAGCCACGCCCACTATTGACATATTTTTATAACTTAAAACCCACGCACAAGAAATTGGGTCGATAAGGTAGAAGCCACGCTTCCATCTAATATAATCAATTCATGGTACCCCACCGAAAACTACCGTAGATGATTTAATCCTAATGACGATTTATGAAGAAAACATCCTCATTGTTGAACTCGCACGTGCAAGGAAAAGTAAAGGGTATTTCGAAGTCGGTCTAACCCGTCTTCAAACTTCATTACTTGTTAATTCTCGCAAGCGTCTCTAATTACTGCATATATTGTGAATCTGCTCTATTGTACCGTGCTTCTCTCGAAACCTAAATTGGTGTTGAGGGATTACTTCTTTTCTTTCCAATAGTGGAGTTATTTTATGGAGAAGTACCTTTTCGAAGACTGTAGAGTGTGTTGACAGAAGACTTATTGGTCTATAAAAAGCTATTTGTGTTCGATCCTTTCCTGGTTTATTAATCATTATAATAACGGGCAATTTCCAAAAATTTGGGAAGTAATTTAGTCTTAGCAGAGCATTTAATATATGCGTAAAAATAACAATTTGGTACTTCCTTCGGCATTTTGTTTGTGATAAGGTTGTGAACTGTAGCTTTTTTTACTTATTTCTTCCTTAATTGTAATCATCGGGCGTCGCTTCGCTTGTCGTACATATAGCGGTCTTAAGGCTACTTCAGTCTGCATTAAATTTGGTGTTAACATATGTGCAAGATGATCGGCAAAGGCTTCGCTCTTTTCTGCATCGCTTTTTGCCCAATTACCATCAAAAAGTCTTATAATGGTTCCCAGTACCAGGGCCGCTTCAGTTTATTTACAGCTTTCCATAGCGAGTAGATGGTATCTGCGGTCGCTGAAAGACTTTTCCTCTTTAAAATTGTTTGCAGCTCTTTTGTGACACTTGTCAATTTTTGTTTTATCCAAGGGGATCTGAACTTTTGCAATTCTTGTCTCAGTTTCCGTTTTTCTTTTATCGTACTCATTTTATGTTCTTTCAGATCGATTAGAAGCAATTTCAACAACTGGTGTGGCGAGTTTAGCTGCAATGGTAAGTATTTGGATAAACGTCTGTAGCGTTGCGTCCACATCGTGTATGGTTTACGTTTAGCTGGATATGCGAACTGACATATTTCCTAAATTTCAACCAATTTGTTAATCGATTGGTTAAATTTTCTGATTCGGATTCTTTTTGAGGCTGAGAGGTAAGGGTCAAGACAACTGGCAAATGGTCAGAGGAGATGTCATAAAAAGCTTCTGCTGAAATTTGGTCTCGACTAATATTTTTAGTAATGCCAAAGTCTATTAAATCCTGTTTTTGTCTACTATCAGACGACCAGTATGTAGATTTTCCAGCTGATATAAAATTCATATTCCGGTCTCGAAGAATTGCGTCAAAGAGTTGCCTACCTTTCGGATGTTTTGTGTCATAGAACTGGCACCCATTGACTCTAAAATGATTTTAAGAAGTTAGATGGGTTTCCGAAATGAGCAGAATATCAATGTTTTTGCAAAGTAGAAAAGTGTGCAACTCAAGTTTGTGTTGGCTAACGCCCTTTGAATTCCAGTTACAGTTTCTAAGAGTGTTAATTTTTTGGCATTAGCATCTGGAGGATTTGAAATTTTCGCATCATTTCCTGCATCTTACCTTGCATTGAAAATATAAATTAGTTTAGAGTTTGTGCAAGTGATTAGACTATTTTTTCAAAATTATCAGTTTGTGGTTTTACACTCGGAGGCCCGGTTTTAACAATATTTGCATAGCTAATATTATCTTGTGCATGACATGGCTGAGTGTGTTTCGCAGTTTGATAACTATAATGCTCTTGGTTTTGTTTCGATTGAGAACGCATTTTTTCTTTAACTTATACGTATACTGGGCAGCCCCTGTAGTTCACTGTATGTGAATCTCCACAGTTGCTACATTTTTTTAATGTCTTGTTTGAATGAATTGCAACAGGATCACCACTAAAAACACCCACACTTGGCAACTCGCAATAAGCTTTTGTTCGTCGAAATTCTTTACAGTTTTGGCGTTGCATTGGTTCACTCCTTTTCCGAGGTTCTTCCAACGTGATTTTACTATGCAAAATATATTGTAAGTTGTAAATTGGATGATTTTCACTTTGTTTAAGCTTCATAGCTGAAGCCTCTAGTTCAACATGATAGACTGCTTTATTTCGCCCGATTCAATGGGCATGCATTTAAGTCTGTATAAGTCTTTTGTTGTGAAAAACACTTACAAAGTTATGTGAAGTCTTTGGTTAGAAGTATTAAGTAGTTTAAGTACCAAGTACAAAGTAGAATTTTCAACTAATCTTTGAATAAAATGCAAGCCTGTTTTTGGATATATCGTATTTAGGTGGATGCAAAAAAAGCAATTTGAAAAGCAATACTTCGTTTCATGGCAGTTTGATAAGAGTCCGAATATTTTTTAATATTTATGTTGATACAGCACCATAGATAGGAATACCACATTCAATTTTTGACAATATTATTGCTTTGGTTAAGAGCAAACCGTACATATAGAGAGCTTAAATTGAGGAAATAGTGGTTTAATAAATTGCTCAGTGCTAAATCACAACGCACAGCGTGTTCCATAAGCGTCGCTCTCATACAAAAACAATTACCAGTGGTTTTATTAAACCACTATATTCGCGATTTGAGTTTGTCGACGGCTTAACAAAATTTTCCGATTCCCTATTTCGGAATCTGACTTGCTTTGGCGGTCTTACCGGCGAGCGTGACGTAGAACGATTGCGTTTCGATTGACTGTGTAACCTCGCCGCAGGTAAAACAGTTGCCGTGAAACTTTGCTTTCGACTTGTGCCTGACGGGCTCTATATACTGGCTGGACACCAATGCTGTTGTCTCTGATGTCAAAGTGCTAGGTACTGCCTCCATATATGTAGCTTTCAGATTTGTTATCGCTGAACGCTTTATCTCCGCATCGCGAATGCCATATACGAAGGTATCCATCAAGATACCTGGATAGGCAAGATGGGCCAACCAAATTGTTGACCCAGACCCAGACTCACCACTCTTCTGTACACGTGTTCGTAGCTATACTTGGTACATCTGCTGACGATGTTCACTACCATACTTCCGGAGAACGGCATTCATCAAGCTTTCATAACAGTCTCGCTCACTTTCTGAGACTATTCCTTCGTGAAGAGCAGTCACCTTGTCGGGGTACGAAGGCTTCAATGATTGCATTGACGCAATGGGCTGGGACGCAGCTATTGCAGCTAAGGACGACGAGCCTGGCACAAGCAATACCATTTGCTGCGGTAGTGTTGAAACCGAGACCCAAGAGTGTATACAAAGAAAGAAGGTCTGCTCTCCGGACAGTATAACGCTTGTTGCAAATTCCGGAGAAGGAGAGAACGGTGAAGCAAAAGGCTTCCCTTGGGTGGGCGTCGAAAGTCGTGAAGGAGTCTCAAGCTCCCTCACAGCAGGCTTCTAAACGCTAACGGTCCAGGAGACCACCCACCCAGACCCCAAACAATTGAAAAAGCGCTGTACTGTCACCACGAAGTCCTTCAGCGAAGTGTTGAAAGGACATTAGGTTATGGCGGTCATAGATTATAATGACTCGGATGGCAGTATCTCTCCTGAGTGCTGAAGGAAGGTATAAGTCAGCTTTTCAAGGCTCTACCTCCAGCTTATGAAGGCATTCCTAGGTGGTTTTCCCTCTTTTCGCGACAGCGGATGGCATCAAGGCTATGTGAAGCTGATCGTCTGCGCGGACCAAAGGTCAGTAGACCTATATAGGATCACGATTTCCAGGATCGGTGATGCATGCGCGTGCATGGATCCCAACCGAATCATGCCGAATCTCTGGCAGAATCCAATTGCGTCGTGGGCTCGGCTTCTCATCCACAAGCCTCACGGTCTATAAGAAGGACGGACAACCGTCTGATATGGATCAAGTGGGAGTGAATCCTTTAAGGGTCACTTCTGATCCTACTGATCCACTATGCACCCGAAACTGTGGGGGATTTGGTGAGTCTCCTAGGGACAACCACACTTAGTGAGAAAGAAGTCCTTCTGGAGTCAGACTCGGAGGCTGATGTATAGTGCAGATTAATCTCCATCACTCGAAGTCTGCGTCTGCCAGCCTTCAGCTCCGTCTTGCAAAAGGCGGAGTAGACGTTGTCCTGATCCAAGAAGCCTGAACATACGGGGACTTGGTCTCTGGTCTCAGGACTGAAAATTACAGCTTGCTGTATACCGTAAGTAGGGTCTTGTATCCTCATTATGAATAATGTTAGCTCATTTGTTCTCCCTAATTACAGCAACACAGATTTGACGGCCGTCTGCCAGGAAACTGGCAAGAGACGGTACTGGCTGGCTCGGCCTATATGGCGCATGACTATGAAATCCTTCCGGAAATCAACCTACAGAAGCTTGTTGTGGATGCGCACCACGACCAATGCGCACCACGACATTTGGGGAAGCACGGATGTCAATGCACGCGGTGAATCATTAACCATTTTAGATAGTCTACCTACCCCTACGGCTTTTAGAAATGTCCGGAAGACAAACTGGGACCTCTACAAGGTAACTGTAGCTAGACTAGTACCTTTGAACCCCACAAGCACAAGCTCGTGTGCCGAAATGGATAGGTATGTGGAGGTTCTAACGGATGATCTTAATAAGGCTCTATGGTCTCTTGCCCCCTCAGTGGTCCCAGGGGTAAACAAAAAACCACGGTGGGGCGACGAAATTAGGGGCCTCAGAAAAAACTGTAAGAGACTTTTTAACAAAGCAAAGAAGTCTAGATATAGTGCAGACTGGGATTTATACAAGACAGCACTCAGAACCTTCAAAAGTAAGCTTAGGAAGGCACAAAGAGAATCGTGGAGAAACTTTTGCGGTGACGTAGAAGATATCTCTCAGACGTCCAGGTTTAGGATGATCCCATCAACTGCTCCAATGGCACCTGGTTACCTGAGGAGGGAGGATGGATCTTGGACTCCAAATAATAATGAGACTCTAGAGCTTATTTTAGAGACTCACTACCCACTTTGCTCGAGCACCATTCCGCGGAGAACGAAGCCCAGCGCGAATGTAATCGAAGTCAACTCAGACATAATCACGAAGCCTAATTTGCAATGGGCTATCCATAGCTTCAAATCATATAAAGCATCTGGCCCAGATGGTGTAGCTCCAATTGAGATTCAGCAGTCAGAGAATCTTATAATAGAGTGGCTGCTCAACATCTACAAAAGTTGTCTTGAATTAGCATATATTTCAGACTCATGGAAGCATGTGAGTATAATTTTCATACCCAAGGTCGGCAAAAGCTCGCACACAGCTCCACGGGACCTAAAGCCCATTAGTCTGGCCTCCTTCTGTCTAAAAATCGTGGAAGAGTTGTTAGACATTCATCTGAATCCCACTGTAGACAGACAGAAGCTGTCAGACTCTCAGCATGCCTACGTTAAGGGTAAATCGGTTGAGACCGTTTTGCACTCCTTAGTCTCTAGTATTGAGTACTCCCAGCATAACAATGAGTTCTCCTTAGTTGCTTTCCTGGACATTGAGCGAGCTTTTACCAACATCTAATCAGACGCAATAATCAGTGCGATGCGAGACTTGGAGGTGGAACCCGTCATTTGCAAGTGGATTGAAAATATGCTTAGTAGCAGTATAATCTCAAAGCTGAGGACGGCGTCGGCCAAGAAGTCCGTGTACAGAATCACACCTCAAGGTGGAGTTCTTTCACCCCTACTCTGGAATCTTGCGGTAAATCAGCTACTTGTTCGACTGTAGAGGGAAGGGTGCAAGGTGGTTGCGTATGCGAATGATGTTGCTATTAATATTTCGAGAAAATACATATCTACTTTGAGAGACATGATGCAACACATGCAAATGGACTACTCACTGTGTGTTGGGGGTTAATCCGACCAAGACTAAGCTGGTGCTCTTCACTAGGAAGTATAAAATTCCTCAATTTATCGCTCCAAAACTAATGGGTGTAGATATTAACCTTGAGGAGGCTAAATATCTGGGCGTGATCCTAGATAGTAAGCTGAACTGGGAAGCTAATATAAGTGAACGGCTTAATAAGGCTCAGGTAGCTCTGTACTCTTACAAGAGTTATAGGTAAAAAATGGGGATTACAGCCTAAGGTAGCCTATTGGATATACACAGCTGTGGTACGACCAGTCCTTTTTTATGGGGTGCTTGCTTGGTGGACAGCCCTAAGTAAGTCCACATACAACAGGCTGGTAACAAAGGTACAAAGAACGGCAGAGCTATTTATAAGTAGTGCCATTAGAATGACTTCGACGGCAGCTTTGGACGTTATGCTCAATCTGCTGCCTGTTAGGCTTTTTGGCGAAAAAATGGCTGCAAACTCAGCTATAAGGCTAAAAGCTACGCATCAATGGGTTGCAAGGAACGTATGTCATGCGTCTATTTTAAGACATTTTGAGGGTATTCTTGACCCTTTCGATTACATCACACCAATTTATCCCTTCAATGGTATGTGCAGGATCTCCATTCCCTCCAGGGACGAATGGAAGGATGGCATCCCCCCTCATGTAGAAGGGGTTCACATGTACACAGATAGATCCAAGTTACAGAGTAGGGTGGGAAGTAGTGTATTCTCAGAACATTTGGACATGTCCTTTAGGATGCCCGACCACTGCAGTGTTTTTCAGGCAGACGTTGCGGCTATAAAGACAGCACTGTCTTGGCTAAAGAAGAAGAAAGTATCTGGACATGATATTTGTTCCCTGGATTCGGCTATTATCATATCAAAAGCCGTCAAGAGCTGCCGCAAATCTTTAGACGAGATAGCTAAGCAGACCCTCTGTATCTGTGTTGGGTTCCCGGTCACAGAGATATTCCAGGGAAGTGTAAAGCGGATGAACTTGCCCGTGAGGGTACTACCATACCGATTGAACCAGATAGGTCGAACTTCGGTATTCCTATTGCCACATGTAAGCTCTTAGTAAATACAATATCCTTAGGCACTCGACTGAATATTCAGGATGTAAAATAGCTACACAAACCTGGCCAGAAATAAATGTCAAGCGCTCTAAGGACCTAGTGTCTCTAAATAGGCAAAGTATAATTTTCGTGATTAGTGTCCTAACGGGACATTGGACCCTGAGCACTCACGGTAGTAGGCTGGGAATTGCCTCTAACGACTCCTGCACGAGTTGCATGGACGAGGAGAAGGAAGAGTCCATTGTACACCTGTTATGCACGTGTTTAGCAAAGAAGGAGGCGCACTTTCATAGGCGACTACTTTCTGTACTCTTTGGAAGATATCTCAAATAAAAAGCTTAACTGCATCAACTGCTTCATTAAAAGCTCCAAATGGCTGGACCTTTGTAAGGGGTGGAACCTGAACAAGGGGTCAATGATAACCTACCTACTTCTGAGACAGTTTGAAGTACATCAGTAGCAGCACCTTTCAACGAAACGGTTAATGCCGCCACTTTTTCCCGAGCACACCAACCATTTGTGGTAGGGGTAGTCTCGAACTACATTCTAAATGTTGTGGTTCCATCATAAGTAGGGGGCTTCACTTTTATTGATGATAAATCTGGCATAGGCACCTTCCTGTAGTAGCTGAATCCTTTGCTCTGTTTGTGGTTTAAATTCGTTCTGCTTTTGCTTGTTCGCAATGAATTTTTGTTCTACAGATTTTTAGGACGATTCCTGCCGTGTCTAAATTTCACAAACCTTCCTGTCCTTCCTGCTGCAGCCCCCTTTCTTGCAAGTTCGTTGCCAATCTCGTTACCTTCTATGCCAGTATGTCCTGGAACCCATAGCATAGTAACTTTATTGCGTGAGCCAAGAGCATTCAGTTTTTTTATGCACTCCCACACCAATTTCTAATTTACCTATTAAGTGCCTTAATGGCCGCTTGGATATCCAATAGGATAGCAATTTTCTTACGCTCATAACATTTTTCAATGTTGAATTTTTCATATCTCTCAATTGCATGGATTTTCGCCTGGAAGACGCTGGTATATTTGCCTAGTGATTCATAGTATTTGTGTCTTGGACCAAATACCCCCACGCCAGAACCCTCTTCGGTGAGAAACCCGTTGTATACTAGGTGATCGTGGACTGATCTCACCATGCTTTCACTGAGACCTCTCCATGCGTTTTTGTAGCTCCTCTCTGTCTTAAAAAAATTAGTGAATTAGTAGCTCGTGCTTGTAAAGTCTTTCGGTATGCAGATGTCTGGAATGGCCTTTGATAATGTTTTGACGATCTGACGCTAGATGAGACTTTCAGGACCGTTAAAGGTCCTCATCATTCTATGCATAGCCCTCTTCTCTTGTGTTTCCACAAACATATGTAGGGGTGTACGTTCCAGTATGCCTATACCTACCACGCCTCCTTCTGGAAATTACAGCCCCTCTCAAAAGCACAAAATTAGTATACCCTATTTAACTTTTTTAAAGGTAAAGGGTATAATCATACTAAAATGGAAATACGTGATAGAACCTGGGAGACTGCGAACAAAACGAACATACAACTGATCCAAAGAGCACAATCAAAAATTCTCCGTGCAGTAACGAAGGCTGAATGGTAAGTGACGAATGAAGACATTCACAATAAGTTGAAAATTGACACGGTTGAGGCAACCATAAAAAATGTAGCAAAAAATACACGGAGCATCTAATGACCCTTGAAAATCCTCATATGCGACAACTAACGGGAATGGAAAATTTTCAACAAAGAAGACTAAAGCGAATCCCACCCACCAAACTTCCACATAGGCTTCAACATTGTCTTTTGATGTTTTGTTTTTCATGTATATTAATATGTATGTAGGTTTCAAAAATACATTTTTTTGATTAAATAATATTTGCTCTGACAGTGGTCGTAACATATAGTATAACCAGATTGTACAAATAATTTTACTTATTATTGAAAAACAGACATTGGAAATTAAAATTAAATAATATATATATATATATATATATATATATATATATATATATATATATATATATATATATATATATATATATATATATATATATATATATATATATATATATATATTATATTTTTAATATTTTTTGTCAATCCGTCTTTTGCAATATGAATAGATTCGATGGTTTGTTTACCCACAAGTGAACATGTCCCTGAGATAAATATGGATTTTCAAAGTCCAGGCCATAAATGGACATTGTCCGCTCTTGAGATATATGATTATCAAAGCGAATGCCTGTTAACTACTAAATTCTCATAAAATGATATCTGTCTCAACGACCTTGCCTCATGCTTGATGTCAGCATTTAATATATTCAGAAGATTAAAAAGAAAAACACCGCTTCAGCTTTGAAGGACAAAAATTCAATTCAAGTATTTATGAAATAAGGATGTTCCACAGGGAACATACCTTGCACACTTTTTAATCTTGCCTCTTAATTTTAAGACAAAAAATTTGTAAAATGATACTAATATTAGACAGAATACAATAAAAATTAATATTTAAAAAAAAATGATGTACGAGCAAACTCCAAAGGATTTCAGGAAGGGCAGCTAATTATGCTTCATAATCCGCAAAGGAAAAATGGATTATTGCCAATACTGCAAACCCAATGGGAAGGTCCTTATAAGGTGATAAAGCGGATCATCGATGTAGTATACCGCATCCAGTTAGCGAGAAATGTCAGGAGCAAAATGATAGTCGTTCATCTGGAAAGGCTATCTCCTTATAAAGGTTGCAGTACTATTCTTGTACAGTGACCACAGACCACATATATAATGATATAAAAGTTAACTAATATAAAAACATAATAAGTGCATGACAGACGCACCAAATACATCTTTTGAAATAGAAACAATGGACACGACAGGACCACTCAGGGCATCAAACGGATTTCGATATATTTTCACCATACAATATGAACTAACACAATTTTTAGTAGCAATACCTTTGGAGAACAAATAACAGTCGCAAAAGCAATAGTATGTCTCTAAACTCTGAAAGCTGACAAAGGAACGGAATTTACCAACGATCTGCTAATGCCAAAGTAGCATTATAAAACTAAATGATGAGAGAGTAGAACTACATAATAATAACTTGATCAAGTCTAGAATAAGTAATTAACATAATACAATAAACTAGCAAACTCATAATAAAATAAAATAAAATAATGTTTACCAATTTTGAAAAGATAAACATAATTTTTTCAAAAGGGGAAGGATGTAGTGCATATGCTACAAGCACACATAAATTTAATACATACGATTGTACCCTAAAACAAACATGGGTCTGTTGCATATAACTAAGTCTTAATCAACCCTAAAATGCAATAGAAGCAATATGAAATGCAAGCAGAATGTCTCTATCGGACCACATACCGCTAACAACAGCGAGTACAGCCAAGCAGTGCAATGCACGAATGTAATTTGAAACGGCACACTTGCAACGGCAATTGTGCGTTTGAAGCCCGTACATAAGTGTCAATGTAATTTAGATTCGTAAATAACTAAGAATAATTGCATGCATATGTGAATGGCATATGCATATGAATAAACAATTAGTAAATAGGTAATTAATTTGTATATGTAGAAACTAGTATATAAGACGTAATTGAGTCTAAAAGAGTCCCTAAAAAGAAAGAAAGCAAGGACTTTTTGCGAAAACATCACGCTTACAATATATATTTCACTTTAAACAGCCTTTGCTGCTTAAGCTCTAACAGGTTTTGTGACTTACGAGTTAGTTGCCGTAGTGGCAATAAATATTAATTGCCTTTGAGCCAAGAAAAAGGCCTTGCGGCCGTTTTGAAAGCGTTCGCGCCACAACGCAAAACCGTACTTAGAACAGTACAGTTCTCTAATTATATAAACATATAATAATACAGCGTGCTAGTAATCTAATTGGTAAATTAAAGTTCTGAATTATTTCACAACCATGTATGTGAATCTAATGAAATGTAATAGGCATAAAATACCATGAGAAAATACACATCTACAGTCCTCTAGTATTTGCCAGCAACCGTCGAAAAGTTGAAAACTTCGCATATTTTTACTGGAGATGTCACTAGGAAAAGTGTAATAATATTTAAATTCACAAGTATTCGTAATAAATTTATTCGGAATATATTTCTACACACTTTTATATTTGAATTAAAGTGTATGCAAGAAATTTTTTTTACATTTTTCTGCTTTAGAACGGCATTTCCCATAGGGTCCAAATGTAAACAAACAAATAATGCAGCCAAATTGGAAAAAATGCAAAAATTTTTGTCTGGATCACAATATGAAAAATAATTATAAAAAACTTTTTGTTAAACAAAAATGAGGTTTCTCTTAGATACTTTCTCCACACACTAGATCGTATTGCACATTAACACTTTGTGAAATATGTGGGCTTTTTTACCATACAGCTCTATACCCGCGTGATAAAATTTACTTTATCGCTAAAAAGTTCAATAGTTGCTCTGGTTATCACATGGTCAACTATCGGGGGATATCCCGTCTTTAAACAAATGAATAGCAAATCATACTAAATACAAAGATCAGAACGACAGGGTCAAGTAAACTCCATATAATGCGTTCTAGCTAATATCACTTTAAACAGCACATTGTTAAAGCATTAATTTTCAGAGCTACCAGAGGCCAAAGAGTAATCTAAAGAGATGTGATTCTTACCGATGTTATGAGCCCTCATAACAAGTCGAGCGTGCACGATAACTTTATTCATGAACATCAAGCAAAATATATTTTAGGAGTTTGAGAACCGCAAAATCAGTTGCTGCAATTTATTTTCTCTAAAAATGAATACAGTTCAAATATATTATGGGAATGTCAACGGTGTTAGCAAACGCAAGCTTGGAGAACAAAACTTCCTGCAAACAAATGAAATAGACATCCTTATATTTGACACCAATAAATTTCAAAAAGTACTATCAGGCTACAAATTTTATAACAAACTCATTTTGAAAATTGTCGAATATAGGCTTTTTTCAATATGTACATAACAATTTTTTATTTAAATACAAACGCACTCTTGAATTTTTTGTATTATCTGGCGGTTCCAAAACGTCAGTCAAGATTTACATTTCTATCATTTGGAAGTTAACAAATCAACGTTTGAAAATTATTAAAAATTAATACCGAAATTTTGAATCGGTGTTCTCACCTTTAAGAGCGTAATAATCGTCCCACCAGAGGCTGTGGGTGCTATAGTGGATAAATTCGAGTCACAAAAAAGATCCAAATCAATCGATTCCACGCCATTCATAGGAATTGGGTATTTTTTCATTCCATATTGTGGCGAATTTTGCGTAAAGATCTTGGCCTACAAACTTACAAGATCAAATTAACTAAAGAACTGAAGGCTCTTGATAATTTGAAGAACGAAACTTCTCCGATTTCGGTTTGCTAAAGTGTGAAGAAAATCCTGAATTTCATCGAAAAATAATCTTCAGCGATGAAGCTCATTTTTGGCTTTGTCAATATCCAAACGTGCTCGCGGTGGCCATATAAATGAGATCGAATTCCATGCTTAAGTGTAACATGAGTACTACACCTGGAATAATTATTCTGTGATTTATTTAAATCAAAAAAATGTTATGTCCTTATTCAGGCCTGTTCTGAAACCCGAATCGATTCGGTTTGGGCGTAGAAACTGAACGGAGGTGATCTGAAAACAAACTATGTGCACAACGTGCAAATAAATAACAGTTTACTGAAGTTGCGTTTTATTAATTAATTTTAATAAAGGGGGGAAAACATAAGAGGCAACAGCAATGTGATGTAATTAATTGGAATTGTTCTAGTAAAAAAATTGTATCTATATTTTTTTAACACATTCATTTATGATATTTTAAGTTACGCTATTTCTAATTGGTTGCTATAGTCCCGAAGAACCTTTCGCTTCACTTTTTCTCTTCATTTTTCTTCTACTCTATTAACAGTGCAATAATTACCACCGAAGTCATGATTTCTTTTTCCGATTGCAAATTATTTACAAATAACTTCAGATTTATTTGACGGCTAAAACCAAAAAATGCTGTGTGGAACTTAAATCCCACTCGATTTCAATTTCGGTTCCAAATGCCTATTCAGATCGATTTACAAAATATTATTTATTGTAAGTAATGTACTATGAAAATTATTACGGTGGCATAACCACATACACACAATTGCAACTACTGTGTGCAACTTGTCTTGTCAATAAATTCTCTGAGAAATAATCTTGATTATAATTATATTTATAATAGCACAAGAATAAAATAAGAATGAAACGAAAACCAAATCAATTTAACGAAAATCGATTCATACAAAGTTTCACATATATCACAAACTTTGAAATAAATTTATCTACCTTATTGTGCCTAAAAAAAAAATAGATTTGTCACGATTCGGCATTGGTGATTGTGACAAAATAATGCTAATGCCATCATTGTCGTTTAAATGCACTATTAGGAATTGCGAATTCAAAATGCTTATTATTTTCACTTATTGCCTTTCAGAAATATGTACATATGGTCCGTAAGAAGCCGGCCTAAGATTTGGTAGATTCAAACAAATTTCATCAATATAATATATAAACCAAAATTCACACATCAAATTAATCAGATATATATAAAATCTACAATTAGAAAACTATGTGCTTTTATAGGTCGAATTTTGGAATGGTGACTAATATATCTTACCTCATTTCGATCGAAGCATATTATGGGTGCATTTATTCCATCCAGAACTTCACAAAAATCAATTTTAGTAGCAGTTCCAGAACATTTTAATAAAAGAACATTTTTATTCCTCTGCTGGACTCCATCAACTACAGCTGTAGACACGTTGAGAAAAATATGATTTTTATCACATAATAAATTTAATGACGTAAGTTTATAATGGTGGCAGTGTTCTTCTTGCAAGGATGCGAAGAATTTATTTGCTGCATTCAGCGTATTCAATTGATTATCTCCACTTAGCGGTTCTTTGCTCATATAGGCACTGTTTCCCACTATATTGTGGTCATGGAGAATTATTCCAATGTAAGATACTATTCTTACATTAAAACTTAAAATTTCACCACAGGAGTCGGTTTTTCCCACATTTCTTATAAATTTTGAGGCGCATGTAATCGTGCTACAAGAACTTATTGAGCTACTCAGTGAATCAGAATATGTAGCCGTAGTCTGAGAATAAATGTTGCCTGACACAGAAGGTTTCAAAACCGAGTCATCATTATCATCCACCCAATTACCGCGAACACCTAAAACACCAGTCATATAAGATTTTTGACGCTCATAAATTTGTTTCACTTTCTCGTTTCTAATTAAATGGTTTTCTTTTACTTCCAATTTTAGTGCATTATTGTTTTCGGAAAACGCATCACAAATCTTTGATAGCAAATGTATTTGCCGTGGTATAAGGAATGTAAAAATTGAACCTAGCTCCATATCCAAACAGACTTTTGGACCACTTATTTCCTCTGACTGTTTTATTTTAATTTGAATTTTCTGCTGACCTTTGATTTCAAGCACTGGTATTAAGGACGTATCACATATATTTTCATCACAGATCTTTTTATGGCCGCTATTGGGAGATGTTGTCTTTAGGGATTGTACTAAATGATGTTTCGTATTTTTG
The DNA here is from genome assembly GCA_920105625.2 of Clusia tigrina. Taxonomy (NCBI): domain Eukaryota; kingdom Metazoa; phylum Arthropoda; class Insecta; order Diptera; family Clusiidae; genus Clusia; species Clusia tigrina. The sequence goes on from OV050031.1 coordinate 139,748,428, forward strand.
AATTCTTCCGTATATAATCTTATTCCACTTAAAATAATGTTATGTTTAGCAAATGTAGGCAATAGATAAATTCCTTCGGAAGAAACATTATGGCCATCTATCCGATTAGTTTCTATATCCCTATGATTTGCATTTGAATTCTTTAAGTGTTTTTTGCAACCAGTTACATTCTTATAATATAAACTATTTATGTTTAAGTTTACAGCGACTCCGACATTATCTGATGAAGGATAATCCAACCTTAATCGTATATTAGTAAATTTCGCATTTATGCGGTTCAAAACTGCAGGAGAAAAAAAATAAAATAAATGTGTCTTAAGAAAACACTACCTACTTACCATTATCAATCGTTTCAGCAAATTTTTCTAAACCCGCAATAGAATTTGTCTGAACCTCTGAAGGACCATCCGAACCATCATCATTTTGTTTCATGCATTCTTCAGCCAATTGCATTGAGCTGCTGACAGAGGACCACATCGACTCCAGCATTGATGTTCCATCACTCTGTCTCTTTATGGGGCGCATAGTTATATATATATCCGAGACTTCTATTGCACTATCACTTGTCATCAATGCATTCCAAGGTACTGTGACAGTTAAAAGTCCAATATGTCCATCGATTACTTCAAAGGCCCACCCTTGAGCTTCAAAAAGTTCATTAAGTGCCTGAAATGTTTGTTAAATATGTTTCTTTTAGGTCGATCTTTATTTTAATAAATTATCTATTTTGCTAACATATTCATAAAACCACAAGGCAACCTACAGAGGTTGCCCAGTGTATTTAGCGCTAAAAAATCAATTAAAACAAAAACAGAAAGCAGCTTTTCATTATACAGATATTATCAATACAATCGAACCCCCTACACAACTGACCAGCGACAACGCTTCTACATCAAGAACATATGCCAATGTAGTAAAGTCTGGATCTGAAGACATTCCTAGCTCTGCAAATCCTATGGAAAATGTAGAATCTAGGATATCCAAATTAACAAATTGTATGACAGAATTTATGACATCAATGCAAAGCATGCTGCACGAGTTGTTGAAAACTTAAAACCAACTTATGTACTTGTTTTGATCTCTAAAGATATGTCATTGGAATGAAAACGGCATTAGCTAACATAAACTCGAAATTCAACACTTTCTGCGTAAGAGGCAAATTGACATTATGCTTTTATCAGAAACGTACTTGACAAATAAAAATGTTTATAATATCAGGATATAAGTTCTACAAGACACACCAATAAAGCTCATTGTGGTACGGAAATGCTGGCGGTGATTCAATGCTGGGAGGAAAAAATTATACTTAGCGCAGTCTATTTTCCCCAAGATACTCAGTGACAGAATTACAATTCACACAATTTTTCACATCACCAGGGACCCAATTTTTGGAAGCAGGCGATTATAATGCGAAATATACCTTTTGGGGGTTCATAAATCCCAAAGACAAACAACTGTTCTCTGCGTTACTGAATCGGTGTTCTAACCTAGAATTCGTGTCTTCAGAGCAACCGAACGCTGACCCTCAAAAAGTGCCCGTCCTCATCGACTTTGGCATAACCAATGCTATTGATCGAGACTTGCTCTCTGCAGATTCGTATTTAGAGCTCGCTTCTGAGCATTCATCAGTTATTATATGTCCACATAAACAAGCTGAACTCGGTAATAAAACAGGTCACCTAACCAAACAAACTGGCTCAGGTACCGTCAATATATAAGTAGTCATATAAACATTGGTCCTCGACTAAAGAGTGCAAGCGACATTGACTCGGTGCTTTTGGCCATCAACTCAGTTCTTACATCTGCAGCCACACGCTCATCTCCAGCAGCCTCATTATCCCACCCCGCAACAACTCGTACAACATCTGCTGTTATCGATAATGTCGTTAAGGAGAAAAGGAGTTTAAGAAGAGAGTGGCAACAAAATAGATCACCCTCCGCCAAGCAGAAATTACCACTAGCAAAAAAACTACTCCGAGAAGCACAGAACTGCTAGCTAGAGAACAGTTTGAAAAAGTATATTGAGACGCTAACTCCAACACAAAATACTAACTACTCTTTATGGAAAGCCTATAAAAATATAAAGACTCCTAAAGACTGTCATCTACCATTCAGGCAAAATAATGGAACTTGGGCAAGAATGACGAGGAGAAAGCCTCAGCGTTTGCTAATCATCTCAAATCCGTATCTCAACCTAACCAACCAACGAACAGTTTAGAAATTCCACTTCTGGCCCCTAAAATGCCACTAATTCCGATGAAGGGTAAAATGAAGGAAGTGCAACTTGCAATTAAAACCGTTATCTTATAGGCCCATAAGCTTACTCCCAATAATTTCCCAATTATTTGAGAAACTGCTTCTTCTAAAGCTGCAGCCGCACATACTCGTATACAGATCCAACATTATTCCCCACCATCAATTTTCATTTCTCAAAAATCACAGAACCATAGAGCAAATTAACCGCATTCCTAGTGCAATTCGAAGTACTTTCGAAGACAAAAAATACTGCCCTACTATATTTTTAGATATTTCACAGGCTTTTGACAGAGTTTGGCATGCAGGGTTAATATATAAAATTCAAAAACTGCTACTAGTTACCGTGCACATGCTACTGGAATCGTACACATATTATCGCAGTTTTTGAGTAAAATATAGAGAATACATCACAAAAGACTTGGATATTATTGCTGGGGTTCCACAAGTAAAGTTAAAGGCCCATAAAATAAATTGGCTACTCAACTCCAAGTCAAGGCTTCGATTAGAACATAAACTTCTATGGTACAAGGCAGTGATCAAACCAATTTGGGCATACGGAGTTGAGCTTTGGGGAAATGCTAGTTCATCGAAGTCGAGCTGATTCAACGAGCGCAATCGAAAATCTTGCGTGCAATCACCGGTGGTTCATTAGAAATACTGACATCCATAAGGACCTCAACATTCCTCTTGTTAAAGGTCAGCTCACAGAGATTATGGTCAATCACAAAGAAAAACTACGAGAGCACTCGAGTCCATTAGCAAAAAATCCTCTTAGAACTAAAACACCAACACGCCTCAAAAGATGGGACTTACCTATGTATTAAATGTATTAAATATTAATTAATAACCTTATTATATCACAATGAATTTAAATTGAATTAAAATTAAAAGGGGAAAAAATGTTATTAAATTTAATACTAAGCCCCAACACTGGTGCGGGATAAATATATTTAATTCAGCTCTTAAGATTTAATTATTTATTGTTAGGCTTGAAACGAGTGAATTCAGTAAATAAATGAATAAATAATAAAAAAAAATATGGTTTAAATGTTTCTGATAACATACAATTAAATAACATTTACGCTTTTTTAAGAAATATGTACAATTTGTTAACATATCAACTCTCATGTATCCCACACCAAAATATCTTTTATAAAGCTAAAAAATTTCAAATTAAAATTGTAATAAATAGTCAAGACATTTCCAAAATTTTTTGTATTGGAGGGTTTGGCTAACATTTAATTTGTTGATTTGCATTTGGTTGCACATTCACGTACACCGGCTAAAACTATTGTGAATTCAATATAACTCTACATCCAAAAAGTCTATTTCGCCAAGAATGGAATAGTTATATATAATTGGTAGTATACGAAGGTGGGTCAATAAGTGACAGAAAATTACAACAAATGGAGTTACCACTCAAATACTGTGGGCACTTGAGGTTGCTTGCTACGACATCTGTTTGTGAAAAGCTGCCAACTATGAGGGTATCTGCTACCAACTAAACTTTTTTATATTCCTTCTTAGATAATAAAATTCGGTGTGACTTTTGGTGGGATTTTGGACTGGCGCAACGTCTCTCGGCCATTTTCGATTTTTGTTCTGTATAAGTTTAATTTTAAATTTAATAAATAAATTAATTAACGTTATTGATACGTTATCTTTATTTTTATTAGCAGCTCATACAAGTCGCTACAATACAACATTTGGTTGTCAGGAAGCATTTTTCAAAAGAAGGCACCCAAATCAGATTGTTGTGTTGTGACAGCCATTTAAAAACAGACGCTTACAAGCATTTTCGTAAAAATGGAAAACATTAAATTCGTGTAGTCAATAAACACTATTTTTTGGCATGCGCGAGGTGTAATTCACATCGATTACATTGAAACACGTAAAACGAGCACTGGCGCAGAAGTCTGCAGTCGCAATGGTAAAATTGCATGATTTAAGTTACTAACTGCTCCAACTTCCAGCATTCTCCAGATGTAACCCCTACGACTATTTCCGGTTTGCAAATATGAAGAAATGGCTAGGCGGTAAGAGATTTGGATCGAATGAAGAGATCATCGATGAAATAAACTCCTATTTTGCAGCCATCGAGCAGTCGTATTCTTTCGAGGGTATTATAAAATTTGAGAAACGTTGGATGAACTGTATCGAGCTAAAAGGAGACTATGTTGAATATTTGAAGTTTTTTGACCGAATAGTGTTCCTTTTTCAATTGTAACTAATTGACTCACTTTCGTACCTCAATTCATGTGAAATTCACTCAGTGTACTGAATAATTCAGTCGTAGATCGCTAGCTTTGTATCTCAAGAAATCGCTGTTTTTTTGCAAGGGCAAAAATGAACTGCAAATAAATGAATTTGACATCCTGCTTCTATCGGGAAATCATTGAACTCCAAAAATTATTTTGAATAACTAGGCTATAAAATTGTATAACATTAATTACCCAGACGGTTAAGTACGTGGTGGAACAAGATTTCTAGTTAAAAACTATATTAAGCAACATGCAATCGAAGAATGCGCAAAAGAGTACATACGAGTACAAGCAAAATCGGTCCCGTTACAGTGCTGGGGTGATGAAATTATATATATACTTCCTTGTTGAGAAACTAGATATACTCGTATACTTCCTTGTTGACAAACTTAGCGCACTACTGGTCTCGGTCGCCGTAAGCAACTCGAGCCACTGACTCATCCTAGTATTATAAACGAACTGCACTTTCGGAAATATTAATGGCTCTCAAGAGAGAAGAGTCGTATTAAAAAGAGTGGTAGAAGGTTCAATCGCCCTTGTTGAACCAAAGCACCATTTCCTTTCATAGGCAAATGCATGTTTTTCAAAAAGTAAAAGTTGCACGATGTCAAATCAGACGAATACGGGGAGTGGTTGACAATTAAGTAGCGTTTTTAGCTCAAAATTGGCCAGTAAAAACCTCCACTGAACCCTCTTCGAGGGTGCCGACTGCCAATAGGTAGCACAGTATGACCCTGCACGTTGTCAGGAGGTATCTAGCTAAGATGAGGATGTAGAGTCGAGTGTTTGACACTCCTCGGGGGTAAAGGGCTGGATCAAGGTGTTATGCGATTCGTGACGAGGATCACCCTGGCTAGGAGTCCTCTCTCTCAAAAAATAGCCCAGTCTCAATCGTGAGCTTACGGATACCTGGCACTCTCCGTAAATATTAGCTTTACTTGCGTAGTTCGGAGCTATGCGCAGCCGGACATCTTTTCTCCGGCACTCTTGGGCCCAGAATATGAATACAACTCGAGTCAAGAAGTCTGAAGTCGTGTTAGACCGACTTAGAAATACCCTTTACCTTTTCTTGTGCGTGCGAGTTGGGATGTTTTCTTCATAAATCATCATTAGGGACATACTAACGGTAATTTTTGGTAGGGTACCTTGAAATGATTATATCGACCCCATTTCCTGTGTATAGCTTTGTAGTGGCTAACATATATAACCACTAATATATAATTTCGTCCAAAAATATTGTATAGGTCGTAAGTTATAATAATATGTCAATAGTGGGCGTGACTGTATAAATAACACGCCCATTTTTTGTGTGGGGTTTAATGCTGGTACCCGCAACATTCCTGTGAAATTTCGTTGAAAAATCTTTAATAGGAACTTTGTAATGATTTTTGGTTAATTGTGGGCGTGGCAGTAGCAATAATCTGCCCCTATTTGGAATGCACGCTAGTTCAGACCCAGTGTATACATCTATCAATTTGCATTCATATATCATTACTAGAAGCATAGATTGGGTAATTGTCTTTAAGTGGGGTCCCCAAAGTTCATTATATGGGAGGGAGGCGTATACTTCATCTGATCGCCCCGAATCTTGTATGTGGCTTTGCAGGGTCCATATACGTACTAATATCTAATTTCGTCCAAAAATATTGTTTAGGTCGTAAGTTATAATAATATGTCAATAGTGGGCGTGGCTGTACAATTAATACTCCCATTTTTTTGTGGTGTTTAATGTTACTACCCGCAACCTTCCTGTGAAATTTCGGTGATAAATCTTTAATAGGAACACAGTAATGATTTTTGGTTAATTGTGGGCGTGGCAGTTCTATTATGACCTCCATATTCTGCACTCACACTATTATGGACCCCATGTATATTCAGAAATAGTATGCATGCCGCAGACATAGCAAAACCAATCATATTTTTCGAAACAATTACATACACATTTTCGCCAAAACTAAAAATTCAATACTCAATGCTCCAAGTATGTAGACTAAGGCTGCAGGCAGAGTGCCGACTGGCGACCGAAAAATGGTTCAATACAAATTAGTGCAAATCGGCGCTGAGATGGCAGAGTAACAGCCGAACCGAACCGAACTTATTGCTGATTGACTGGACAAAACTGTTTTAGAGACTTATTTGTGACCGATTGTGACTGATGTTTGATTGTATGTGTATATATTTAAGTTGATGCTTTGATGCTATTGAAATAATTCTTTCTGTTTTGTTTGACACATATGTATGAGTGTATCTATCATGTAGATCATTATACCATGCTCTTGCTTTTTTGTTTATGATTGGTTTTGTTTACCGTTTAAACGAAATATACATACATATGTATATACAAAACACAAAATTATTTTCCTTCATTCCACACCAACAACTTCTCCTGCCTCTACCATGCTCTTGCTGTTGTCAACGCAGTGTATGATTGGTTTTGTTTACAAAAAAAGCACAAGTTTCAGTCGGCACTCTGCCATCCCATAAGTTGAAACAAGTCAGCAATAAGTTCGGTTCGGTTCGGTCGCCAGTCGGCACTTTGCCTGCAGCCTAAAGCAAGAGACTAAAAATGCTGAAATATTTTCGAAGCATATGCTTATTTATTTTTATATTTATTGCGATAAAATCCAAAACAGCAGCAGCAGCACATGATTCTTCTTTTGCTGAAATATGCATTTTTAAAATGCGGAAGCATACGATTGGCTTTTGCTTTTTATTGCTTTATATAGCTGTGCTGTGTTGAAATATGCAAAAATGCTTGCTCAAATACAGAAATTTGTACTCATTTTTATATTTATAAATATTGAAGAGCTTTCTTCTGTATGGTGACTTATAGTGAAATTTTACGTGACACATTCTTTCATACAAACTAACCCCCATAAATCCGGTTTGGTGTGACTTTTTAGCACAAATTCTGAATAAGTAGAAAATTCCCCCTTAAACGCATTTTAAGTGTTCACTAATTTCTGTTGTTCAAATTGAATTTTGAGCTTTGGTGTATTTAGAGACATATAATAGAATTTTATGACAAATGTTTTTCTGCAACAATTTTACACGTTATATACCGCTTTTATAGGTATTTTTTCCTTCTTCAAAAAAGTTACAAAAAAGACCCATAAAAGAGAGGTATAACGGGCTGAAATGTTCCACAAAAATGTTCCTCGAAGAATTACATAAATCTGCTAAACACGTCCTATACCTAAAATGAAAGGGTCACATGGTTTCCTATGCCGATTCGCCATAATAATGTCCAAAACGGGGTCAGCTTTAACACCCCCCAAAAAAAAAATTCAGACGTACACTTTCAAAACGCTGATACAAGTATATTTTTGGTCCCCTCTAACAGAATCCGTTGTCGGAATGTTGTTTTTTTGTGTTTTACAGTGTAATTAGTATTAAATCGTAAATAGTTTTCAGAAATTTTAAAGATATTTTTTTTAAATATTTAATAAGCGTTTTGCGAATTAAATAGCGTGGATTATTTTAGTGCACTAATGGAAGCGGTATGCCGATGTACATATCGAGTAAAAGACCAAGAAATTCAGCAACTCCACTACGGAATATTCAAAAATCGTTCACAGAATGGTTTTCTGAGGTTAGCGGGCATTGAAAAATACTTGGTGGTGTACATAGAAAGGTTAATGATTGCACACACCAATCTATAAGCTGCAGATGAGGCCATGCGGGATAAAGTGAAGTAGGAAGATTTAACAAATTTGTACGAAATCGTCCTTGAATATGATGACAGAGCGGTAATATCAAAGTGTGATTGCGTCCGACGGAAATGGGTACACAGGCGTAAAGGTGGAGGCATTTGACCTGAAGAAATTTAAAGGGCATTTGGAAGTGGTTTCCATTCTGGGAGAAATTCAAACTAGCAGTTCATGAAAACCGAAAAGTGTCTATAGTGGTAAAATTTTATTTTTTGAGCGAAGCGTTGGTGGGGAAGCAGCGGCAACAATAAGGAAATTTACACCAACGAGGCTATATTTCTTTTGGAAGAGAAGGCTATATCTCTTTTGAAGAAAATATGGAAATAATTATAGACGAATATGTACAGAAATTGATGAACATAAAAACGTTACATTCTTATAGATATGTCACGATTGAGACAATTGTACAAAGAGGATATAACGACAGTGCCATTTTTTTTTTGCATTCCAAATATCATCGTCGCAATATAACATGGTAAAGTCTGTTTTGCTTAAAGCCATACTAACACCTATGTGCTTTCAGTTTTACAGGAGCACGGAAAAAGGGGCACCATGCTACACATTACTTAACTCAAGCATTGATGCATTCAACGAAAACTTAAAAATAGCGGAGCTGAAGAAGATCAGTTAAATAACCTTCTGAACTTCATAGGAGTTGAGTTAAAAGCACTCGAAAAATCATAGTTGTCTGAAAGCAGGAAAAAGTTTGTTGACAGAGAGCATAGAGAACCACGCACAAGAGGTACGGCAGCGGGACTATTCACAGGTAATAGAATCTAACAACAAAAATGTGCCTTTTGTGGGAAGACTTCTCATGTAACAAAAAATTTTAAGTTCGGTTTGTGCACAGAACAAATGAAGGTCATATTGTTGGAGAGAGAGGAGATGTTTTCGATACACAAACAAAAATCACAATTCAAAATTTTATAAATGTGAAATGTGCGGTGGATAACATCTATGTGTGAGCGACAACAAAGAACGGCGAGAGAAAATCGAAAGAGAACGCAATTCACGAATGTGGGAGTCTAGAGAAGATAGATTACACTGTTCAAGTTGTAAAATGGTACAAACGTGAAAATTTTATGGCGTTTTGTTTGAATTTCGGTCAATTAGTGAATTTTTTACCATTTAAGCCCATTTAAGTCGCTATTCCTGTATTCAAAATTTCTTTCGTTATTTTTATACGGCTCGCAATTACTAGTTCTACCATTAGAACGCACATTTCAACTGAGAAAATCAAATTTTTTAGCCTATTTTCATGATTTTTGCCCATTTTTCATCGATTTTCCCCATTTATTGCTGTTTTTATGCGCTTTTTTGAAATTCTTGGGCAAACTTATCGATATAATTCTTACCGATTTTCATTTTTACAATATACTATGCAATATTATTGCCATTTCAAGCAACTCAACACACTTTTTAAATACAGAAACCATCCTTTTTACGCTTTTTTAAAGCAGTTTTTAATGATTTTTGGTTAATTGTGGGCGTGGCAGTAGTATTATGATCTCCATATTCTGCACACACACTATTATGCATCCTATGTATATTTCTGCCAATTTTTATTCCGATGGCATTAATACGAGCATTGGTAGGCAAATTTTAATACAGGACCCGAAAGTTCCTTATATCAAAAGTAGGGGTGTCTTTTCCCTGACCAACCCCATTTGTTGCAGTAAATACTTTTGCATAGTGTTTAGTAGAACCCACATCTTCATAATTGGCAAATTGCATCACGATTCCATCAATTGGACCGAAGTTATAGTCATTTTAAAAAAGGTGAGAAAAGTTCCTTAAATGGGAGGTAGGCGTGGTCTTTGTCCAAATCGGCACATATAGCAATCTGGTTCTGCATCTTTGTCCAGACTACACTTTTGCAAAATTTCATTAAGATAGCTCTAACGGTGTAGAAAAAAAATGGCCACAGAGGGACGGAGAAAATAAAAATTGCTTAGAAAGTGATTCTGATTATATCTGTATATATATGTCATTACTTTCCACGCCTCTTCATTGAAATTGCAACCGACCGCTCTCAAAAGCACAAAATTAGTATACCCTTTTTATCTATTTTAAAGCTAAAGGGTATAAAAATATAATTTCAATTCATAAAATTCATTTTAGACCCATCGTTTCAGTTAGTTTACAATGTTTATCTTTAGATAGGTTTTTTCAAGATATCAACAACCATTTGATTAGTTGAGACATACTCAAATTCCGCATGTTTGTTTTTAGCAACTTCACGTACATAATGATATTTTAAATCAATGTATTTTGTTCTTGATTGATATACATGATTTTTAACAAGAGATTGAGAACTTAAAGTATCGCCTTTTATTGCTATAGGCATGTCTCCTTCATGGAATTCAAGCTCTGTTAATAATTGCTTTAAACAGCTTCTTTAGCGCGCGTACACAATGCCACGTACTCGGCTTCTGTTTTACTCAACGATACAGTGATCTGTATCTTCGATTCCCATGCCACGGATCCGCCACTCATAATGAACACATAGCCAGAATATGAATTTCTATTTTTCTTATCACCAGCCCAATCTGCATCCGTGTAGCCATATATTCGCTCACTGTTGGGGCGATACCATAGTTTTAACTGCCAAGTTTTCGATAAATACCTCATAACGTGTTTGCCGCCAGTCTGATGCTAGGTTGTTGGATTTGAATTACCCTGTGCCAATTTGCTGACAGAATGCAGTATGTCAGGTCCCGAGCAGATCGCTAAATACGTTAGTCCTCCAATCATAAGACGTCTTGTCAACTCTTTCAACATGCTCGTCACCACATCTGATATGAAACCCAGGATCCAAAGGAGTTGAAACTGATCGCGAAGTCTTCATGTCGTACCTCACCGCTGCGCTCAATTTCCCAATCAACGAAATAGAAAAGAGGCGCTTGTCCACAAACTTGAATACGCTTGCCACCTTTTCCTAAATGAGTTCAATATCTTCTTTGACCGCGCTACCTATAATTAAAGCATCAACGTACACGGCTTATAGAATTTACTTGCATTTTAACATCATTTTATATACACATGACTCCGTCTGGCACTGATGAAACCCGATGTTGTTTGGCACAGCAGCCAGTTTTGAGTTCCATTCACGCCCCGATTGCTTTACCTCATATATATAATCGGAGCACACGATGCTGATGTTTTTCGCTGATGAAGTATTCTATTTGCTGCATATAACATTCGTCAGAAAGGTCACTGTTTAGATACGCCGTATTGATGTCAAGATAATGTAGATGCATTTTATGTGATACAGCCAAAGCTAATATTGTTCGTATTGTGACACATTTTATTACTGGTCAAACCATGTGTTATTCTCAATCAGTGCAGTGTATTCTTTTTACAATGCAAATAACCATTCTCCAGAAAACGCTCTATCCTTTATATCACTTACTGATTGTGGAACCTTGACAATGTTACTGTTGTTCGCCAAATTAGCACAGTTGTATTCCTTACGTGGACGCCCTGGCTTACCAGTTCTCATTAATTTTGGTATTCCAGCCCCAAATCGCTTTGGCTCTTCGTGATTGCTGCTAGGCTCATTTATAGTATCGGCTGCTCCATCATAAGGCTCTCCTGTTATTACTGGTTGCACTATTATCATTATTGGCTGCATTGTTGTTCAGATCTTTCAACAACTCCGATAGTTGATTAGCTTCTCAACCCATAAGCGTAATTTCATCCAACTTTACGTCTCGGTTGGGCACTAGCTTTTGAGAACGTAAATCGTACAGTCGGTAAGCTTTCGACTTCTGTGAGAAACCGACCATAATACATTCACTCCCTTTTAAACGGAACTTACGGTTTTGCGTTTTGTCTAATGCGATAGCTAAACATCCGAACACTTTCAAATGCATTACGCTCGGCTTGATTACGTGCCAGATTTCGTTTGGACTTGTATCTCCTAATACTTTTGATGACGTGCGATTCCGCAAGTATACTGCTGTTGCCGCTGCTTTAGCCCAAAGCTTTTCCCCTAGTCCAGCATTTCGATCAGTTTACGGTTCACTCGCTCTGCCACTCCGTTCTGTTGGGGTGTACATGGAACCCTCAGTCGACGCGCTATCCCGTTTAACTCAAAAACTGGACTAACGCGGTATTTAAAAATTCACAACCGTCGTCGCTTCGAATAGTTTTAATTTTTCGTTAAGCATTCAACAAGATTTTTGAATGTTTTAAAACAATCGAGCAACATTGCCTTTCGATTTCATAAAATAAATAAAAAAAATTTCGCGATTTATCAACGAGAAATGTCAAAAAATATCGCGACTCCCTGATCGTTTGGGTATTAAATGGTCCACATACGTCAGTATGAACCTAATCCAATACATTGTCTGCTCTATTTTCTGATGTTTGAGGAAATGGCTTTACGCACACTTTACTTTTCATGCACGAAATGCATAAATTTTCTTCAAATCACGCGCAATTTCTTTGGAGGCGAGTTCGCGTAAACAATTAAAATTCACATGGCCATACCTGATATGCCACCACATACGTCAGTATGAACCTAATCCAATACATTGTCTGCTCTATTTTCTGATGTTTGAGGAAATGGCTTTACGCACACTTTACTTTTCATGCACGAAATGCATAAATTTTCTTCAAATCACGCGCAATTTCTTTGGAGGCGAGTTCGCGTAAACAATTAAAATTCACATGGCCATACCTGATATGCCACCGTACAGATTCATCGCCACGCAAGAAATTCGAATCGAATTCGTTTCGAAAAATGTACAAGTTGTTCTATTTATATGCTTCGAACGATATGGTATTGTTTTTTCTATTTCTATTGATCACACAAATGTCGGTGAAAGTCACCTCTGCACCGTACTCCACGCTTTTGCTAACAGAGGAGAAATTTGCTTGTAAGGAAGGAACGTATAAAACATGTTTGAGAGTAAGATTGCAATTCGAAGTTTTAATTTTTACCTCTCCTCTCCCTTCTGCGTCTACAACCTTATTTCGCACGACATCAAAGCAAAAAACTCCCGATTAGGACACATGTTCGACGTCGCGCTTCTATCGACGCACGAAACCGACCGATCTAGCGTGCGCTTTGTATCATTTGAACTTGCCAAAATATGACTGCTCTTTGTCTGTTTCTTTTACCGCGATGTCTCTACATTTGTTCTCTCTTATTTCATTTATAGCACTTGCCGTTGTTCCTACGCCTGTTGTTATTGTAGTTGCTGTGGTGCCTAGCTTCAGTGGAGTTATTATTGTTGTGCGACATACGATTGATGATTACTTTCCACCGTTTTGTTGTTTTTTCCTCTGCGTTCGTATTCTTGTGAGAGTTTGACCTAGAGTTCGCTGTACTCGGGCAAAGTATCGTTTGTTTCCATGGCAATAACGAAGTTTTCGTACTGCTCTGGCAAACTGGATAGCAGTATAATGGTCTAAATTTCGTTTCCTAGTTCAATGCCCACTTCGGACAACTTATCTATGATGTCAGTAAATGAATTCAAAAGCGCTGGCACATCCGACATACAGACAATCAGAAAACTCTTTTATAAAGTCACCTTTCTTGCATGGCCTTTTGGTTTATATATGCCCTCGAGCCTCGATAACGCTTCGGCTGATGTTTTGCAATTCTTAATGTGATTCAGTTCATTAGGTTTGACTGACAAAACCATTGTTTCTAGGGCCTTCTCATTCAGCAATCCCCACTCGTCACCGTTAGACGCATTTTTCTTCAACTTACCTGATACCACTTTCCACAACTCTGTACAAACTAAAACGCCGCGCATCTGGACACACCAGGAGTAATAGTTGTGTTCAACAAATTTTTCAATGGCGTATACACTCGATCCCATTGTTGAGCTTCGGTTTGTCACGTTTTCTATAGAACTTTCTTTATCCACAAACATTCTTATTTCTGGATATATTTTTCGAGCAACTGCGGACTTTTACTTCTTGTCTCAGGCACCTGGACACACCACGCCTGGGCCTATTGTAGCAGATGTCCCAAGAGGTAAAAACCCTCGGAGAGTACGGCTTAACGCATTGACAGTATATTTAAGACTTAATTCCGTCGTAAGAAAATGAAATAGCATAAGAATAAGAAATGGTAAACGTGTTATTCGTGTCGCCAACTCATATTAATACTACCACTATTTCAACAAATATAAATACAGAAAAATTAGTAAAAAAAAATGAAAAAAATAAAAATAACATGAAACAAAAATATGATAAGAATAATACATAATTTGTTATTTCCTTTCTTAAAATATTATTTATTTAGTCTCTTTCTATGTTGGAATGTAAGAACATTATTTGGTTTACAGATATATCTCGTGGTGAAATAACTGATCCCTCTTCCGAAATTAAATGTCGTGCTACTAAAAATACCTTCTCTGAAAATGCACTTGAAGCTGCGACAAAATGTACGCAGCAGTACACGATTGGCTATTTTAATGTTTATTGCTTAGGTGTGCTGCAATATGCATAATGAAAAGCAACAGCACAAGATCGGCTTCTAATGATTATTATATCTATATATCATATAAACCGGTTAAAAAAAGTATTCGACATGTACTAATCCATTTCCCTAATAAACAACCAAAATTATATACAATAACAAAACAATGATTGATTATTTTAAACAAAGGATCAATCTGCTTTTATTGTTGTAATTGTTATTGATATAAATAACAGTAAAGATATGAAAAGGTCACTACTATTAATTAAATACTTTTTGAATCGAGTGTCCTTTCTTTATATTTTTTTACTTTTATTATGAGGAACTGATGTCTGCACTCAGATGGAAAAAGAAGCGTTCGATGGGTGGATTTAAAGGCATCACTTATGAAATTATTAAGTCTTTATCGTACAGGTCTTGTTCTTTACTCACTGCAAGAACGTCCCTTCCAATCTAATGCTATCAGGGAGTCATGGCGAGGAATTAAAATCGTCCCAATCCATAAAGAAAATGAGAACCTTAGTGTTTACAAAAATTACTGATCCATTTTCATATCAGTTTTTTTTTAAATTATAAACCTTATAATTAAATATATTGTTGAATGCACACGATTTATGGTCACTCTAATTTTGTTTGTAATAAGCGGTCACTCTAAACATTCTTGCAGGGAGCGTTATGAAATTCGTGTGCAAAGCAAAGCAACATTGATCTGTATTGCAACTGAAGAAGTTTAAGAGAGACAGCTAATGTCAAAATTGTTTGTAGAAATAACTGTTCTTTTGATTTTGCTGTGTACACACGCTTCTAATGAGTTGATTTCTGGTATTGTATTTTCACTTCTTCTAGAAAATTCACCACGACAAGTTGTGCTTAAAAGAAGCAAATAATAAATTGAATTAAATTAATATAAAAGTTATTTCTGTTTGTTTCTTTGATGACCCCATATTCCAACAGGTTATGGGCCCAGTCACGAATGAACATTATTAGTGTGGCTTCTTGTTCGGCGGTGGTTAAAGTTCGGCGTTTGTTATAAAAATTACTGGAAGAAAAGAAAATAAAAAAAAAATAAAAAAAAAATGGATAAAGTAAAAAGAAACATTAAGCCGTTGCAAAACGTGGGGAGTATATTTATGCCACTGCTAAAGGCATCATGAGACTCCGAAGCAATTTTAAAGACATGATTACCCTGGAAGACGTTTTGTTCTGCAAAGACATTCCACATAACTTACTTTCGGTACGAAAAATGCAAGTAAGTGCCATGACCATCGAATTTAACTCAGGAGGTGTAAAAGTCTCAAAGAATGGTGAAGGTATGTGTATGCAAAATATACCAATTGTTGAATTTAAATTATGCCATAGGGCATATTCAATAAATATGAAAGAAAATTAAGAATATCAATTGTGGCATGAAAGATTGGGTCATATTAGCAAGGGTAAGTTTACAGAAATAAAACGAAAGTATATGTTTGAAGATATTAACCTTTTAAAGAATGTTCAATTGAATAGTGATTTATGTGTAGCTTGTATAAACGGCAAGCAGGCTAGACTCCCATTTGCAAAATTTAAGGATAAAATATATTCAAAGACCTTTATTCGTAATCCATTCAGATGTTTGTGGTCCAATTACACCTTCCTCTATTGATGGTAAAAACTATTATGTAATTTTTGTTGATCAGTATACACATTATTGTGTTACTTATTTGATATCCTACAAGTCTGATGTTTTTACAATGTTCAAAGATTTTATTGCCAAAAGCGAAGCTCATTTCAACCTAAAGGTTGTGGATTTTTATATTGATAATGGTAGAGAGTATTTATCAAATGAAATGTGCGAATATTGTGTTGAAAAAGGCATCACCTATCATTTGACAGTTCCACATACTCCACAATTAAATGGTGTGTCTGAACGTATGATTAGAACATTAACTGAAAAAGCTCGTGCTATGGTTAATGGCACAAAGCTAGACAAGAGTTTTTGGGGTGAAGCTATATTGACAGCAACCTATTTGGCAAATAGAACTACAAGTAAAGCCTTAGAAGGCAATAAGAAAACTCTTTTGGAAATGTGGCATAATAGAAAACCTAATTTAAAATATTTAAAAGTATTTGGTTCGACTGTATATGTACATAATAAAATAAGGAAAAGAAAATTTGATGAAAAATCATTAAAAGGTATTTTAGTTGGGTACGAACCAAATGGTTTTAAATTGTGGGATGTGGAATCCCGAAAATTTATGGTAGCAAGAGATGTTGTTGTTGATGAAACCAATATGATGAACTCTAGGACTGTAACTACAGATAAAGTACAAATGAAAGACTCAGGGTTCCAAAATGAAGATATGGAACAGGTGGATCATTTCCTGAAGGATAGTACGGAAAAAGATCAGATTAATTTCCCGAATGAGAGTACGGAAAATCTGAGTTCTAAACTCCCGAATGAAAGTACGGAGGAAGTACAAGCTAATTTCCAGAATGAGAATACGGAAATTGAACAGTCTGATTTCCCGAATGAGAGTACAGAAGAAATATCTAGTATTTTAATATTAGATGGACAGCCTAATGAAAGAGTCACAGCTCAATTGCCATATTCAGAGTTAAATGAAGATGAAAATGAAGTCAGACGAAGTGAACGGTTAAAGGATAGACCACAAAGATCTTATAGATTTTTAAATAGTTGCATAATGAATGCGCATAATTTCTTGAGTAGTATTCCCTTTCCCTGTACATTTGATGAAGTCAAAAATATGAGTAATAGATTATATTGGGAAGAAGCAATTAAAGAAGAATTAGATTCTCATTTGCTTAATAAAACTTGGTCTATTGTACAAAAACCTGAAATTAAAAATATAGTTGATTGTAAATGGGTTTTTACAATAAAGAATGATGAATATGGCAACCCAGTTAAATACAAAGCAAGGCTTGTGGCGCGTGGTTTCACACAGGAATATTTAATCGACTATGATGAAACATTTGCACCAGTAGCAAGAATTTCTAGTTTTCGATTGATTTTGTCAATTTCAAACCAAAATGATTTAAAAGTTCACCATATGGATGTTAAAACTGCATTCTTGAATGGAACATTGAAGGAGGAAATCTATATGATGGTTCCTCAAGGATTACCACATGGAAGTGATAAAGTTTGCAAATTAAATAAATCCATTTATGGACTTAAACATGCAGCTAGTTGTTGGTTTGAGGTGTTTGAGCAAGTATTGAAAGAAATTGGGTTTGTTAATTCTGATGTAGATCGTTGTATCTATATTCTTGAGAAAGGAAATACATTGAAAAACATATACGTATTATTTGTAAGTTGGATGATTTGGTTATCATCATCATCATCATCATAATTGGCGTACAACCATTTCTGATCATTGCCGCGTTATCAGCCTTCGCCAGTCGTCTCTGCTTCGTGCACGCTGGCGCCAATTGGAAACACCAAGTGCAGCCAGGTCCTCTTGAACTTGGTCCTTCCAACGTAGTGGTGGTCTCCCCCTCCTGCGTCCGCCACCCGGCGGCATCGATTCAAATACTTTTTTCGCCGGAGCAGATTCATCCATTCGGACATGTCCCAGCCAGCGCAGCCGCTGTGTTTTAATGCGCAGAACTATATCAATGTCGGCGTACAGCTCGTTGTTCCATCTGATTCGATACTCTCCGTAGACGCATATAGGACCATAGATCCTTCGAAGAATTTTTCTCTCGAACGCCCCCAAAGCTCGCTCATCGTTGTTTGTCATCGTCCAGGTTTCGGCACCATAAAGCAGGACGGGAAGGATGAGGGCTTTGTAGAGCGTAATTTTTGTTCGTCGAGAGAGGGCTCTGCTTCTCAATTGCCTACTGAGCCCAAAGTAACACCTGTTGGCAAGAGTGATTCTTCGCTTGATCTCCTTGCTGACATCGTTCGTGGTGTTGATGCTGGTTCCCAGATAGACGAAATCCTTCACAACTTCAAAGTTGTAGTCGCCAACAGTGACGTGGTGTCCAAGACGCTGAGACTCTTTGTGTGTTGACACCAAGTACTTCGTTTTGTCCTCGTTCACCGCTAAACCCACTCGCCTCGCTTCTCTCTCCAAGCCGGAAAATGCAGCACTCACGGCGCGGCTGTTATGGCCAATGATGTCAATATCATCAGCATACGCCAGTAACATGACTCTTGTGGAAGATAGTGCCTGTGCGATTTAGACCTGCTGCACGTACGATTTTTTCCAACATTAGATTGAAGAAAACACACGATAAGGAGTCACCTTGTCTGAATCCTCCATCACCCTTCTTGTGGATTGGGCAGAGCACACTTAAGTTCCAGTTGCTAGGCATGCATTCCTCCGACCATATTTTGCAGATGAGCTGGTGCATGCGTTTCGTGAGCTCATCGCCGCCAGCCTTGAATAGCTCCGCTGGAATACCATCAGCTCCGGCGGCTTTGTTGTTTTTGAGCCGCCTAATAACTAGCAAGACCTCGTCATAGTCGGGGGGCGCTACTTCATGTTCGTCGTCAGCAACTGTGGGATCGGGTTCATCTTCATTGCTATCATTAGCGCTGTCGCCATTCAGCAGCTTCGAGAAGTGTTCCCTCCATAACGTGAGTACGCTCTGGACATCCGTCACTAAATTCCCGTTTTCGTCTTTGCAGGAATTGGAATTGCTCCGGTCTTAAAACCTTCCGTTTGGCGCCTCACACGTTCGTAGAATTTTCGAGCCATATTCCTTCTGTCAAGCATCTCGATTTCCTCGCATTCTCTCTTTTCGGCTTCTCGTTTCTTGCGCCTAAAAAGACGCTTCTCTTCCCTTCTCTTCTCTCGATATCGCTCCTTAGCAGCTCGCGTTGCAGCCGATCGCAGGATGAGTTGGTATGCTGCGTCTTTCTCTACAGCTGCGTTGCGACACTCTTCGTCATACCAGCTGTTTTTCTTCGGGCGGTGATAGCCAATCACCTCTTCAGCGGCCGTGCGCATGGAGTGGGATATAAGCGACCACTGCGCGCAAATATCGAGATCAGGGGGAGAATCCGTCAGCATATTCGAGAGCCAAGAAGCAAATGTGGTAGCTGTCTGTAGCGATTGTAGCTTTCCGACGTCAAGCTTCCTCTGCGAATTAAAGCGAACGTTTTTTGCCGCACTGAGGCGAGTGCGAACCTTAGCTACAACAAGGTAGTGGTCCGAGTCAATGTTGGCACCTCGAATTGTACGTACGTCTAACACGCTGGATGCATGCCTGCCGTCGATCACAACGTGATCAATTTGGTTCCTGGTTTTATGATCAGGGGACAGCCAGGTGGCTTTATGAATATCGGGATGCTGGAATCTAGTACTACTAACTACCATGTTCCGTGCTGCGGCGAAGTCGATCAACCTCAAACCGTTTTCTGATGACTGCTCGTGGAGGCTGAACTTACCGACGGTTGGTTCAAAAATGCCTTCTTTGCCCACCTTGGCGTTGAAGTCACCTAGCCCAATTTTTACATCGTGGCGGGGGCATCGATCGAAGGTTTTTTCTAGTTGATCGTAGAAGGCATCCTTGGTGTTTTCGTCTTTCTCATCCGTCAGAGCATGTGCGCAGATTAGACTGATGTTAAAGTATTTTGCCTTAATGCGGAGTGTGGCAAGCCTGTCGACAACTGGGGTAAATCCCAGGACTTCATTACGCAGTCGTTTGGTTACCACAAAACCTACACCGAGTCTGCGCTTCGTCGCATGGCAGCTGTAGTAGATGTCACATGTAGCTTTTTTTGAGCGTCCATGTCCCGTCCATCGCATTTCCTGGAGTGCGGTGACGTCAGCTTTATATTTTTCGAGGACGTCAACCAGCTGGATAGAGGCACCTTCCCTATTAAGGGTCCGGACATTCCAGGGGCATATCCTTAAATCGTGTTCCTTATAACGTTTGCGGGGGTTGTCGTCAACAGTTGTGGGGTATTTCATCCGAGACTTCAATCTTATATTTACTGGACTTTGTTTTTTATGTGGCGGGTTCCAAGCCCAGCGCACAACCCTAAGCTAGGGATTTTTTGTTTGGTAGTGGTAACCCACTTCGGGGGTATGGGCGCTGCCGTTGGTACCTATAGTACTCCTCCGCCACCGTTCCTACATGCGAGACCCCACCTGGCCTCGCACACTTTGATGAATCCTTAAACCGAATATGTCAGAGTGGCCTCACCAAAGCTCCCTCTCTCGTTGGCCCTGACCAAGGATCCCACATGGGTTGGTTACCACATCTTCACCTAGGTTGCTCAGGTTGCCAGGGTGCACCACGTGGAGGTGAGAGTAGGAAGATTTAAGAGACATGAGCCGTTAGTAGCAGGAAACCCTAACGTGAACCTGTCTCCCTTGGCAACCTCATGATGATGAGGATGATTTGTGTATAGCAACTGAAAATCTTGAAACAATGTCAAAATTTAAATCCTACCTTATGAGTAAATTCAGAATGACTGACTTAATTGAAATTCGATATTTTATTGGAATTAAAATCGATAGACATGATAATCAACTGGATCTTAGCCAGTCTGCTTATATTAAAAATGTCTTAAAAAAATTTAATATGGATGAATGTAATGCAGTTAGTACTCCACTTCCAAGTAAGCTTAATTACGAAGCTTTAAACTCAGAAGAAAATTGCGATGCACCGTGCCGTAATTTGATTGGGTGCTTAATGTACATTATGTTATGTAAACGTCCTGATCTTTGTACATCAGTCAGCATTTTAAGTAGATACACCAATAAAAATAATCATGAATTGTGGCAATGTCTTAAAAGAGTTTTGCGATATCTAAAAGGTACTGTTGATTTGAAATTAACTTTTGTTAAAAATTCAAATTTTAAAAATATTTTTATTGGGTACGTTGATTGTGATTGGGCTGGAAGTGAGGGTGACAGAAAAAGTACTACTGGCTATTTATTTAAAATGTTTCGAGTCATGTCTTATTTGCTGGAATACAAAGAAACAAAATTCAGTTGCAGCTTCCTCTACTGAAGCAGAATATATGGCATTGTTTGAAGGCGTTAGGGAAACTTTGTGGCTAAAATCATTAATGAAGGGAATAAAGTTTGAATTAAATGGACCAATTAAAATATTCGAGGACAATCAAGGTTGCATAAGTATAGCTAGTAATCCCTCATGTCACAAGAGATCTAAACATATAGATATTAAATATCATTTCTCAAGGGGACAAGTCGAAAATAAACTAATTTCCGTTGAATATTTTTCCACAGATGACCAGCTCGCTGATATTTTGACAAAGCCGTTACCTGCACTAAGATTCCTGAAACTACGAAGTCAATTGGGTCTCACCGATCAAAATAGGAGTTGAATATTTTAACTATTTTATTGTAATCATTTTATTTAAAACTGTATTTTTTTTTAGTTATTTGCAGTACTATGAATTTATGTACTATTTAATTTATTTAATTTAGTTAACGTTGGTCTGATTGGGTTTTTTCTGGCTTTCCCCAATCCTAGCAACAAATGTTGGACTACAAAAATGTAATCTCCCCAGAATTCACAACTTCTCGAATATATAAAATATGAAAATGAAATGTAATTAATATAATTTTAATTTATCAATGTATCTTTTGAGGAGGTGTGTTGAATGCACATGATTTATGGTCACTCTAATTTTGTTTGTAATAAGCGGCCACCTAAACATTCTTGCAGGAAGCGTTAAGAAATTCGTGTGCAAAGCAAAAGCAACATTGATCTGTATTGAAACTGAAGAAGTTTAAGAGCGACAGCTAATGTCTAAATTGTTTGTAGAAATAACTGTTCTTTTGATTTTGCTGTGTACACACGCTTCTAATGAGTTTATTTCTGGTATTTTATTTTCACTTCTTCTAGAAAATTCACCGCGACAAGTTGTGCTTAAAAGAAGCAAATAATAAATAGAATTAAATTATAAGTTATTTTTGTTTGTTTCTTTGATGACCCCATATTCCAACATATATAATTAATGATTTTGTTGAACTCTCGAATGACTTTTTCCAGAAAGAGTTTTGAGTACAGATATAGCCAATCGGCTGCAATATGTGCGAAAAAAATTCTGTACCAGGTGGCATGCCTAAAAAAATGGGTGTAAAGTCATCATGGTTACTATAGACACAGAAATTACTTACAAATTGCTTGTGTTCAGTTATTTACTTGGATACTTTTTAAAAACAATAAATGTGGAAAAACATTATACTGATTGGACTGGAAATTTTCAATGTCAATCATTGTGATAGATGGGTTTCCATAGGGCAGCTGCATATCCCCAATACTTTTCAATTTATACACTTCCAAGGGTCAGCTTGTAGATGATGGACAAACTACTTTATATCTGTTTGCTAATGATTTTATAGTAGTCTCATACAACAAAATTTTTCAAGATGAAGAAATACAATCTAAGTAAGCAATATTCACAAATTGCGATTTGTCTCAATCCTGGAAAGTTCAGTTTAATTCATAGAGACCAGGGTCACAGTATTAAGGTTCAACAGTATACAGGCGCACTTGATCTTCCTTGTGTGGAAAGAAGCCTCTGGTTTCTCATAAAAAAATTATTAAATAAAGCAAACTAACTCTGACCTTCATTCCAAAATTGTCCTCAATAAAAATTGTATGTCCTGTTACAGGTATGTTTTTAATCAATTTTAGAGTATTATTGTTAATAAAATAACGGACACTAAGTATCAGACGGAAATAAAGTGTATTTTCTATAAAAAGTTGGAATTATATGCTCATACAAAAATGTTGGTTACTAATTCATCTATCATGACTAATACAATAGGATTTCGCGCATCTGTATAAAATTTCTTGTCCCATATCATAATTTGGTGAGCTGTGAGCCTTCATTAAAGCTTTGGATGTGGCCAAAGAAAAAAATATAAAGAAACTTGTCATTTTCACGCATACCCACGAGTTGATTGTAAACTGTTTGATAAATCTCACTCTCAAAATTATGTCGCCTTGGAAGGAGGAAAAAGAAAATAATTATGTAGCTGTTCACTGAGTATGTGGCAATTAAAAAAGCGCTGAACATGATGTTTTACTCGCCAGTGTAGCTGAAGATCCTTGAATGATTCAGTTGTAAGGTATATAGTGATTTATATTCAAAATAATACTCTAGAAATCAGTTTTTATCGAAGTTGACATGCGTCAGCCCCTTAACGCTATTGTGTGTGAGATGACTCTTTTAAGATAAGAACAAAAGGATTGTTTTCCGACAGCGTAATCGAGAAAACTAAAAAAAATTTCTTAAGACAAAATAATCGCGGCATCAAATAACAATTTAACATTAGCGTCAAGATTAACAAGTACGTGAATTAAAATTAGAAATTTTTGAAATAATAAATACAGGCTCTTTACTCACGCCAACTTTCATGGAAACATTTTTAATTGTAGCTTTTCCATTATATAGTTCAACTTTTAACTGCTCCAGATTTAATTTTTCCTCTAGAAACTGGCCAAGATACCTTTGTAATAGATATCGACATGTTTTATTTTTTAATCCATCCCAAACGTTAAACCAAGACATTTCACAAAATATGTTCTATATAATACGCTCCTCTACTTGTAGCATATCAATTAGGAAATTTTTAAATTATAGAATCTATTGATAATAATAATTGTTTTATATACGCAATAACAATATTTCACACTACAAACGTATTCAGCAGTTTAAGAAATAATAAAAAGTGTTACCACACTGGCCGAAACAACGAAAAATGTACTCGAAATATTGCAAAATGGAGAGCACAACGGTTGCTCAACTGCAAAATGTATTTATTTCAAATGTGTGTTTCTTCCCTTACCATACGTCTCCACGGGCAATTTTTGATGGTATGCCATTGGCAATTTCAAGCAAATTGCCAATGGAGACTCCTAATTGATTCAAGTTGGCAATTTATGTTATGAAATATGTTATGCCATAAATTGCCAACGTGCTGTGTTGCAATCAGTTGTCATTTTGCTTGTTTGACAGCCGTTTTTCATTTTTTCGTGATGCTCACAGTGGAAGCATCGTCGGACATTTTCGTTTTACCGCATCTATTAAATTAATAAAAACGCTAAAATGAATGGAGGCTGTGCATTTGCATTCTTTGTAAAAAAAGATTCACCCACAATTTCGATTTTCTTATTTTTTCTCTTCATCGTATAAATAAAAAAAATTTTCAAGCGCGGGCACAGCGAACTAGATTGCTTGACGGCATTTTCAAAATGACAATGGCATAACATCGCAATGCCCACCATTAAAATATTGCCAACCATTGCAATCAAATTTAACAGATGTTATGCCATCAAAAATTGCTCGAGGAGACGTGGGGTAACCCTACGCATTGCGATGTTATGCCATCGTCATTTTGAAAATGTCGTCAAGCAATCTAGTTCGCTGTGCCAGCGCTTGAAAAATTGTTAGATTTATACGATGAAGAGGAATAAAGAAGGAAACCGAAATTCTGGGTGAATCCTTTTTTACAAAGAATGCAAATGCACAGTCTCCATACATTTTAACGTATAAATTAATTTCATAGACGCGGTAAAACTGAAATGTTCGACGATGCTGCCACTGTGAGCGTCACGGAAAAATGAAAAATGACTGTCAAAAAAACTAAATGACAACTGATTGCAACACAGCATGTTGGCAATTTATGGCATAAAATATTTCAAAACATAAATTGCCAACTTGAAGCAATTTGCAGTCTCTATTGGCAATGTACTTGAAATTGACAATGGCATGCCATCAAAAATTGCCCGTGGAAACGTAGGGTTACATAGTGTCTCGCCTAACTATAATTCATGGCAATGTTCAGGTTCATGTCAGAGTAACTGATGGCTGTCAGAATATGAAATGGGCAAATTATGTTAAAGCATTTCATTTTTTACATGGCTCCGAACAGTAAAAAACAGAGATCTGTTCTCGCATTGAATGCTTTAAGAGAGTTAAAACAACTGCAATCAGAAATTGAAGAGTTTGTAATTGCACACACAATCACATTTTCGATAAATAATTATTAAATTAATTATTTCACTTTTATTAAATTTAATTTGTGCCATTTTTAAATAAACAAACGTTAAAATCGAGTGAAACTTGAAATTTATATCAGGGTTTCTACCAGAACTGCTGTTTTGACATAATGATTAATTTTTCTAGTATGACATTAACATCTGGAGTCTCCACTCATCATTTTAATGCTAAGACATGAACATTGCCATGAATTATAGCTAGTCGAAACACTATGTTAAGGTGCCCTTAGACAGATCATGCACTGCAAACTGCCGATGAACACTCTTGTACGTGTGAGATTGACGAACTGCGTACAGACTCGTCATGCTTCATTCTGTACTGCATCGTGCTAGTGTGAACATCATTCGTGCGCGAACAAAAAAATTACTTGCCGTCGCTATTCAGCGCTTATTATATACCATAATGCAGGCAAACTCCGATACATTTCAATTAACACCAACATGCATTTTTTTTCATGAATTTTTTCCATTATTACAATTATTAATAAATATATTACTATAATTTAGAAAAAAAAATAAACAGCAGCACTAGCAGCGGGGGTATCAGCTGATATTATTAATAAAATACACACCAAACCACAAAAAAATAACGTAGTTTACAAAAAGTGAAACAGGATGTAATGCAATAAAAAAAGGAAACGTCAAAAAAAATTAAAAAATTGTCAGAAAACGGCAAAATAATACCCAAAAAATGAACGAGTTCATCGGCTGCAGTATGTTCATCGAAAAATATACATTGTCCGTGTGACTCACACAGGAAACAAAAATCCAAATAGATAGTGATAGCAATTACAGAGTGGTTATAAAAAACTTCGACACTGAGAAAAAAAAGTTACTACACCTATCAGCTTAAAAGTAGCAAAGGCCTTACCATTGGCATAAAGGGACTCGAATCAGATATTTCCCCTGCTGAAGTCAAAGCAGCACTACATGAAGCACGGTTCGCTGCCCGCTCTATTATAAATATAATAAATCGCAACAGAATCCCTCAGCCATTGTTTCGCGTAGAATTGGAGCCTGAAACCCAAAAGCTTAAAAAAGGAGAAGTGCATGGTATTTATAATCTCCGCTATCTTATGCATCGCAGAATTACTGTGAAGGAGCCTCTCAAACGAAACGGCCCAGTTCAATGTTCTAATTGCCGAGAATTTGGGCACACAAGGTCCTACTGCACTCTTCGTAGTGTATGTGTTGCCTCTGGTGATTTACACCCCACATCAGAATGTACGAAGACTAAAACTGATAGAGCTGCTAGAAAGTGCAGTAATTGTGGTGGTTAACCATGCTGCCAACTACAGAGGTTGCCCTGTATACCAGGAAATTAAGAACAATGACCCTCAGTTAAAGAATAAGCGCACTCAACCTAGTCCAAATATAACGCCCATTGCACAACCACAGAAGTCAATTCCATACCCCGATACAGGGACGACGTATGCATCGGTACTTAAGTTAGGGAAGGATCAGCAGTCCGGGACTGGTTCAAATCTGCATAATTTTGAAGGAATGATAGCAACGCTCACACAATGTATGACGCAGTTCATGATATCCCCGAAATGAACGTACTTAAGATCTGTCAATGGAATGCAAACGGTGTAAGCCAGCACAAGTTAGAAATTAACAAATTTTTACTCTCTAATGAAATCGACATACTTCTTATATCCGAAACCCATCTAACCGAAAAACACAATTTTTACATACCGGGATATAAATTCTATGATACACTGCATTGACCGTGTGACTTACACACTCTCATCCTCTCTCAATTTCTCTCAATTTCACTAATACACACTTATTGCAGTTTGCAGGGCATGATGTGTCTATGGGGACCTTTAGAATTGTTAACCATAACCAAATTCCAACATATCAAAAATAAATGAAGTTCAGGAGAATGGAAGGCCTAACACTCATAAAAAACTGAAGTATTATCATTTATTGTGTGTACAAAGTATTATGCCATTTACTTTTTTTAATGATACTTTTTTTTATTTCCTACTTGTTTTTATGTCACTTTGCTACTCATTTAATTTTGACAGTTTGTAAAAACTTATCTTGCGCTTTTGTAAAAATAATGTACCAGAAACAACTAGACAGGGTAATACCAGAGAATACAGAATACTCTTGTTTTGCGCAAACTGACATATGTGTAAAATTGTAATAGTGTGACTGATTTTCCTTAAAATTCTGGTTAACCCATGATAAACAAACCTATCCATATAGGCAACTAAAGATAAACAGAGTCATTTTTTTTTAAACTTCAGAAAATTTAACGTTTAAGTGTCCCGTCTCTATGGTCTCTGGTAATACCATGGAGTTATATAGAGAGATAACTCTTCTTCTTCCAATGTCAGCTGATGAAATGATTCCATTTTTTTGTGTTTTTTTGTGTGAAACAAAAACAATGAAATGTAAATCCGCCATGCTGTAGTAAGGAAATTTATTTGGGACTAAATTTAGGGTACAATTGCGAGTTGCGTTCATATATATATATATATATATATATATATATATATATACATATATATATATATATATATATATATATATATATATATATATATATATAAATATATATATATATATATATATATATATATATATATATATACATATATATATATATATATATATATATATATATATATATATATATATATATATATATATATATATATATATATGTATATATATATATATATATATATATATATATATATATATATACGAGTATATGGTATTTATTTAGATTATTAAGTAGGTATGTTATTTATTTAAATTATTAAGAAAAGTAGCATGTTTAGTTATGTTTAAAATGTTAGGCTAAGGCGGCAATTATGGGGCGGACTCGCTTGTCGTCAAGGCGGAGGATGCCCGGCTGAGAACCGGCAAAATGGTGAGTTGGAGTTTTTTTTTTGTAGTGTTGCTCCACCCGATGCAGTGTGGCGGGTTGAGGACCACGACCATTGCGGTGAGCTAGCCGCGGCCACCACACTACATCATTCTAGTGGTAAGGTAACATTAATGGCGCCCAAATAAAAATAAAAAAAATTTAATTAAAATTTTCCTTGTGATGTATTGTGATTTTGTAGTCAAGCAGTTTGTGGTTTAGTTTTGTGTTTAGTTAGTGTGCTCCACTCTTGCCGCTGACTTGACGTGCCAATGCGGAACGCCAACTGCAGCGACAAGAGGGGGAGGCTAAATGTGAGAAAATAGTTATCGGGCGGCGATGAAGGTTGAATTTGGAAAGATAAGGGAAACGGTTCGGGCGAACCATTTAGAGCTAATGAAGCTCATTAGTGATGTAATGAGACCCATGCAACAATCACCGGGGCAGGAAAGTAGCCTAGCAGCTGTAGAGTTGGAGAAGGAGCCCCAAAATACTGTAGATGAAAACCGAGAAGAAGTTAGGAGAAGTGGCAACTTACAAGTTAGGATTGAAGAGGAGAATACAATCAATTATAATTTAAGTTGTGAAGAGGAAGTTTCTGACAATATACCAACAAGTCAGGACGATGAGGACTTGGCCTTAATGGATCAAGATATTTTTGAGAGATTGTTAGACGATAATTCTGATGACGGTAGTATTATGCCTGAAGCGTGTAACGCAAAATTTAGTCATAATTGCGAAAATTTATCTTCTTTGGACTCAATAGATATGTTTGTAAGCGATTTAGTAGGAGCTCCCCTCTCGCAAAATATGAGCCTTAATGACCATAGTGAAAAGAGTACAGAAACCACTAGTCAAAGTGACTCCATAAAATCTGCTGGTAAATCTTTATCTTTAGTTTCAGACAGTAATGGTGCTGTTGCAGCCAATAAAAGCAGTATTCCATCGAATGGATTAAAGTCAAAGCCTTCCGAAGGGGCATCATATAAAAATGATGTGAATATAGTGAATGAACCTAAATTGATTGCAACTGTTTATTCAACTGTACTGCTTACAGATCAGCCGACATACTTCGACAGAAGCAATTGTACTGGCAAAAAGTTAAATTATATTCGAATTATTAAGAAATTGCGAGGAGCAGTAGATCTTGCGTTCGATAGGGGGAAGTGGTTAGAAAGGGTTAAATCCATAGGTTAAATTGGTAAAGGACTTCTGGCACTTCTAGTACCTACGGGAAAATTTGCGTGGGGAGATGTTGGGATTATTCCACGCTAAGAATCTAAACCGGTAAGAGCACGCGTAGTGCGTGAAGTAGCAATAGTTAGTAAGGAGGTGGAGGAAAGTTAATCATAGGGAACTTATGGATTATATAATACATATAAAAGAACTTACTCTCAAAATCAGCTTCGTTGGTGGTAGAGGTAATCCAAGTTAAAATCTGAAAAGGGAAATAATTACTATGTGTTTCATAAGATAAAATAAATAAAAGTGTTCCTGTTTATACGATACGATATATGTATATATATATATATGTAAATTAGTGTCTAAATGGAGTACAATGGGGAAGCATAGTTCTTCGAGTCGAATGGCTGGGAAGACAAAATAAGTATAGGGTTAAATTAAGAAATTTTGTTTTGTGAATAATTACCGTGCAATTAGGTGTTGGGATTCGTAATCATCATCAGTGTGGTGGTTCTGAAAAGGAAGTATTGTTAGTTTATATTTTTAGGTATATGTAGGTATAGTTGCCCGGCTAGCTCAGGGTAGAGCATTAAATGCTGATCGACGCTTCCATCCGTGTTCCGGCGGAGTTTGTAGTGCTCATGGCAACCCGTGTGTTTTGTTGCGATCGTGGTTTTTGGCGTCAACCGTCTGTATATTCCTTTTGTTTGTTTTGCTTCTCTCCTTCGGTTCTTACTTCCACTTGTCCGCTTTTCTAGTGAATGCGGCCAGTCAAAAACCTACCTGGCGATTCTGAGGTAGAGATGGCGCTGCCTCAGAATAGTAAAAATTTGAAAGAAAGGTAACTGACCGACTTGACCGTTGGAGCGGTCAATGATGGAATAGCGGAAGAGGCCGAGGAAATTGAAAAATACGGTTTTAAGAAGAAAGGGAAAAAACATTTAAGGCAGTGGTAGGGAAAGAACGAGCTCTGTGCAGTTTAAAGTGTTTGGGAAGAAAGTTGTTTCCAATTTTTTTTGTTGCCGCACGCGTTTAAATTTTGGTTTTTACTGTTGATGTATTCGTATTAATTGTTGATTGTGTGACTGTGCACTGAAAAATTCTCTCGTCTCGTTGGTTGTTCCTGTTATTTGTTCTGATACAGTAAAAGTGTCAACGGTTCAAAAAAAAATTTTTTTTTTAAATTCAATTACAATTTTACATTGATTAGTGATTGTGCTGAATAGAGTGATAACTGCTTGTTTCCGGCCCATCCCATTCGAGAATCGGAGTTGAGTTTTGATACCGGAGGAGAAAGGAGGCTGCCGCCCGCCCCCTAAAAATAAGGATAAAGCTAAGTATATACGTATATATGGTATTTTTTTTAAATTATTAAGTAGGTATGTTATTTATTTAAATTATTAAGAAAAGTAGAATGTTTAGTTATGTTTAAAATGTTAGGCTAAGGCGGACATTATGGGGCGGGCTCGCTTGTCGTCGAGGAGGAGGATGCCCGGCTGAGAACCGGCAAAATGGTGAGTTGAATGCTTTATTTTTGTATTGTTGCTCCACCCGATGCAGTGTGGCGGGTAGAGGACCACGACCATTGCGGTGAGCTAGCCGCGGCCACCACACTGCATCATTCTAGTGGTGAGGTAACACTGTAGTTTAAAGAAGGAAGCGTTTACTGTACAACTTTTTTCTTGCTTCACTGTACACTTCGACTTTATTTTCTAAAAATACTTCGTTTCCTTTGCTGAGTGAATGATATTTGTCTCATTTGTTTAAGAACATCGGCAATGCCTCAAGCGAAACCTAGAAAAAGACAAGTAAAGATATTCATTCACTTTATGAGTAGAATCAAGAAGAATCCGGAAAACTAACGGTAAATGTAAGCCAGACAAATTACTAATTACCTAATTCATTAGGTTTGTGGAAAGAACTTAAATAAAGATGCTTCGCATTCTATGTGTGATTCGGAAATCAGAAAACACGTGTTGTTGCTCATTATTTTGTATAAATATTATTTTTTACGGTTTAAACATGGAAACAAAAAAAAAAAAGAAAAATTGATGCTACTTTTTAATGAAGAGTTGGAAGTAAAATAATTCTTTCTATTGTTGAGCCCGATTTTAAACGAATAAACAAACTTTTGTTAGCACTTAATTATTGTTTAATTCAAACTTAATTTTTATATGCAAAATTAACAAAGTCTTTTTTTTAACAATTCGCTTATACTTGCGCTGCGCTTTAAAAACAATTTGTTTCTAGGTCTTACAAAATCGAACTGATATTACTGTCACCTTCGTTGCCCTTTTTTTGTTGTTTCTTTGCTAACCAGAAAGACACTCCGACAGTTAATTATATGTAGGTACATATTTACATGCGAAAGCAAGGGGCTACGTATATACATACACACATGTACGTGTGTACATATGATCGATTGACAAACAAAAGGGCAATGAAGGTATAGAAAATTAACTTGCAATTTCAAAGAGTAATGACTACATAAGGGAGTTAGAATTTTGGTAAATGGTTGACAGCAAGTGAGATTTTATACACAGCAGTGTGCAAAATATTAGATGAAAGTTAAAAAGTTAATTTAAAAACTAATTTGATGGAAATAATATAAAAATTAAAAAATGAGAATTTTAAATAAAAGAGTCGGCGGTAACATTCCCTCCCTCGTAAGCGAATTAAGGCTGTATGAGCTTACTGACATCCTTCTTATTGCCGACGTCTAGAACTGCAATTTTGGCTACGGGCCTCTCGTACGTGCTGGTACTCGTTCTAACTTTGACACTACGTACTTGGCCATCTTTAGCGGGAAATACTTCGATGATAATACCTTTGGGCCAACTGTTGCGGGGAAGATTGTCATCCACTATGATGACTACGTCTCCGACGGCTGGTGGTGGTACCTTGTTGAACCACTTACTTCGTCGGACCAAACTTGGACCATATTCTCGTACCCATCGTCGCCAAAATTGATTTGCAAATTTCTGAGTATGATGCCATCGTTGCCGTAGGTCGCAGTCGAAGTCATTTAAAGGCTTTTGCCCTGCTGCAGATCCAAGTAACAAATGGTTTGGTGTAAGAGCGTCGTCGTCAACTGAGTCTAGGGCTACAAATGTCAATGGACGAGAGTTGATTATAAATTCAGTTTCATATAGGGCACATCTTAAAGTCTCGTCATTGAAATTGAAGGCTGGACATATTGCGTAGAGTATTGATTTTACAGAACGAATTAAACGTTCCCATGCACCGCCCATATGCGGAGCTGCTGGAGGGTTAAAACGCCACTTTATTTCGTCTTTTTTAGATGAAACTTCTCTCAGGTCGAGATGTTGCTTTTCCTCACGTAGAATTCTCTCCACGGCTTTAAAATTTGTCCCGTTATCGGTGTATATTTCTTTGGGAGAGCCACGGCGACTGGTGAAATTTTGTACACACATTATGCACGAGCCGGTGTTGAGGCTATGAGCGACTTCTATGTGTATTGCCCGCACGGTCAGGCATGTAAACAGAACGCCCCATCTTTTTTCCTTGTGTCGTCCCACGGTAACGTATAAGGGACCAAAAAAGTCGATGCCGACATAAGTAAATGGCCGTTGGAAACTGGAAAGCCTGGCCAGAGGTAAAGATGCCATTTGTGGTGGTTGGGGTACCGCTGCTTCATTTTTACATCGCTGACATTGATTTCGTACATTCTTGTATAACGCTCTCAACCTGGGGATGTAAAATATGGACTTAATTTTTGACATGGTCGCTTCATGAAGGCAATGGTGAAAGTTTTCGTGGTAATATCGGACTATTAAGAATGTCACGTAATGATGGTTGGGTAGAATGATTGCAGTGTTGCAACTTAATATATCAGCTCTACCGCAAGCACGTAGAAGACCATTCTCATCGAGGCAATCGTTAAGTTGTTTTAATTTGCTAGATTTTTCAATAGGCTTTTTTTTGTTGAGGCACCATATTTCTTCAGAAAACTCGCTCTTTTGCGCATATTTAAATAAAATATTTTTAGCTTTCTGGATGCAAACGAAAGGCGTTTCATCTTGTATTTTATTGCCATGGGCCACAGACTTCAATTTTTCTATGTACAGTAGAAATTGTGACAGCGCTCTATATAGGCGTCTCCAGCATGAAAAATACTCAATATTCATAGCGAAGTTAATCGGTTTTGATATATATAAAAGATGATTGCGTACCTCTTCTTTATTGGTGCCTCCTAAATCGGAACATTTTGGCCAATTACATCCGTCAGACTTAAGAAATTCTGGACCCTGGAACCACATGTTACTGTTGGGAGTGGAGATTTTTGTTGCAAAGTCTGCTGGGTTTAATTTCGATGGGACCCAATTCCATTGAGTCACGTTCGTTGTTTCGAGAATTTCGCCAACTCTGTACTTCACGAATGGTTTAAAGTTTTTTGGATCCATGGACAACCATTTTAGCACCGTTTTAGAATCGGACCAGTAGAAGCTGTCTGTACATCGTAGACGAGTTGCACCTCGGATTTTTGCGGCTAGTCGGGAACCAATTAGAGCCGCTTGTAGTTTTTTTTTTTTTTTTTTTTTTTTTTTTTTTTTACGAGGTGTAAAGCAGTCAAAAACCCTTGTAGTGTGGGGCCCCAACCCACTAAAATCACCCCGATGTCCGGACGGATCATCCTCTCGGGACCTCACCGTTAGGTAATACGTCGAGAGGCCGTTACGAGCGTTACCGCTCAATCGTCAGTCTTAGGTCTGTCCATTTTCAGTCCTACTTCTTGAAACATCCCCATTAACGTTTTCCTCAGCACTGCGCTGGCTTAGGCGTGCTGCTGTTCGGGCGCGTTCAGTGTTCCGCAGAGTTATCATCATAATAGATACTGTGGAACAAACTGCCTCCCATTTAGTCTCGGTTTCACACATATGCGCTACCAGATTAGCCATTGCTGGTTGTTCTCCTAAGATAGCGCTCAAGTTGTTTCTGCTCTCGTTAAATCGCGGGCAATGAAAAAGTATATGCTGCGCGTTTTCCTGCTCTCCCGGGCAACTTGGACAAAACGGGTCAACATCGTATTTGTATTTGTGCAAGTATTCCTTGAAGCACCCGTGGCCACTAAGCATCTGTGTCAAATAGAAGTTAAGTTCGCCGTGTGTGCGCGAGTACCATTCGTTGATATTATGTATCAGTTGGAATGTCCATCGGCCTTTGCTGGATTGCTCCCATCTTTGCTGCCATTGTTGCATGGTTTTCTGTCTTATTTCAAGCTTATCTGCAGCCGTTGGTCTTGTCCCTCTCCTATACAAATCCTGCATTTCATATGCAAGCAGGTCGATTGGTGGCTTACTTGATAACACACAAATGGCATCATCCGAAACTGTCCGAAAGGCGCTAGCAACCCTTAGCGCGCTGAGCCTATGTACAGATCGGATTCCTTTTGAGACGCTCTCTGTACGTGCGACTTCTGCCCAAATTGGAGCCGCATATAGGATGATCGAGGTAGTTACCCTCGATAGTAGCTTCCTTCGACTTGATCTGGGCCCTCCCAAGTTTGGCATCATCTTTGTGAGCGCACCGTTGACGCGGGCAGCCTTTTCGCATACTGTCCTAAGGTGTTCCTTGAAGGTCAGTTTCGCGTCTATGATCACTCCCAAGTACCGCAGATACGGCTGCGATGTAATTTCGTGTTCGC
Organism: Clusia tigrina; assembly: GCA_920105625.2. Lineage (NCBI taxonomy): Eukaryota > Metazoa > Arthropoda > Insecta > Diptera > Clusiidae > Clusia > Clusia tigrina. The sequence goes on from OV050031.1 coordinate 139,783,817, forward strand.
CCACCGTTATTGTTATATGCTCTCGCACTTTTCTGGAGCTCAGCAGGACCACCTCTGTTTTCTGGGCCGCCAATTCCAGTTTTGAGTCATCAAGCCAGCTTCTTATTCTGACGATCGCATCATTGCATATCGTTTGGAGCATGTCCAGCTGTTTTGCTACTGCTACCACAGCAATGTCGTCCGCATAGCCTACCACCGTAGTATCTTCCGGTAGGTCCAGTTGGAGTATGTCATTGTACATACCATTCCATAATGAAGGGCCGAGCACAGAACCCTGGGGTACTCCCCCCGTGATCCTATATTGCTTTGCCCCTTCGTCCGTATCGTACAGTAGTACTCGGTTGTCAAAATAACTAGCTAAAATTCGCAACAAGTACTCCGGGACAGCGAATTTCCGGAGGGCGCTTATGATTAATGGCCAACTCGCCGAGTTGAAAGCGTTCTTCACATCCAATGTGATCACTGCGCAGTATTTTTTGCTTCCATTTACCCATCTCTTCCCGCTGAGTGCTTCTCTTGCAATATCCATCACTGCTTGGACTGCATCCACGGTGGATCGCGATCTCCGAAATCCAAATTGATTTGCGGCCAATCCTCCTGGCTTTTCAAGTGATTCTTGCAGTCTATCGCAGATAATTCTCTCTAAGATTTTACCCAGCGTATCGAGCATGCAAATTGGTCTGTACGAGGATGGGTGGTCCGGCTGCTTTCCGGGCTTAAGCAGTAATACCAGCCTCTGTCTTTTCCAAATATCTGGGTATATTCCCTCGCTTAAGCACGCATTGTACACCTGCGTGAAGATTTCAGGTGTTGCCTTGACCGCCGCTTTTACCGCAATATTGGGCAAACCGTCTAGCCCGGGTGCTTTACCGTCAGCGATTTTCCGCAGAGTGAACACTACCTCATCAGTGGAAATCTCGGGGATTTCTGTGCTGTTTATTTGTTGGCCGTTGTACAGAATTGTTTCCTCCTGTGGGGGAAAGAGCGCTGCAACCACCTTACGCATCAATTTATATTCTGTTGGTTGCGGTGCTCTTGGCCCTTTCAGTTTGGCCATCACTGCCTTGTATGCGTTACCCCATGGATCGAGATCAGAACTGTCGTAGAGCTCCTTAAAATATGCGTTTTTGCTGTTTTTAATGGCTACTTTCAGTACTTTCCTACACTCTTTATGTACTTGATGCAGCGTTTCCCAAATTGGCCTATTGCGAGCTCGTTTTGCCTTTCTGCGCGCTTGGTTACATCTTTTCCTCGCATTAGCGATTTCGTCATTCCACCAGTAGACTGGTTTCCTCACAATTCTGTTTGATATTCTTGGCATTGCCACGTCACAGGCCATGCTGAGTTTGTCCGTTATGCTGACCGCCATCTTTTCTGCCGTGTCCAGGGGGATTTCCTCATCTTTCCAGGCGGTATTAAAGGCTTCTACGTCAAAAACCTGCCATTTCCATCGTTTTGTTGGCACTTTGCGAATTCGTTGTTTTTTCGGTGCAGTGATATCTATTTCAATAGCCCGGTGATCACTGTGTGTGTATATGCTGCTGACTTCCCACTGTGCGTTGCGAGTTATAACATTGTGTGCGAAGGTGAGGTCTATCACGGAACCCCTCCTGCCTGTTTCGAATGTATTCTTACTACCGTGGTTTAAAAGGTCTAACGATAGTGGAGCTAGGCATTCGAGCAGAATTCTTCCTCGCTGATCTGTGCGTGTACTTCCCCATGCTGTGGACCAGGCGTTGAAGTCTCCTGCTACTACGACCGGACTTTTACCTCGCGCTTCTATCACCAAGGCCATCAACATCCTCTCGAAGTCATCTAGAGTCATACTGGGGGGAGCATAGCATGAAAAAAGTACACATTTTTTATTTTCGCCCATGTGAAACCATTTTCCGCCATTGTCATCTTCTGCTGAATTGAGCTATCGTTACTTGCCCATATAGCAGCTTTACCGTGGGCATCCTGTACCCAGTTGTGACAATTTAAATTTCGGTATTGTTCACACAATAGCCCCACGTCAAATTTTTGTTCGAACATAGTTTGGGTCAGGAGATCCTGGGCCGCCGCGCATCGGTTTAAGTTTAATTGCACGATTCTCATTGTCCGCAATCTTTCCTCGCCTTCTGATATACCGGACATTTGTAGCTGCCAGCTGCATGAGTGCCTTTGCATAGAGCGCACCTCTCTTTGCTTTTACAGGTTGCTGCTAGGTGGCCCTTTTCGCCGCACCTTCTACACATGTCTGTTTTGTCTATGGGTTCATTACAGTGATGCGCCAGATGACCGTAACCCCAGCATCTGAAGCAACGCTTAAGTGATACCGTCTCCCGAATTCTGCAATTTACCCATCCGATTTGTATATTACGCGCAGTCAGTAATTTTTTGGCATCATTTGCGGGAAGATCGATGTACGCTGTCTGCGTACCGTCATAGCACTTTCGCATATTGTTTATTGCCGAGACGTCCGGCCTACTGATGTTACCCTTTTCCTTCAAGGCGTCGCAAATCTCCTCGGGGGTAGTAATCATATCCACATCTCTACATTGTATTCTGATGCAGTGCGTTTTTGCCACTACTTTTGCCGCATCTCTGAGGACTTCCTCCACCGCCGCTTTATATTTTGCCGTCTTATTTTCGGGAGCACTCTTAAGCTTGATTACCAAGTCTCCTTTGTTACCCTGGTATATGCGCCTAACATCTCCCCCTAGCTCTTTCAACGCACTACTGGCTTTCACCGTTTTTAGGATGTCGGCGTATGACGATGCACCCGCTGCCGTAATTATGATGGCATCCGGTCTAGGTTTTATATCGTAGGCTTTAGCGTCTTGTTGCTTTTTCCTTGGTTTTTTTTCCACCTTTGTCCATCGTTCCTTTTCTTGCGGTTTTAGGGCATCATCTCCTGTTTGTGGGCATTGTACCTGCGTGACCACCCCTTTCCTGGCTGGTGCCTTGGGACAGACGACCTGCGCAAGTGGAATTTCAACTGCCGCGCTAAGATCGTTATTTGCTCGCACTCTTTTCACGGGCCCCGTTGTTGCATCGCAGTTCATTACTGTCGGACTGGCGTTGGCCCTTCGCCTCTTCCCAGATCCCGTGTTCACTCCGACTGTGATCGTGTTCGGCTGTGGAGCGTTTTGAATGGTGCGCATGCTCTTTAATTGCATCTCGATCTCGACGTGTTTTGCCTTCATAACCGCTGCTAGTCGTTTTACCTCATTATGCACATTTGGCTTAATCTTGCAAAACTGCAGTAAATCATTTATGGCCTTCCCCAGAGCTGTCATTTGAGCATTGAGGGGTGTTACCGCAACTTCTGTTCGTTCCTTTGCTGCTCCAGTGTCCCGAGTGGATATAGGCGGAGTTGATACTGCCAGGGCACCTGGTAGTTTTTCGTCCGTTTTTTCCACTGTCTTCATTTTGCACCCCTCCTGTTGGCTACCATTTGTAGTGGTAAGGGAGCCCGTGTAGAGAGATACTGGTGTCCCAATTATGTCACTGTGTGTACTTTGAGCATCGCCTGTTACATCATTTTCATTTTGTCCACCTGATACGCCGTATGCTGACAGTACTTTGCCGTGTGGCGGTGATCTTTCGATGAGAGAGCTTCTATTGAAGATATCCGCTACGCCTGTTGTCTGCTTATTGCTATCGTTATTTATAGTTTTTTTTTTGGTTTATTTGCTTGTCCATGTAATATGGGCCCAAACTCACAACCGCTGTCTCCTCTCGTGCAATTAGTTTCCGTAAGTCCCATGGTTATCTATGAATTCAGGGAGGCCATGCGGGGGTTGACATTGTCCCTTATGGGGAACAGTGTTCAGGGCCAGACTTCGAGCCGGAACTAATGGGGAGTTATCTCAACCCAACCTAAGTGGCCACGGCTGTGGCTACGAGCTTCGAACGTATTGTGAGACCTGCCAGGTTTTAAAAGGACGGAAGAAGTAGCGAATCTTTCTGGAAGCCATTTCAGCAAGATTTCACTCCGCCTACTGAGGTAACAGGGATCCACTACTCCAGCCCAGTGTCGTCTGCTTCCTTTCCAGTATACCATAATCAGAATCTTACTGGATTCAATCCTGATAGCCCTAAGGCCGGCATTCGTACTTTAAACAGCCGCTCCTAACATGGAGAACAGACGCTGACCAGTGATACCACTCATTTTGTGTCCGTTGCTCCTGGATTTTTAAGTTCACAATGCGAGTGCAAAGTGAAGGGGACACATACTTCAAAAGAGGCGGTGTCAACTCGCCACTGTCACGGGAATTTCAACGGACTTGCTAGCTTTTTTACCGCGTCCTCAGATTCCCGCCGCTCCTCGTCGGGGATTGCTTATTTGTCAGAGACTTATTCACAACTAACCTGCTACTACAGGTCTTTCGGCTATCCGCGACCTGCCGACCCCTCCGGTAGCTTAGAGCCCAGCTATCGTGTCTGATCGGGTTTTACTACTCGAAAGTAGCAGCAAAACAGAACACGTCCGGAAGCCGCTTGTAGTTCAAGTCTCGGAATGGAAGTAGGCTTCAATGGGGCGACTTTAGACTTCGCTGCTACAATGCTGATGTCGACTTCTTCATTAAACTGGATTCAAAAGTAGCACACAGCGGCGTAAGCGTCTTCACCAGCGTCGACAAATGTATGCAGTTGCACGTTGAACGTAAATTTTAATAATTTTGAATAACATCGTGGAATGATGACAGAAGAAATGTTATCCAAATTTGACAGCCACGTCGACCATTTAATATACAACTCTTCGTTTAGCTCCTGATCCCACTTTATCCCTGATCGCCATATGTTTTGAAGTAAAATCTTCAGGTCTATAGTATAGAGGGAGACGAAACCAAGTGGATCGAAAATGGACATCAGGACCTGAAGAACTTCTCTCTTAGTGGGGACCACATTGAGTTCAAACACATTTCTTTTGAGCCTCGAGAATCTGGAATTGTACTGAAACACGTCATTATTGGATTCCCAATACATACCGAGAACTTTTTCAATAGATCCAAATGTGTTTTCAGTCATATCTCCGTCGCCCAAATGCCGTCTCACTAATTGTGAGTTTGACGTCCAATTTCTCATATGGAAGCCGCCTGCCGCATGTATTGTTTTGACCTGGGAAGCCAATTCCAGCGCCTCTTCTTCAGTTTGAACGCTGTCAATGAAATCGTCCATATAATGATACGACTCGACCGCCTTCACTGCCCGGGGTATATTTCTCGAAAGTCTTCAGCATTTTTATTTCGCACAAAATGTGCAATACAGGGTGCGCAGCTAATGCCAAATGTCAGGGCCTTCATCACAAGAACAGTAGGTTTACTTACGTCTCCATTTTCGAGCCACAAAAATCTTTGGGCGTGCATGTCCTCATCTTTTATGCTGATGCGATGAAACATTTCAGCAATATCGCCACATACTGCTATTTGTCCAACTCGAAATTCGATCAATACATTCATCAGCGGCGTGAGCAAGTCGGGGCCCGTCAGCAAAAAATCATTGAGGGACTTATTGTTGGATTTGGCTGCTGCGTCCCACACTAAACGGACTTTACCAGGTTTATTCGGGTTTAGAGCCACAAAAATTGGGAGATACCATGTACGACCATTATAAGAATTTAATTCTGCGTCAGATACAATTCTAGCGTAGTCTTTTGAGAGTAGGTTGTCGATTTCCTTCTGCATAGTCTGTCTCAATTCGGGATTCCTCTTAAACTTCTTTTCGAGACACTTTAATCGATGGCACGCAACATTGTAACTTTCTGGCAATTGTGGCTCGTCGTCTTTCCACAGTAAATTTACTTCAAATCGCTGATCGTTTTTTGCACAACTGTTTTTGAGAATCTGAATTGCCTTTTGGTTTTCTGGTGATAGAATACTTTTCTCTTGGGTCACTTCTAGGGCGAAATACTCCTTGACTTCATCGTGTAATTTTGTATACCGGTCTTCACACTCACACGTATGTATGTTTAGTGACGCCATTGTTTTAAACTTTGAGCCACTACCTTGAAGAGTCCATCCAAGTCGAGTTTTTGTTGCAATAAGTTGATTGCGTTCACCTTCGCGTATTTTTATTGGTACCGCTACCCTCCAATTGTTGAGGCCAATTAAAATCATGGGTTTGGCATCAGAATATGACTGAACGGGCAAGCCTTTTAAATATGGATTGCTATTAACGATATCGTCGAAATTTAGAGATTGTGTGGGCAGGCGAAGATTATTCACCGTTCGTACGTCGTGGAGTGTAAAACGTGAGTCGTTTTGATCGCCAGAGATTTCCAAATTTATCTTGGCCGATTCGTCCTCCGACCGAGTTGTGTCACCTGTCCAGCGCAGCTCTAGGGGCTCCTTTTTGCCTTTAAGCCCGAGACGGTTGAAGAACTCCTCCTCCATTAGGGTCACTGAAGATCCTTCGTCTAGAAAAGCGAACGTTTTCATTGAACCACCATTATAGAAAACACGTATCGGTAAAATTCTGAAGAAAGGTTTTTCATTTCGGCTCTCGTTATGAGCGTTCACGTCTCCAACGCGTTCAGCTAACGGATTGATTACTGAGCTCGGGCCACTTGTTAAAATGTATCTATGTAGTAAAGGATGATGCTTTGCTGTACAACCGCCGATACCACATTGCTTATTCGAGAAACACTTACGCCGGTGAAGGTTCAAGCACTGACGGCACAACTTATTTCCCTTTACCACATTCCACTTTGCGTCTAAACTCAAGGCCTGAAATTCTTCACAATTCTGAATTTTGTGTGAGCCATTTTTGCACGAAAAACAACTCGGTTTGCTTGTGGCATTTTGTTGATGAGTGTTTACCGATGCAGTTTTCTTACTGGTTGCAGGGGGCACGACTTGGCTGGCTGCCGCTGCTAATGTGTAAATCCAATCGCTAAACACTTTCACTACTGGAGCCTTTTCATCTTTTTTGTGCATAGCCCAGCTCAACTTTTGATTATTTGGCAACTTTTCTACCAAAGTCTTCACCAGCATAGGGTTATTTAAATGGGCCACCAGATTGCAGGCCTCCATTGTTGAGCAAATGTTACGCACAGTGAGAGCAAATTCTATTAATGAATCGAGCCTGTCTTTCAGCGGTGGAATTCTGATTGCTTTTTCTATCATGTTGTCCAAAATATGTTCAGGTCGGCCAAAGCACATTTCTAGAGTCTGGATTATTTCGTTGACCATCGACGACATTAACAGCTTACTCCTCACCAATTCCTTAGCACGACCACGGAGACTCGCTTGTAGGCGCATTAAATTTTCACCATCCGTGTAACCTGCAATCTCGGTGCTGTTTTTATAATTGCTTATAAACAGTGGCCAGTCCTCTGGGTTCACATCAAAATTTGGTAGCTCCTTGGGTATTACCTGTCTGGCTGCAATTTGTGCCGATGTAGGCTGAAAAGCGGTAAAGGTGTTTGAAAAGGAACACGACATTTGCCTCACGTCGCCTTGAGAAAGAATTTTATATTTTTTCTCTAAATATTGTCGCTGAAGTTCTTTTTCCTCTTCCAGCATATTTAATTGCAACTGGGTTTGAGAGGATAAGTCAGACGTGTTTGGGCCACTGGCGTTCACAAAATGGCGTTGCATACACTGATCGGTATTTACACTGGTTGGCAACGTCATTGTTGGCTTTGTTGTTGTTACGGTGGATTGGGGCAAAGTTGTTGTAATTAGCGCCATGTTGCTGTAACCGAGGCTATTTAATAGCGGAATATTCGCCTTTGCTGTTGCACCTATAGCATTCATTTGACCTTGTAGCTGTGATAAATTTTTCGCTGATGATGGTCCAGGCAAATTGCTATTGTCGGCCACGGGCACATCCTTTTTAGGTGACGATGACCCCTGTGTTCCAGCAGAGAAATCGGTCGTGGTGTTCACTGGCGGCATTTGTTGCTTTGCCTTAGGGTCATTCCTTTGGGTGACAGCTTGAGCCAAACAACATGTGCAGCTCCAGCTAACATTAGCGACATCATTGTCCACACCTACACATTCAAAATGGAACCACTTGTCACATGAGTCGCATTGTACCATACGCTCGGTATCTTTTAAGGTGCACTTGGTGCAATTAAAATCGGTTTCCGGTCTTTAATTAAAAATCCGATTTAAATTTCTTTTATGCTGGGCGACTCTATTTTATTTTCAATTATTTTTTTTCTTTATTTATTTACCGTATTACAACGATGAGCGACTTTGTTTGAAACACCGCAAACGGATTTATAGTCAAATCGCGAAAACTAATTATTTCCCGCTCACCGAGTTTACTTTGATAAATTGTTTTTAAAGAGTGTTGAGCCCGATTTTAAACGAATAAACAAACTTTTGTTAGCACTTAATTATTGTTTAACGGTTCAGTCTTGCAGGATATCACTAAGTCAATCGCCGATCTGAAAAATGTTTTCGCATTGTTTTACTATAGTGAGAGATACAAACTAGTACCAGCTCGAAGTTTGCTGGAAGGTCATGCAAAACACTTTATTGATATAGTAACAGTGCGAACGTTTGAAGATCTAAAGCATGCGCTTCTATGTGAATTTAGGTGCACATTTACTGTCCAGGCTGTTTTTAAACAACTCAAGACCCGTTTCATACGAGCAGATCTGACACAGCGATAATATGGAGTCGAAATGCAGTACATTGCAATGCAGAACATTCCATAAGCTGATTTGATCGACATCATTATTGATGATAGAACCGCATATGTCTCAATGTTGTATGGTGCCACTTCGCTTAAGAAATTAAAAAAGCTAATGGAACGCTACGAGAAGAAGCGATGTATGTCAACACCGGTGATCAAACCAGTTGCCACAAACAACTCAAGATTGGGCGTAAAAGAAAAAAGAAATCAGGTGCTCTTACTAACACTTAAGTTGTTTTGGCCATACGCTGCTGTAATTGTTTTCAATACGGCCATTATCAAAGTGCTTGTTCAGTCCCTCGACACCCACTAAATTCATGTTTCGTCTGCCATGAAGTTGGCTATACACGTCATTACTGTCCAAAGAAGAACAAATTTGCGGAAGCAGCTGCCGCCATTGGTGGAATCGGCACAGAACGCCTGGCTATATAGCTAAATGCCCCAAATTTGGTAAGTGTTGCCTTCTACAATCGAAATAAGTGCACTGAAGTAATGTCCAGTTTTTTTCTTTTCGATACGGGCAGTCCCATTAGCACTGTAAAAAATCTCTCATACCATTTAATATGGACGATGGCCGGACACTGACAGCATTTCGTGGCATGGATTGAGTACATTTGGATTAGTAAAAATAAGATTAATTTTTATCCAAAAAAGGTTTTACTTTGATGAACCTGACTATGTCCCAAATATTAATGGATGACAGGTCTGTCAGGCATACTTTGATGAACCTGGCTATGTCCCTAATATTAATGGATGACAGCTCTGTCAGGATTGTGAGAAATGTGGCACCAAAGGTGCGAATTCTTCTTCTGCTCAAGGATGGGCAGTGGCATAAGAGGTGGAAAACCGTCTCGTCCTCCTCCTCGAAGCCACAGCCTCGGCAAAAGTCATTTGAGGGTAGGCCCAGTCTTTCTGCGTGCTGTCCCATTATGCAGTGGCCAGTCAAAACCGACACAGTTGTCGACAGTGATACGCGATCAAGTCGAAGAAGCTGATTGGTTCTGTTTTTGTCCATTCTTGCCCAAGTTAGTCTAGCCAGGATTTGTAGGCGTCAGCCAGATATTTCCGTTTGATTTCGAGCTTAGCTGTTGCCAGTGGAATGCCGATGTTTACAGAGGGGTGAATTCCATGCAGTAGCGTGCCTGCCTTGGCAAGCTCGTCTGCCTCGCAGTTTCCCGGGATTTCGCTATGACCGGGATCCCAGACTAGGTGCACCCGAGAGCAACCTGCGAGCTCATTTAAATATGTTCCACATTCATGAACTAGACTTGACGTGGCCGTGGAGCCAAAAAGAGATTTAATGGCGGCCTGCCTGTCTGAGAAGATAGATACGTCGACTGCGCCGATATCACTACTCAGCATCCATTTGGCTGCGTAATAAATGGCCTTGACCTCAGCTTGAAAAATGCTGCAATGGTCTGGGAGACGTAGCGAGATGTTTAAGTCCAGCTTTTCGGAATAAATACCGCCTACCTCCAAGCCTGGAACCGTCGGTGTAGATTTCGACTGTTGCACCGACGATTAGGTTTTTTGAAGTCCAGTTGTTTCTACTTGGAATAGTGAGGTCGAATTCCCTGTTCAAATCGGGATAGACCGACATATAATCGATAAAGTTGGGGACAGGTGGATCCTGATTCAGAATTGAAGCATGACCCGTGAGGGTTATGCGCCAGTGCGAAAGAGCGTTAAGTCTAATCGCTGTCAGCTTTGGATTGTTGCTAAACCAGGATCCCCGAGGGAGCCAGTGCAGCATGGCAAAAAGGGCTTTCGTAGGTGTGCTACGAAGAGCGCCAGTGATCAGTAGAGCAATGGATCTTCTGATTTTATCGAGGGGTTTGATATTACAGGCTTTTTCGAGAGCTTCCCAGCAGAAGACCGACCCCTATAACAAGTTAGGTTCAACGATGGCCGAGAGCACGACTCGAGGATGAAGTCCCCATCGTTCATCAACTGCTCTTTTACAGCAGTATATAGCGCGTGTGGCCTTACGTGCCCTCTCGCGTGCCCTCTCGCGCGGAGTGCCGTTTAGACTAGGCATTGTAAACTTTGGAATTTTGTACTTCCTAGTGAAAAGCATAGTTTCGGTTTTGGATGGGTTAACCCCAAGTTCGAATTCGCGACACCAGTTCGACACAATAGAGAGTGAATAGTTAAGTTTTTCGGAAAGTGTTTGGGGGAATTTGCCGGATGCCGCAATTGCTACGTCGTCCGCATAGGCTATAACTTTCCATCCAGTAGATTCCAGTCTCACCAGTAGTGTGTTAACTGCCAGGTTTCAGAGGAGGAGTGATAAAACACACGCATGTGGCGTGCCCCTGTTAACCACCCTCCTTGATTCGGCACTGCCGATCGTGGAAGTGATGATTCTAGATTTTAGTAGAAGCTCTATAAATTGAAGAAGACCTGAATTCAGGTTAAGGTTATAGACCATGTCCACAAATATGGCAAGTGAGAATTCCTTGAGCGCCAAGGATTTGTCAACTTGAGAAATGAGAGAATGGAGTGCTGTTTCAACCGATTTGTCTTTAGAGTAAGCGTGTTGAGATACAGAGAGAAGAGAAGGGTTGGTCGATGTACTGATATGTAGGTCAAGAGCTCTTTCTAGAATCTTAAGAAGAAAGGATGTTAGACTTATGGGTCTGTAATCTTTATGTTTGGTGTGTGAGGCCTTCCCAACTATTGGGATGAAGACGACCCGAGCCGTGCGCAAGCGTAAGGGAATATATTGCAATCTGAGGCTTGCATTATATATTTGTAGCAGCCATGGAAAGATAATCTCTTCCCCATTTTGGATATCGGCAGGAATGATGTCGTCCGGTCCGGGGGACTTGTATGGCTTAAAGGCTTGAATGGACCACTCAAGGTGACTTTTTGTTACTTGGAATGTGGGAAGGCTATCATGGGAAACCTGCTCCACCTGGTAGAGTGCCTGATCCGCTGAGGCTAAACTCCCTGGGAAGTGGGTGTCTAGCAGGATATCAAGTTTCGGCACTTGAGTGAGTCCAGCTGCCATCTGGTTTTTGGATACAGTCAAGGGCTTTGTTAGAGGAGTGGAGAATTTTACGAAGACGGCTAGCCTCGGGCGTCGATTCAATGTTTTCGCAAAATTCCCTCCATGACTCTGGTTTCCCTCGCTAATGGCGTATTTAATCTCTTTTTGTCTATTTTTTAAAGGGTCCCAATCAGCTGTAGCTTTGGCTTTGTTGAAAAGGATTCTACACGTTTTGCGAAGGCTTGCAATTTCCGATTCCACCACGAATGCTTAGGTTTGGCGCGTGGTTCGGGAGTAATGCAAAAGATGTGAATGGCTCTTTTAAAAGCAGTGGACAGATCGTCGACCGCCCTATCAATGTCGGGACAGTTGTGGATAATGGGGGGAGTCGTTGCTAAGCATGACCTCAGTTTGAGCCGGAAAAGAGGCCAGTTCGTGTTTTTCCTATTGATTGGCTTAAGAGATCCTGTATTGCCTTTAGTCTCCCTCAAGTCAATGTAAAAGGTGATGTAGCAGTGGTCCGAAAAGGAGCATTCCTGAGAGACGGACCAACTGCTTATCATTTTGGAGTAGTTATCGCTGACGAGGTTGATATCAAGCACTTCCTTCCTGATGGATGTAAGGAAAGTCGGCTCATTTCCCCTGTTAGCAAAAACTAAGTTATTTGAAATGATAAAGTCGAAAAGACACTCACCTCGATCATTTGTGCCGGTGCTGCCCCATATTTCGTGATGGGCATTGGCATCGGCGCCGATGATTACCGGAATCTGTTTCTGGTGGGCTACCGCAACCATTTGCTTTAGTATGTCTGGTGGCGGAGAGTTGCCGTAGTTGCCATGTAGTTAGAGGAGATCCAGAAGGTCCGTGGACCCATTTCAATGACCATGGCAACATTGTCTTTGTCACTGAAGCTAGGGAGTAAAAGAGCATTAACGCTATTTTTTTTTACCAGAATGCAGGATCTTGGTTTACCTTGATCCTCGATTTTACCATACGATATCCGTATGCATTGAGTCCAGAAACCCGGTCATTTACGACCCAAGGTTCTTGGACGAGAATGAGCTCCTCCCCTATATCCGAGAGGCGGAGAAGCAGGGCTGCCAAGGCAGTTTTCGAATGCTGAAGGTTAACCTGTAGTACCTTCAGCATTGTCTGGAAGATTGGTTATGGTGGTATTCAACTCTTCCTCTACGGACATTGGAGTGATGTATCCACCAGCCGCATCCGTGTCCATGTGGTCGAAGAATTCTCCGACCAGTTCGGAAGTAGAGAAGCGGCTGCTTCTGGTTGTAACGAAGCACATACTCTCATTCTCACTACCCGGCAAAGGGCTGAGAGCCGGGCCCGAGCAGCTAGGCTCATTGGCAGTGGCTTGTGGGACAGCACCAGCTGGGGGAGGCTGTTGGGGGGCTTGGGCATCACACTTGTAGATGCGGAGAGTGATGTCCCAAAGCCATAGTTAATCACCCCCTCGCGGGAGTTGACGGGAACAAGGGATTGCTCGTTCAAAATGATGGTGACCTCACGCAAAGTGCGTTTGGGGTCACCAACTTTCGCGACCTTCCAGCTATCGGTGGGAAGATCGGTGTTGCTGTGCTTGAGGATCTTTAAGATTGCCTTAGGCTCAGAGGGCTCGGCAGGAAGCCATGTTTTGGAGCGTGGGCGTTGGGGAACCTGGTCCAAAGGTACCGCATTGAGCTTTGCACCCGGCCAGATCTCACCTACCCTATTGATCGCTACCTTATATAGATCCGCCGAGCATTGGTCCGAGCAATATATGATCTTAATATTTCCTTGATACCACCCTGCGTCACGGCAGCTGGGTGAAGGACCAGGGTTGAGGGACATAACCTCAACGAAAATTGGTAACAGTGCCATTTCGACCAGTCTCCAATTGGCAGGAGTAATGGTCCCATCGGCATTGGCAGAGTCGACCACAGCCCATGTGAGGCTCTCTTTCACAATCTCACTAAGCGGTTTCGAGAGCTTAGGCTTAAGTCAATACCTCTTGCGTGGCTTATTAGCCGAAGCTGTGGTGTTTGATGAAGGGGCAGTGCTTATGCTGTTTGTCTTCGAACCAAGGGCGGGGGTGTTGCTGGTGGGCATTTGGCTAGCCAGGGTTTTGCGCGTCCCTGAGGAGATATGCGCGGAAATTTTGTGTATGTTTGTGTTTGTGTTTTTAGTTTTTGTTGTGTCGATACTACAAGGGTCCCCACTTAAAGCCGCTATCTCAGTTCGAACGTGTGGTTACTAAATATGGTCCCATGGTTATCTATGCAAGCAGGGAGGCCATGCGAGGGTTGGCACAAGCCCTTATGGAGTCAAGTGCACACAGCTAGACCAGTGCTAATCGGGAGTTCCACTCAACCGAACCCACAATACCGACTTAAAGGTAACAGACGTCGAACGTACTTTGAGGCCTGCCAGGGTTTTAACGGGACGGGCGCTGCTACAACCTTAGATTGGAGCCGTTCACATTCAAGTTTCACCTTGGTGCTACCGTGACAAAAGACAGCTAGGTCCTGAAAATTTTAGCTACCAGCCCAGAGCAACTACCTTTAGAAAAAATAAAAAAATAATCTATCACTAAACGAAATAATGGATAATTGGGAAACGGCAAGCGGAAAGCGGAAAAAAATAGAGGAAAGAAAATTATTAAAAACCAGCTAACATAAAATGCTTGTTAAAACAAAAAGCAGACACAAATAAAACGGGATATTAAATAATCAAATTGAGAGAATATTAAGAAACATTTTTTAATTGCATGAATGAAATAGTTAGCATTAACAGAGTTAAAGGTAAGTATATTTGTGACTCAATTAATGTGGAATTGACTAACAAGTTTATTTTAATAAAAGTATCAATTGAAATAATGGAGGATATATTAAAAACAGAAAACGAGAGCACCGAATACCACAACACCACATTCATTGATAACGCACCCTCTCCGAAAAGACTGCACTCTGATGAGATGCAATACACACCCAAAAAGATAAAAAGTATTATTTGAATCTTATTTTCATTTTTGTGCATTGATAACTTAATACTATCCAATTTTTTTTGTAGACTGCCAGCTCTACCTCTATCAAACATATTTTTTTAAAAATATGAAACTAATGAGACCTTGAGCCTAAACCTCACTCAATTGCAAAGACTTGATTTGCTTTAGTTAGTGCTTTTATCAGGCCGGTAGAAAATCCTTCGACTGTACGCTCCACGAGGGTACCGGCTGGTAATAGGTCTACGATGGCATCAATTGTCTGATGGTGCTGGAACTAGCTAAGGTCAGGATGTAGCGCTCAGTGTTTGATACTCCTTAATAGTACAGCATTGACTATGGTTCGAAGGTAAGGGCTGTATCAAGGTGTCACGCGACCCGTGCTGATGATCTGCCAGGCTAGAGGCCCTGTTAAATAGTCTAGTCGTGAACGCAGCCCCCGAATAAAAGGCGCCCTTCGGTGGTAATAGCCCAGCTCGGATATTGCGGATCTCTGTCCGAGTGGTCTTTATATTCTCCGCAAAAAAGAATCTTCATGGAAAAACAAAAATTAAAACAAAAAATTCCGCGGGACATCACCGCAATTGAATTCGCAAATCAGATGGAGCAAAGAATCCTTGATGCCAATGCTTAGTGGGAGAAGATCACCCGCTAAGCCCAAATCAAATGCTGCTGCGGTCAATGAACGGAGATCTTGATCCGTGACCAATGGGACCCACAATGACAGTAGATGGGTAGTGAAGGAATTCGGAAACTTTCTTTCGATGATGTTCCATCCACTTCTGCTGCTGCCAGGACAAAAATGGGACCAACTCAACAAACTCCCATCTCCATTAAGGAGAGACTGTTGACACTGGAGTAAAACTGGAGGGTAAAGGGAGTAATCCATCCCGACCAACCACCTCGGAGAAAAGCTCCAGGATGGCCAAGAGAAGAATCCCTCTTCCTGATCGTGGTCAACTTGGGTGGTTTGGATGACCCGAGAAGCAAGGAGCTAAGTGGAGCTGGACTCAGATGGTACCTCACCTATCTGTCTCAGGGTTTGCAACCAGATGATGCTATTGCCAAGGGAAAAGAGCACAGGGCTGTAAAGGATTCGGCTGTCGCAACATCACAACCGAACGTAAAAAAGAATCTGAAGAAAAGGGTACGAAACACCTTTTCTCCTAATCCTGCCCCACCCAAAAATAAGAAGACGGCAACACCGTCAGGCCATCCTAGTCGTGGAGGCTCCAAGGCAGCAGGTATCTACCCTAAGGTGGCTTCTGTCATGAAGGTGGCTGTTGTTGTTGCTGACTATCCGAAACACCAAAAAGGAGATGACAAGTGTTGAGCAGATGTTGCTTGAGAGGCTGGTTGGAGAGAGTTCCAAAGAATTCTTCTTCGGTGGTATCCACTTCAAGCCTGGCTTACTAAGCATTTACTGCTGTTCGACGGATTCGGTGAAATGGCTGAAAGGGGTCGTAACCCAGCTGACAGTAAGGGAGGGTGTCAGTTTGGTCGCCAGAGTTGCAGACAATATTCCACGATCAAACACAGTATTCCTCCCTCGTAGTAGTAGAAAAGAGGTAACTGTGTCGCTAAAGTTTCTCACCAGCCAAAATATTGGGCTAAACACCAATTTCTGGAGAGTATGGAGTTGCAAGGACGGGGGCAACGGACAGTTGTTGTCCGTGGAAATCGTTGATCGGTCCATGCAACTAATAAAGACCTCGGGATATGCGTTGAACTACCGATTTAGCAAGATCAAATTCGGTTGTTGTACTGAAGAAAATCCCAAGGCAGAGGAAGTAGAGGAAAACAACATACCACCTCTGTCAAAGGTAATTACGAGTACTAGCCGTAGCCTTTCCCCGGGTGAGGCTGAACCGAAGACTGTGGCCCCGGAAATCTCTTCCAGGGCCCCCAGTGTTGAGATAGGGGCTGAGGCCGCATACTGCCCTTCACTGGAACACAGTCTGGAGGATTTCTCTATGGACGAGGAGGACGAAGATGGGAATAGCACCATCCCGGCACAACCTGTTCCATGAGATGACGAGATTGAAAGTGGCTCAGGCAAACATCCATCATGCCAGTGCAGCCTCGGCTGTCATCAGGAGGGTGTTTGCCAACAACAACATGGGTCTGGCCCTTATTCAAGAGCCTTGGTGTTACAAAGGTCAAATTAGGACTTTTGTCTTTCAGAATTCATGTCGAGAGATCTTACACCCATCATGGTAGAGTGCATAGAAGATGGGGTCTTGCGAAATAGTCGTTGCACCGGCCCACTTCCCGGGCGACATGAATGATTCCCCGGAAGAAGTCTATAAGCTGACGAGGTATTGTCTTTCCAAAAGGATTTCACTCTTGGTAAGCTGTGATTCAAACGCATACAATACCATCTGGGGTAGCAGTGACACTAATAAACGGGTCAGCCAGTTCTAGAATTTTTATTATCACTTAATTTGTATATATTGAATAAGGGGAACACTCCCACTTTTAGAAATGTAATTAGGGAGGAAGTTCTTGATCTGACTTTCTGTAGCCCAGAGCTAACTGATATTGTTAACAATTGGAAAGTTTCGGACGAACCCTCTCTGTCGGACCACAGTATTCAATCATACTTCGATATAGGAGGTATCGTCACAAAAACGGTAGTTTTTCGAAATCCTAGGTATACTAACTGGGAATTCTTCGATTGTTCAGTGCATTCACTACTCTCATCCTCAAACATCCAAGGACTATATAAAAACCCGGTGGAGCTAGAGGAGGGTGTCAATGAGCTGAATGAAATTATTTCCGAATCCTATGTTTTATCTTGTCCTCTAAGAACAAAGAAAAACGGCAGGAATGTTCCTTGGTGGAACTCTAGTCTGTCTACTAGACGTACTAAGGTGCGTAGGCTATTCAATCTAGCTAAGCGTACGGGGGACTGGAAAGAATATAAAAAAAGTGTTGACGATCTATAACAAAGAGAACAGACAAACCAAAAGGACTAGCTTTAGATCCTTTTTGTCAAAGTGTAGAATCGACTCCTGAAGTAGCACGACTCCATAGAGCTCTTCCGAAAAACGAAGTCGTTTTAAAGCTGCCATTGAAATCTGAGGATGGAACGTTCACGGCAAATGAAGAGGATCGCACTCTCCTTTTGCTTCGTGTGCACTTTCCTGGGAGCTCGATCCAGTTAACGCCATCTTTACAGATGGATGCTCTTCCTAGAAGAGCAAGCAAGATTGGCTGGAATGTGGCCAAAGAAATTATAACTACTGAGAGGTTGAGATGGGCCATCAGCTCTTTTCAGCCATATAAATCGCCGGGTGCGGATGCTATTTTTCCAATCCTCCTCCAAAGGAGTAGTGAGGTACTGATACCGCGCCAACTGAATATCACTAGGGCAAGTCTTGCTTTTAGGTATATAACGGAATCATGGCGCACAGCTAGAGTGGTATTTATTCCCAAGGTAGGCAAGAAGGATATGGCCCATCCCAAATCCTTCAGGTCTTTCAGTTTGACATCCTTTGTACAAAAAAGAATGGAGAAAATAGTTAATATACATCTCCTTCAGACCGTATTGAAAATGGTGGGCTACAGCTTCCTTAATGATATGTAGACGGCTTGCTGGTAAATCTTGGGGATGTAACCCAAAAACCGTTCGCTGGATGTATACCACGATGGTGAGACCAATCATCACCTATGGTTCTGTAGCCTGGTCAAATAGAGTTAGACTTAAGACAGCGAAATCGGCATTAATTAATTGCCTGCCTTGTTATCACTGGAGCTATGCGCACCTGTCCAACGGCAGCAATGGAAGTTATTCTAGATCTAACACCCTTACATCTAGTAATTCAACACTCTGCTAGGAAATCTCTTACCAGAATACAAGGAATTTTCTCGAGAGAATAAAATTACACCCAAAATATATGGGGTAAAATTCTACTCAAGAATACGGTATACTAAAATCTCACAAGAATTTTATGCCAAGAAAATTCAATTTTGCACACAAATAGTACAGTATAGTAAAGATGAGTTGCAAAAAAGGATGGAAAGGTCTAACTGAGACGTATAAAATTAGAGAAAACTCCCTCTTATGGTATATTGACGGTTCTACAGATGCAAAAAGAAATCAAACCTGGAAAACTCTTCCAGGATTAAGACAGTCCAAAGCACTTCTGGGAGATTTTAATCCTAAACGAGCTAAGGAGTTAATAAATATGCCACGGAGTAAATTAAGAATCATCACAGGTATTTTAAGCGGACATTGTAGACTCAACTACCATTTGAACAAGTTGCTTTTATCTTCAGATGCCATCTGTCGATTCTGTGGAAAAAGTGACGAAACCTTACTGCACCTGATCACAGACTGCAGACCATTGGCACACAATAAACTCAGGTGTTTTGGAGAATATACCCTAGATATGAGCAAGATCCCTCATCTTGATTCCTCCAAAATATATGAATTCCTGTGGAAAATTAAAATGACAGAAGATTTATAGATGAGACTATCCTCATCTTTCAAATAAATAGGGGCATCACAATATATATTTCAGGTCGTAGTGTACAACACCCTTAAATATATCTATCTAGTAAGTGAACTTCATTTTTCTTTACTCGCAATATTGTTCTTGACATCTGCTGTGAATACTCTGATTATAGTAATCCAAAAAGTGAGTGCGCTATGTTGCGCACCAGATCCAGAGATCCTCTCTTGTGACGTACTTCGTAAAGCAATTGGTTATCTAGTTGTAATTCGGCTTCCACTTGCTTAAAATGATCAATTATGTTACTGCATGAGGTGTTTTGATTTATTTTTTCCCTAAACTGACGTAGAGATTTCGTTTCGTTAAACTAGGTTCCTGCTTCAACCCAACAGGTTATCTGATCATAATATACCTTCACATAATGAATTTGATCCAAACTTTTTGTTTTCAACTAGGGTTCCCAACACTGTTGGCAATATTAATAGTGTCGTGAGTAAAGATAAACCGAGATGAGTTATCCTTTTTCTTTTTATTTTGGGTTCCTGAATTGAAACAGGGTCAATGTCACGTTCTTACTGGGTTGGAGAACGTCATTTGCATCTTGATCTGGTTCTGCTTGGTTGTCTGTGTCAACTGGAAGTAATGCAACTCGGTGGATTGCACATTTAAGACTCCCTTTGCAATTCTTACATCAGCTACTCGTGCACATCGCTCATCCCCCTTGTATACTTGAACTATTCGTCCTAGAGGCCACCGCATAACTGGGACGTTGTCTTCCTTGATGATCACCATGTCTCGTGATCTAATGTTTTCGGACTGCTTCTTCCAATTGTGACGTTACTGGGGCTCGATCAAATATTCACTAGACCATCGTTTCCAAAAGTCATATTTCAGCTGAGACACCAGCTTCTATCGGACTAAAAGTGTAAGTTTCAGTGGCTCAACCCAACTATCTAATTGGGCTGTGAGAGCTTCTCCAATTAACAGATGTCCTGGCGTTAATACTGTCCAGTCAGTAGAATCGTTGAACATAATAGTCAATGATCATGAGGGTCGTTTCGACTTCTACGATGACTCCTTCTAGTTCTTTATATGTCAATGATGCCGTTGCGGTACATCGTAATAGTAGATGATTTTCGGATTTGGCTGCAGCTTCCCATAAACCTCCGAAGTGCGGAGACCTGGATGGAATAAAATGGAATCGTTGTGCTGAAAATGTTGGAGGCCACAACTCTTGTTTTGCGTGTAATTAGAGTGGTCCTTGAAATCAATGAACACACGCTGCCAAGGCCTTCGCTGTGGAACCTCTTGATAGCACATCAGCGGGGTTGTCTTTTGAGCTGCCATGTCGCCACTGCTCAGATAGAGTTTACGTTTGAATTGTCGCTCCCCTGCTTGCGACAAAAGTTTGGAATGTTGGTGATTGTGTGTTGAACCAGAATAACACAATTTCGGAACAGGTCCACAAGAAGGTCGGTTGATCCTTTAGTTGCATATCATCCTTTACTCGAGCTGAGAGATGTTCTGCTAGTACTGCCGCACATAGTTCAAGCAGGGGCAGAGTTTGCCTTTTGATTGGAGCAACACGAGATTTTGCACACAACAAAGGTACTATCACTCTTCTATCACCTAATGTTGCTCGAATGTATGCAGCAGCACCAAATGCCTTTTCGGAAGCGTCAGCAAAAATATGGATCTGTGTCGATACTAGGACTTTCCCATTGAATATGTGTCTTGAAACTCGAAGATTGTTCAAGCTGCCCAAATTCTCTTGGAAAATTATCCATGTTGTTGCAAGTCCTAAGCTAGCTTTAGCTGCTACAACTGTTGAATGAATATACTTGCCTTGACAATTACAGGTGTCAATAATCCAAGTGGATCAAGACACTTTACTAGATCAGAGTTGACGGTTCATTTTGTGACAACTTTCACTGGATCCAGTTTTGCTTTAACACAAAAATGGCCAGTTTTAGGTATTCATAGTAGTCCCAGCGTTTTATTGAATAATTTTTGCTATTATTGTTGAAGTCCACATTAACTTCCTGGTCACCTTGTGGGATATTTTGAAAGAGCTGATGATGATTTGAACACCATTTGCGCAAATTGAAGCCATGCATCCTTAAGATGAGGATGAGCTGTCGTTGAGCTTCGATGGCAGTTGTTAAGCTGTCTGAGCCTCCCAGGCCATCGTCGATAATAGATAATTATTGATATTGTCGGTTGCAACTCGCTGAAGGCACTTCGTGGTAAGATACGGTGTCTACGTTCGAGTTTCTTGCGAGTCTCCTATGGCAGATGTATTTTCCAGGAATGGCAATCGTACGACGAAGCGACACTCTGCATTTGTACGGACATTTTGAGTAAAGTGAGACTCGCACCATTGTTTTGCCGGCGATAACCTTTTTTCAATTGTTTCTACTTCATCCATTCTCCACAGCGGCTCAATTACATCTTCTAACGAATTCTTTTTGTCACTAGTCTCTATTTCGACACCGAAAACTGCACCTGTTAATAATGTCTGATAGTTCTGTATCTTCATTGACTCCAATCTTTTCACTGACACTCCAGCCAAGTGTTGTATTTTGCAGGACTGGAAGGTCATTGGAGTGCTTAATTTGCCTGGTTGCCATAAGACTAAAATAGAATTCGGTACCAAGCAGGACATCAATTTTTCCTTGTCAGCGTGATGATTTGGTTGGACGAGTATTATGGTTGGAAGTACATACGCTTCCAAATTGGTTAATAGGCAATTGTTCATAGATTACACATTGACATTTATCCGTTACGTCGCATTCTTCTATGCCTTTCCGATGCCTTAAATGCAGGGAGGTTTCGGTTGGAGAGATGGCCAGTCTTTTAATAAGACGTTCGGAAAATATGTTTAATTGTGATTGCTCTGAATTCACCTGTATTGCCATTAGCTGCCATTATTCTGACTTTTGCTATTGCTTATAACCCTGTTGCGCCGATAGAGTGTTTCCTACTGCTGAAGTTACTGCTGCGTTGGAGGAGGTTGCCCGTAGGCATTGAAAGCAGATTTGCTGATTTTATTGACTAATATGTCTTCGGAAATGGATTAGAATTTCCCAAATGCAACAACGTGATGTGTTTCTTATCACATTTACTGCAGCATCTTGAAGTGCAGCCTTTTTAATTGTGATCACTCTTGAAACAGTTTAACAGTTTGTTTTTGAACCCAATTCAGCCCTTCTGTTGGTGACAATTGTAAGATATGCTTACAATAGTATAACGGATGTTTTCCAATATTGCATAGTCTGCAGGCACTACTGTTCCTGTTGGTAGCTTCAACTGACGAAACAGTTCTGGATGCAACTTGTTGATTGCCATTGACCTTCCAATTTTCTGAAATTCTTTTGGTTTTGCTAGTGAGTGTTCAAACCTAATATGTGCAGTTCGATCAAGTTTTTTGATAAATAATTGTAGCAGAAGTGGATCCCATGAGGCTCTTTTAATTCCGATATTATTTAATGCTAATATGCAATCTCCTGTTGTATCATGCAGGCCTTGTTGACGTGCCTGAGGGCTGATTTACTAGTTTTTCTATATTCTTTTGTTGTTGTGCTGTTCCTACACCAGTGTCCAGGAGGCGTGATAATTTTCTTCAGTTAGCGTAAAATGGCTAATCAGTTTCTCATTCTTCTCCAGACACATTACCCATTTAGGTACCACATATTTTGTACCGCTGGTAATGAAAAATATATAAAAAAAATTTACGCCACTTCAAATAATTTCCATTGAATTGGGGAATCGTCACCTTTGGCATTGGTTACAAATTCCGTATAACAGGGTCTCCCACTATTGATGGAACGGCTGTACTACTGTTTTGAAGTAGATCTTCCCTGATGGACAGGTTTACTAATTGTTGTTGCACCATGTCCTCTATTTGATCATATTCATCCTGATCAAACCCAAAAGCTGGCGGATTTTCGATATGCTCCCCAACTTTATCATGTAGGCATTCAATTTGATTCCACAGCTGTTTGATGGTGTTATTTTTTATTTGATATTATTGAAGTGGATAGTTTTCTTGTGTGTCCAATAATCCACTTATGTGTGGCTTTAATGTGCGCAAATATTTTTCGTATGAGGCCATGTTTATTGGTGCCAAGAGGTGCCATTAACGGAATCATGTTACTGCAATTGAAATATCTGCCTGCGCTAGTCTTGCCCTGTTCGACAGTTTGTGTTTTGAGACGATGAGCTTCGCTTTTGAAGATGTTCATGTGAGTGTTGGCTTCGTCAGTAATTCTGTCGTAGTAGTCTGACGTGTAATACTCATGATCCATTGGCTGATAACTGAGCGTTCGCAACTTGGTGTACGTCTTTTCCAACAGCTCCCAAGCTTCGCTGAGGCGTCGAAATCGGTTATTGAAGGAGCTAGCAATTTTCTTTCTTTCTTTGGGATCCTTTTGGTAGTTTTTTATAATCCGCTGGATTTCTTCACTTGATTCCCTCTGACATTCCGCTATCTCGTTAAATGTCGTAATTTCGTCGATTCTAATGATTGATGAGTGTTGATAATTTCACTGGAATCTAGCTGGTCAATTAGCAGCTGCTTGGCTTATAGTTAGCCGATGGTTAGCTCGACGTAATTGGCTGTGAGTTCGAAGTACTGAAAGATGAGTAGCTGGATGCTACTGCTGGATAGCTCGAAAATCTGTATGATGAGTGCTAGATGACTCAAAATGTTATATGATGAGTAGCTGGGTGCTACTGGTGTCCTTTGATTTGAGGGAGACGTGTCTTAATCCCGGGGTCACCAAAATGTTAGTATCCTTACTAGAATCAATTGACGTAATTTTGCAACTAACTATGGCTTTTTTCATTTTTAATAGCATAACAAAGTATATAAAATATTAACAATAAGCATATATAGAATATATAAAGTAAATGATAATAACCTTCATAATGCATTGCTGCGTTAGCATATTTAGGCAGCGCATGTGGCTTGATTCTATCAAAAAAGAGTGTCATGCAGTTTTGCTTACAATGCATTGTTCATATTGCCGACAAGCATTGTCAAGGTTAATTTAAAATAATTAATAAGCAAATGAATCTAAACATACGAGTATATGATTAATTAAGCGCACAAAATTGTTTACGGTGCAAGAAGAATATTGTAAACTATTCACTAGAAGGCAGTTGCACTACCTTTCTCTAGAAAAGTCAGAAACAGTGGACTCACAGCACCAACTCCTAATATATACTACAGAGCTGGTGTAGTTAACATTTATGAAATATTCAAGCACATACTATTAGGGTGCGTTAATTATTATAGCAATTATTATGTAAACTTTTTGGGTATTACAGTTCTGCTTTTGGGGTTGACATTAGGAATGAAATGCACTATTTGCATTCTTGCAATCAGTAGGTCAGTGGATTAACAGAATGACACCAATCTACAATTGCGTAAATGAAACATTAGAAAGGTGCTTACCTTAGCAAGTATGACGAAATGGAAAGAGTAATTAAGGTTTATGATTTTAAGAATAAACTTGCTTATTGTCATGTGATTTTATTTTGGTACTACGGAACTACGCCTAACGTCAGAGGCAGATATTATCGGCAGCTTTTTAGCACCTTAAGATACACGGTAGCGGATGCGACGCAGGTTGTGGTCACAACTACAAAATTTTGGCACGCACGAAGACCGCAACAGGACACTCTCTCCGGACAACTCCGCAAGTGACTATCCTGATAGGGCTTCGGTCTTAACTTTAAATTAGTGATGGGCTAAGGCTGCCTACAAGCTTGCGCCCAATGTCTGCAGTCGGCTGATGGACAACCCCGACTTCACGAAGGAACAGAAGGATGGAGAGTTAGATTGGGGCAGGGAGACAAACGCCTTCCACAGAAAGGTCGTATTGCTCTCGAATCCGAGGTTTGGAAATCTTTCCAGGAAAACGTCAATGCTGCGCAGAGTATAAAGGCCCCTTCACGAAAAGCATAAACAAAAATTGGAAGTTAACAAGCGAATGGAAATGAGGCACAAACTCATCACGTCCAGAGCAGCGGTTACAGCGGACCCCAACAATGAGCCGTAAGCTGGTCTCCGGTGTGAATGCGCAGTACTTGCATACATATATTCAAAGCATGGCAAAACAGGTAATCACGGCTGTATTTGAAACAAAGAAGATGAATTCCTACAAGGAAGGATGCACCTTTACTCTTTGCGTCCTGATCATGCGCCAATGCACACCACTCTGTGAGGAGCAGTGCCGACATAAATGACCGATGTAAGCGACTTTTTAGCTGGATTACTCAAAGTCTAAGTATTGCTAATTTGGGTCCCTCGAAATTTCTCTACCGTTGCCAAGAACTTTGGTTAAAAACCAGAAAGTACGTAATGTATCCCCATTCTTTAACAATAGGAACATTAATTTAGAGATGACATTCTACTCTAGAGTGATAAGCAAAACTCTAAGAATTCCTAGAAACACAAACTAGTATCCATACAAAAAACTAATAGATGAGATGGTTGGATCTAGCATGATAACCATATAAATCTAGAGAAAAACTCCACTCCACTTATGGAAAATATTTAAGCTAGCCTGGCTAGCTGACAATAATACATGTTTGGGTAAACACGAAATATGTTTCGGCTACACAAGAAAGAAGTTCGAAAGGCCAAAATAGAAAATACGTCTGATGCGGCTACACTTACATAGCTCTTATCCTAGCATACACCTATAGCGTCTCTTATCTAGAAATATAAATACGAAGGGTCAAGTAGTTGCGATATATCGCTTGAGGCGCTTGCCATCACTCTATTTCCTGGCCCTATAACAATTTTCTTATCGAAATGTTAGGTGGATAGTAAAATGTCACATATAAAATACACAAATGAAGGGTAGGTAACATATAAAAGATATACCCACAAATGTAAGCATCTCTTGGGCCTTACAAAAATTATTCTCTGATAGCATTGACATTTTTGAATAGGATTTGCCGCAATTAATCATCGCATCTTACTCATTTTTGTATTGCCAACAAGCAATTTTATACTTATATTCAAGCAATAGATGAATGTGAAACTATTCCCACACTTCATATATTTTAGTTGTTTGTGCAAGCACATACAAATATAAATATATAAAAATATGTAAACCTCAACTTATGCATATGAAAACTTACAAACATAAATATAAGCATTCAGACAAATAAGAACACACAAAAATATACACCTAATACACAATCACATAATTTGTCACGCCACTTACAAACAGCCATATCTTGCGCTTCCAAATCCGATAATGTGGGGATTTCAGGTTGATCACCCAAGTGTCGTTCCCAGGCCTCGTGGGTTTCCTTGTGGAGTTTAATCGAGAGATAGTGCGCTATCCAATGATTACACTGATTGATGGGAATTGGCAAACGTTTAAATTAATTTATGCAAACATTTGCGGTATTCAGGAGTCCTTTGATGTCGTCAGATCGCTCCCTTGTAAGTATTGGCAAACTATAAAGTGCATTCATATGATGCATGAACAAGATGCGTGGGTTGTTGTATCGCTTAACCAATATCTTCCATGCTGTTGCATAATTGGCTTCTGTCAAAAGCATCTGCTGTAAGTCCGCATCGCGTTCAGGAGAAATTGCCTTTTTTAGGTAGTAAAATTTTTCC
Organism: Clusia tigrina; assembly: GCA_920105625.2. Taxonomy (NCBI): domain Eukaryota; kingdom Metazoa; phylum Arthropoda; class Insecta; order Diptera; family Clusiidae; genus Clusia; species Clusia tigrina. The sequence continues at coordinate 139,810,543 of OV050031.1, forward strand.
ACCATATTTAGGTCGGTATTGGAGTGCACGAGGCTCTTAAAGGCATCATGGAAGCCTAGCCAATCAAAGAACTTTCCTGAAAATGACGGCAATGGTAATGTTGGGGTCCGCGTTTGCCGACGTTTGTGACGAGCGGCCTTTTGCTGACGACTGTAGGCGCGGGCGTAGACGTGAACATAATCGTTTTTGCGATTGAAAACACGGTGTTATCTAATTCACAGATATAATATATCAGAGCCATTTTATTCTTAAAATCATGATTCTTATATACTATTTACAAAGAACACTTACAGTCTAAGTATTGACCTTTCTGCTGTTCCAGTTACGCATCTGTTGATTGGTGTCAGTTGGTAAAGCCAACTGACCTACTGAATGTAAAAGTGTCTACGGTGCATTCTAAATTCCAGTGCCCTTCGTCAACTTGACTGCGGAACTGTGACACTCTAAAAGTTTATATAATAATTAATACATAAATACTATTTATTTACAATATTTGCTAAAAATATGTGCTTTCTTAATTAGTTTAATTGTATAAATGTTAACTACGCCAAATGTGTAGTGTCTATTAGGAGTTAGTGCTGTGAGTCAACTACGCACAGGTAGCTTGATTCTGACTCACAACATCGCTTCCCTCTTTCTAGCAGAAGGTAGTACAACTACCTTCCACTGAATATCTAAATTATATTTCTTGCACTGTAAGCAATTTTGTGCATTTTATTAATCTTATAATACATATATATATATATATATATTTTTTTTTTTTTTTTTAAATCGCCTTTTTTAGGTTCTATCATTGTTTTTTAATTTTTTTAATTTTTATATTCTTTTCTTTTTTAAATTTAAAACTTTTGCTTTTCTGTAGCTTTTCCTTTTTTTTTATATTTGTTCTTTTATTTCTATCTGTTTTTTTTTATTTTCCTTTTTTATATTTTGGTCCTTCATTGACTCTTTTCTCACTGGCGTATATACAAACAAAATTACAGACTATTCACAACTATAGCTTATGCTACGCTTTTATAAATCGGGTCCTCTGCAATTGTTGGTTCTGGTAAAGCCCGTCTTTGTGAGAGTGAAGTCCCTCGATGAACTCTGCATACCCCTCCCTTCTTTCAGGACCGGTACGTACAAAGATGATGCAAGCTTATGCGAGTAGATGCTCCTCTGACGAAGTTAAAATAAATATTCGCTTAGTAAGTGACTGTGGATACTTTTTAATTGAGGAAAACATTATGAAGTTAGCCAATAAAGCTAAAATGATTTTTGCGCCCGGAGATTATTGTACGAATCTAAATTAACGATGGTAGTTGTGGCTGTTATTGTTGTAGCCGTTTCTCGCTAAAATTACGGAGGAACCTCGGATTGTGGCTAAAATTATCTCTTCCTCTTCAGACAATATACATACTGTAAATGTAGTAATTCCAGATACGTTAGATTTTTTATACTGATAACGTAAATGTTAATGTTTTTATGCCATTTTGTCAGCTATGCAATTAATATCATGTATTATCAGCTTCTTACTTGTTAGCTAGAGATTCTGGTTTTCAGCCGGAACCAACTTCATTTTCTCATCACTCTCAAATCGTCGTCATCTCGCACATGGGAAGTTAGAAGCTCTACCACTCTTTCATATAAAAATGAATTCCCACTAACTTTGTGGTTCTTTTCTTCCAACCAAAAATTATCTCGGGACACCATCGTTTCAAATGTCGTATTTATGAATTTGTGACTTATTGATTACTCTTCTTCTTATTCAATCAGATTTTTGTTTGCAACTCTTGAATTACATCTACCGGTCTCCTGGATGTTGGTTAACCTCTTACTCTGTCTTCGACGCTGCACTAAGCCCCTTCCAGGTTCATGCTGCATAATGTTGAACCATTCAGATGTCCTTGTCTCTTCCCCAACGCCTTAATACCTAAAAATAATACGTTTATGTATGTATATAATACGTTTATATACGAGAATGTATCGGAGGAACGGGGGTGTAATGCAGATCGCCTCCACGAGGTGTACCCTGGGTTACGCTAAATGGTCTACACTCAACCAGGTGCTGCTGTTTTCTTGCACGGGAGTTCAATAGCACCAATTGCACGACCCCCATCCTTCGTCCCCGGCATTCTCTTTGGACCAATGTAACTATTCTGATTGCCCTGGGCTGGTAGCTGTAATTTTCTGGACCTAGCTGTCTGTTGTCACGGTAGCACCAAGTGAAACTTGAGTGTGAACGGCTCCAGTCTAAGGTTGCAGCTGCCCCCGTCCCGTTAAAACCTTGGCAGGCCTCAAAGTACGTTCGACGTCTGTCACCGTTAGGTCGGTAATGTGGGTTCGGTTGAGTGGAACTCCCGATTAGCACTGGTCTGGCTCTGAGCACTTGACCCCATAAGGGCTTGTGCCAACCCTCGCATGGCCTCCCTGCTTGCACAGAAAACCATGGGACCATATTTAGTGACCATACGCTCGGACGGAGATAGCGGCTTTGAGTGGGGACCCTTCTTGCATGGAAGCAACAAAAAATAAAAACCATATCCCCTCAGGGACGCGCAAAACCCTGGCTAGGCAAATGCCCACCAGCAACACCCCCGCCCTTGGTTCGAAGACAAGCAGCATAAGCACTGCCCCTTCAACAAGCACCACAGCTTCGGCTAATAAGCCACCCAAGAGCTCTTCGCTGTCCCCAGGCTCTTCAGCGGCTGCTAGGGTATTGACTCACAAACCAGCAGCAGTCGCTCCGCCTAAGCCCTCTTCAGCAAACGCCTCGATATTCCCTCCCAAGTCGATGGAAACTGCTCGCCGTACCGCTCCTCCTTCAGGTGCACCTACCAACGTGAACCCGAGTACAAGGGCGTACAGGACGCGTAGGGCGGCTTACCGTATTTTGACGAAACTCAACGCTACAGAACCTTCTCAACTGTCAAAATACGACAAGGGCAAGCTTGAGTTGGCAAAGGCTGATGTGCGTGTCTCCTCCTCCACTGCCCAAGCAGCCGGTAACCCCAAGAGGCAGAGATCAGCCGATCACCCGGGCCAATCCACCAAAAGCATCCGTAAGCGCCTAAGGATGGCTACCCCCAAGTCTCGAAACCGCTTAGTGAGATTGTGAAAGAGAGCCTCACATGGGCTGTGGTCGACTCTGCCAATGCCGATGGGACCATTACTCCTGCCAATTGGAGACTGGTCGAAATGGCACTGTTACCAATTTTCGTTGAGGTTATGTCCCTCAACCCTGGTCCTTCACCCTGCTGCCGTGACGCAGGGTGGTATCAAGGACATATTAAGATCATATATTGCTCGGACCAATGCTCGGCGGATCTATATAAGGTAGCGATCAGTAGGGTAGGTGAGATCTGGCCGGGTGCAAAGCTCAATGCGGTACCTTCGGACCAGGTTCCCCAACGCCCACGCTCCAAAACATGGCTTCCTGCCGAGCCCTCTGAGCCTAAGGCAATCTTAAAGATCCTCAAGCACAGCAACACCGATCTTCCCACCGATAGCTGGAAGGTCGCGAAAGTTGGTGACCCCAAACGCACTTTGCGTGAGGTCACCATCATTTTGAACGAGCAATCCCTTGTTCCCGTCAACTCCCGCGAGGGGGTGATTAACTATGGCTTTGGGACATCACTCTCCGCATCTACAAGTGTGATGCCCAAGCCCCCCAACAGCCTCCCCCAGCTGGTGCTGTCCCAAAAGCCACTGCCAATGAGCCTAGCTGCTCGGGCCCGGCTCTCACCCCTTTGCCGGGTAGTGAGAATGAGAGTATGTGCTTCGTTACAACCAGAAGCAGCCGCTTCTCTACTTCCGAACTGGTCGGAGAATTCTTCGACCACATGGACACGGATGCGGCTGGTGGATACATCACTCCAATGTCCGTAGAGGAAGAGTTGAATACCACCATAACCAATCTTCCAGACAATGCTGAAGGTACTACAGGTTAACCCTGCTTCTCCGCCTCTCGGATATAGGGGAGGAGCTCATTCTCGTCCAAGAACCTTGGGTCGTAAATGACCGGGTTTCTGGACTCAATGCATACGGATATCGTATGGTAAATATCGAGGATCAAGGTAAACCAAGATCCTGCATTCTGGTAAAAAAAAACAGCGTTAATGCTCTTTTACTCCCTAGCTTCAGTGACAAAGACAATGTTGCCATGGTCATTGAAATGGGTCCACGGACCTTCTGGATCTCCTCTAGCTACATGGCAACTACGGCAACTCTCCGCCACCAGACATACTAAAGCAAATGGTTGCGGTAGCCCACCAGAAACAGATTCCGGTAATCATCGGCGCCGATGCCAATGCCCATCACGAAATATGGGGCAGCTCCGGCACAAATGATCGAGGTGAGTGTCTTTTCGACTTTATCATTTCAAATAACTTAGTTTTTGCTAACAGGGGAAATGAGCCGACTTTCCTTACATCCATCAGGAAGGAAGTGCTTGATATCAACCTCGTCAGCGATAACTACTCCAAAATGATAAGCAGTTGGTCCGTCTCTCAGGAATGCTCCTTTTCGGACCACTGCTACATCACCTTTTACATTGACTTGAGGGAGACTACAGGCAATACAGGATCTCTTAAGCCAATCAATAGGAAAAACACGAACTGGCCTCTTTTCCGGCTCAAACTGAGGTCATGCTTAGCAACGACTCCCCCCATTATCCACAACTGTCCCGACATTGATAGGGCGGTCGACGATCTGTCCACTGCTTTTAAAAGAGCCATTCACATCTTTTGCATTACTCCCGAACCACGCGCCAAACCTAAGCATTCGTGGTGGAATCGGAAATTGCAAGCCTTCGCAAAACGTGTAGAATCCTTTTCAACAAAGCCAAAGCTACAGCTGATTGGGACCCTTTAAAAAATAGACAAAAAGAGATTAAATACGCCATTAGCGAGGGAAACCAGAGTCATGGAGGGAATTTTGCGAAAACATTGAATCGACGCCCGAGGCTAGCCGTCTTCGTAAAATTCTCCACTCCTCTAACAAAGCCCTTGACTGTATCCAAAAACCAGATGGCAGCTGGACTCACTCAAGTGCCGAAACTTGATATCCTGCTAGACACCCACTTCCCAGGGAGTTTAGCCTCAGCGGATCAGGCACTCTACCAGGTGGAGCAGGTTTCCCATGATAGCCTTCCCACATTCCAAGTAACAAAAAGTCACCTTGAGTGGTCCATTCAAGCCTTTAAGCCATACAAGTCCCCCGGACCGGACGACATCATTCCTGTCGATATCCAAAATGGGGAAGAGATTATCTTTCCATGGCTGCTACAAATATATAATGCAAGCCTCAGATTCCAATATATTCCCTTACGCTTGCGCACGGCTCGGGTCGTCTTCATCCCAATAGTTGGGAAGGCCTCACACACCAAACATAAAGATTACAGACCCATAAGTCTAACATCCTTTCTTCTTAAGATTCTAGAAAGAGCTCTTGATCTACATATCAGTACATCGACCAACCCTTCTCTTCTCTCTGTATCTCAACACGCTTACTCTAAAGGCAAATCGGTTGAAACAGCACTCCATTCTCTCATTTCTCAAGTTGACAAATCCTTGGCGCTCAAGGAATTCTCACTTGCCATATTTGTGGACATGGTCTATAACCTTAACCTGAATTCAGGTCTTCTTCAATTTATAGAGCTTCTACTAAAATCTAGAATCATCACTTCCACGATCGGCAGTGCCGAATCAAGGAGGGTGGTTAACAGGGGCACGCCACATGCGTGTGTTTTATCACTCCTCCTCTGAAACCTGGCACTTAACACACTACTGGTGAGACTGGAATCTACTGGATGGAAAGTTATAGCCTATGCGGACGACGTAGCAATTGCGGCATCCGGCAAATTCCCCCAAACACTTTCCGAAAAACTTAACTATTCACTCTCTATTGTGTCGAACTGGTGTCGCGAATTCGAACTTGGGGTTAACCCATCCAAAACCGAAACTATGCTTTTCACTAGGAAGTACAAAATTCCAAAGTTTACAATGCCTAGTCTAAACGGCACTCCGCGCGAGAGGGCACGCGAGAGGGCACGTAAGGCCACACGCGCTATATACTGCTGTAAAAGAGCAGTTGATGAACGATGGGGACTTCATCCTCGAGTCGTGCTCTCGGCCATCGTTGAACCTAACCTGTTATAGGGGTCGGTCTTCTGCTGGGAAGCTCTCGAAAAAGCCTGTAATATCAAACCCCTCGATAAAATCAGAAGATCCATTGCTCTACTGATCACTGGCGCTCTTCGTAGCACACCTACGAAACCCCTTTTTGCAAGAATGGACAAAAACAGAACCAATCAACTTCTTCGACTTGATCGCGTATCACTGTCGACAACTGTGTCGGTTTTGACCGGCCACTGCATAATGGGACAACACGCAGAAAGACTGGGCCTACCCTCAAATGACTTTTGCCGAGGCTGTGGCTCCGAGGAAGAGGATGAGACTGTTTTCCAGCTCTTATGCCACTGCCCATCCAGGATAGTCTCCTGAAACATGACTGGGGAGTCGTGCCTTTCCAGGCGCTGTCCTTGCGCTGACAATCACTATCCTAAATATGGGAACTTTTTAGCCAGTGCTTGAACGGCGCCACACCGTGGTATCACAATGCGTCATTATGTGCGCTCAAGTGTGCTTTTTGGCAAACTGGGCCGCCACTCCTACCTATCTACCTATGTATCGGAGTTACCGAGTTTTAATGATTCTTACTAGCTATTACATTTGTTTCATTTTTAATATCTTTCCTCACGGTAACAGTAAATTTATTTTATTACTTAATTCTATATTGCGCATATCTAATACGTCTTAACAACCAAACTATAAGTAAGTAATAAAAACCATTTTCTTTACAAATATTATTAATTAACTATTATACAAATTTTCTTCTAAAATTGATAGCGGCACTAAAACTTTAAATCCCTCTCATTAAAAATACATTTTACAATAATTTGATTCATACATAACAATTATTTACTATTTTAAATTATGTGCCGCCAAAAAAATATTTTTTATATCAATTCTGGCCAAAATGTGTTTTTAATTTTAATTTCCAAACAAATTGTCAAATCATGTACTAGGTGTCAATATAATGGTGACAGATGTATGAAATAAAAGGAAATAAAACAAATAACAAAAAAAAAATTCTGGGCAAAACTAGTTGCCCATCTTACATAAGCGAGTATATAAAAGATAAACCCGTGAAAAAATTGTCCATTGCGTGACTAAATTTTTCATTGCATCTAATTACTCTATATATTTCAATTTACTTCTAGTCCGGTATGTATATATCCATAAACAAGTGTATTTTCCTACACCATGTAACCTGCTTTCAATTGTTTATATGTAATTAATTGCTACAGTTATTACCTAATTTTGTAATGTTAAGCTAAATATATTCTTCTATTTCAACATATACATACATACATTTCAATTTCCCACACGCCAATTTCCTAAGCGATAAACAGAAAAATCTATGTATATTTACATGTAGCCTGCTGGAGTATGTAATTATCTGCAAATTCCCAATATCCCATCGTATGTCCCTATAAACTTACTTATACGTACATACTAGGATGGTTTTAAAAAATCGATGTCGGATTTTTTTTGGGGGCACCCCCCTATAATGTTTCATTTTGTTAGATTTTAAGATTGCCAAAGTTTGAGCACAATTGGAAGAAGTTTTGAAAATCTCGATTTTTTGGCAGTTTCGCTACTTCGGCGACCCATATCTCTGGAACGGCTATTTGCCCGTGTCATACATCAAATTAAAAGCCATACTCATTTTAACATTTTATATTCTATACAATAAATACGCAACTAGTACTGTAACGACTCTTTTTATAGCTGGGGTAAAACTCAGCGGCTCCAGGGGTCGTATACAGAAAAATATAAAAATCCTGTGTGTTAAATTAATTTCAACGTATGTATTTAGTATATTGATTATGGACTCTTGTTTGTCCTTGCTCGAAACAATTCTACTTCCTTTGTATAAATAACTTATTTAATGTGTACTTGTTTTCATATCTCTACGTCCCGGTAAGTGTGTGTCTCTGTGACTCAGTGGGAGAACGATTAAAAACCAGAAGCTCTCACTGAGTTCCTATGGTCTCTGTACGGCGTATGACTTAGTGGGAAAACGATTAAAAAACCAGAGCTTCCCTCTAAGTCCCTAAGTCTCGGTGGCGTATGTGTCTCAGTGATTCAGTGGGAGAACGATTAAAAACCAGAGGCTCTCACTGAATCCCTATAGTCTCTGTCTGTGTATGGCTTAGCAAGAAAACGATTAAAAAACCAGATGTTCTCGCTAAGCTTTCTGTGCTCGTATTGTACTTTGTAGAGCTGTTGCTAGTCAGGATGCTGGTGATCGACGAAGAGACCTACTGCCTGGGCTACGTGGTTTATATAGTCGCAGGTCGCAGCGGCTGACACATGTTGTTATTGGCAGGCCACCGTTGTGTAACTTTACTTCCGTTTGGCCGGCCTCGCTTGTTGTTGTTGTGGCCAGGCTTGTTGTTGTTGCAGTATTTTGCCCTTGGGCCACCTTCAACTTCTGACGGTCAGCCACCTCACTCCAACGGTCCCTGGTTGGCCTGCAATATTGTTGGCTGCAAGCAGCGCTGTCCGGAAGCCTGTAGTGTTGTTGTTGTTAAATATTTTATGTTCAATTGAACTGGCAACCAGCATTTCATTTGCATTCCTCCTTCTGCTTTGTACTTGCTGGTCGTTGGCGTGGTGGTTGCTCTGTCGTTGTCCCTCTTGTGCTTTGCTCTCATTTCTTCGTGTTGTTAGTTTAAAATTACCGAGCGAGCGCACTCGGCAAATTCCAGCGCTTGAGTTCGTGCACTCACCTTCTCTTGTCCTGCATGTATTTGTTGTATTCGTCGTCGCTGTGTTTTTCCTCTCTTCGCAAGCGTAGCGTTGTTTGGCAAGATCGTTGGCTGTGCGTGAGGTTGCTTTTGTTGTAATCCTAGTTATTATTCCAACTGGTATAATATGCTGATGGTGATCTGTTCTCCCGCCACTGCTGCGCTGATTGGTTACAACGTATGTAGTTTTTTTCGTTAAATTTCTAATGCAGTTGCTTCGGTTCGGGTATTTTATCGTGATGTGTGTGTGTATATAGTTTCGTAGCGACTCAGTCATTTGTAGTGTGGGCCAAAATTTCCCACAGAAGATTTTAGTCCTCACAGTACTGAAACCGAAAAAATAGAGCCAATGTCCCTAAAAACGTGACTAGGTACTCCTGAGAGCGAAGATTATTATTGCTTATTATGGACAAATACTTGTACTTTGGAATCCAATTTCATTTAAATATGTGTGCTATGGTATACCGTTAATTTTAGACCCACAACAATGTTTTTTTTTTTTAATGTCAGGTATGTATCTATTTTTTCCTCATACTGTATCACTGGCGACCCCAAGCAGGTAAAACCAAACTAGTTTGAAAATGTATTGGGTTACCCTACTATCTATTGTTATATTTTAAATAGAAGTCCAGGGGTTCAGAGTCTGTTATTAAAAAAAGAAAAGGATAGCTAGGTGGTTCTTGCTTTTATGATTTTGTTTCTTGGTCAGTTGAAAAGTATTCGCTGAACAGTGAAAGTCGTATTTTGTTCTACGTTCGTGTGATCGAGTTTAAAAAAACCCACTAAATATTAACTACAAAAGATATTTTTATTTTAATTAGGTCGGTACCTACTAACACGTACTCTTTGTTTTAGTTAGTGTCATTCTGTGTCATTTATTCTTTCTTCTAGTGAACATTTTTATTTCTCGTAAAAGTGATGGCTTCTACATCTGGCGTGAGAAGTAGAGGTAGAGACAAAATTTTTCTAATTGACTATCCAGCTCATCAGATAACTGGATGTAAGCTGCCCTCCAATCGACAAGTTCTAGCTACTATGTTCTACAATTTGCCTACTGTGAAGTTAAATATGAGAGGCTCTGCCACAACTACTGTTGACGAGGTTTTCGTTTTTTGGACAAAAGCTCGAATGCCTACAAAACAAAAGGAAAATGTCATAGTAAAGCTGGAAAAACTGTACGATGATTGGAGAAAAATGCAAAAGTACAAGGATAGAAAAATGGAAAGTGCAAGAAATGCTGTAAAAGAGTTTACCCTAAAGTTGGATGATCTCTTTGATACTGCCCACCAAGATGCCCTGACGATGATGACTTCAGAAGAAGACAAGGAATTTCTGTTGAAACAAAGACAGAAAGGAAGACCAAGCTCCATGCTCGGAGTTGACCTGAAGTTGGCTCAAGCTGACGAAAGACTACTACAGAAACAACGGAAGGTCTTGGACAAACAACTTGAAGCGGGAAATTTGGGTAAGCATTTAAAAATTAAAAAAAATAATATTTTCCTTGTAGCGAAACTATATAAGATCTAGATCACTAGCTGAAATTTCCATCAATATTAACTTTATACTTATTGTCTCATCTCATTGTTCACAGAGACGGTGGAGCTCACAGACGACGAGACAACAGAAGAATCAGAAGAACGTGAAACGCCGTATGTAGAGCTCGAGATGAACGAAGAATCTGAAGGACCATCTGCCCCCAAGAGAATCAAGAGTGGCTTCAAAGAGGCCCTAACCAGGAAATTGTCATTGTTGCTGGACCGCTGTAAGGTGTCCAATAGGAACGCTACTCGTATCATTTTGGCTACAGTAGAAGCTCTCGGAGAGGATCCCAAAGAATATAAGATCTCCAAAAGCGTTATCCGTGAACAGCGGAGAATAAACCGTGAAAAATGCACGGAACAAATTCAAGACAGACTTAAGATACCCCAAAACGAGGCTGTTTGCGTGCACTGGGATGGAAAACTACTACCAGGTATCCTCAAAACAGAGCAGAAAGAACGGGTTGCTGTTCTGGTATCACATGGGACTAAAGAACAACTCCTGGGCGTTCCTGAAACTGACAGTAGCTCAGGGGAGGAACAAGCCATAGCAGTGTACGAATGTCTAGAGGAATGGGGTCTCGTCAGCTAGGTCGTGGCTGTGTGCTTCGATACAACAGCATCAAATACTGGGAGACTCAATGGAGCGTGCAATCTCCTGGAGCAGATGTTAGGTCGAGAGCTCCTGTACCTAGCGTGCCGACAACACGTTTTAGAAGTCTTGTTGAGAGGGGATTTTGACCAGACATATTCAAGAGATTTCAAAAAGAATGGTCGACGATTGATAAATCCAAGTTCGATGTAGGCGAGAATGTTTTGAAACTACTGCCCAAAGAAGAAGTAGAGAATAACAAAGAAGAACTGCAAAGAAAACTAATGGAATGCCAGCCAAGAGACGACTACAAAGAGCTGTTACAGTTGGCATTGATATATCTTGGCCATCTTGGCGGAAAAGATGTGCGCTTCAGGTCTCCAGGTCCAGTACACCATGCCCGGTGGATGGCAAAAGCTATTTACTGTCTGAAAATACAACTCTTCCGTGACCAGTTTAAGCTGACTTCCCAAGAACAAGAGGCCCTAGAAGCACTTTGTGCTTTCATCGTTCGAGTCTACTGTAAAGCCTGGTTAACGCCCCCAGAGCTTGTTTAGCACCAAAACAAGACCTACACCTCATTGAAAATCTATTGAAATACGAAAGCATTAACAAAAAAATATCAGAAAAAGGAATTAACAACATGATAAATCACCTGTGGTATCTTAGTCCTGAACTTGTTGCCCTAGCATTGTTTGACCCGACAGTGCAAAACACCGTAAAGAGCCAAATGGCCACAAAAATCTTAACAAATCAAGCAGAAGAAAATGAGAAGTGCTCCAGAAATATGCGACCCAAACTAAAAAAGAACAACTGCCGAAATTCCTAGAAAAAGGTCTCCCAGCCCTAATTACAAGTGAGACTTACCTGTTGTTCAAGAGATTAAACATAAACACCGAATTTCTGGGAAACAGATCCTGCACCTTGGCCGCAGAACATCAACTACCAGGAGGGGCAAAGGATGGTAAACAACTTGAAAGTTGTGAACGACATGGCAGAGCGAGGAGTCAAGCTCATCACAGATTACAACCAATTACTTACAAAGGACGAGCAACAAAAACAATACGTTCTCCAAGTAGTCAGCAGATGCCGTCAGCTGTATCCAGATAGCTCCAAAACCACATTATGTCAGTCCCTTGAATAAATTTAATTAAGAATAAAATGAAAAAGACCTTTATTATACTTGATTTTTTAAATACATAATTGTTTTCATTCCAAAAATTGATAATATAGGATGGAAAATGGGTTTTTTCACAATAGGTTCCATCTTCGTTCTAAGGGGTACCTAGTCACGTTTTTAGGGGCATTAGCTTCATTATCTCGAATTCAGTACTACTTACGTATTTTTTTATTGCATATAAAATATTATAAACAGTATCGCCTTCAATTTGATGTATGACACGGGCAAATATATTAAACCGTTCTAGAGATATGGGTCGGCAAAGTCGCCAAACTGCCAAAAAATCGAGATTTTAAAAACATTGAGGCCTCGTGCTCAAACTTTGGCAATCCTAAAATCTGACAGAAAGAAACATTTTAGGGGGGTGCCCAGAAAAAATATTCTGACATTTTTTTTTTACCCTATGAGATAAAACTCTCTTAACTAGAATACTTACTTTTTATACGCTTTACCTTTAAATAAGGTAAATGGGTATACTAATTTTTTTGCTTTTGAGAGGGGTTGCAATTTCAAGAAAGAGGAGTGGCAGGTATGGACATATATATACAGATATGAACAGAATCACTTTCTAAGCAATTTTTATTTAGTCCGCCCGTCTGTCCGTCGGTCCGTCCGTCCGTCCGTCCGTCTGTGGCCACTTTTTTCTACACCGTTAGAGCTATCTTAATGAAATTTTGCAAAAGTATAGTCTAGACAAAGATACAGAACCAGATTGCTATATGGACCGATTTGGACAAAGACGACGCTCTATATAAGGAAGTTTTTTCACCTTTTTTTAAAATGACTATCACTTCGGTCCGATGGATGGAATCGTGACGCAATTTAGCAGTTATGGAGATGCGGGTCCTACTAAATACTATGCAAAAAGTGGGCGGTATATATTAACGCTCACGCCTGCTATTAACAAATTTTCATAACTTAAGATCTGGTAGAGATTTGTGGACGCGGAAAGGAACATGTGGATATTATAAAACTATCTGCAAAAAATGGGGTTGTTCAGGGAAAAGACACGCCCACTTTTGTTCTAAGGAACTTTCTGGTGTAAAATTAAAATTAGTCTACCTCTGCTCGTATTGATGCCAGCGGAATAGAAATTGGCAGGAATATGCATGGGGTCCATAATAGTGTGTATGCAGAATATGGAGATCATAATACCCACAATTAGCCAAAGCTCATTACTAGGTTCGTATTAAAGATCTATCAACGAAATTTCACAGGAATGTTGCGGGAACCAACATTAAACACCACACAAAAAATGGGCGTGTTATTTTTATGGCCAAGCCCACTATTGACATATTATTATAACTTACGACCTATACAATATTTTTGGACCAAATTTTATATTAGTACGTATATGAACCCTATAAAACCCATACACAAGAAATGGGGTCGATATAATCAATTAAAACTACGAAAATTACCCCAGATTTGCTCCTAGTGATGATTTACGAAGAAAACATTCCCATTGTTGAGCTCGCACGCACAAGGAAAGGTGAAGGGTATTTCGAAGTCGGTCTAACCCGACTTCAGACTTCTTTACTCGTTTCAATATACGTTCGGACTTTCATTCTGAGTATTATACACCTACACACACACACACACACATATATATATATATATATATATATATATATATATATATATATATATATATAAATATATATATATATATATATATATAAATATATATATATATATATATATATATATATATATATATATATATATATATATATATATATATAAATATATATATATATATATATATATATATATATATATATATATATATATATATATATATATACTTCACGAACGATTCCGTTGCTTGCACCATCAAGCTGTTGCCCGGCGTTAATGTTAACGCATCATATTTCATTGCATAATCTGCCGTATATATGTGTGTATATAGTTTGTTTCATATTTCTTACCCATAGCTATCTTATTTATTTTTTTTTTATACTTATGTTCAATGAACCCTTCTTTTTATTATTTAATATTAAAAATATATATTTTTCTCTACTGCGCTTCATATTACGTCAATTTTTATTCGCCCGAGTTTAATTGGCACACTTCTGCTGACATTGATTTTGGAAGTCGGAACTGTGCTATTTGATATACGTATGCGATATCAGTTTGTTTCCGTTGTTCTTCTTGTGTTTACTCTTATAAAACAATGTCAACACATATCTTTAATTGTTAGTTCGCAAATGGACCAATTTTAATAAATTATTCTTATGCTTGCCCTTAATTGTTACGACTGTTGTAACTGGACTGCGGATCTTTGCTACCAAATACGGACCTATCCAAACAGGTTAGAACTTAATTCTCCTAGCCTGATTCTTCATGAGTACTTGGTCACCCACATGAAAGACTACTGGGTTTAGTACCTTTATTCCTCCTTAGACTGATCCAACTTTTTACCTAAAGTTATTCCTAATCCTATTTTTCCATGTCTTGCTAAAGTCAATTTTGTTTAAAGTAGCTTCGATCTAGACCAATTTAAAATAAATATCTACTTACAATCGTACTTACTTATTAGAATGCATGCCCATACATTCATTCCAATGTTACCTATTGGCACAGATTTTGTCCACCTTCATATCATGTATTAAGTTTGTACGAACGTACGTCTACAAACATATGTGCACTCCGTACTCATACTATATGCAAAATTTGTACGAATGCACAAGCATACATTTCCGTTCACTGCTAACAATTCTGAGCTCCACTTTACGCTTTGCTCAACTGGTTGGTCAATGCACTTGCGGTTTGCCCAAATGAATTAAATAAATCTTTCATTCATATTATTTTCTCTTCCGTTAAATTTTGATTCTATTTTTTGATTCTATTATTTGATTTCTATTTTACATTTTCTTTTTTCATCACTAACAATTACCTTACTTAATATTTTTCAACCATTCTCTCTTTTCCTATTGTTGTTCTTACTGCATTTTGCTTGCATATTCACATTATGTAACTTATTAACGACCTTAGTCACCATGGCCAATTTCAAGCTGGCCTTGACTTTGAAAATAGAACTGACGCTACTTGCTTATGCTTGTTAATAAAATGCAGATTTTAGTTACTTATCAAATGAGGAATATGAGTGTCTACGGGTATAGTACACTACAAAAACATGTTATTTACTTGTGAGTTCGCTAATGGAATAACTTTAGTAAGTTATTGTGGAGATTTTTGGGTTTACCTTTAATCGTTACCACCGTGGTAACTGGGCTGCGGAATTTTGCCAACGTGTACGGCCCTAACCACACAGGAGAAAATTTATTTTTCTTAGTTTGTTTCTTCAATAGTACTCGATCACCCACATGAAAATCTACTGCGTTTAGTACATTGTTGTAGGCTTCTCTGGCTACACGTTTAGCACGATCTTGGCTTTCTCTAAAAAACTCGTGCGCTCGCTGTAGCTGATATTTCCGGACTTTATTTGGGTCATCAGCATTGTATACTGGCGCACATTTGCGCTTCAAATTTGCTGGCATGTTGAAATCAAAGCCATAGCGCGTTCTAAACGGGGTTTGCTTCGTTGATACATTCACAGTATTGTTGTGTACATGCATGGCCGTAGTTAACCATTGATCCCAATTCGAGCCGTCTTCCGTGGGAAAACTGCGCAATTACTCGGCCAGAGGTCGATGACTACGCTCCAAGGAGCCATTCGCATGTGTTTTTGAGAATAATTTCAATACAAAATTTGAACCATTGTCGGTTATCAAAACCTTTGGTATGTTATACCGTGCTACAATTTCGTCAAAGAATGCCTTGGCTACCCTATTTGCTTCAGCATCGGGTGGAACGTCAAGATGTATTTATTTCCCGAAACTGTCGCAGGTAAAATGCCTACAATATCCATATGAAATTTATCAAATGGTTGTTTCGGGGTGTCAGTTAATACCATTGGCATCTTTGTTACCCTCGAACTCTTGTTGGCCTTACATTTTGGGGAACTCTTTACATATTTTTTTATGTCTCTGAGCATACCTTTCCATCCGTATACTAGCCTAATTCTGTCATTAGTTTTCCAGAATCCCTAGTGTCTACCTAGAGATGGATCATGGAAACCCTTTAACACTGCCTGGATATCTGTTTCATCCTCCAGCCATTCCACACTACCGGCTGTTCGTTTATTGGCATCGCCACCCGCATCATTCACATCTCTTTTCACATCACTATTATCCTCTTGATTTCTCCCGGCCTTCTCCAACTCTAGCTTTGCTTTGGCCCTCGTTTGCACTATTGATATCTTCGGTGCCTGCGGTACTCGATGAAGGCATCACCTATCCTGCTCACAACGAAACAACGTCCTTGTGTTTCTAAAATGGACGCGTATCTACTTCCTAACTATTCAAATTTTTTCCTCCGTGCACCGCACTTATCCTTTACGATCCTACACTCCCTCAAATTATCATACTTATCTTGACTATAAACTCTCATACCGCGTTCGCGGCAATTTGCCTATACTTTCTAACCTTATTAAAACTTAACATAAGCAGTAGAATCATCACAGTTACCCAAATCAAAACGCAATCAAAAATTTTTCCCCGGAGAGACACTTGCTCCTCCGTATCTTGAACCATTGTTCTTACATTACTCGGTTCGTGGTATTAGAGAGCCTCTTGCCCCTCATTCTTCTGGAATGTAGTTCTTAAATTACTAGTCACACGTACTTCTGGCCTAATTCTTTCTTCCTTTCTTTTGGCGTTCCAGTCTACTGGCCTCGACTGGGCCGCTGGAAGTTTCCCTGGTCCCTTTGTTGGGATTGTCTTTCCCTGCATTCTGCTGCCCGATGTCCCATTCGTCCACATGAGAAGCATTTCAACCCCTGTATGGTGTTGCTTATCCTTGCTTCTAGAATTCCAATTTGGTTGCTGCTGACCACTTCGTGTTGAAGGGATTTCTTCCTTGGTTAATTCCTTCTGTTAAATTAACTCGGGGACTACTGAAGTTACCCCTGCTGTCCCTCAAGGGTGGGTTCGGGCGCTTCAAATCTGGCTGCCATCTACTCTGATCTCCTTTAGTGTCTCCTTGGCACTGTCTACTTGCCTCATGACATGATATATCTACTTTGAGGCAAAAAATCCAATAAATTTATCACACAATCGGCACTGACTCTCCTAAACAATGGCACCGCAACCCACTTCACAACGCATATAACTCTAACTCATATTGATCTTTCACTTGCATCTCCTATCCTAGCAATAGAAACCAACTGGCAAATAGAACCCGATCTATTCGGTAGTGATCACTTTCCTATCCGCATATCCCTCTTCCCCAATCTCACAAACATTCAAACTAACTTGGCGGCAGCAAATCGAAGCAAAATGTACGCAAATGAAATTGCAAGCACAAGCAATCAATTGGTTACTTATTAAAAAATCCAGATTGGGCGTAGAACACAAAATTATATTGTATAATGCAATTATAAAGCCAATATGGACGTATGGAGCCCAACTATAGGCTTATGGTAGCGCATCTAACATTGACTTAATCCAGCGTGCACATCGAAAATTCTTCGAAGTATTGTAATCCGCCCCGGGTACATTACAAATGATAACATTCACAGCGATCTTAATATACCATTGGTATAAATTGACCTAACAAAAATTAAGTGTAAATATAAACTCAAGCTCCGACATAATCCCAATTACTTCAAACTAAAATACACACACGGTTATGTAGGCTATACTGAAATTGTTTAATTTTATTGCTCTCACTAGATTAAACTATTATACTTATATATTGCAAGTAACGGTACCGAAGATATCCGTTTGGAAGAGCCCAGAGTTATGAACATTCGTCGGGGAGAGTATACCCGCAGTACACATGATGACTGCATTCCTTCCAAAGGCAGCGGGGGTCGAGACAAAAGAGGTTCTCGATCTGATGATCACCCAGAATGAGGGTCTACATACTCATTTATGGAGAGTGTTCATCAGCAAAGAGGTCAAGAATGGCAAACTTCCGACAATGAATCAATGACCGATCTCTGGAGGCGATTAAAGACAATAACTACTGGGTGGCCTACAGATTCGGATCGAACCGAGTCCATCTGCACAAAAGACGTGGGAGAAAACGTCGAAGACACACCTAGGCGGTCAAGGGAGTCTATGTACTACCTCATGAAAGTAGGACATTGTCGATCTTGACTTGACAATGCTGAACCTGACCGTTCTGGTAGCGGAAGAAGAGAAGGGGAAAAAAAGATTAAAAATGAAGTTGCCCAAATAAATATCCACCATGAGATTTATTTTGGCATTTACTCGGCGATCATCGCCAGAGTAAGACTCAGGTATAAATTGGATATAGTCCTGGTCCAAGAACACTGGGTCCACATGTGTCAAATCGGAGATTTGTCGGTAACAGACAGGTAATATGGGACATCAAGTGTGATAACCGTAGAGCCTGCTTGGTATTGACTATCAATGCAAAATTCCTGTATTTCAGAGTTTCTATGTGGAGACCTAGTAGGGGTACAAATCCCGATCAAAATCAAGGGATGTCTATGGAATGTGGTAGTAGCAATAGATGATATACTAGGAGATGAAACTCAGGCACCATCTGAGCTAGTGCACAAACGGCTGCAATACTATGAAAGACTCTAATACTTGGAAGCTTTGCTATTGCGCGTAACGAAGTATGGGGAAGCACAGATACCTACGAGAGCGGAAAGTACCTTCTTGGATTTACTTTCAATAATAAATTAGAAATACTTACGGCTCTATTCTGGCGAGCTCACCTCATTGACTAATAGTGAATTTTTGACAAATAGTAAGTATTCGGAATTCTGACAGAAGCCTTTCGAAGTACGATTCTTGGCGGCATTATATTTTTTGGTAATGCCTCATATCAGATATGCGTGGCTAATAATGCTATCAATGCTATGAGCTAGCCGTCAGTCTCTAGAAGTTTACACGCGATAACGGAAGTGCGTGCTTAGAAGTCCGTACATTTCATCATAGAGTAAAGAAATAAGAGTCACAATCTCGAACAAAAAACTTTTTGTATGGTGGCGCTGCTAATAGCGCCACTTCGACTCAATGTCTCTCATTTTCATATCGCAGCGCCACAACTCATCTGCCATGACCAAGAAGAGCGTGGGAGAGAACATTTTACGCTATGTGCGATTGAATGATGGTAGATCAAATAGTTGCAGCGCTTGTGTGGCGCTAGATCAAATACAATACAAGTTTTATTTTGCTATATACATACATATGTATGTACATATATACATTTTTTCATTTATTTTATACATATATACATATTTTTAATTTTTTCTATTTTGTCCATCTGATTTTTTCTAATGCCCATGAACAATGCTTTCGCAGAAGAACGAGGACTATAAAATCAAGCAGTTGTTTTTTATGGCTGCTACATTCATCAGCGAACCATTCAGGTGTTGATAGCAGACATTGCTTTGTTATCAATTCCTTGATGCAATCAGCTTGAGGCTCTGAATTAAATTGTGTCCTAAAAATTGACACATGTTTGGTACAAACATCAAAGAAAGCTTGAGAAGGAGCAACTAGACTTCCAAAATCCGACTCTCGGTTGTAATTCTTGTGAAATATAAATAATTCAGAGCTTGCTGACAATGTTTCATCTTCTTTCCTGATGTTGGTGTTACATATGTCACAATTAATTTTTGGCAAAACTTTCGCAGCTACGTAACCCAGGAAGTATCGCAATGGCGGATATTCACTCTCCAGCTGCAAATTATTGTTAAACAGGCCTGATGCTTGCACTGTGTCTTGGTAAATGCTATGGTTGTAAGTATCGGGTTCTTCAACATTGGCATTGTCATATGACAATGTTATCTCTCCGTTAGCGGAAATGTTTAGTGCCGAATTGAAAGCATGGTCGTCTTCAACAATTTCGCAGTTTGCAGAAGATGTGGACTGAATTATTTTTCGGCACATAATTTTAGCCAAAATTGCGTTAATTTCGGTAATGGAAGGATATTTATTGTACCCTCCCTTTTGCCGAAGGATCGAGAAAGTGTTTTCCAGTCGATCCTGGGTGAGCATTCGACTCATTATGAAGTAAATCCCATTATTGGCATCGAATACTTCATCTGCTAGTTGCAAGACAGCGTTCAAAGATATTTTCATGCCGTTAATGAAAAATACTTTTTTCTTTTTGTCCACAAATGAAATATTCTCCAAATAGTAATAAATTTCTTTGTGTCTTTACGGATCATTATTTTTTTGTAGACCATATCTGTAACTGTTTAGAATATAGACAATTACAGTTCATACACTCGACAACTTTGTCAATATTCTTGACGAAATTAGCAGTGGCCAATGCAACTTCGCTTGAACTGCATCTAAACCGCCTCCGTTTGCAGAACTGTTCGTATAGCCGTTTTCACTGTCCTGCTGAAAAGCTGTGTCGCATTTTATCGAAATGTGTAGGCTCAATGTGCTGTCTTGTTAGTATTGGGCAAAGTTAAGTGGTTGCATTTTTTCCCTTTGCCACAACTGACGCAATACCTTGAAGCTTACTACACCGTCTGATGCACTAATGTCACTCTTAAGCAGACCATTTCTCAGAGATTTTATTAAATGGGGGAAATCAAAAATACAATATATTTTTTGCCCATTGAATAAGAAATAGGGGTTTTTTGCAGTTACATTAAAATTTGAAAACATCTTTCTGTTAGCTGAGCCCTGGTCGCATGTAATTGCACGAACCGTAACTCCGATTTCTTTTAACATTCTGAGATTTTCTAAAACAATATTGCTTAAGCAATCCCCTGTCAGAAATGAAGTAGTTCATGATAAGAGACCAATTCGAAAAGAGACCTTTTATCATAAACAGACAGAGTTGATTTCCTATTGCCTTTGTTTTAAAAAACCCCATGTTTTCAAAGCCATCAATTTGATCTAGTCGGGAGTTGTATGTCAAATTGGCTTTCAGCGCCATTTCGTCCAAAATCATAACTGCAAAATTTTTGTCATTCTGCATCAATGTGTTGCATTTTTTTTTTAACTTTCTAATCCAGAATTGACAAAGCCCGGTTGTAAAGATTTTATAGGGGTCCAGTTGCTTACCGTATTTTCGTGAGGCAAATTGAACTTTAATCTGTTTCGCAAAAATATATATGTGGATCGGGATACAAGACAAAGATTTTGCGCTAAGAACCTTGCTTCTTCGTCGTATTCTTTTTGTCGCGATAAAAGCAACATGTTACAAAATGATTTCGATTCTTTGCTAACATTTTGGACAGAATCGATGGCCTCTATAATGCTCTTGTTTTTCTTTTTCGTCTTCTCTACTTTCAGCAGTTTTATTTCTTTACGCAGCCGTTAATTTTCTTTCTACGCGTTGACATATTTTTTCCTATACACCGCAGCGCACTTGGTTTCCTTTTCACAATTATGGCAAAAAGACTCCAGAACTTCTTCTGTTTGTTTGTAATTGGACAAATTTTGAAGTTCTTTTAAATTAGCTTTCGCTTCATCACATCCCAGATTATAAATAGGATAAACGCCTCGTTTTCAAAATTGTTTGCCTATGTCGGAGGGATCAAAGTTTTTGTCGCAAATTTTCAATTTTTTTCCATAGTCTTCTAAACGAATCGAACACTTTTATCGCCAAATTTGCCCTGACGCATTGACGGTATCTGGAAACCGAAACAATTTTATGTTTGGTTCGTATCGGCGTGATCGATGACATGAAGAAAAACAGCAAATATCTCCGCTATGTTTTCGCAGGTCCATGGCTTTATAGATCACTCAAAACTTTATAGATCACTAATATACAACTTTTATTCCTACGAACGGTCGCAGGCAGTTTCGCCAACATGCCCCACCGATCCTTGCATACAATATTAAGTTTCCCTTCAACTGTCTGCCTTAGGCATAAACATTTTCTACATACATATGTATAATTCAATATTAAGAATCAAAGATCGCAGCCGAAGGACTTAGAGGCTTGTGCTGGTTTTTTTTTGGCTCTTTACTATTACTACTAATAACTACTACTTTTTATAATAAAAATATAATGATAATAGTAATAATAATATTTATAACATAATAAGAACAGATTTAGTATAATATTGTGCAATAATAAAATTTAAAAAGTAATGTCTCCGTTTATGAAGGCAACAATTGTAATCATAAAGAAAAATGTGCTAGAAGCCCAATAGTAAATGCAAAATGTGCACTGTCAAGCTATCTAGGCAAACAGCGTAAACTTGCGTGCCGTACATGGATGCATGTGTATTTCTGCATACATACTAGCATATATACAAATAATAAGGAAAAAGGTCGCTTGGAGCGATAAAATTCAGTTCTCTGCACTGTCTCTCTCAGCTTTCGTATAATTACCCCCGACCGATCTCTTCTAAGTCGAAAAATGAGTGACATTTCAGATTGTGACTCTTATTTCTTTACTCTATGATTTCATTAAACTCATTTTCGAAACACCGCTATCTCTGTACATGAATAGAAAGGGCTACTACAGTATCAACATGGTGGCGTTTTATTTCGTTTTTATATATATTTACTATTTATATGTGTATATTATTGACATTATTTATATATATTTTTGATATTATTTGTAAATATAATAAAGTTATTATTTATATATATTTTTTCTATTCTTTTCTTGTCTTAATTGAAATTTTAGCGCTCTTCAAATTATTTTTATTTGAATACACCACACAAATGAGCTGTTTTTCACTTCGCTTAGGTTCAGCTGTTTGAGCTTTCCACTTGTAAATGTTTTGCCAGAATATGGCCAGAACTTTTTATTTACAAATTTGCATTCATTATTTGTCACGTTTACAAATAGTGAATTTTAACAGAATAGAACCGTTAATGTGGGTAAAACACCAACATTTGTAACTAGCTTACGTGAAAACTGCGAAATACTCGGGGTTGTCAGCTAGTCAGGTCCAGTGAACCCACAATGTCTAATCATAGGATAATACAATTTAACATTGAGGGCACGCTAGTAATTAACATAATCCTTAGGAATCCAAGGAAGCCAGATTGGAATAAATTCTTGTGAAATCTGAAGACAAAACTAAACTAGCTGAAATTAGGAAACATCGTTAAGAATGAAATACAGTTAGAAACTACGGTAGACGGTATCAATAAGGCAATTTTTAATGCATGCGAAGACAGCTGTCCAACAAGAAAACTAAATTCTACTAAGGACGTACCCTGATCAAATGAAACTGAGAACCACCATTCGAATGCTTCTTAACCGATTAAAAAACCACCGGAGGCTAGTCCAAATATAGGAGCACTATAACAAGGGAAGCGAAAAGTAAAGCTTCAGAAACGTTTGCGAACAAATTGAACACACTAATGAGGTATCTAAACTCTATAAAGTATGAGCTAAGTAAAGCAGCATATCCTGGACCAACCTTAAAAAAGGTAACGGAAGCTTTACCGAGAAATAGTACAATAGTAGAGTACAATAGTTATATATAAGGAAAGAGCCGATTTGGACCTATGGAATACATTTATGGAGATCGGCCAGATTTACTAACATTGATTTACGATACCTATCACGAATTCTTCGCAATATAACTGGAAAACCATGTTATTTCAAAAACACCAGGTTACACACAGAGCTGAAAATCTCTCTCATTAAAGATGAAATCGCCAAAGGTCATCCTTATATTCTTCTCAAAAGTCTATCTGTTTTTAACGCCTGAAAACAGTTCAAAATCCATTAACTTATCTATTTATGTTTATTTGATTACCAACACTTACACCACCAGCACTAGCTAGGTTTAAAAAATACATAGACATATTGTATTAGTTCCACTTAAGCAAGATTTAATAGAAACATGAATGAAACAATATACCACGTAATTTTTATATTGACACTCGCCACAAATGTAAAAATAAAATAGAAAGTTGGTAAAATAATTTTATTAAAATCAGAAAAAATGTGTTTATTTGTGTCATCTCACTTTTATTTCCATCTTAACATTATGTATTTACGCCATATGGCAATTCTTATTTTGTTTAGTGGTGATATACGAATTAGTTTATATAGGAGTAGTATTGACGAGAGAAAGACGTATCTGCTTATGATACTTTTTCGTGGCAACATTAATTTACTTTGTAATTTTGAGTTCATGAATAATTAAAATCGATATTTTCAAAAGTTAAAAACCGTCTTGACATTTGTGTTAACTACTTTACTGGTATATGCACTTTAATATGTATACGATTTCAAAATAATTAATTTTTTGAAAAAAGTAGATATAATAACAAAAAAAATTATATTTTAGTTATATATTAATATCGTCTATTGTTATTACGATTATTTCCTCTTCGATCATTTCTTGGATCCGTGCTCCTAGGCATTCGATTTATATTATGATTATTATTATGGTTGTTATACCTATTACCATAGTTTTGATGGTAGTTAAAAGCGTTGGGATATGACGGCATAACATTTCCACCTCTAGAATTGTAATTGTAGTTAGCTGAAATAAATTAAAATATATTAAACATCAAATACATATAAATTAATAACAATAGAAAAAATAATCTTATTAAGAAGCAATATTATAATATTTGGATTGAAAATATTTGTAGACATAGTAATAATCCTTTAAAAATAGAGTTTTGAGATAAAAAATATGAATGAATGCAGATCAGTGGGAATAATTGTAAAAGAGATTTGCCAAAATCAGAATGCTGAATCACATAGGCGGAATGCTTAGTAAAAAATTATATAATTCTTGTAGTGGTGGAAACTTAAAAAGAAAGTTTTGAGCTGCGGAACTAATTTGAAGGTTTTAAAAAGTTTTCAATAGTAGCAGCATCACAATAAACTGAGTCGTCGCACCTTAATACAATGATTATGTGTGAATTACTACCATGATTATTTTGACTAGAACAACTGCGAAACGTAACAAATGTATGTTTTTTTTTCAATTCACATTCATTTATCTTTCCTTTTTGAAAAATTTCAACAAGTAAGCAAATCTTAAAATTATTTCTATCTTAAATTACCATAATATAATCTTAAAATTACCATGCAAGATATTCTTTGCAAATGCCATTTTATACATTTTAAATTAAATTTTACTATATAAAATGAAGAAGAAAAGAGAGAAGTAGATTAGTTGCCAGTTTATTTCGATGCGATCTTAACCTCTTAGCGTAGTTTGTTCAGAATTTTAAAACATCTTCTTTAACTGTGTTAACTTCCAGATCTTTATGAATGTTTGCGTTTTTGACGTACCAAGGCGCTTTGCAGATAGTTCTTAGTAGTTTAGATTGCAATTTTTGTACCTTTTCTATGTTGGAGCTAGAAGGGGAACCCCACAACTGCATCTCATAGTTCCGTATTGGTTTAATTGTTGTATTGAAAAGAAGAATTTTTATTTCCGAATGATAATTTTGAATTTCTACATAAGCCAGTTCATATTAATAGCTTTGATTTTGCTTGAATACGTTTCATTTCTAGGTATTTTCTCCATTTAACCACTTGTCAAGACAAATTCCAAGATAATTAACTTCTGTGAGGGACAGTTCTCTTGCCTTAATGTAAAAGTCACATGTGCGCATTTTAATTCGTTCATTTTAATTCTCCATATCCGCAGACAATGCTCTATTTCATTCAGGTGGGTTTGAAGATTACAAGTTGCTATCCTTGGATCAGTATGTGTGCTTAGTATTGCTGTGTCATCTTTTTCAACGTCGATGTCAGAAATTTTTCATTTGTTGGTAGATCTGAAGTGAAAATAAGGTAAAGAAAGGGGACCAAGTACACTCCCTTGAGGCACGCCCGCTGTTATTTCGTAACTTCGAGAAGTGAATGTTTTTTGTTTTACTACGAACTTTCTATCAGTAAGGTAGCTTTTGAGTATAGCATGGGTTTTTTGGGGAAGTAGTGATGCCGTACCTTATCAACTGCTTGGGCGATGTCTAGAAATACGGCAGTGCAGTATTTTTTTCCTCGAAGGCTTTTCTTATTTCAGAAACAAATCTATGGACCTGCTCTATGGTGCCGTGTGATGTATGGGCAGTATTCTTTTAATATTGACTTCTTATTGTATCTGATGAAAGAGAAGATTTTCGAGAAAATTGATAATAAGCTGATCTATAAATTGGTCTATAGGAGGATACAGTTGTAGGATCTTTGCCAGGTTTCAATATCATAATTATTTCAGATACCTTTCAAACACGTGGAAATTAATTTAATCGCATTATTCCATTCAGGATATGCATTAGATGCTTGATTGCCATCTGGAGTAACTTCGCTATCATTTTTGGTGTGATTTTGTCTGGTCCAGGTGATTTTTTTGTATTTAGTGTAGTAATTATTTTATTTAACTGTTTTAATGTAAAGCGAATAGAATTGTGTGATACTGAGCTGGTGGTTTGTATTGTATTACTGTTTATTATGGGTGTATTAGGTGTAAACACATATTTAGATGGTGCGCAAATGCATGCATTAGCTTTCTCCGAGTCCCTTCGAGCCTAAGTATCGTTTGCTAATCTAATTGGCATTTCTCCATTAATAGGGCGCTTTAACCTTTCTACAAATGGAGTAATCACGCTGCTTTTTTGCTGTAAGGTTCTGAAGATAGGTTTGTAAACACTTTTCTTTATCGTTAGCTAGAATATCTTTTAAGCTTTTTGAACAATCTTTAAGATGTTTCTTTAAGCTGGGTGATCTGCAGATTTGCCAATCCCTCCTTATCTTTCTCTTTTCTTTGATAAGTTTTTCTATCATTAAAGGTGTTATTGATTTATTCCATTTAATGCTGGTATCAGGGGTTGAAATTATAGCACCTGCAGTTATTACGCTCACTAGATTTATTTCTCAGTTTTGAGAGGAGTACTTAACTCAGTGTGTGAGATTATACATTTTTTGTACCTCAGCCAATTAGCATTTTTATTTGTGAGGTGTTCTGGTGGTTCTACCATATCTGCTCTCATATTAAGAATAGTGATCTGAAGATAAATCAAAGGAACCTACGCATTTTATTTGAGCTCTTTTTATGTTTTTAGTTAATCCAAAATCAATCAAGTCTGGAATTTTGTTAATATCTGTTTGCCAATTGCCGGTTGAACGGATGATATAACGTCAAGGTTTGCGTTGAATATTGTAAATAGTAAGTTGGTGCCCCTTGGCGTTATATGTCTGGAGCCTCAATGTGTATGTCTGGCATTGTAGGCACCTGCCGCAATGAACCGGTTTCCAAGGATATTGAAAAAGTGTGCGAATTGTTCTTTTGTTATGTTGAACCTTGGGAGACAGTATACTGCTGAAATAGTTATGATTTGTGGGTTTCAATAACGATAGATGTGGCGTGCATATATTGTTCTGTGTATTCTTGTAATGCATAGTGCTTAATTATAATTTTTACCTTTGGATGTTTAGTGTCGTATATGTCGTAAACTTTTATTCTAAAATGATTAAATTGCGTAAGATGTGTCTCAGCAATTTACATGACGTCTATTTGGTTGTTTATAATGAAGGATTTTAGTTCGTATTTATGTTTGCATACTCCGTTCGTTTTCCAGTAACATAATTTTATGGCTTTCATTTATTTGCTAATATAGCCTGTAGGAGCATGTTTTGGTTTTTCATGAGTTCCTGCATCATTAGCTGCATTGTATTCATGAATTGGGTTATTGCTTGCGTAAAGTTGTTTAATGTGTGCTCTATGGAATTACTGGTTTTTTCTTGACTATTAGTGCCACATGACAGTGGGTGGTTTTTAACCACATTTGCGGACGTAAATTGTTGAGTGTTGCTCCTGTCATTACTATTATGTAAATTTGATTTTTTTTTTTGTCTTTTTTTTCTATTAGTGCCACATGACATTGCGTTGTTTTTAACCACATTTGCGTACGTAAACAGTTCTGATCGTAACCGATATTATTTTTTGTTTTAAATTAGAGTACACTCTCCGCAATTAGCAATATGTTTCTCTCCGTAGTTGCTACATTTTTTAGCTTTTGGGTCTGATTTGTTGGCGGAGCAGTTGGATATGGCGTGAAAATCTCCACATATAACGCATACTGAGCGCAATGTGCAGTAGGTTTTTTATTATATTATATTATTCCTTACACCATCATTAATTATGAGTGCAAGGTGTTGAGGGAATGAGTACTAGCTACGGAGGCTTTCCACTCGAAGAGAAAAATATTTTATAGAAAGAAGCATTTTGGTGACCAAACCCGTGGCAGTATTTGAACCTGCGACCCTCGGGGAGTGAGTCTAGCACGCTTACCACTAGACCACAGAAGGCGGCTGCAGTAGGTTTTTATATGACCATACTCTTGGCAGTTTGCACATTGGACTGGACCTACACGCTTGTGCGGATCCTCAACAGTGATTCTTCTATGTAACAGGTAGCGCAAGTTATAAATGGAATGTGTTTGTCTTTTTTTTAATTTTTTTCCATCAGGTTCAAGTTCAATCCGAAATAATGGTTTAACCATTTTGTCTCTATTTTTAAGATTGTAAATGGATTTTACATTAAACACTCTCGGAGGAGCTGTTTAATGTAAAATCCATCCAATGCATCTTTAATTTCGCACATGCTAACATCTGGTTCAATACCTTTAATGACTACTACTAGCCCTTTGCTGCTTTTAAGCTGGTATGTGTTGTAAGACTTTGGATTGAAATTACAACTTTGTGATAATTGGCTTCATTGAAAACTTGAATTTTAGTTTATTGAATGTTGCCCTTTACCAGCAGTGTGACGTAGAATTTTTTTAAACCTATGAGATTTGTAATATCTTTAATTAATATGTTAAGAGTTACGCTCTCTTAGATATATTGGGGGTGGTTTCAGCTTAGACGCAGTTATTTCAGGTTCATCCTTTTATTTCAGTAAAGCATATCTATTATAAGTTACCTCATTTGGTTTTATTATTTTTGAAGCATTATTTGTAACAGATTTTTGTGGACTGCGCTTACGCTTTATTATTTGTACATACTCGTACTTATCTATTCCTGTTTGAGTCTTAAAATTACTTGCCTTAAGATTTTTTGTCACCTTCCTTATTTCAGGAACATTCAAATGTTGCGGCAAGCGGCTTGTGTTGTTGGTGATTCAGCCATGATTGGAGAGGAACATTGTAAGCTCCAAGAGAGGCGAGATGTGGAATTCATTAAATGCTCGGTTGAGTTTAGTCGAGTGGAAAGCATTTTTAAATTAACTTTGACGGAGAGCTGTTTTGCATTTGCGCGTTTGTTATGTTTGTTGTTCTGAGCGCGTGTAAGATAGGAGTGCCAGTGTGATCAGTGCTTACCTTTTGCTGAGTCGGTGTGCTCGAGAGAGATTTCCTCCGTTGTATTCGGTGTGTTTGTTGGTTCATTACCTATTTGCAAATGCGAAGGTCGCGCGGGGGTGATACATTGATTTCGAACTGTTGGTGAGCGAGTCAAACTCATAAATATTTGTTTTTGTTTTCACCTTTTTGGTTTTTCTATATGTGAAATCAACTTTTTGTTTATTATTATGTTAGTGTACACGAACTTATTATTATGGTAGGTGACACCTGGCAACAACATTTTGAAGCGACATTCGACTGTTGTTTCGATATCAGAAAGGTGTGTAATGTTTCGTTTCCTTTCATGTTTGTGCATTCAGAAAAATCCAAGAGTGTAGAGTTGTTTTGTCAAAAATTTGTTTTGTTGTGCTTAATATTGTTTCATGGTCTTTATGCATACTGCAAGGATATATATGCCATTCGATACAATCATATATATATATATATATATAAGTTAATTTTTATATTATTATTTTTATTTTTTAAAAAAACAACATCGGAGCAGGCCCCGATGTTTGACTTTATTGTTCACACCTTAACTTAGAACTGACTTAACATATTTTGTATCTTAATTATGAACTGCAACTCGACCGGCTGTTCTTGTTGTTTTTCTATGGATTTTATTATGCTGCTGAATGTTGTTGTTTTTCTGTATTCACGAGTCCGTTGCTTTATCGCTGGTAGACGCAGTGTCAGCATATTCTTCCAGAGCGGATGCGCGTGTAACTTTGAAATGCACTTTGGAGTTTTTAATATATGTGACGTTAACTTATATATATATATATGTATATATATATATATATATATATATATATAAATATATATATATATATATATATATATATATATATATTTATATATATATATATATATATATATATATATATATATATATATATATATATATATATATATATATATATATATATATATATATATATATATAAATATATATATATATATATATATATATATATATATATATATATATATATATATATATATATATATATATACGAGGGCAGTTCGAAATGTTCTTAGCCTGACATATAGATGGCGGTATAAACAGCAAAAAGTTTTCTATAATGGAAACTTCCATCCGTCATATGAACACATGTTAAATTTCATTGAGATCTGGCAACTCATTCGTATAGTAACACGTGTTCAAAAAAGACGCTTCAGTGATTTTTTTATAATGGAAAAATTAGAAATTCGTGGTGTGATTAAATATTTACATAAGAAAGGTTTATCGGGACAAGAAATTCATAATGATATGGTGAATGTGTTAGGTGAAAGTGCTCCTTCATATGCAACAGTAAAAAATTGGATTGCTGAATTTAAACGTGGTCGTACAAGCATTCAAGATGAACCCCGAAGTGGACGTCCAAAAACTGCAACAACGCCAGAAATCATAGCTAAAGTTCATGATATGGTATTAGACGATCGACGAGTGAAAGTGCGTGAAATAGGTAATGCCATAGGCACCTCAAATGATCGAGTACATTTTGTTTTGCAACAAGAATTACATATGAAAAAGCTTTCTGCAAGATGGGTGCCGCATTTGTTAACAGTTGACCAAAAACGTATTCGAATGAAAATTTCTCAAGCTTGTTTGGATCGTTTTAAGCAAAATAAAATGGATTTTAAGCGTCGTTTCATAACTGTTGATGAAACATGAATCCATCACTTCATACCAGAAACAAAAGAACAATCCAAACAATGGACTGAAGCTGGTGGAATTGCACCAAAGAAGGCAAAAACAGTTCAATCGGCTGGTAAGGTCATGGCAACGGTTTTCTGGGATTTCAAAAGAATTTTATTAATCGACTATCTTCAAAAAGGTAAAACAATAAATTCTGAATATTATTGCAACCTTTTGGATCAATTGAATTTGAAAATTCGATAAAAACGACCTGGTTTACAACAAAAAAAAATTATTTTTCATCAGGACAACGCACCATGCCACAATAGTGTTTTAACAATGGCAAAATTGAACGAATTGAAGTACGAATTGCTTGACCACCTAACTTATTCTCCTGATTTGGCTCCCTGTTCCCAAATCTAAAAAAATTCCTTGCTGGCAAACGTTTTACCTACAATGAAGATGCAATGGCAGCTGTAAACGATTATTTTGAGGAGCTTCCGGAAAATTATTTTAATCAAGGGGTAGAATTGTTAGAAAAACGTTGGACTAAGTGTATTGAAGTTTCAGGATATTATGTTGAAAAATAAAATAATTTTAAAAATCTAGCTCTTGTTTTTCATTGTTAGGCTAAGCACATTTCGAACTGCTATATATATATATATATATATATATATATATATATATATATATATATATATATATATATATATATATATATATATATATATATATATATATATATATATATATATATATATATATATATATATATATATATATATATATATATATATATATATATATATATATATATATATATATATATATATATATATATATATATACATTTATATATATGTGGGATTTTCATCTGCCACACATATGGCAACTCTTTCACCGTCACAAAATCCGTGAACAACGAGTACGCAAGAGAGGAGAGGGAGTTCTAACCGAGACGCGGACGATTAAAGACGTGAAGACGCAGAGCAAAAGACGTGAAGAGTTTCATTTAATTAATATATTTCAGTTTTCAAACAAATTCTTATTTACATTAACATTGAATTTATCTCTATAATTTCAAATAATAAAGTACTTTTCAATTAAAACAAACTAAACCCCCATATTTTGGAGGCTCATCCGAGATCCTAGACAATTGAACAAACAAAAAGAAACAAGAAGAACAATTACAACAAAAATTTTGGGCTGATAAAGCATTGTGTTGTGAACGATAGCAAAATTCTCCTTAGTGCTACTGCTTCGAGAAACCGCAAGCGCACAAGCTAACGTAATAATTATATTGGACGCGCATAATTAAGTTACACGGAATCTTTCGTTTGGGTATGTTTGAGTGTGTTCGCGAGAACCTTCGGAGAGGCAGAAAGGCAAACATTACTGCTCTCCACAAATTCGTTTTTGAGAGCGAAGGAGATAGCACGAACAGGCAACGGTTGAGAGAGTTTGAAGGCTTTGAATTTAACGAGACCGATGATGCGTATGGAAAAAAGGCAAAGTTTGTTGCAGCACATTTGGCGACGGCAGATTTAATTTCAATTTGCAACCTGCTGGGCATAAAATACACCGCAGAAGATTTGAAGTTGCACATATTCAAAAATTTAAAGAAGGGTAGTGTGCTTTCATCCAATGTTGAAGACGTCGACGAGGAGGAAAACGAAAATGATGACGAAGACGTTAATGACGAAGAATACAAGTGTGCAATGGATAATAGGAAAATTGATGTCATACAACAACGGCGGAGTGTAGCAGTAAACGAGCAAGCACAATAGTGACCGCGGTGTGGCGAAGAATAATGTACAATGCTATAATTGTGGTGGCAAAGGCCATAAATCCTTTGAGTGTAAAGACAAAAATAAAGGCACTAAGTGTTTCCGTTGTAACCAATTCGGTCATCTATCAACAAATTGTAGTGCGAACAACGAAAGACAAACAAATACTCGATTTTTAGAACCAAAAAGCGATATGATGAACAAAATGGTGACAATAAACGACCGTGAATATTTGGCCCTGTTAGATACGGGTAGCAAATTTAACATAATGACTGAGAACGTTTTTAACAACATTCGTGGCGCAACACTTCAACAAGCAAACTTTTATCTGATCGGTTTCGGGCGTACTAGAATCAAACCTATGGGACAGTTCGACGAACGTATGGTGATTGATGGCGAGGCATATGATGTGAACTTCGTGGTGGTGCCACAATATGCCATTACCGTTGATTTAATAATTGGGGAATGTTTTTTCACTCAGGCTGAAGTTACCATACGGCCAACTGGTGTGGCTATCAAGAAGATTGAACTTAAAGACGCAGAATACCAGCTGATGCGAATTGGAATAGTTGATGATGAGTCGCAACTGGATATAGATGAAACAGCCAGCAAAAATGCGAAGGACAAAGTAATGGATCTCATTGGAAACTATAGACCTGAAAAGAAGAAGATTGTTAACATCGAGATGAACATAGTTTTGGAAAACGATACACCAATCTCATCGCGTCCTCGAAGACTTCCATTGACGGAACGAGCTTTAGTGGATGACCAAGTTGATCAATGGCTAAGAGAGGGAATTATTGAGAATTCAGAATCCGAGTTTAGCAGTCCGGTCGTATTAGTGAAGAAACGTGACGGAAATTCCAGACTATGTATAGACTATCGTCGAATAAATAAGGTTATTATGAAAGACCGTTTTCCTCTGCCGCTGATAGAGGATCAGCTGGATCGTCTCCAAAACGCCAAAGTATTTAGTACACTCGACTTGACAAATGGATTTTTTCACGTGCCAGTCGCGGAACACAGTCGCAAGTTTACATCCTTTGTAACTCACAGCGGCCAATACCAATTTAAACGAGTCCCATTTGGTTTAACCAACTCCCCTGCCGTGTTCCAACGCTATATCAACGCAATTTTCCGTGAATCCACCCGCAAGGGAATAGCAATGCCATACGTAGACGACATCATAATTCCTGGATCCAACGAAGATGAAGCGGTCACAAACTTAGTTACAATCATCGACCTCTGCCGTGAGTATGGATTGGAACTAAATCTTAAAAAATGCAAGTTCTTGAAGAAGAAAATCGAATTTTTGGGCTATGTTATTGAGGATGGCAAAATATCTTCAACGACTGAGAAGATAAGAGCAGTTACGAAATTCCCAGCTCCAATGTGTCTAAAACAGTTACAAAGTTTTTTAGGACTTTCTGGATATCTCAGAAAATTCGTTCCAGATTACTCACTTGTCGCTAAACCGCTGTCTGACCTAACTAAGAAGGGAGCCAAATTTGAAATGGGTGAAGCACAGATGAAAGCGTTTGAAGGTCTAAAGAGAATTTTATGTAAAAATCCCGTACTGAACATTTTCAACCAGAATCATCACACAGAACTACACACGGATGCTTCGATCGACGGATATGGCGCAATCTTAATGCAGAAATCAAACCAGGATGAAAACCTACACCCAGTCTACTATATGAGTCGTAAGACCTCTGATGCCGAAAGAAAATATAGCAGCTATGAACTAGAAATACTGGCCGTTGTAGAAGCAGTGAAAAAATTTCGGGTATATCTACTTGGATTGCGTTTTAAAATTGTTACAGACTGTAACGCGTTTGTGAAGACCATGGAGAAAAAGGATCTTTCTACAAGAGTAGCCAGATGGGTACTGCTCCTTCAAGAATACGATTACGAAGTCGAGCATCGATCTGGTACACGGATGAAGCATGTAGATTTTCTCAGTAGATACCCTGTCATGATGGTAATAGAAGATGGAGTTATAACAAGAATTAAAAATGCTCAAAAAACCGACGATGAATTAAGTCCGATAATCCACATTCTTCAACAACAAGACGAGTATGATGGTTATATTTTGAAATGTGGTATTCTGCACAAACTCGTTAACGATTGCGAAGTTGTTGTCGTGCCGAAGGCTATGCAGCGAGAATTGATAAGAAAGTCGCACGAAAAAGGTCATTTCTCAGTGAAAAAAATCAAAGAACTACTCCGTCGAGAATACTACATGTCGAAAATGGACAAAAAATAAGGTACCACATAGATAATTGTATCCAGTGCATCATTGCTAACAGAAAACGGGGAAAACAGGAAGGCGAACTGCACCCAATTGAGAAGCACGACGAGCCTCTACACACCTACCATGTGGATCATCTTGGGCCATTGGAATCTGCCAACAAGCAATATAGGCACATATTTGCGGTGGTAGATGCCTTTACAAAGTTTTGTTGGCTATATGCTACCAAGAGTACAACGTCGGCAAAAGTTATTGCAAAGTTAAAGGTCCAAAGTGCTGTTTTTGGAAACCCTGTCCGCATAATTTCGGATCGTGGAACAGCATTTACGTCCGATGAGTTTAAAAACTACTGTGAGGCTGAGCAAATTCAACATCGTGTCATAACAACTGGACTACCAAGAGCCAACGGACAGATCGAGCGGATGAACGCAATCATAACGTCAATTTTAGCTAAACTAAGTTCTGCCGATCCAACAAAGTGGTATAAGCATCTGGACAAAGTTCAACAGGCGATGAACTCATCATTTTCAAGAAGTATAGCAACGACTCCATTTGAACTCCTCATTGGGATTAAAATGCGAACATCTGAACAGCTACATATAACCAAATTGATTGAGGAAGAGATGATAAAAAATTTTTCTGAAGAAAGAGATGAGATGAGAAAACATGCAAAGCAACAAATCATGAACATTCAGGACGAAAATCGGAAGGTGTATAATTTGAGAAGGAAAAAACCCAATAAGTACAAAGCTGGTGACCTCGTCGCTATAAAAAGAACCCAATTTGGGCCTGGTCTAAAACTTAAGGCGAAGTTTTTGGGTCCATATGAAGTCGTAAGAGCAAAGTCAAATGATACCTACGACGTTAGACAAGCAACCGACACAGAGGGACCGAGGGATACGACAACATGCGCAGAATACATGAAGCCCTGGGGAATGCATCAGGAAGATGAATTCGAGACGAATTTATAGCAGAATGGCCGAGATGTGGGATTTTCATCTGCCACACATATGGCAACTCTTTCACCGTCACAAAATCCGTGAACAACGAGTACTCAAGAGAGGAGAGGGAGTTCTAACCGAGACGCGGACGATTAAAGACGTGAAGACGCAGAGCAAAAGACGTGAAGAGTTTCATTTAATTAATATATTTCAGTTTTCAAACAAATTCTTATTTACATTAACATTGAATTTATCTCTATAATTTCAAATAATAAAGTACTTTTCAATTAAAACAAACTAAACCCCCATATTTTGGAGGCTCATCCGAGATCCTAGACAATTGAACAAACAAAAAGAAACAAGAAGAACAATTACAACAAAAATTTTGGGCTGATAAAGCATTGTGTTGTGAACGATAGCAAAATTCTCCTTAGTGCTACTGCTTCGAGAAACCGCAAGCGCACAAGCTAACGTAATAATTATATTGGACGCGCATAATTAAGTTACACGGAATCTTTCGTTTGGATATGTTTGAGTGTGTTCGCGAGAACCTTCGGAGAGGCAGAAAGGCAAACATTACTGCTCTCCACAAATTCGTTTTTGAGAGCGAAGGAGATAGCACGAACAGGCAACGGTTGAGAGAGTTTGAAGGCTTTGAATTTAACGAGACCGATGATGCGTATGGAAAAAAGGCAAAGTTTGTTGCAGCACATTTGGCGACGGCAGATTTAATTTCAATTTGCAACCTGCTGGGCATAAAATACACCGCAGAAGATTTGAAGTTGCACATATTCAAAAATTTAAAGAAGGGTAGTGTGCTTTCATCCAATGTTGAAGACGTCGACGAGGAGGAAAACGAAAATGATGACGAAGACGTTAATGACGAAGAATACAAGTGTGCAATGGATAATAGGAAAATTGATGTCATACAACAACGGCGGAGTGTAGCAGTAAACGAGCAAGCACAATAGTGACCGCGGTGTGGCGAAGAATAATGTACAATGCTATAATTGTGGTGGCAAAGGCCATAAATCCTTTGAGTGTAAAGACAAAAATAAAGGCACTAAGTGTTTCCGTTGTAACCAATTCGGTCATCTATCAACAAATTGTAGTGCGAACAACGAAAGACAAACAAATACTCGATTTTTAGAACCAAAAAGCGATATGATGAACAAAATGGTGACAATAAACGACCGTGAATATTTGGCCCTGTTAGATACGGGTAGCAAATTTAACATAATGACTGAGAACGTTTTTAACAACATTCGTGGCGCAACACTTCAACAAGCAAACTTTTATCTGATCGGTTTCGGGCGTACTAGAATCAAACCTATGGGACAGTTCGACGAACGTATGGTGATTGATGGCGAGGCATATGATGTGAACTTCGTGGTGGTGCCACAATATGCCATTACCGTTGATTTAATAATTGGGGAATGTTTTTTCACTCAGGCTGAAGTTACCATACGGCCAACTGGTGTGGCTATCAAGAAGATTGAACTTAAAGACGCAGAATACCAGCTGATGCGAATTGGAATAGTTGATGATGAGTCGCAACTGGATATAGATGAAACAGCCAGCAAAAATGCGAAGGACAAAGTAATGGATCTCATTGGAAACTATAGACCTGAAAAGAAGAAGATTGTTAACATCGAGATGAACATAGTTTTGGAAAACGATACACCAATCTCATCGCGTCCTCGAAGACTTCCATTGACGGAACGAGCTTTAGTGGATGACCAAGTTGATCAATGGCTAAGAGAGGGAATTATTGAGAATTCAGAATCCGAGTTTAGCAGTCCGGTCGTATTAGTGAAGAAACGTGACGGAAATTCCAGACTATGTATAGACTATCGTCGAATAAATAAGGTTATTATGAAAGACCGTTTTCCTCTGCCGCTGATAGAGGATCAGCTGGATCGTCTCCAAAACGCCAAAGTATTTAGTACACTCGACTTGACAAATGGATTTTTTCACGTGCCAGTCGCCGAACACAGTCGCAAGTTTACATCCTTTGTAACTCACAGCGGCCAATACCAATTTAAACGAGTCCCATTTGGTTTAACCAACTCCCCTGCCGTGTTCCAACGCTATATCAACGCAATTTTCCGTGAATCCACCCGCAAGGGAATAGCAATGCCATACGTAGACGACATCATAATTCCTGGATCCAACGAAGATGAAGCGGTCACAAACTTAGTTACAATCATCGACCTCTGCCGTGAGTATGGATTGGAACTAAATCTTAAAAAATGCAAGTTCTTGAAGAAGAAAATCGAATTTTTGGGCTATGTTATTGAGGATGGCAAAATATCTTCAACGACTGAGAAGATAAGAGCAGTTACGAAATTCCCAGCTCCAATGTGTCTAAAACAGTTACAAAGTTTTTTAGGACTTTCTGGATATCTCAGAAAATTCGTTCCAGATTACTCACTTGTCGCTAAACCGCTGTCTGACCTAACTAAGAAGGGAGCCAAATTTGAAATGGGTGAAGCACAGATGAAAGCGTTTGAAGGTCTAAAGAGAATTTTATGTAAAAATCCCGTACTGAACATTTTCAACCAGAATCATCACACAGAACTACACACGGATGCTTCGATCGACGGATATGGCGCAATCTTAATGCAGAAATCAAACCAGGATGAAAACCTACACCCAGTCTACTATATGAGTCGTAAGACCTCTGATGCCGAAAGAAAATATAGCAGCTATGAACTAGAAATACTGGCCGTTGTAGAAGCAGTGAAAAAATTTCGGGTATATCTACTTGGATTGCGTTTTAAAATTGTTACAGACTGTAACGCGTTTGTGAAGACCATGGAGAAAAAGGATCTTTCTACAAGAGTAGCCAGATGGGTACTGCTCCTTCAAGAATACGATTACGAAGTCGAGCATCGATCTGGTACACGGATGAAGCATGTAGATTTTCTCAGTAGATACCCTGTCATGATGGTAATAGAAGATGGAGTTATAACAAGAATTAAAAATGCTCAAAAAACCGACGATGAATTAAGTCCGATAATCCACATTCTTCAACAACAAGACGAGTATGATGGTTATATTTTGAAATGTGGTATTCTGCACAAACTCGTTAACGATTGCGAAGTTGTTGTCGTGCCGAAGGCTATGCAGCGAGAATTGATAAGAAAGTCGCACGAAAAAGGTCATTTCTCAGTGAAAAAAATCAAAGAACTACTCCGTCGAGAATACTACATGTCGAAAATGGACGAAAAAATAAGGTACCACATAGATAATTGTATCCAGTGCATCATTGCTAACAGAAAACGGGGAAAACAGGAAGGCGAACTGCACCCAATTGAGAAGCACGACGAGCCTCTACACACCTACCATGTGGATCATCTTGGGCCATTGGAATCTACCAACAAGCAATATAGGCACATATTTGCGGTGGTAGATGCCTTTACAAAGTTTTGTTGGCTATATGCTACCAAGAGTACAACGTCGGCAAAAGTTATTGCAAAGTTAAAGGTCCAAAGTGCTGTTTTTGGAAACCCTGTCCGCATAATTTCGGATCGTGGAACAGCATTTACGTCCGATGAGTTTAAAAACTACTGTGAGGCTGAGCAAATTCAACATCGTGTCATAACAACTGGACTACCAAGAGCCAACGGACAGATCGAGCGGATGAACGCAATCATAACGTCAATTTTAGCTAAACTAAGTTCTGCCGATCCAACAAAGTGGTATAAGCATCTGGACAAAGTTCAACAGGCGATGAACTCATCATTTTCAAGAAGTATAGCAACGACTCCATTTGAACTCCTCATTGGGATTAAAATGCGAACATCTGAACAGCTACATATAAGCAAATTGATTGAGGAAGAGATGATAAAAAATTTTTCTGAAGAAAGAGATGAGATGAGAAAACATGCAAAGCAACAAATCATGAACATTCAGGACGAAAATCGGAAGGTGTATAATTTGAGAAGGAAAAAACCCAATAAGTACAAAGCTGGTGACCTCGTCGCTATAAAAAGAACCCAATTTGGGCCTGGTCTAAAACTTAAGGCGAAGTTTTTGGGTCCATATGAAGTCGTAAGAGCAAAGTCAAATGATACCTACGACGTTAGACAAGCAACCGACACAGAGGGACCGAGGGATACGACAACATGCGCAGAATACATGAAGCCCTGGGGAATGCATCAGGAAGATGAATTCGAGACGAATTTATAGCAGAATGGCCGAGATGTGGGATTTTCATCTGCCACACATATGGCAACTCTTTCACCGTCACAAAATCCGTGAACAACGAGTACTCAAGAGAGGAGAGGGAGTTCTAACCGAGACGCGGACGATTAAAGACGTGAAGACGCAGAGCAAAAGACGTGAAGAGTTTCATTTAATTAATATATTTCAGTTTTCAAACAAATTCTTATTTACATTAACATTGAATTTATCTCTATAATTTCAAATAATAAAGTACTTTTCAATTAAAACAAACTAAACCCCCATATTTTGGAGGCTCATCCGAGATCCTAGACAATTGAACAAACAAAAAGAAACAAGAAGAACAATTACAACAAAAATTTTGGGCTGATAAAGCATTGTGTTGTGAACGATAGCAAAATTCTCCTTAGTGCTACTGCTTCGAGAAACCGCAAGCGCACAAGCTAACGTAATAATTATATTGGACGCGCATAATTAAGTTACACGGAATCTTTCGTTTGGATATGTTTGAGTGTGTTCGCGAGAACCTTCGGAGAGGCAGAAAGGCAAACATTACTGCTCTCCACAAATTCGTTTTTGAGAGCGAAGGAGATAGCACGAACAGGCAACGGTTGAGAGAGTTTGAAGGCTTTGAATTTAACGAGACCGATGATGCGTATGGAAAAAAGGCAAAGTTTGTTGCAGCACATTTGGCGACGGCAGATTTAATTTCAATTTGCAACCTGCTGGGCATAAAATACACCGCAGAAGATTTGAAGTTGCACATATTCAAAAATTTAAAGAAGGGTAGTGTGCTTTCATCCAATGTTGAAGACGTCGACGAGGAGGAAAACGAAAATGATGACGAAGACGTTAATGACGAAGAATACAAGTGTGCAATGGATAATAGGAAAATTGATGTCATACAACAACGGCGGAGTGTAGCAGTAAACGAGCAAGCACAATAGTGACCGCGGTGTGGCGAAGAATAATGTACAATGCTATAATTGTGGTGGCAAAGGCCATAAATCCTTTGAGTGTAAAGACAAAAATAAAGGCACTAAGTGTTTCCGTTGTAACCAATTCGGTCATCTATCAACAAATTGTAGTGCGAACAACGAAAGACAAACAAATACTCGATTTTTAGAACCAAAAAGCGATATGATGAACAAAATGGTGACAATAAACGACCGTGAATATTTGGCCCTGTTAGATACGGGTAGCAAATTTAACATAATGACTGAGAACGTTTTTAACAACATTCGTGGCGCAACACTTCAACAAGCAAACTTTTATCTGATCGGTTTCGGGCGTACTAGAATCAAACCTATGGGACAGTTCGACGAACGTATGGTGATTGATGGCGAGGCATATGATGTGAACTTCGTGGTGGTGCCACAATATGCCATTACCGTTGATTTAATAATTGGGGAATGTTTTTTCACTCAGGCTGAAGTTACCATACGGCCAACTGGTGTGGCTATCAAGAAGATTGAACTTAAAGACGCAGAATACCAGCTGATGCGAATTGGAATAGTTGATGATGAGTCGCAACTGGATATAGATGAAACAGCCAGCAAAAATGCGAAGGACAAAGTAATGGATCTCATTGGAAACTATAGACCTGAAAAGAAGAAGATTGTTAACATCGAGATGAACATAGTTTTGGAAAACGATACACCAATCTCATCGCGTCCTCGAAGACTTCCATTGACGGAACGAGCTTTAGTGGATGACCAAGTTGATCAATGGCTAAGAGAGGGAATTATTGAGAATTCAGAATCCGAGTTTAGCAGTCCGGTCGTATTAGTGAAGAAACGTGACGGAAATTCCAGACTATGTATAGACTATCGTCGAATAAATAAGGTTATTATGAAAGACCGTTTTCCTCTGCCGCTGATAGAGGATCAGCTGGATCGTCTCCAAAACGCCAAAGTATTTAGTACACTCGACTTGACAAATGGATTTTTTCACGTGCCAGTCGCCGAACACAGTCGCAAGTTTACATCCTTTGTAACTCACAGCGGCCAATACCAATTTAAACGAGTCCCATTTGGTTTAACCAACTCCCCTGCCGTGTTCCAACGCTATATCAACGCAATTTTCCGTGAATCCACCCGCAAGGGAATAGCAATGCCATACGTAGACGACATCATAATTCCTGGATCCAACGAAGATGAAGCGGTCACAAACTTAGTTACAATCATCGACCTCTGCCGTGAGTATGGATTGGAACTAAATCTTAAAAAATGCAAGTTCTTGAAGAAGAAAATCGAATTTTTGGGCTATGTTATTGAGGATGGCAAAATATCTTCAACGACTGAGAAGATAAGAGCAGTTACGAAATTCCCAGCTCCAATGTGTCTAAAACAGTTACAAAGTTTTTTAGGACTTTCTGGATATCTCAGAAAATTCGTTCCAGATTACTCACTTGTCGCTAAACCGCTGTCTGACCTAACTAAGAAGGGAGCCAAATTTGAAATGGGTGAAGCACAGATGAAAGCGTTTGAAGGTCTAAAGAGAATTTTATGTAAAAATCCCGTACTGAACATTTTCAACCAGAATCATCACACAGAACTACACACGGATGCTTCGATCGACGGATATGGCGCAATCTTAATGCAGAAATCAAACCAGGATGAAAACCTACACCCAGTCTACTATATGAGTCGTAAGACCTCTGATGCCGAAAGAAAATATAGCAGCTATGAACTAGAAATACTGGCCGTTGTAGAAGCAGTGAAAAAATTTCGGGTATATCTACTTGGATTGCGTTTTAAAATTGTTACAGACTGTAACGCGTTTGTGAAGACCATGGAGAAAAAGGATCTTTCTACAAGAGTAGCCAGATGGGTACTGCTCCTTCAAGAATACGATTACGAAGTCGAGCATCGATCTGGTACACGGATGAAGCATGTAGATTTTCTCAGTAGATACCCTGTCATGATGGTAATAGAAGATGGAGTTATAACAAGAATTAAAAATGCTCAAAAAACCGACGATGAATTAAGTCCGATAATCCACATTCTTCAACAACAAGACGAGTATGATGGTTATATTTTGAAATGTGGTATTCTGCACAAACTCGTTAACGATTGCGAAGTTGTTGTCGTGCCGAAGGCTATGCAGCGAGAATTGATAAGAAAGTCGCACGAAAAAGGTCATTTCTCAGTGAAAAAAATCAAAGAACTACTCCGTCGAGAATACTACATGTCGAAAATGGACGAAAAAATAAGGTACCACATAGATAATTGTATCCAGTGCATCATTGCTAACAGAAAACGGGGAAAACAGGAAGGCGAACTGCACCCAATTGAGAAGCACGACGAGCCTCTACACACCTACCATGTGGATCATCTTGGGCCATTGGAATCTACCAACAAGCAATATAGGCACATATTTGCGGTGGTAGATGCCTTTACAAAGTTTTGTTGGCTATATGCTACCAAGAGTACAACGTCGGCAAAAGTTATTGCAAAGTTAAAGGTCCAAAGTGCTGTTTTTGGAAACCCTGTCCGCAT
Source organism: Clusia tigrina (assembly GCA_920105625.2). NCBI lineage: Eukaryota > Metazoa > Arthropoda > Insecta > Diptera > Clusiidae > Clusia > Clusia tigrina. Next base: position 139,854,310 of record OV050031.1, read on the forward strand.
AATTTCGGATCGTGGAACAGCATTTACGTCCGATGAGTTTAAAAACTACTGTGAGGCTGAGCAAATTCAACATCGTGTCATAACAACTGGACTACCAAGAGCCAACGGACAGATCGAGCGGATGAACGCAATCATAACGTCAATTTTAGCTAAACTAAGTTCTGCCGATCCAACAAAGTGGTATAAGCATCTGGACAAAGTTCAACAGGCGATGAACTCATCATTTTCAAGAAGTATAGCAACGACTCCATTTGAACTCCTCATTGGGATTAAAATGCGAACATCTGAACAGCTACATATAACCAAATTGATTGAGGAAGAGATGATAAAAAATTTTTCTGAAGAAAGAGATGAGATGAGAAAACATGCAAAGCAACAAATCATGAACATTCAGGACGAAAATCGGAAGGTGTATAATTTGAGAAGGAAAAAACCCAATAAGTACAAAGCTGGTGACCTCGTCGCTATAAAAAGAACCCAATTTGGGCCTGGTCTAAAACTTAAGGCGAAGTTTTTGGGTCCATATGAAGTCGTAAGAGCAAAGTCAAATGATACCTACGACGTTAGACAAGCAACCGACACAGAGGGACCGAGGGATACGACAACATGCGCAGAATACATGAAGCCCTGGGGAATGCATCAGGAAGATGAATTCGAGACGAATTTATAGCAGAATGGCCGAGATGTGGGATTTTCATCTGCCACACATATGGCAACTCTTTCACCGTCACAAAATCCGTGAACAACGAGTACTCAAGAGAGGAGAGGGAGTTCTAACCGAGACGCGGACGATTAAAGACGTGAAGACGCAGAGCAAAAGACGTGAAGAGTTTCATTTAATTAATATATTTCAGTTTTCAAACAAATTCTTATTTACATTAACATTGAATTTATCTCTATAATTTCAAATAATAAAGTACTTTTCAATTAAAACAAACTAAACCCCCATATTTTGGAGGCTCATCCGAGATCCTAGACAATTGAACAAACAAAAAGAAACAAGAAGAACAATTACAACAAAAATTTTGGGCTGATAAAGCATTGTGTTGTGAACGATAGCAAAATTCTCCTTAGTGCTACTGCTTCGAGAAACCGCAAGCGCACAAGCTAACGTAATAATTATATTGGACGCGCATAATTAAGTTACACGGAATCTTTCGTTTGGATATGTTTGAGTGTGTTCGCGAGAACCTTCGGAGAGGCAGAAAGGCAAACATTACTGCTCTCCACAAATTCGTTTTTGAGAGCGAAGGAGATAGCACGAACAGGCAACGGTTGAGAGAGTTTGAAGGCTTTGAATTTAACGAGACCGATGATGCGTATGGAAAAAAGGCAAAGTTTGTTGCAGCACATTTGGCGACGGCAGATTTAATTTCAATTTGCAACCTGCTGGGCATAAAATACACCGCAGAAGATTTGAAGTTGCACATATTCAAAAATTTAAAGAAGGGTAGTGTGCTTTCATCCAATGTTGAAGACGTCGACGAGGAGGAAAACGAAAATGATGACGAAGACGTTAATGACGAAGAATACAAGTGTGCAATGGATAATAGGAAAATTGATGTCATACAACAACGGCGGAGTGTAGCAGTAAACGAGCAAGCACAATAGTGACCGCGGTGTGGCGAAGAATAATGTACAATGCTATAATTGTGGTGGCAAAGGCCATAAATCCTTTGAGTGTAAAGACAAAAATAAAGGCACTAAGTGTTTCCGTTGTAACCAATTCGGTCATCTATCAACAAATTGTAGTGCGAACAACGAAAGACAAACAAATACTCGATTTTTAGAACCAAAAAGCGATATGATGAACAAAATGGTGACAATAAACGACCGTGAATATTTGGCCCTGTTAGATACGGGTAGCAAATTTAACATAATGACTGAGAACGTTTTTAACAACATTCGTGGCGCAACACTTCAACAAGCAAACTTTTATCTGATCGGTTTCGGGCGTACTAGAATCAAACCTATGGGACAGTTCGACGAACGTATGGTGATTGATGGCGAGGCATATGATGTGAACTTCGTGGTGGTGCCACAATATGCCATTACCGTTGATTTAATAATTGGGGAATGTTTTTTCACTCAGGCTGAAGTTACCATACGGCCAACTGGTGTGGCTATCAAGAAGATTGAACTTAAAGACGCAGAATACCAGCTGATGCGAATTGGAATAGTTGATGATGAGTCGCAACTGGATATAGATGAAACAGCCAGCAAAAATGCGAAGGACAAAGTAATGGATCTCATTGGAAACTATAGACCTGAAAAGAAGAAGATTGTTAACATCGAGATGAACATAGTTTTGGAAAACGATACACCAATCTCATCGCGTCCTCGAAGACTTCCATTGACGGAACGAGCTTTAGTGGATGACCAAGTTGATCAATGGCTAAGAGAGGGAATTATTGAGAATTCAGAATCCGAGTTTAGCAGTCCGGTCGTATTAGTGAAGAAACGTGACGGAAATTCCAGACTATGTATAGACTATCGTCGAATAAATAAGGTTATTATGAAAGACCGTTTTCCTCTGCCGCTGATAGAGGATCAGCTGGATCGTCTCCAAAACGCCAAAGTATTTAGTACACTCGACTTGACAAATGGATTTTTTCACGTGCCAGTCGCGGAACACAGTCGCAAGTTTACATCCTTTGTAACTCACAGCGGCCAATACCAATTTAAACGAGTCCCATTTGGTTTAACCAACTCCCCTGCCGTGTTCCAACGCTATATCAACGCAATTTTCCGTGAATCCACCCGCAAGGGAATAGCAATGCCATACGTAGACGACATCATAATTCCTGGATCCAACGAAGATGAAGCGGTCACAAACTTAGTTACAATCATCGACCTCTGCCGTGAGTATGGATTGGAACTAAATCTTAAAAAATGCAAGTTCTTGAAGAAGAAAATCGAATTTTTGGGCTATGTTATTGAGGATGGCAAAATATCTTCAACGACTGAGAAGATAAGAGCAGTTACGAAATTCCCAGCTCCAATGTGTCTAAAACAGTTACAAAGTTTTTTAGGACTTTCTGGATATCTCAGAAAATTCGTTCCAGATTACTCACTTGTCGCTAAACCGCTGTCTGACCTAACTAAGAAGGGAGCCAAATTTGAAATGGGTGAAGCACAGATGAAAGCGTTTGAAGGTCTAAAGAGAATTTTATGTAAAAATCCCGTACTGAACATTTTCAACCAGAATCATCACACAGAACTACACACGGATGCTTCGATCGACGGATATGGCGCAATCTTAATGCAGAAATCAAACCAGGATGAAAACCTACACCCAGTCTACTATATGAGTCGTAAGACCTCTGATGCCGAAAGAAAATATAGCAGCTATGAACTAGAAATACTGGCCGTTGTAGAAGCAGTGAAAAAATTTCGGGTATATCTACTTGGATTGCGTTTTAAAATTGTTACAGACTGTAACGCGTTTGTGAAGACCATGGAGAAAAAGGATCTTTCTACAAGAGTAGCCAGATGGGTACTGCTCCTTCAAGAATACGATTACGAAGTCGAGCATCGATCTGGTACACGGATGAAGCATGTAGATTTTCTCAGTAGATACCCTGTCATGATGGTAATAGAAGATGGAGTTATAACAAGAATTAAAAATGCTCAAAAAACCGACGATGAATTAAGTCCGATAATCCACATTCTTCAACAACAAGACGAGTATGATGGTTATATTTTGAAATGTGGTATTCTGCACAAACTCGTTAACGATTGCGAAGTTGTTGTCGTGCCGAAGGCTATGCAGCGAGAATTGATAAGAAAGTCGCACGAAAAAGGTCATTTCTCAGTGAAAAAAATCAAAGAACTACTCCGTCGAGAATACTACATGTCGAAAATGGACGAAAAAATAAGGTACCACATAGATAATTGTATCCAGTGCATCATTGCTAACAGAAAACGGGGAAAACAGGAAGGCGAACTGCACCCAATTGAGAAGCACGACGAGCCTCTACACACCTACCATGTGGATCATCTTGGGCCATTGGAATCTACCAACAAGCAATATAGGCACATATTTGCGGTGGTAGATGCCTTTACAAAGTTTTGTTGGCTATATGCTACCAAGAGTACAACGTCGGCAAAAGTTATTGCAAAGTTAAAGGTCCAAAGTGCTGTTTTTGGAAACCCTGTCCGCATAATTTCGGATCGTGGAACAGCATTTACGTCCGATGAGTTTAAAAACTACTGTGAGGCTGAGCAAATTCAACATCGTGTCATAACAACTGGACTACCAAGAGCCAACGGACAGATCGAGCGGATGAACGCAATCATAACGTCAATTTTAGCTAAACTAAGTTCTGCCGATCCAACAAAGTGGTATAAGCATCTGGACAAAGTTCAACAGGCGATGAACTCATCATTTTCAAGAAGTATAGCAACGACTCCATTTGAACTCCTCATTGGGATTAAAATGCGAACATCTGAACAGCTACATATAACCAAATTGATTGAGGAAGAGATGATAAAAAATTTTTCTGAAGAAAGAGATGAGATGAGAAAACATGCAAAGCAACAAATCATGAACATTCAGGACGAAAATCGGAAGGTGTATAATTTGAGAAGGAAAAAACCCAATAAGTACAAAGCTGGTGACCTCGTCGCTATAAAAAGAACCCAATTTGGGCCTGGTCTAAAACTTAAGGCGAAGTTTTTGGGTCCATATGAAGTCGTAAGAGCAAAGTCAAATGATACCTACGACGTTAGACAAGCAACCGACACAGAGGGACCGAGGGATACGACAACATGCGCAGAATACATGAAGCCCTGGGGAATGCATCAGGAAGATGAATTCGAGACGAATTTATAGCAGAATGGCCGAGATGTGGGATTTTCATCTGCCACACATATGGCAACTCTTTCACCGTCACAAAATCCGTGAACAACGAGTACTCAAGAGAGGAGAGGGAGTTCTAACCGAGACGCGGACGATTAAAGACGTGAAGACGCAGAGCAAAAGACGTGAAGAGTTTCATTTAATTAATATATTTCAGTTTTCAAACAAATTCTTATTTACATTAACATTGAATTTATCTCTATAATTTCAAATAATAAAGTACTTTTCAATTAAAACAAACTAAACCCCCATATTTTGGAGGCTCATCCGAGATCCTAGACAATTGAACAAACAAAAAGAAACAAGAAGAACAATTACAACAAAAATTTTGGGCTGATAAAGCATTGTGTTGTGAACGATAGCAAAATTCTCCTTAGTGCTACTGCTTCGAGAAACCGCAAGCGCACAAGCTAACGTAATAATTATATTGGACGCGCATAATTAAGTTACACGGAATCTTTCGTTTGGATATGTTTGAGTGTGTTCGCGAGAACCTTCGGAGAGGCAGAAAGGCAAACATTACTGCTCTCCACAAATTCGTTTTTGAGAGCGAAGGAGATAGCACGAACAGGCAACGGTTGAGAGAGTTTGAAGGCTTTGAATTTAACGAGACCGATGATGCGTATGGAAAAAAGGCAAAGTTTGTTGCAGCACATTTGGCGACGGCAGATTTAATTTCAATTTGCAACCTGCTGGGCATAAAATACACCGCAGAAGATTTGAAGTTGCACATATTCAAAAATTTAAAGAAGGGTAGTGTGCTTTCATCCAATGTTGAAGACGTCGACGAGGAGGAAAACGAAAATGATGACGAAGACGTTAATGACGAAGAATACAAGTGTGCAATGGATAATAGGAAAATTGATGTCATACAACAACGGCGGAGTGTAGCAGTAAACGAGCAAGCACAATAGTGACCGCGGTGTGGCGAAGAATAATGTACAATGCTATAATTGTGGTGGCAAAGGCCATAAATCCTTTGAGTGTAAAGACAAAAATAAAGGCACTAAGTGTTTCCGTTGTAACCAATTCGGTCATCTATCAACAAATTGTAGTGCGAACAACGAAAGACAAACAAATACTCGATTTTTAGAACCAAAAAGCGATATGATGAACAAAATGGTGACAATAAACGACCGTGAATATTTGGCCCTGTTAGATACGGGTAGCAAATTTAACATAATGACTGAGAACGTTTTTAACAACATTCGTGGCGCAACACTTCAACAAGCAAACTTTTATCTGATCGGTTTCGGGCGTACTAGAATCAAACCTATGGGACAGTTCGACGAACGTATGGTGATTGATGGCGAGGCATATGATGTGAACTTCGTGGTGGTGCCACAATATGCCATTACCGTTGATTTAATAATTGGGGAATGTTTTTTCACTCAGGCTGAAGTTACCATACGGCCAACTGGTGTGGCTATCAAGAAGATTGAACTTAAAGACGCAGAATACCAGCTGATGCGAATTGGAATAGTTGATGATGAGTCGCAACTGGATATAGATGAAACAGCCAGCAAAAATGCGAAGGACAAAGTAATGGATCTCATTGGAAACTATAGACCTGAAAAGAAGAAGATTGTTAACATCGAGATGAACATAGTTTTGGAAAACGATACACCAATCTCATCGCGTCCTCGAAGACTTCCATTGACGGAACGAGCTTTAGTGGATGACCAAGTTGATCAATGGCTAAGAGAGGGAATTATTGAGAATTCAGAATCCGAGTTTAGCAGTCCGGTCGTATTAGTGAAGAAACGTGACGGAAATTCCAGACTATGTATAGACTATCGTCGAATAAATAAGGTTATTATGAAAGACCGTTTTCCTCTGCCGCTGATAGAGGATCAGCTGGATCGTCTCCAAAACGCCAAAGTATTTAGTACACTCGACTTGACAAATGGATTTTTTCACGTGCCAGTCGCGGAACACAGTCGCAAGTTTACATCCTTTGTAACTCACAGCGGCCAATACCAATTTAAACGAGTCCCATTTGGTTTAACCAACTCCCCTGCCGTGTTCCAACGCTATATCAACGCAATTTTCCGTGAATCCACCCGCAAGGGAATAGCAATGCCATACGTAGACGACATCATAATTCCTGGATCCAACGAAGATGAAGCGGTCACAAACTTAGTTACAATCATCGACCTCTGCCGTGAGTATGGATTGGAACTAAATCTTAAAAAATGCAAGTTCTTGAAGAAGAAAATCGAATTTTTGGGCTATGTTATTGAGGATGGCAAAATATCTTCAACGACTGAGAAGATAAGAGCAGTTACGAAATTCCCAGCTCCAATGTGTCTAAAACAGTTACAAAGTTTTTTAGGACTTTCTGGATATCTCAGAAAATTCGTTCCAGATTACTCACTTGTCGCTAAACCGCTGTCTGACCTAACTAAGAAGGGAGCCAAATTTGAAATGGGTGAAGCACAGATGAAAGCGTTTGAAGGTCTAAAGAGAATTTTATGTAAAAATCCCGTACTGAACATTTTCAACCAGAATCATCACACAGAACTACACACGGATGCTTCGATCGACGGATATGGCGCAATCTTAATGCAGAAATCAAACCAGGATGAAAACCTACACCCAGTCTACTATATGAGTCGTAAGACCTCTGATGCCGAAAGAAAATATAGCAGCTATGAACTAGAAATACTGGCCGTTGTAGAAGCAGTGAAAAAATTTCGGGTATATCTACTTGGATTGTACACTTGTATAACAGCAACTTGTTGTTAATTGTGAGTTTAGATTGCTTCCCCAGTAACCAATATAGTTGCCTAAATTTTTCTTTTATTTGCTTCGTTTTTTGTTTGATGTGGTAGTGCCAATTTAGCTTTGAGTCCATGTGTATACCAAGGTATTTAGTAGTAGACCCTATTTTTATATCTTTATTGTTTATTTTAATAGGTATTAGGTTCAATTTTGTTTTAGTTGTAAAAATTATTTGTACAGTCTTGTCTTCATTAATTTTCAAGCACCATTTATCAAACCATTCCTTAACATTCTCTGTGTATATCTGCAGATTTGCAGTCGCAGTATTTAGATTTTTGTAAGATGCTAAGAGGATTGTGTCGTCAGCAAAGGTAGCAATTGTGGTATTCAGTTCTTTTGGAAGTGGTATATCTGAGGTAAATATGACATATAGCAGTGGTCCGAAAACACTCTCTTGAGGAACTCCACCTGTTGTAAGATGAATAGACGAACACTCTTCTATTTGACGTAGAAGTAATGATCACTAAGATAACTTTCAATAATCAAATAGTAGTCAAGTGGCAGCATCGTCTTCAGTTTATGCAGCAGTCCTTTATGCCATACATTGTCAAATGCTTTTGCAACGTCTAAGAATACAGCAACGCAGTACCGCTTATATTCTATGTCTGTTTTTTTGTTTTTTATACGGTGTATCTGTTGAATTGTTGAATGTCGTTTTCTGATTGGTATAATGTTTTTATTGTCAAGGATCTGGCTACGTCTGTCATGTAATAGTTTTTCAGCAATTTTAGAGATTATGGGAAGTAGGGTAATTGGTCTATACGACGAAGCAGTTGTAGCATCTTTTCCCTGCTTCGGTAGTGCAATAATTTCAGCAACTTTCCATACTTTGGGAAAAAATTGTAGTTGGAACATTGAGATGATAACATTCCATAAGTAGTTATAACCTATAGTAGGTAGCTCAGCGAGAGCTTTTCCTGTCAACATATCGCATCCTGGTGCTTTTTTGTGGTTTATTCGTTTTTTAATGCAAGTAATTATTTCTGTTTTGTTTGTTTTCTTAATTTTGGTTGTAATGTCTATATTTAAGTCATTACGTGTTTCAATATATTTATCTTCGTCATTTGATAGGACTTTTTCAAAGTATTTAGCCAATGCAGTTGCTTTTTCTTCATTGGTAGTAGCCCATGAGTTGTCATCTTTCCGTAGTGGTGGCTGATACCTTATCTGAGTTTTTAATTTCTTTGTGCATTTCCATAATGAGTAGTTCGTATCCTGGGCTGGGTAGCCGTCAAGTTTTTAGGTAATTTCCAACTTCTATATTTTGTCTTTTAGTTCATATTTTCTTGAGTTTTTTGCAGGCTATATTTAAATTGTGTTTATCCTCAGGCGATCTAGTTAGTTGCCACCTCTTTCTCAGCTTTCTCTTCTCAATAATTTGCTTTCTTATGAAAATATCCGTTGTAGGTTTATTTCTTCTAAATTTATGCTATTGGCTTGATTTGATTCCTGCGTCTAGGACCACATCGTTGAAGTGAATAATGGTACGTTCAATGTCTAATTGTGTTTTCAGTGTGATAAGACATCTTCAGTTGATTTTCAATATGCTGTCTATACTCATTCCAGTTTGTTTTGTGGTTAAAAATCTTAGTTATTGGTTCTATGGGTTAGATGTCAGTTGTGTAGACAAGTATTATCGGAGAGTGGTCTGAAGAAAGTTCAAAACAAGCTTTAATTTTTAATTGGTTACACTTTATGGTTTTTGTTATGCTAAAGTCAATTAGATCTGTTATCTTTTTCCTATTTGTTGGCCAGTATGTGGGTTCACCTGAGCTAAAAATTTCCAGTTATTTTTGTTTATAGCGTTAATCAAATTTCGTCCTTTTTTATTGGTTAGCCTAGATCCCCAGTCAGTATGTTTTGCATTCAGATCTCCAGCTGCAATGAATCTTACGTCAAGTGTCTTTATGTAGTCATCATATTGATCCGTCGTTATTAGGTGTCTAGGTTAGGGGGGACAGTAAACTGAGGAGATGAGTATTGTCCCACTTGCATCCTCAATTTGCACAGTAGTGGATTGAATATGATGTGTTGCATATGGTTGCCGTTCATTTTGTTTTAATAATGAATTTATTATGATAGCTGTCCCACCGCGAGCTTTACCATCAGGATGATCTGTCACATAAATTTTATATCCAGGAAACACTAAATAGCTGTTGTGTAGTGCTATATCAATTTTCTTGTCAGACAAAAATTGCTTCAACTCAAGATATTGTTTTGTTAGGCCATTTGCATTCCAAGCTACAATTTTTAAACTATTACTTTCGTGCATTTAAGCTTGTTAGTAACATTGTAATGATATTCATCATATTAGTCATTTGAGTGATTAGGGATTTCACCTTGTCTTTAAGTTCATTAATATCACTATCGTCTGAATTTTTTTGTATTTTCTTCAGTTTTGTTTGGATTTGACGACCCTGCAATTTCGGCATAGCTTCCGCCTGGTTTAACTACTGATCCATCCATATTTTTGGTCTGTAGTAATAATGGATCCTTTCTGCGTAAAGATGGAAACCTTTGAATTTTTATGGCTTTGTATATTTCACAGCCTTTGTAGTTTGCAGTATGATTTCCGCCACATAGGGCACATTTAATTTCAGCTGCGTTGGTTATTTTTTTTTGACATTCATTTGTTAGATGCTTTCCAGCGCATTTCATACATACTGGATCCCTTGTACAGTCGATTTTTCTATGTCCGTATTTTTGGCATTTAGTGTATTGCGTGATGAGATGCCTCAAAAATTACTATGCAATGCATTAATTTGTTAATGCTATAAATATCTTTATTGTTAGTATTTGTTCCAGTTCTATGCTAAAAAGTGGTAGCGGTTTTTTTGTTGTCCGTTGAGTTATGTTAGTTATATTTAAAACTTTGTGACCGTTTTCACCAAGCTCATTTTTAATTTCTTCTTGGTCTGCGGAAGGGTGCATATTGCGAAGAATGACTTTGAAACCTCTTTCATTTTTGGGTTTAAATGTGTACAGCTTCGTACCTTTTTGCTTTAGAATTTCGAGTATTTTTGTGTATGTTTCCGAGTCATTCGATTGATTAATGAATTGTGAAATAAATTGTCAAGAGGGCAATTTCGTAACAAAGTTATTATAATTCTGCACCAGTGTGGGAATGATTCGTTGACTTCATAAAATATACTATAATGATGGAAGATCTCGTATTTTCAGCCGTGATAAGCTTCGAGTCTGTTGCAGGACCTGGGCTGGCGAGTTCGGATGATGCAGAAGCCTTTCATGGCATTTTTTAGTCAGAACGACTAGCTCTCTTTAAGGGGTGCAATGTATTGTGACGACGGAAAATACTACAAGTATTTTCCGTAGACAGAATTCATACACAGCATGCAACATCCCACAGCCTAACAAAAATAACCACCTCGCATGTTAAATGCAACAACAAAGCCATCATACAAGTATAACAAAACATTTACGCACAGACGATCTGACCAATAAGCGTAAAGGTTTTAATGAACTCAGAAACGTAAAGTGTTATACTGAACACTACAGCGACCAAAGGCGGAACACGGAGAAAAACGAGAGAGAAACACACACAAAGCATTCAGCAGGCGGAGTACAAATAAATATGTATAACAACAACAACAAACAGTACAGCGTCCGAAGGCGGAACACGGAGAAACAGAAACACGCCAACCGATCGCAAGCGCAAAGCAGTAAACAGGCGGAGTACAAGTAAATATTTATCGCAACAACAACAACAACACTACAACGATCGAAGGCGGAACACAGAGAAACACGATAGAGCACCACACACACGCTAACCGATCGTACACGCAAAGCAGTGAGCAGGCAGAGTGCAAACCAATCTCTGCAACAACAACAACACTACAGCGACCGAAGGCGGAGCACAGATGACAACGAGAGCGCACCATACATACGCGAGCCGATCGTAAACACAGAGCAGTAAGCAGGCGGAGTGCGAACAAATATTTCAACAACAACAACACTATAGCGACCGAAGGCGAAACACAGAGGAAAACAAGAGCGCACCACACACACGCTAACCGATCACAAACGCAAAGCTGTAAACAGGCAGAGTACGAAGAAATGTTTCTACAACAACAGCAAAAACGACAACTAACAGCAGCGATCAGGCCACACTACTGCAAGCAACAACTATGATGGACAACTAGAGGTATTACAACAAGGTGAAGTTGAAGGTGGCCTAAGGACAACTGGACCACAATAACATCAAGCACTGATCCCATGGCAAGCTTTCGCTATATAAGCGGAGTGAACCAGACAGTGAGTCTCTTTGATCCAGCATCGTTCAGTAAGTACACAACGCACCAAGCTCCTAGAGACGCACCAAGCTTCGTAGTTAGTTACTTTGACTATTAACAATACGCAAAACAGACAGAGCCAGGAGTGTATGGTTTTGACCGACTCTCCCTGGGACACATACGCAAAACAGACAGAACCAGGAGTGTATGGTTTTGACCGACTCTCCCTGGGACACATACGCAACGCAGACAGAGCCAGGAGTGTATGGTTTTGACCGACTCTCCCTGGGACACATACGCAACACAGACAGAGCCAGGAGTGTATGGTTTTGACCGACTCTCCCTGGGACACTAGTACAAACCACGGACACTACCACGAGCACACAGAGTAGGGTAGTAATTAAAAATAATTATGTATATATGTATAGGAAATAAGTATAAATTTTGAAAATAAATAAAACACTTATTAAAACTAATACAATTGCAATAAATTTCTGTAAGTGACCCTGGAACCCGCTGAGTTTTTACCCCAGCGAAAACGAGTCGTTACAGTATACATCGTTCACATGTTCACATTTCCCACGTACCATGGTGCTTTCACGATGAATCTTAGTATTCTAGATTGAGCTCGTTTAAATCTCTATATTAGAAGAACTAGCAGTTGACCATAACTGAGCGCCATATGACCAAATCGGTTTGATTGCGGCTTTGTACAGAAGAACCCTGTGTTCTATCCGAAGCGAGATTTTTTATGTGGTAAAAAATGAAACTTTAGGGCTGTTAACTTATCCGCTTTTGTTTGGCTTCTATATGTTTGTACCAAGTCGGCTTTCTGTCGACAAGAATTCCAAGATATGTAGCTTCACTAGATGCAGGAATGGTGACGTTGTTGAGTTTCAGGGCTGCGGGGTTGCCTTGGCGTTGTGTAAAAGTGACATGTTTGCTTTTCGATTCGTTTACTTTTATGCGCCAGTTACCGAGCCAGGTTTCAATCTTTCGCAAATGTCGATTTCGGCTAGCTGATGTAGCATAGTATCGAAGTGACGTCAACAAAAGTAAAGATTTTTATATTTTCATCTGTGGGTATATCTGCCATAAACAAAACATGCAAAACAGGCCCGAGAACACTACCTTGGGAGACATGAGATTCGATACTGTAGTTGTTCGATGTGGATTCGTTGGACTAAACTTTTCTTTCTCTAATGTGCGATTCAAGGGTGTTGTGAAATTCCGCAGGAAGCAATTGTTTCAACTTGTACATGAGTCCGTCGTGCCAATCCTTATCGAATGCCTGCTTAGACTCAAAAGCATTGCGCATTTCTTTGGTGATTCGGTGCACTTGCCAATTGTTCCATGTTTTCACCGAAAGCCAAATTGGTGACTTGGGATCAAGATGTAAACATACTGTATCTTTTTCAAAAATATGCTTTCAAATATCTTGGAAAGCGTAGACAACCACAACAAATTCGTCAGCAACAACAACATCTGCCTTCTCTACGTACGGTACAACAAATATCTTGGAAAGCGTAGACAACCACAACAAATTCGTCAGCAACAACAACATCTGCCTTCTCTACGTACGGTACAACAACTACATTCTCGACTACAACTGCGACATCAACATGTTCTTCTGCCTGTGTGCAAATTCCACCAAAAGGCGTGCAGGTAAGTCAACTGCAATCGCTACCGAAGAGAGCACGAACCTCACCCATGACAGATAAAGCGAAAAGAACGCCCAACACTAACAAAAAGTAAAAAATTGCAAAAAATCAAAGCCAAAGTAAGTTATGAAACTACTGGTTGAGCGATACTACTTCAGAAAGAAAAAACAGATTTGCTGCTTTGACCGTTGATGATGACGAACTTGCTGAATCCCAGCATAGTGCGTTGAAAGCTGTGGCTGTAAGAACTACTCTGTGTGCTAGTTTGGGGCTGGGTGCTCCACTGTGCGGGACGGGTTACTAAGCTGTGCGCTGTTTGCGACCGGGAGTTATTTTTTACAATTGATCCACCCTTCCAATAACTCCTTTAATACTTTTTTTTTTTTGGTTCAATTAAGTTTTTTATTATATATTCTAAAAGAGATTAACAATTGTGTTCAAATCTTAGCATTCATAGTTAAATGTATATATTATAATTCTGCTCCAGTGTGAAAATTATGAGTTGAACTTCACCCGTGATAAGCTTCACCCGTGATAAGCTTCGAGTATGTTGCAGGACCTGGGCTAGCGAGTTCGGATATATGCAGAAGCAATGCATGGTATTTTTCAGTCAGAACGACTAGTTCTTCTATTAACGTGTGCAAAGTCTAGATCGCGATGAATATTCACATTTCTCAGGTACCATGGGGCGTTCACAATGAACTCGTTGCACTTTCTCTATATTAGGAGAACTTGCAGTTGTCAATAACTGAGTGCCATATGACCAAATCATTTAGAAATGGAATTTAGGAATGGTGACGTTGTTGAGTTTAAGAATATCAGGGCCGCGCAGCTACCTTCACGTAGTGTAAACGTAATATGTTTGCTTTGCGTTTCGTTTACTCTTGTGCGCTAGTTATACAGCCACGTTTCAATATTTCGCAAATGTCTATTTAGGCTAACTGATGTAGCGTCTGCTACTGAGTGAGAGCATAGTATCACAGTGTAGGCAGCAAAAGTACAGATTTTTGTTTTTTCATCTGTCGGTGTATCAGCCGTAAACAAAACATGCAGGACAGGCCCGGGGAAACTACTTTGGGGTACACCAGATTCGATGCTGTCGATGTTCGATATGGATTCGTTGCACTTCACTAAAAATTTTCTAATGTACGATTCAAGGGTAGTGTGAAATTCCGCAGGAAGCATATGTTTCAACTTGTATATAAGTGCGTCGTGAGAAACCTTATCGAATGCCGGAGCTACGTCTACGAATATGGCAGAACAGAACTGCTTAGACTCAAAGGCATTGCATATTTCTTTGGTGATTCGGTGCACTTGCTCAATTGTTACATGTTTTCTCCGAAAGCCAAATTGAGATCAAGTTGCCAACATACGGCTTCACCTTGTTCAAAAATATCCTTTCAAACCGCTTGGAAAGTATAGACATATAGGTTGATAGGTCTGTATGAAGAGGTGGGTTTTTTAACCAGCATGCAGGTCATTTTTATTACTGACAATTTCCAAATTTTTGGGAAGTATCCTACTCGAAGAACTGCATTGAACAAGTTTAGAATTAATCTGATCGCTTCTAGCCCATTACCCATTTTCAATTCTAAGGGATGGATTATGTTCTTCCGGACTTTTGGCGAATTTACACGTTTTCCACAAAGAGTAGTTGGTATCCTTTCCTGGAGTAAGTTTTGCTGTGAACTCTCTTAAACTTTTATCACTTTGATTTCTAAGGGCTTCTCTTAGACGTTGATCAGCTTCAGCTAGTTTTTGCTTCAACATGGGTGATCGAGCGAGGTAGAGGTACCATCTTTTCTGATACGTCTTTTCTCTCTTGCCAGCGCGTCAATATTTGCGGAAGTGACTGTTCTTTTAGAGTATGAAGATGATTTAGTTGCAGCAGTTGCATGCACGGCTGCCGAGACCAGTAGTGCGCTAAGTTCGTCAACAATGAAGTCTATATTCTCTGCAGTTTTTAACAGTGGATCAGTCTTTATATGGCTGCTAATGTTTTGACGATGCTTTAGTCAACTGGTTTTGCGGTTTCTTATTTTCATTGGCTGTGCATTATGCATGGGCTGTTTCTGCAAGTTAATTATAACAGGGGAATGATCTGACGATAAGTCGAAGCATTCTTCCGCTGAGATGGAGTGTCGGTCAATGTTTCTAGTGCCGCCAAAATCAATTAGGTCAGGAATTTTGCTAGAATCAGATGGCCAGTAGATGGGTTTGCCAGTAGACATAATATCCAGTTTATTTGTCGTATTGATTATAGAAGAATACAGCTGCCTTCCTTTTAGGTTTCTAATCCGAGAGTCCCAAAGCGCATGCTTGGCATTAAAGTCTCCTGCTAAGAAATGTTTGACCCTAGAGTGTTGAAGAAATCAAGAAATTGACTTTCAGTCACGTTGTACCTTGGAGGGCAAAACACTGCGCTTATTTCATCACCCCAGTACTGCAGCGAGACCGATGCTGCTTGTATGTACTCTTTTGAGTATTCTTCTATTGCATGGTGTTTAAGATGATTTTTAATCGAATTCCTTTTCCACCACGTTCTTTACCGTCTAGTCGATTTGTGTTGTAAAGTTTAAAGCCTGGTTTTAAATAGTTGTTTGAGGTTAAATGGGTTTCAGATAGCAGTAGTATGTCAATTTCATTTGTTTGACGCACTGCACTGCACCTTGCCTCTTACGGGGCTCCTCAACTACAATTATTCGGTGTAGAAGATACCTAAGATTGTATATTGGATGTACTTAATTTTTGGTAGCTTTTTCATTTCTGGCTCAAGTTCAATTTTGAACATTTTGGGGAATATTGTTTCTGTTTTTTATATTAAAGACAAGATTTGATGGGAAAGCCTGGACTTTTCAATGCTGTCTATACCCTTGATTACCACGCATAAGCCTCTACTACTTTTCAGTTGGTAAGTAGAGAATTTTTTATTGCTGCCTTAAATATGAGCAATAAATTTGCGGAAGCTGTTTTCGTCTTTTTTATGGTACCTTTAATTATTGAGACGATGTAGAAATCGTTACCTACTAGACGCGCTGTGTTACCTACTTGTGCTCTGTTCTCGCAAATATATAGGTGGTGGTTTAGATGGCTTGGCTGTGATGGTGTCAGAACCGCTATTTGTCGCAAAAGGAGCAAATCTATTTTCACCCAGAGGTGGGCTGGTGTTTAATATAAGTGATTGTTTGTAAGGCTGTTCAATCGTTTGTTGTCGCTGCACGACTTCACTTCAGGTAACGAATGGAGCAAGCTTGAAGCGCTCGCGTGCATGTTTTCGGAGCATTACTCTAGCGCTTCGGGAAAAGTTAGCGAAAAGTCAGGCTGAGACGGCACTGCAGACACACTATGAGCTCGTGGGCTGAGTAGGAGAGCGCAAGACGCTCATCCGTTGACCGTTGCCACCGTGTGTTTATATCACTTTTCAAATTGCTTGATTTTTTGAATGTATAATGTAAATTGATTTCTTTTTAATTTTAATTTAATTTAATTCGAGTCTTTCGATATTTAATATGCAATTAACACTCTAATAATTTAATAATAATCATAATTAAACTCATTATTTATTTGCACAAATACACAATTTAAATTAATTGAAAGAGCGCGTAGCATCTACATCTGATCTTTTCAAGTGACAATAGTATATATATCTTTTCTTATGAAGGTTCAAATTAACCGAAAACCGTATCAAGTCGAAAGCTTTTATTGACGTCATCATGTTTTATGCTTTAGATCAGTGTGCACTAAGAAGGTGACCGCAAGGCTACAACAATTCTACAACAACAACAATTTTTGGATTTTGGTTTGTCAGTGGAGTGAAAAAGCTCTCGATTTTGACAACCTATAATCCAATTTTAGCTTCGAACAGGGAGCACAAATCGGTGTACCCTGGATTTGAATTTGAATTAAGATTTTGCGATTTTAATAGTGAGGAAAATTAAATAAAATTTAATAAATGTAAACAGAGATTTCTGCAAAATTAAATTATGTGAATCAGTGGAACAAGTGGCCCGACTACTCCCGCTGTACACAATATTGTGTGGGAGGGGTACCAAGTGACAATGGGCTGCCGCCAGCGGCAGTGAATAACAATATGCTTGTGCAGTGAATTTTAGAAGATGCTTGGCCAAAGGTAACAAATGGTTTTCTTATAAAAATGTTAACCTTTTTTACAATTGTTTATTATTTAAGAAAAGCAGACACGTAATTTATTTATTCAATTTAATGCAAATGCGGCATCCTAGTTCAACCCCCCAACAGGAGCTGCAACTAAATGGTATAATTGCTAATTTTCAGGTAGCTTAAATTTTTGATAATTATTTACTTACAGTTAACAACTATGAGGATTATGCACAGAAGCGCAACAATACACTGCCGAAATCGCAAGAGCCCATGCAAATAAAACGCAGTTCAAACGCACCTATACCTATAATAATACGGATACAAATATACAGAAGCATCCACGTCCAATGTCAGCAAAGGTGCATCATTTAAAGCAATAATTCTTGTGAAAATACCCCCAATATTGAATATATGTAGAAGTGCAACAACAAGAGAGTATATCCAATAAATTAATTTTTTAATTTATAACATTGTAAAAAATTTTAAATAACATTTTTAATTGAAATATAAAAACATATCCCATATATCACATATCATTTTCGATAATCAATATAGGTGACTTAATTAACTTTGTTTTTACTTATGAATTATAAAACAATATGGTAATCAAACAATAATACATAACATAATATAAACAGAATTTCTTTGTATAGTTTTTTTTAAAATATAAATAGAAAATAAATAAATAAATATAATAAAGTAAAAAAAATTACAGAGTTATTTTAAACATTTTTTTGAAACCCATAACTCTCTGCTTCGCTTTTTTAATTTTTAAGCGGCGATTCCAATTTTGTATCCTAAAAAATATACGACACTTAAAAAAAAATTGTTTACCTTATCTGGCAGGTCTACTGCTACGCTCCGGTCTACCAAGATTTCATTTAGATGTTTGCAGTGTAGAATATCCTTGTTATTTATTTGGAAGAAAACTGCTTCCAAAACTTTTATTTTATTTAAGAAATCCAAAGACGGCTTTATTAAACCGCCTTTGGACACTTGGTCGAATTTTTTTCACTTTCCCAGCCCGTGAAGTGAGTCGAAGAATAGGAACTGCACTTGGTATTAGGTGCACCCTCATTCCTCCAATTCTGAAGGCCGATTGCAGGAAATGGTCTGCACACACAAAGTTCTTTGGCTCTAAAACCAAACCGCACAATGCACTCCACTGCTTTCTTCTGTCTTCATCATTTGGAACAGAGAACAATGTTCCTTTTAGTTTTGTGGATTTTCCACATAACGCGCACTTTCCCATTTTATTTTTAGTTTTTTACTATACGTTTTCTTATTAGCAGTGTGCACTAACTATTTAGGTGTGCCCTGTTTCAAATTTTGCTTACAACCCTGATCTCAAATAAAAGCTTCGAAGCTTTCGAGGCAACGTCAAAACGAAAACAAGAAGAAGAGAAATTCTCCCTTGCGACTACCTTTTAGGTGTGCCCTGCTTTAGATTGGGAACCTTTGTGGAAAAGCTTAAAATTTTTAATATGAAACCGTTGGCGCCCGGGTAGAAAAGAATTAGGTGAACAAATTTTTAATATGAAACCAGGGGCGGGGAGTAAAAAACAATTTGTTGCAAAAATGTTTAATATGAAACCGGGGGCGTCGGGCTGTGGTATTTTATTTAGTAAAAATTAAAGAATACACTGGTACATACCCATACTTGTTTGTCGTCGTTCTTTTTGTCTCGTGCATTGGTATTTTGAGGAATTTCTGTATTAAGTAATCTTATTCTAAAGTACATTCTACATCTTAAAATAAGTTTTTTTCACTTTTTCATTTGCTTCAATGTCCTTTGCTTCCGTCAAATGTTTTTGCAAATATCCGCTAGTATGTTTTTGCAAATATCCGCTAGTATGATAATTTTTCTCCATTTAATTTCCAAAAAATTGCATCGCATGATTTCAGCATTCCCATTAATGAATTTGATGGTTTCACCCATGAGAGGCTACAGCCCTATAAGGGATTAACCACAATAATAGGGTTTTAATTTTTCAATTTGTGGCAAATAAAGCCAGCCAAATTCTCAAAACCGTTATATTCTGGTTTTTCTAACTCGTTTTCATTATTTTCCCCATATATAATTATATTTACTGAAACTTTCTTTGTCAAGAAAGTAAAAGTAATTTTTCTAAGTGTTCAGACCACATTTACATATTTAGGTAATATCCTCAGCAACTGCAATGAATCTTTATTGTTTTCACAGCACGCAATAAGATTTTACTAACTTAATTATAAGGTATCCATCCAACTGTAAAAGTGTACTTTTTCCACTATCTATAGCAAAATATATAGATTTCATTAAAAACACACATGTAAATTTTCCGTACAATTTCTTACAAAATTTTTTACAGTTGGTTGTTGCATTTGCAGGGCTGCCAACTCTCACACAATATATACATTTTTTTGTACGAAATGATAATTTTCATGTATGAAGCCATTTGTTCTATTTAAAATTTAAATAAACAGAGCAAAAATAAAGATTGCATTTATATTTATCAATGATTTCGTATGAAATTCAATTGATTTGTTATAAAAATAGTTCTTAATAAATTATTTAGTGGAACATAAAGTTGACAACCCTTGACAAACTATACCCTTGGACCAAGAATGATAGAATAGAATATTGAGCCAATGCTGCTACGAAAATTTCCACTCTTTGCGCAACTCGTCAGAAAGTACATACGAAATGCATACATTTCTGTGGTAAGAAAATGTGATAATTTGTGTTCAATATTAAATATTTGAATATTTATCGGATTTTATGATAATATTTATATAAATAAATGTGAAATAATATATTTCATTTCATTTGGCATGAACATTTTTGTTTTATTCAATAATTCAATAATTTGGTTAAATGTGTGCCGTAAACGTTGTTATTTAGTGTTTTAGCGCGGAATATAAAAGGAAATAATGATGGGTAGTGAACTAAAAAACACATTATGTATGTATGTTAACACGATCGCCTAGCGACAGCGGCCGTTGACCTATATTACCGTTTTATGCAAAAGTTACCCAACTCCACACACGAGGCGCAAGATCAGCGGTTTCAACAAATAGTGCAACAGTTACCCAACACCACACACGAGGCGCAAGATCAGCAGTTTCCATATTCTGCAGTAAATGCAAGATCAGCATTTAAGGTCTTTTATTTAAGTCTAGCCTTAATACTTTTGTATTTTAGAATTTAGTCTGCTTTTAGTATTGAAATAAACTACACGGCTCGGTCTAACAGTACCAAATCTAGTTGTATTCTTTATATGTGGCCAATCAAAACTTTACTGGCGCCCAACTATAACTCGAACCGGAAAAATAATACTACAAAAATTCTGAAAAGATAATAAAAATTGCAGTGCATCAACAAGCAATTAAAAAATAAAAAATAAAAAAACAACGGCAGCAAATAACGTCGCACCGGAAAAATAATCGAAAAAAATAAAAATAGAAAAAGCCCTGAAAGATTCACCAGTGGACCACAGAAAGCAGACTTATTTAGATATGAATAAAAAAAACGAAATGTGAGTAGAATTTATGACAATTTTTTTCTTTCAATCAAACCAAAAAATTTTTGCGAAAAAAACCACTTTAATCTTTGCAAAAATACAATTTTGTTTTTCCTCACATTTTTAATCACCGGTATAACAAAATCTTAATACAAAATTTTTTTTTTAATCTATAACTAAAATATAAAGTGTTAGTGTCGATTCTTTGTCAATTGTTTTCCTTTTTTCAAATAATTTCATAAGTGACGACGAACAAAGTCTTGAATTTTTCTTCAAAAAACTTACAACTGAGAAGAGAGTAAGCGATAACAGTAGTAACACAAATTGGTGGTCAAGGAAAAGTGACGGAAAAAACAAAATGGAACCAGCGCAGTTAATGGCTTTGATAGAGGGTGCAGTTAGTAGCGCACTTACCGTACAGAGGGCCAATTTTGAACAAACTATAGCAGGTCTTAACGAACGTTTGACAACCTTGACAGTGACAACACCCCAGGTGGAAACGTACAAGGACGTAGAAATAACTCCAGGGACATCATGTGACGAATCATTAGACATTATAAAATGGCTGCCGGACTTTGAAGGTAGACAAGAAAGTTACGTATCTTGGAGACAAGCGGCGCACACCGCGTACAAATTATTTGAAAGTCACAATGGTAGTTCAAAACACTACCAGGCAGTAGCAATCATTAGAAATAAAATCAAAGGCTCTGCTGATATGGTGCTCTCCTCTTTCAATACTGTCCTTAACTTTAAGGCAATTATTAGCCGCCTTGACTTTACGTACTCGGACAAGCGACCAATTTATATAATAGAGCAGGAGCTGACAACTCTTCGCCAGGGTAGTATGACGATTCTACAATATTATGACGAAGTAGAGCGAAAACTAACACTCCTCACGAACAAAACAATTATGACATATGAAAAAACTATTGCTGCATCTTTGAATGAGAAGTATAGGGCGGACGCACTTAGAGTCTTCATTTCGGGAACTAGGAAAGCACTGAGTGATACTTTTTGCGGCGAGACCAGCCGATTTACCGACAGCGCTAGCATTAGCTCAGGAGGTTGAATCCAACCACGAACGCTACATGCTCGCAAGCAATTATGCAAGAAGTGTACAAGACAGGATACAGCGTGGGGAGCAGAGACAGCAAAACAAAGAAAAAAACATTGCGAATGATAATCAGACAGGCAATATACGAAAAAATCCGCATTTTTTTAGACAACAGAATACTGGAGGTAGGACTCCACAAAACTTAGGCCCGGTACAGCCAATGGAAGTTGACTCTTCACAACGATTCAGACAGCCCACTCAGTTCCAGTCGAATAGTCCTGGCCAAATCCACGGTCGAAATCAGTTTCATAATCAGGCTATGGCCGGCCACAACCAGGCCTCGGCCCAATACTATACCAATCATAATCTAGGCCAAACAATGAAAAGGCCACTTAGCGGTAATACTAGATTTACAGGCCCAAAGCATCAAAGGGTGAATAATCTCTTGCAGAATAACCCTCCCGTAGATCAAGAGGAATCAGATTATCAAAGCTTAGCCGAATCAGAAGCGTTGGCAGTAGTTGATCACCTCCAGGGGCATGATCAAATAAATTTTTTAGACAAAACTCCCTGCTACCATTCATAAATAGAAGTATAGCAGGGAGAACGATTAAACTGTTAGTGGACACAGAAGCGTCTAAAACTTACATAAAGCCATTAACAGAACTTAAAAATAAAATTCCTGTGGAAGAACCTTTCGTAAAGTCTATCCATGGATTTGATAACATTAAGGAAAAGTGCATTGTCCGTTTGTTCGACACCAATAGCACATATTTTATTTTACCTACGCTATCAACATTTGATGGCATAATTGGCCTTGACCTGTTAACACAGACGGGGTCAACATTAGATTTTAAGAATAAAACTCTCAGAACCAACACCGGATCTGAGGAGATACAATTTATCAAATGTGTCGATGTTAATTTCACACAAGTAGAAGATTTGGAAGCACCCCAAACAGTAAAAAACATTTTTCACAAAATGATACGGCGTCTTTGCAGACCCCAACGAGTCCCTACCCTTCAACACGAACATTGTCGCAACTATCCGAACAGATACTGACGACCCAGTTTACTCAAAACTATACCCCTACCCTATGGGCGTTGCTGATTTTGTTAGTGAAATAAATGACTTATTAAAAAAGGACATAATACGCCCATCCCGTTCACCTTACAACAACCCCATTTGGGTTGTTGATAAAAAAGGAAGGGACGAATACGGTAATATCAAAACGCGTCTCGTCATAGATTTTCGGAAACTAAACCAAAAAACTATAGACGACAAGTATCCGATCCCAAACATTTCAGTGATACTATCAAACTTGGGAAAAGCTAGGTACTTCACAACTCTGGACCTAAAGTCAGGGTTCCACCAAATATCCCTCGCTGAACGTGACAGGGAGAAAACGGCTTTTTCCGTGGGTAACGGGAAATATGAATTTAATAGGCTTCCTTTTGGTTTGAAAAATGCCCCCAGCATTTTTCAGCGAGCCATCGATGATGTTCTCAGAGAACAAATAGGAAAACATGCTACGTTTACATTGATGACGTAATAATTTTCTCTGAAGACGCGAAAGACCATATCCAACATATAGAATGGGAATTAAGGGCATTATATCAAGCAAATATGAGAGTCACTCGTGAAAAAACACACTTCTTTAAAGAAAGCGTGGAATACTTGGGATTTGTCGTATCTGGCGAGGGTATAAAAACAAGTCCTAGCAAGGTAGAAGCTATTCGCAATTATGAACAACCCTCTACACTCTTCAATGTCAGGTCGTTTCTCGGGTTGGCAAGCTACTATCGTTGTTTCATCAAAGACTTCGCGTCCCTGGCGAAGCCCTTAACTGATATACTTAAAGGTAATAACGGTAAAATTAGTGCGAACCATTCAAAAAAAGTAATAATAAATCTCGATGAAAAACAGGCCCAAGCCTTCAACAAGCTCAAAGAAATTCTGGCATCAGAAGATGTCACCCTACTTTACCCAGACTTTAAGAAGCCGTTCGATCTTACGACGGATGCTTCAGCGTCAGGTCTAGGGGCGGTCCTCTCTCAAAATAAAATACCAATAACAATGATTTCGAGAACCCTAATAGATAACGAACTAAATCTCGCCTCCAACGAACGTGAACTTTTAGCAATCGTATGGGCTCTCAAAAACCTAAGAAATTACCTTTATGGGGTTAAAGATCTAAATATCTTCACCGATCATCAGCCGCTTACGTTTGCGGGCTCCGAAAGGAATTCGAACCCAAAATTTAAGCGATGGAAAGCATTTGTGGAAGACCACAATGCAAAAATCTTCTACAAACCTGGGAGGGTAAACTACGTGGCCGATGCACTATCACGGCAACATATTCATGCCTTGGAACAAGAGGCTTTTTCGGATCACGCGACGATCCACAGCGAGGAATCGCTAACCTACACGATCGAAGCAACTGACAAGCCAGTCGATTGCTTTAGAAACCAGATAATTCTGGAAGAAGCACAATTCAAATCCAAGCATTACTTCATATTTTTCGGAAAAAAAACTCGTCACCTAATCAACTTCACAGACAAGAACACCCTATTGAATGAGATCAAAACTATTATAAACCCAGATGTAGTCAATGCGATATATTGCGAGCTACCAGTGCTCGCAAGCATTCAGCACCAATTGGTCAGACAGTTTCCATCAACGAAGTGTAGAAAAATGGTGTCAGATATTGTTGACAAAACTGAACAAAGGGAAATAGTTCAAACCGAACACAATCGGGCCCACAGAGCTGCCCAAGAAAACGTTAAGCAAATCCTTTCCGATTACTACTTCCCCAAAATGACGAAGTTAGCCAATGAAATCGTCACAAACTGTAAGATTTGCACAAAAGCCAAATACGACAGACACCCACAAAAACAGGAGCTTGGGGTAACACCCATTCCATCACGCGAAGGCGAAATCTTGCACATCGATATTTTTTCGACGGGAAAAAAATATTTTCTTACTTGCATTGACAAGTTTTCAAAGCTCGCAGTCGTTCAACCCATACCATCGCGTACAATAAATGACATTAAGGCACCAATTCTACAGTTAATGAACATTTTCACGAACACAAAGATAATCTATTGCGATAATGAAGCATCCTTCAATTCAGAAACCATTTCTTCCCTACTAAAAAACCAATTCGGGATTGACGTGGTGAATGCGCCCCCACTTCACAGCACTTCAAATGGGCAAGTCGAAAGGCTCCATAGCACTCTTTTGGAGATTGCAAGGTGCCTGAAACTGGAAAACAAAATAGACGACGTGGTAGATCTAATATTGATGGCCACAGTTGAGTACAACCGTTCGATTCACTCAGTAACCGGCAAAAGACCTATAGACATAATCCAGGCCACACCCCAGGAAACTAGAAAAGTAATAATGGAAAATATCGAAAAGGCTCAACAGGCTCAACTTGAAAGGAACAATCCTTCCCGACAAAACAGGGTGTTCGAGGTGGGAGAACGTGTTCTCGTAAAATCGAACAGAAGACTAGGAAACAAATTAACGCCATTGTATGCTGAAGAGAAAATAGAAGCTGATTTGGGAACCACGGTTCTTATTAAAGGGAGGGTGGTCCATAAGGACAATCTTAGATGAGCATTCCAGTCTTATTTTTTCTTTCTTCCCTCTTTCTTTTTTTCCCTCTCTTTCTTTTAAACTGACTAATCTTGGAGTTTCACCTTTCTTTTTATATTTTAGGTTCTATATAGGGATACTTTTTGTTCAAGTGATAGCGGTAAAAATAACGGACTACTCCAACGCGGATTACATTCCAATCTCAGACGGGGATGTAACAATCTGGCAGGGCTTCGATTATTTTAAACATTCCACCAACCTTGAATCATATTCAGCAATGGCAAGTGAGACTAAACAGCTCACAAATCATTTCCCTCTGTCACACATGAGAAAACTACTTGACGCTGATGTTGAACACATCAACACCCTCTTGGCAACCCTGAACGTGTACCATCGACACGCTAGAAGTATCAACCTCTTGGGAACCGCACTCAAAGTAATCGCAGGAACCCCAGACTTCGATGACTTCGAAAAACTAAAATTTAGACAGCAAGAACTTATAAATTCCGAAAACAGACAGGTAACTATCAACTCAAAGACACAGGAACAGATTAACAAAATAACCGATGCAGTCAACAAGATAATTGAAAACTCGAAAACAAAACAAATTGACACTGGCATTTTATATGATTCACTCTTAGCTAGAAACAGAATAATGATTTCCGAACTAGAAAATTTAATGCTAACCATTACTCTTGCAAAGATTAAAATAATAAACCCCACAATTTTGGACTCTGAAGATATAAAAAATGTAATTGTCATGCGTTCTACAAATATTAGTATAACAGATCTTATGGAAGTATCTTATATTAAGGTTTTATTAGATAATAAGTTTTTACATTTTCTTATTAAATATCCAATACCTAAGTTAGAGTGTAAAAAGGTAACATTATTCCCAGTCCAGCGTAACGGGACTATCTTGCACTTCTCCGAATACAACAATGTTGCCGAATGCGGCAGCCGAGTACTGGGTATCGGAAACTGCACCGCGACGCTTACAACAACATTTTGTCAAGAACTGAATCACCCTACATGCGCTCAACAACTTCACACTGGCAACATCGCTAGTTGCAGTACTAGACCAAGTCACCTTGAACCGCTGGTAGTCGTCGATGATGGCATCATTATAATCAACGAGAACTCCGCCGTTGTAACTTCCACCAACGGTCCTAACAGGACGGTCACTGGTACCTTTCTCCTAACTTTCAACAAGGAAATTTGCATCAATGGGTCCACATACATGAATCGAGACGGGGTATTGAAGAGATCACCAGGGTCAGCCGCGATGGCTGCTCTGAACTTAACCAGCCATAACGAGATACTAAGTCTACCATACCTCCAAAGAATGAGCGTAGAGAACCTAAATTATATCGGGGATGTCGAGGAGAAATTAGCAACAAGACCCCTCTTATCCGGCCTAGCAACAGTTGTCATTATAATTGGCTGCTACGCACTCCTCAAGCTATACCAAGAACGAAGAAGAAGACAAACGAAAAAATCCCTCCAGATCGTGATCGACAGTTTCAGGAAGCCCGAGGACGGCCATCACTTAAGCGAGGGAAGTGTTAACACGATCGCCTAGCGACAGCGGCCGTTGACCTATATTACCGTTTTATGCAAAAGTTACCCAACTCCACACACGAGGCGCAAGATCAGCGGTTTCAACAAATAGTGCAACAGTTACCCAACACCACACACGAGGCGCAAGATCAGCAGTTTCAATATTCTGCAGTAAATGCAAGATCAGCATTTAAGGTATTTTATTTAAGTCTAGCCTTAATACTTTTGTATTTTAGAATTTAGTCTGCTTTTAGTATTGAAATAAACTACACGGCTCGGTCTAACAGTACCAAATCTAGTTTTATTCTTTATATGTGGCCAATCAAAACTTTACTTGTACTAATTTTATAATTTTAGTTATTTTTTTTATATATTTCTGTTCATACATAGTTATACATACAGATATGCAGGCATATTGATGTAGTTAAAAATTCAAAGGCTTAAGCTAACCAAATGTTAAGTTTTTATGATATTCACAATAGATATGTAAATAAAATATTTAACTTGACTCCTGTAGAAGTGAAGCAACACCTTTTTTATTATTGAGCCTTTGCAGCCGCTTCAGTTGAACTTGTGCTATTGGCTCTATATTTTTGTCCAAAGATGGAATAGTACCCGGTTTTAAAAACCGTCTCATCTAAATCCTGTAATTAATATTTTTTAAATTGAATTAATATAGTTTCAAAAAGAATAACTTACCCATTTCAGCCCATTTGCTTCTATGAACTCTTCATCAATATGTTCCATGCAAATTCACCTAGTATTTGCATACGATGCCTTCTTTTACTTACAAATATAATTATATATTATGTAATATAATATATAATACAAATAAAATTTGTTCTCGTTCACTTGCAAGTGCATTTGTTAAGTTATATATAATTCAAAATAAATAAAAACCTTTTAATATACAAATTATTGCCTTTGCGAGTGCATTTTTCATGTCACAAAATATTTTAAGGTACCACGTGACGTCACAGCTTTGCTGTGTTTTTGTCAGGAGAGGAACAGCGGACGTGCGCATTGCGTAATCTTCTATTCTATCATTCTTGATCTTGGACTAACGTCATCTAACGGGAAATCATTCCCATGCAAAAAGAAATGACGATGGTTGAAGGCATATCGAAAAGTGTGGTGAAATCATAACTGCAGAAATCATGAGTTGTGGATGTTACCGATAAGTGTATAGAGTTCAATTGAAGTTCGTATGAGGTACAAAATTGTATTATCAGTGTATGGTAGAGATTTGGTAACCGATTTGTATAATAAAACTGCAGATTTATTTAGTAAATTTTACAAGATAAGTTTTGTTTTTATTGACGCGGTATGCCAATTGGCAGCCAGGACTCAACTAGGTTAACGTGGTCATTTGATCGCTCACAATCACTCCCTGTAGTTCATGCTAACCCCATCTGCTACCTGCGATCAAGGCCCGACTGGAGATAGGGCTCCAATGCATGTCGTATCTGTAGCAGCGGATCAAATTCCCAGTGACAATGATACGATTATCTCTACAGACCAGGAAAGGCCCCACTGCGCTCTCAGTCTGTGCCTACCAAGACATTGCCAGACAAAATCTGACTATCAGCGACTGGACATAAACGTCTGGAACTGTTATTGGTAAGGGGTGTTGATGAAGCTAGGAGGCTAGCTCAAAAACTCCTATACAATACTCTTTACGGCATCCTCCAGCCAACATCTCAAAAGAAGAGAGCCAGATTAAGCAGCTCCAGTCAAGTGGCTTCGCCTGTACGATTACGTTAAATCGTATTGAGCTTACAATAATAGCCATGGACCATATCTGAGCTTGTACTCTTCGGTATAATGGCAACTTGTTGAAATATGAGTTCGTTAAGGTGAATAAGGCAGAAGATAAAATGATCTAAAAATGCACAACCGACAAAGAAATTATAGCCTTAACCAGCCTAAGAGCAGTCGTTATCTCCAGGTACGTTATCTCCAGGTACTTAGGATCATATCCCTACCATCCCAAGAATGCGTACTTGGATCCCAGCCGAACCATCGGAACCGAAGAGGTATATGGAGATCTCCCATACGAGTAATCAGGAGCTCCAGACAAAAAAGTGGATCATAAGGGAGCAGACCCGAAAGGGAAGCTTCTGATACAGCTAGCGGCAACGAAGGCTTTGTGAAGACCCTGAAATACAGTGACTCTTTAGATTTAGATCTGGAAGGGTTTGATACGGACATGGTTGGCGCTACAAATAGCAGAGATGCTACGAATAGTGCAGATCACTTGAAAACTGATTCTCCCAGCCTTGCAAAGGATGGCGATGACGTTGTCCTGATTCAATCGTTTTGGGCTCACGGATACTTCGCCTGAGTTTTCAAGACTACTGTATACATAATGATTTATACCTTAAGAGTATTGATCCTGATTTAAAAAAATGTTAACTCACTTATTCTTGTCCAATTGATTTTTTGTTTGTTTTTGAGGTTAATTTGAACGATTTATATATGTGTTTAAGTATTTCAAAAAACCGGATAAATGTTTCTGAAGTAACCTGAAATCTAAGAGGAGAGTAACAAGTTTGTTAAAAAAGGTGACTTTATTTTTCTCCCGAAAAATATTTATTTATTCATCAATATCTAATTTGTCCCCTTCCAAGTAATCTCCCCCTCTGATAAAATACACTTATGCCAGCGCTTTATGCAATCATATCACTTCTGATATGCACCAAACCATTGTAATCGAAGAAAACAATGAGCAAAACCTTCATATTTAAACGAACTTGGCGTGCTTTTTCGGTCATGGCTCTTCTGGGCGCTGCCATTGGGATGATTGAGTTTTGGTTTCGACCATATACCCATGTTTCGTCACCAGTTATGACCCTTTTGAGCAAAACTGGATCGTCGTTGACGTCATTCAACAGCTCCTGAGCGGTGATTACGACGTCCTTTTGGTCAAAATTTCACAATATCAGAACAAATTTCATGCCCAAAACATCCGAAAAAATTGCATGGCATGAGACAACCAAAATGCCGACTTTTCTAATAGTGATTCAATAATTCTACATAACAATTTTATTCACTGCTTTAACGTTTTCATCGGTTGTGGTATTATCATTAATATCTTCTCGGCCTTCGGTGCAGATCTTGTACCATTTATAAACATTTTTTTTTTCTCAAAATAGATGCTCCAAATGCCATATTCAACATTTCAAGCACTTAATTTTATTTTTTACACAAAATTTAATGAACAAATTCCCATGAAATTGCTTTAATATAAAAGTAAGTTAACTAACTTTTGCTGTTTATATACTGCATAACGGGAAATGTTATGTTAATAGCGGCAGTCATATGTAAATATATTGACAGCCTGCCTGCAGCCACAGCTAGCACAGTAGAAAACATGAATTGCATTCTGTGATAGAATTTTTGAAAACAAATTTCTTTGTTCTTTATTTTTTGCAGAAATATATATTTTCTGCAATAAACGAAGTTTTTACGTTTATTATTTGAATATAGCAAATAATATAAGAGCAAACAAAAAATATGAAAATTGCAGATACACCCCCCTGACATAGCTCCAGTGGAAACACTCGAAATTTTTGAAATTGAACAAAGCTCTTAACTGCAGTTAAGCAGTCGATACACAGCATAAGATTTGCCCACTAAATGTTAGTCTATTGTTAGAAGATACAGTAAATAAATACATGAACAAAATATACGAGGCATGATCAAAAAATAACCGTTATTTTCAAATTTCGTGAGTTACGTATGTTCGATGTTCGCATTTTTTTGTCTGTTATGTTGGTACACATGTCTGTTATATGTATATGTTGGCAATACCAACCATTTTGGATTGTCAGTTTGTTTTTGACAGATAAAAAGGTTAGTCGTGTTTTGGTGAGCTCTTCGATTTTGTACTATTCGAAAAAATGGATCAAAGAAACTGTATTCAGTTTTGTGTAAACAATGAAATTAAATGCGCAAGGACATTTGAAATGTTGACTGTGGCCTTTGGCGAGTCTACTATGAGCAGAACACAAGTTCAATTGTTGTATAACCGGTTTAAGGAAGGCCGAGAAGATGTCAATGACGATGCTCGTCCTGGTCGCCCGAGCACGTCAACAACCGATGAAAACATTGACGCAGTGAAGAAAATGATTTTGGATAATCGTCGAATCACTATCAGAGAGGTTGCTGATGATGTTGCCATATCGTTCGGCTCATGCCAAGCAATTTTTACGGATGTTTTAGGCATGAAACGTGCGGCAGCGAAGATTGTTCCAAAATTGCTTAATTTTGAGCAAAAACAACGTCGCATGGACATCGCTCAGGAGCTGTTGAACATCGTCAACGACGATCCAGATTTCCTCAAAAATATCATAACTGGTGACGAATCGTGGGTGTATGCCTATGACATTGAAACCAAAGCCCAATCATCCCAATGGAAACGTCCAGATGAGCCAAGACCGAAAAAAGCACGTCAAGTTCGGTCGAACATAAAGGTTTTGCTGACAGTTTTCTTTGATTGCAATGGCGTGGTGCATCATGAATTCTTGCCACAAGGCCGTACGGTCAACAAGGAATACTACCTTGAAGTTATGCGCCGTTTGCGAGAAGTAATTCGTCAGAAACGCCCAGAATTGTGGAAAAACCAATCATGGATTTTGCACCATGATAACGCACCAGCTCACACATCGATGCTTATGCGTAATTGTTTGGCCAAAAACAAAACCGCTATCATGCCTCAACCACCGTATTCACCGGAATTGGCCGCCGCTGACTTTTTCCTCTTTCCAAAACTGAAGACACCGATGAAAGGAGAGCGTTTTGCTACGATTGAGGAGATAAAAGAAAAATCGAAACAGGAGCTGTTGGCGATACCAAAAAAAGCGTTTCAGAAGTGTTTCGAGGATTGGAAAAAACGCTGGCATGAGTGTATTATATCTGAGGGGAATTACTTTGAAGGGGACAAGATAGTTGTTGATGAATAAATAAAAACTTTTTGAAAAATTTGAAAATAACGGTTATTTTTTTATCAACCTCGTATGTTGCGTTCGGTAGTAATTCGATTATTCTACGGAGTGTTTTTATTGTACAATCCTTGGGCTTGTGACTAAGTGCTGCAATATTAGCATTTGAATGAAATACCTTACTGCAGTATATATTTTGTGAGGTTATTAATGGTATATTGAGCTAAATAAGCGAACTAATATATTTATGGTATTTCAACCACTTTGTATTAGGATTAGTTATTATTTGGAAATAGCAAATCTTTTTTTATTTATTTTTTATTCAGTATTACTTATATTGTATTAGGTTATAAACCTTTTTTTTTGTTTGTTTAATTTAACCTTCTTTTTATTTTTAATTTAATCTTAGGGGGTCAATTTGAACGGTATGTCCGATGGTACATATCTTTTCAATCTTCACACGTTGGAATCGCTGTTTATCAATCCTACCGCCAGGTTGTTAGGATGGATTCTAAGACGTTTGCGATGATTTCATCATTTACTTTTGGGATGTTTAGATCGCGATGAATGATGTTGTTGTTGACATACCAGGTGCATTAACACACAATCGTAAAACTTTTTTTTGGAATCGTTGTTGGATGTCCAGGTTTGACTTGGATGCTGATCCCCAAATTTGAATACGAAGTCGAAGGACCCAGAACAATGAACTAAAGATTAGACCAAGTTGTTTCCGTTTGGAGAAGATGTGACAGCGGCACATAAGGCGCCGATACACGCAAATTTAGTAAATAATTTCTATGGATAATTGCAGTTTGTGCAAATGTTGTACGACAGTCTGTAGGAGCTGTCAAACAAAAAACATCCAGTATCATGATGCTGTATCTTACATATGATGCGATCAATAATAAACATTCCGCTGCTCCGCATTGACACTTTCATAACATTCATTAAATTAAATCATTATAATGAAATTCGTTATAATGTCTTAAAAAATCTTCCATAATGTCAGACCATTTGCTGAAATATTCAATGCACAAATAACAGCAAATAAATAGCCCATTTGTTTTGATGAATGGAATTATTTCGCTTCATTCAAACAATCAGGCTACTCATTATCATTTGATGCAATATCACGCGCATGGCAAGCTTCAGTAAAATACTGATGAGCGACATTGTTATAAGTCCTAATATATTCAAATGATTTCGTACCACCGACATGTAATGGAAGCAGACGGAAATGAAAACGGAGAAACTACATACATGCGTGATATAATTTTATCACCACCACATTGTCGCCTCTGACATCGCTTCTGTTGATCCATCCAAATATAATGGAATGCAATTTCAGTATACTGGAATTGATTTGCATAAGGAACATGTCTATTTAACGTAAAAAATGCCAACAATTTAGTTTGTCCCATACACATTATTCTTTTTATTATTTTTCTGAATAATAATTTTTCCTGTTACTATGAGACAATAATGGCTGTGTTTCTTTCAACGCGAGTGTGAATAAAACGACACCAGTCGTTTAACCAGTCTAGGATTTGGTAGCACTGCTATTGACATTTAAAATGCGTATACATACATATTTCACAACAAATTTTCTAAATGTATTTTATTTATAAATGTATAATTTTCACAAACTACATTTATTTTTTAATTTAAACTAAAAGTTATTACATATTTTTTTAATTACAAACCTATTTTCTTTATTCTCCATTTTTCTGTTTATATCATTACAGCGGTTAATTCTTGGTTTACTCTTTTTCTCGTTCACAATAGACAACAAAAAGGTCTTGGCAGCACTTCTGTTTGAGGCGCTAAACCATAAGCGAGTACAAACAACTTGCGATAACTAAGCGGTCAATATGTATGCATAAGCGGGCGTTTTATTCACACTCGCGTTGAATAATTTTTTTGTAAACAAAAAGTTTTTTGTGTAACCAAAAATTTTGCGGTTAAATTCTTATCCGAACAAAATGTAGGTTTATAATTAAATTGTTACTTGATAAAATCTTGGTAAATTTTTTGTTTATTAAAACTTATCTACATGTGGATAAGTAGGCTTTGAAGTTGAGAATTTCTTATAAAAATACAAGCGAATTCATATGTCATACAACTGGACGCCAGGGATAGGGAAGCTTAATTTTCCAAAAAAGGAGTAATCTCCAAAGATCGATAGTTGATTTGAGGAATTTAGATGTGAGTAAATCGCTCTATATGAACGATCTCAAACTAAATTTGGAATAAAAATAAGACGCCTCTAAGATGACATATTCCATGTGTATCTGGCCACGATGTTTAACTCAGCATTCACAGATGAGCACATAGCAGCCATTCAGCAAAAAAATAAAAGTATCGAGTTATGAATTATATATTCATAACTCGGATAATAGCGAGGTAATTTAATATATATTAAATTGTTTTATTTATTTTTTAAAAGTATATTACTTAAATTTTTAATAAATTTGTTTTTCTTTTATTTTCAGAATCAATTACAAGAATAGTGTAATCAAAATTTAGAAAAACATGAATTAAGTTTATATTTATTTACAAGAATAGTGGAATCAACATATAAAAAATCATGTATTAAGTTTATAAATGTTTTTATTTAATTAAAAATGTAATATTAAATGTATAAAACGTTATAGAAATAAACAGTACTTCTGTCTATTGACAGTAAGTAATTTGTGTTGATATATTTTTGATATTATTTTATTTTGAACATTTTTTAAGAAATTTTAAAGCTTGTTCAAATTTAAGAAAATCGATTCATACAATGTCAGAATCAGTTTCAATTGTATCAGGTAACTTGATAAGTTCTATTTCACTATTGCTTAAAATTTGTTCTACTTTATATTCACGACATTGCTTATATTGCGTATACGTTGAACATAATTACTATTATTCGTTATATTATACTTAATTATACTTCATCATATTCTAATTGAATTTTTCACTGTTCTGTTGTACCGTTCTATTGTTTATTGGTTGATTGGTTTAAGTAGTTGTTCGTACCACGAACCCAATTAGCGCTTGTGCGCCATTTTATTGCCACCTCCTCAGCTATCGCATTGTAGGGGTTGTTGTATGACTAAATGAAATATGCATTAATGCGTGATATAACCATTTCGTTTATGCTTGATTTATGCCAAAGGGTGGTTTGCCCAGTGTATTAATTCTTGCCCTCCATAGGGTTGCGCATTTGCTGAGGCAGTGGGTTATAGCTTCTTGTGGTACTTTAATTACTTCTTCTGCAGTATACGTTCTGACTAGGTCACGTTCTATAGGTCAGAAGTCGGTAGTGTCTGTCATCAGCCTTCGGTTTTTGTTTATTAGTTGTTGTGTTTTCTTCCAATTATAGTTCGGCCATAACGTTATCTTATTCCACCTGTTATTGGCATTCCTCAAGTATAAGCACAGTCTGAGACTCTTGGATTGAAGATCCCATCGGTCCTACCCTCTATGTTCCGATATCACGGGACCTACATCAAATAACAGTGTGCTCACGACCTACGGTTGTGAGGCTTTCTTCATTGTTTAATAAGATTTGAGGTTGTGGATTAAGTGCTATGATTGCCACGCTAGCTTTAAAAGTATGGTTCGCTTCCAGTAGCCTACACGCCTTCCTAATAGCCAGAGGTCATAGTTGGTATGACGTAGTCGGCTTTGCGAAAGGATTGTCGCCCCCTCGACATGAGTAGACTTCCATGACCATAAGGTTTTTTCCATCCAGCGTCCAGCTTCCTTTAAACCTAGAGCACTCATGGTTGCTGTTTGTTCAATAAAGAGATCGATAGGAATCAGCATGAGAATATCCCGTCTCCGTTGGACAGGAATCCTCCCCCGAGGCAGCCACGCAAACTGATCCTTGGATTCTCCGCAGTTTTTTGACTATATATTACTTATTGTTTTACACCATACCACAGCGCCGTAAGTTAGTATAGAACATATAGCCGTTGTATACATCCGTAAGGTTAGCATGGACTGGAATCCCCACTTTCTTCCAACCATGCGTTTTATGCGTTAAAACCATTACAAGTTTTTAACACCCTTTTTTCCGTATTTTCCCCTCAATTCAGCTTAGTGTTCAATATTACTCCCAGGTATCTGGCGCTGCATGAGAGGGTCAATGTTTGCCAATTGAGTTGTGGAAGGTTAAAGCTGGGCATCTTGATTATATTGGTAAACAGAAACAGTTGTTTTCCTTTGTTTCAGCTCCATCCCACATCGGGAGTTGAGATCATCAAGCAACTGTTCCATGATACCACTGATTATACTACAGTATAATCCCGATACCATTAATACCCCATCAGCAGTATATTAACTTCTCCTTTGTTCAGCCTGATCAGTATACTATGTATTACTAATTCGCAATGTTTACCTGGTCCTCAGCATACAAGTGATCCAATTGGTAATACACACCTGTTCACTCCTGTATTAGCTAAAGACTGATCGATTGCCTCGAGGCGAACGTTATTAAAGGCCCCTTCAGTATACACAAAAGCTGCCATCGTATACATGATTAGAAAATATTTTCTAGCCATGTCGTTACTGCGCCTGTAGCATAATCAGTATATTACTATCAGGGCCTTGAGACTTAAAAGGTGTAAAGCACTTAATCGCCCATGAATTCTTGGTAATAATTTGATAAACTGCGGAAATTGACTAGACTGACGCTGCGTTAGATCACCTTCATCGCTGATGGTTTAAGAACCGGAAAATTTGTGTTTAAAAGAAGTTATACGAGACTCAGCTGTTTCCGTCCAAGTTCCATCCGATTCCCTGATGCAGAATAGACTCCTATGGTCCTTGAATATAATTTACTTTAGTCTCACTTTGGTGATTCCATTCTATTGTTATCTTTTTTCCAGCAGTTATTAAGAGAAACTGTTTCGAAGGCTTTAGAGAGTGTGTACTGAAACTTTGTTGGTCTATATGATGTGTTGGATCCTTACTTGGTTTATGGATCATTGTAATTACAGACATTTTCCAAAACTGTGTGAGGTAATTAAATCCCAAGCATTTAGTTTATACGTAAAATTAAGAATTTCAATATTTGGGAGTTTTCAGAATTTTGTTTGTGATAACGTCATGTTATATTGGATCTTTTGAGCTAATTTCCTTCCGGAAAATAATTATTACGTTATAAAATTTTAATTTTCAGGGTTCTTTGTCTTGTCTTACATTCAAAGGTATTAGAGATACTTCAGTCTGTCGTAGATTTATTGTAATTGATTATATGCAAAGGATTCTCGTTTTTTAGAATCGCTTTTGGTCCAATTACTTCTAACATCTTGTCCAAATCTTATTATCGGTAACGGGACCGAATTACTTTATCTACAGCCTTCATAGAGAGTAGTTGGTGGCTGTAATCTTGAAAAACTTCCTCTGTTATGTTGTGGACCCAGCTCGTTTTCATTCTTTAAAGATTGTTGTGGCTCTTTCGTGACACTATTAGAAAAGTTTTCAACAACGCTTTTTAAGTGAAGGCTGAAGCGTTGCGTTGACACCGTCTATTTATATTTAGGGAATAGCCAATAATAACAAACTTTTTTCAATGAAAATGGCTTTATTGTTGTTCAAAATATTCCCTTTGATGATCAATACACTTTTGCATTCGTTCAAACCATTTGTCATAGCAGTTTTTCCATTCAACTGCAACGCAGTTTACCTTTGATATTCGGGAACAAGAAGAAGTCATTGGGTGCCAAATCAGGACTGTACGGAGGATGAGTCATCAATTCGATGTTTTTACTGCTCAAAAATTCACCTATTTGACGAGATGACTGAGAGCTCACATTGTCATGATGGAGAATGATTCGTCTTTGGCGGTTGATTTTACGAATTTCTCCGAAGACTTCCGGCAACCAAATGGTCGTGTACCACTCAGAATTGACCGTCCTACGTTGCACATAACCCATTCGGCCGAAGAAACAGGCGACCATTTGCTTCGCTGTGCTTCTCCACGAAGAACTTTTGTTGGATTTAGCTCGTCTTGGAATACCCACACGGTCGATTGTTGTTTTGTTTTATAAATGTCTTTTGAAGCACCACGGTCGAACTTTTTAATAATTTTCATACATCAATTGACACGAGCCTTTTTTGACCGATTGTCAAAATATGTGGCATCCAACGCGAACAAATCTTTTTTACAACCAAATGTTCATGCAATATTAAATGTATAGAAGTGGAAGTAATGCCCAAGGTATCCTCTATCTCACGATATGTCACATGACGATCTAGCATTATCAGTTCACGATGTTTTGTGGCACAACAACGGATTTTGGACGACCATCACGGAGTTCGTCGGCGACCGAACTACGACCACGATGGAATACACTATACGAGCGATATACTGTGGTTTTTGATGGTGCTTTATCGCCAAACAAAGAACTGAGTTCATCGACACATTCTTGTTGAGATAATCCACGTCGAAAGTTGTGAAAAATAATCCAACGAAAACCTTCTCTTGAAATTTCAGTTTTTTGGCCAAATTGATTTCCTTAACTCACTGTAAACAAAACAAATAGCACTTGTACATCAACACGTTATGAGTTCGTTTATGCTAAAAAATGTCAAACTTTATTATGGTGTTGCCAGATTTTAGCTATTGACATTAGTGTCGCCAGTTCTCGAAATATTAATAGTACCCTTCGTATGTGAACTGACATATTTTCTAAAATGCAGTTAGTCGATTTGTTAAACTATCTGGCTTGGTAAGCTTCAAGTTAACTAGTTAATGATCAGAAGAGATGTCGTAACAAGCTATGTAAATGCTAGAGACCACAAGTACGAGGGCGGATTGATATTGAAGCTACCTAAGTAGGAAAAAAAATTTTTTTTTTCAAAAACCATTTATTTCTCAACATAGTCTCCTTTTACTTTGACACACTTAGTAAGACGATATTCCAACTTTTTTATACCATCTGAATAATACGATTTCGGGAAACCCTCAAAATACGCGTTAGTTTCGGTAATCACTTCTTCGTTTGAGATGAATCTTTTTCCTGCGAGCCATTTTCTCAAGTTTGGAAACAGGAAAAAGTCACTAGGAGCTAAATCTTGACTATAAGGTGGATGATTAACCAATTCGAAGTGTATTTCACGTAATTTTAGCATCGTATCTAATGCTGTGTGAACCGGTGCGTTGTCTTGAAGAAAGGGCATTTTTTTCTTCTTTAAATGAGGTCGTTTTTTCTTGATTGCATCAATCAATTGATCCAATAATGGACGATAATACTTTCCTGTGATTGTGGATCCTTTTTCAAGATAATCGATGAACAATATTCCGTGTGCATCCCAAAATACAGTGGCCATAACCCTGCCAGCCGATTTCACTGCCTTCGCCTTCTTCGGAGCACTTCCACCAGCTTCCACCCATTGTTTCGATTGATTTTTGGTTTCAGGTGTGTAGTGGTGGACCCACGTTTCATCAACAGTTATTAATCGACGCAAAAAATCAACAGGATTACGCTTGATCATGTCCAAACACCGCTGTGAAGTGGTCTGTCGAACTCGTTTTTGCTCGACACTGAGCAAACGCGGCACCCATCTTGCGGATAGCTTTTTCATATGCAAATGTTCATGCAAAATGTTGAACACACGTTCATATGATATGTTTACCATTTCAACAATCTCACGCAACATGACTCGGCGATCATTCATAACGATATCGAGGATTTTCTTGATATTTTCTTCTGTAACCACCTCTTTTGTTGATGGTATTGTTGCAGTGCTTGTTCGGCCGCGTTTAAATTCAGCAATCTAATATTTTACCATTTAATCTGACGGAGCAGACTCACAGTAATGTTTTCTTTTGTCTCTTTCGCCGTTTTCCCTTTCAAATAATAGTGTTTAATCACTGCACGAAATTCG
Organism: Clusia tigrina; assembly: GCA_920105625.2. NCBI lineage: Eukaryota > Metazoa > Arthropoda > Insecta > Diptera > Clusiidae > Clusia > Clusia tigrina. The sequence goes on from OV050031.1 coordinate 139,894,526, forward strand.
CCTTTTTCCATTTTTCAAGAAACACAAAAGTTGCTTACTTCAAACGACTACAACAAATAAACTAATCGATGAATTTGGGTGAAATTTTAACAGCTGACGTTTGACAGATCGCAATTTCAAAAAAAAAGTTTTTGTGTTTGTGCTGCCATCTAGCGCTAGGTAGCTTCAATATCAATCCGCCCTCGTAAATGTTCATAAAAAAAACCAGTAACACTGGTTTCCGTCCTGGGAATTGATTCCGATCAAATTACCTGTATAATTTTACTGAGAGCAAAGCAACAACACAAATGAACACACAAAAAGAAAAAAGAGCAAAATTAGAGAAAATGTATAGCCTTTGAGCAAATTTTAGATAAACATGACTATACTGAGTCGTGTTTTTTCAAAAGGATGACATGGTTTTCAATCATAAGTGGCTATTATAACATTAAATTATTACAAACACTGTTATTATGGCAAATATTCTAATTCTATACTATCATACCTCTCTGATTCGAATTGTTGTCTCTTTCAGTATTGCTGCGATGCACCCGCATTCCGATACCAGTATTTAACATTCTATGACCAGCAGTAGTAACAAAAGCTTGCGGAAAATTTCTGTTAAAACCTGAAAATTAACAAGAAAATAAAATAATAAATTACCAACTATTTTCTATAAATAAATATAGGTATTAACCTATTAATAATAAAAGCAAACATGAATTTATGAACAATTCATTTTCCACGAATCTCCAAAAACAACAGTAGGCAGATTAACAATTTGTCTTTGCTTCAAATACGCGTCTCTCAGAGAAATATAATTTAATAGCTAATAAAATTAATCAGAACCAGCTAAATTATGGATTCTTTCGGTGAAAAAAGGGCTTAATGTGAAAATGGTTTCTGTCAACTTGAATCTATGGAAACTGAGCTAGGTATTGTGAAAGAAAACAGAAAGATACTTGAAACGGCACATATAAAAAAGGCAACACAGTGTTAGCCTACTACCTGAGTTACTAGGGTATCCCATAATATTGTAACATAATGATAAAATCAATAGTAGGCTTTCAACGAGCTGTGACAAATCCTTTACCACAATCTGCTTAAACTTGATGACTATTTCTTGTAAAGCGGTCGATTGCATAAGCATTAATAATAAATAATTATTAAATCAAAAAGTATGTGTCGAAATTGGCGAATCATCAATCCAAGTGGCTGGTACGCTTTCCTCTAATAGACTGTCCGTTTTTGTGTGGCGCCAATAGCCACTGACGTTAATTGTAGTCATCGCCGTGATATCATACAGTAGATTGTGGCCACCACAATAAAGAAGGGGCTTTTAACTTTATTTTAAATTATTTTCTTTTACCGCTTCAGACCGTTGCCAAATGTAAATAGTCAGTTAGGTTTTATGAGGCAAGCAAGTTGGAGCGCTTTGTGAATAGTTTGCGGTTGTTGATTTTGTTGTTGTACAGTTAATCTTTGTTGAGGTGTGTAATAGTCGATTATTTAGTCTGTCAAGACACAGTGCGAGATAGTCTGCCAAGCGGAGTGTAAATGTATATAATCAATTTCGTAATAGTCTAATTAATTTCTAATGGAACTGCAAATAGTAGGAATTGGTGAATTTTACAAGAAATGCTATATTGTGTCATGTTTGCAACTAGTGTAGCGTGAAATATTATGAACCGTTTAATATAAGTTTCTTGATTGTTTATTAGATATGCTTGTTTTTGAACCGCATAGGATTCGAGAGAAATTCCGGAATTCATTGTCAGAATAGGTGGCGACACCAATAATTTGTGGTTAAGAAACAAATCAGAAAAATTTGCAAGGAAATCATTATACTGGTGAGTGAAAACAAAATTTAAGGTAGCCCAGAAAATGGAGTTAAGGAATAAATATTCAATTAACTTAAATGTAGTTTAGCTTTTAAGTACATTCATTTTGTAAGCTTTTGTAATTTTGTTTGCTTTTTATTTTAATAAATGAACCAAATTTTTATATTTTTATATAAAGTTAAAAAAACTTTATATATGATATTTTCAACTACCAAAAAGCACAGCATAGCAATAAATTGCATAAGCCAATCGTGTGCTGCTTGTTAGTCAGAGTTAAACGAGAATTTAAATATGAAGAATATTCATAAAATATATTATTAATAATGTGAGTTGTCACCTTTTTACCGTATTATTAATAATTATATCATTATGCCAAAATATATTAACTTTGAATAATTTTTTGGTTAGTTTATGGAGAGTTTGTAGTAGCTTTTAAAAATTTAATTCTAAAATAAAGAAAAAATTTTTATTATTAAAATAAAATTTTCGAACTACTATTTTTGTAATTTTCTTCTTTTTATCAAATGTTATTGAAATTTACTATATAAATATTTTTTTCATTTTGTTATATTTTTATTTTTTTCGCATGCTGCAGAAGACAGAGTTTTATTTCTACAAGACAAAAGCAAAAGAACACTACACGAACGAATCGTTGTGTACTTCATACGTGTTTCGTTTGCGATCGCGCTGCAAAAACAGTACGAAACGTTTTAGTGTTCTGGCTCATGTTCTGAGCGCATGTACTCAAACGTTATGGCTGTTGATAAAGTTTGTGCTCATGATGAGTACGATTCGTCAGTGTATTGTTTCTTTTCGTTCACTGACGGTTTCACTTTCAAAATAAAACCACCATCTTTTGCAAATATAAAATAAATAAATAACTAATACAAAAATTACAGTAAATACAAAAGTTACACTTCAGTGAAATATGTTCTGGTGTACAACAATGAAGCGTTGTCGGTCCATTTATATATGTCCCAAGGGAGTTAGCTCGAAATTTGTCGCTGAATTTGGGAAATATGTAGGAAAAAAGATGGAACAGATACTGGCTAATACATAAATCAATACTCTGATAAATTATTTAACATTTATAATAAAATATTTATTCTTAACATTGGCGAAAGACCATTAAAGTACATGTATTAGCTACATAAGATTTTACAACGTATTGTTAGTTTCAAACCGGAGTATACACTAACTAATACATATAAAAAAGTTACAGAACTTCAAGAGAATTTTTTTTTATTATGAAACTTTATTAAAAGTAGAAATATGAAACGCAAGAAGAACAAATACATAAACCAATGATGAGTGCTATGATTTTCATTTCTGAAATTAAAAAGCACGATGAAATAAAAAAGAAATATTTTTAAAAGAAAATTTCGGTAGCGAAGTCTGTAGAAACTAAACAAGAGCCAGAACAAAAGAGTCAAAAGAGTTATAATAAAAATGATGTAGACAAGAAAAGACAGCAACCGCCCCTTTCCGGACCAATACAAAGCAGGTTACTAAGTCATGGTCCAGAATTTTGATTCACACGCGGGGAGAGGAGGGTTTCCAGCAAGCGCGAACCCCATATAAAGGTTTGTGAGTAGTGAACAATGTTAAGACCTTGGTGTAAAGAAAACTATGTTATCAATTAAAAAGAAAGATTCAAGAGTTCTGGAGATCTCATAGGTCAGGACGGCCCATTTGTAGCAATATATGTATGAGTATATATATAAGTTATGTTAACCTTTATGTATAGTCTAGTTTAAGTTCCTAGTATGTAAGTATATTGTACCAAATATGCGTTCATTCAAATAAGATCTGTTAGCTATAAGTTTTTCTCTGTATTATCTTTTCACTGTCATTTGTCTTTTTGCATCCTTTTAAAACGTACTGTTAACATTCATTCTTTGAGTTCATTTTAGTTATTGTTCATTTTCGAATAAATTACTCTAATTGTGAAATAAAGACCATTCGAGTTGTGCCATCGAAAGTAAAATTACCCGTTTTATTAGTATGTTTCAGTGTGGTATTACTACAGCAGCTAACCTATATTTTCGAAACCGATATTTGGTTGTCGTATATTCTCATCATATGGACTGATGTGAATGTAGTCTTTATTCCCAAAGCGGGGAGAGAGGTCACATTAGAAGCCTAAGGATAAAATGCCAACTAGGCCTATTTCATCTTCAAGACATCGAGAGATTAATTGACAACCACCCTCCTTGCAGTGGCTTCACCATAGCGTGCGAGACACCATGGAAATTACTCAGAGAAATTCCCCTTCTACGGACGTATGACATTTGTTTGATTTTTGGGCTTGTAGGCCCCGAGGCAAATAAACAGCTTCCTTCGACGATTAGAAAACCTCCTTCATCCTCTTACTTACTCCACCGTCCAGGGAAACACTTCTAACAGCTCAACCACCGACGGAGGGAGACGTAGAAAAATCCTCTTCAATAAAAATTAATATTGCCTTAAATTTCTGAGTTTGATCCTACGAATAGTGCAGATTAGCCTCCATCACTCAAAAGCTGCTTCTGCCAGCCTTCAGCTCCGTCTTGCAAAAGGTGGAGTTGAAGTTGTCCTGATCCAAGAACCGAGGACATATGGGAACTTGATTTGCGGGCTCAGGACTACTAGTTACAGCTTACTGTACACCGTAATTGAAGGAAGAGCCAGATCTTGCATGCTCATAAAGAAAAATGTTAGGTCATTTGTTCTCCCCAATTACAGCAACAAGGATTTGACGACCGTCTGCCTGGAAACTGACAAAAGACGATACTGGCTGGTCTCGGCCTATTTGGCGCACGACCATGAAATCCTCTAAGAAGCCAACCTACGGAAGCTTGTTGTGAATGTAAAGGCTCAAGTAGTGGCCGCTATCATTGGATGTGATGCCAATGTGCAACATGACATTTGGGGGAGGTCGGATGTCAATGCACGCGGTGAGTCATTATATGCATATTTTAACAACTAACCTTCTTATTTGTAACAAGGGGTCAGAACCCACTTTTGTTATTGCTAACAGGCAGGAGGTCCTTGACATAATCCTTGCCTTCGAATCAATTTTCAGATCATCGGCTAATCCAGTTTGATCTTCAAGATAGACTACCAAGCACTCCGGCTATAAGAAATATCAATAAGGTAAACTGGGTCCTCTACAGGAAAACCGTAGACCTACTACTACCTCAGAACTCCATAATCTTAAGTACGTGTGAAAAAATTGATAGGTCTGTGGAGGTTCTTACGGATCCTCTCAAATAAGTTGGAAACAAAAACCCACATGGTGGGTGGAGGAAATTAGGGAACTCAGAAAAAATTGTAGGAGACTTTTTAACAATGCAAGAAAGTCCAGAGATAGTGCAAGACTGGATATTATACAAAGCAGCATTTAGAAGACACAGAGCCGTAGAGAAACTTTTGCGGTGACGTAGAAGACATCTCTGAGACTTCTAGGCTTAGGAATATCCTATCAACTGCTCCAATGGCACCTGGTTACCTCAGGAGAGGGATGGATATTGGACCTCAAATGGTAATGAGACTCTAGATTATCTTCTAGAGACCCACTTTCCTGGTTGTTCGAGCACCATTCCGCGGGAACGAGGCCCAACGCGCCTGCAGTCGAAGTCAACTAAAATATAATCAGGGCTCCTCGCACAATGACCCGCGCACGTATACTGCATCTCCCTTAGCTTTGTAATAACTCATTGTGACATAAGAGGTAGCAGTGTTGCTGATGAACTTACAAGTCTTGCCAAAACAGAACAAACTCAAGTTATGCCCTCATAGCTTCCTCGAACAGGCCAACAAAGGATGGCGGGAGGAAAGTTCCTGTAGAACGACTAGATATCTCTGATCTTCTTTTGATCCCAGCCGCACCACAAAAAAAAAGGGAACATATTAGCTCTGCTGTGAAGGGTTTTGACAGGACACTTTCAGATATATGATGCTTGTTCATTCGTAATTAAGAACCCTTAATATGTGAAGAGAAAATTCAAACTAGACATTCACTCTACATCTCCCGTCAGTTTGGCTGCTATGCCAATAGGCTGGGCTTCAATGTGCGGGACTCCTATCTCAGCTGTCAATATGAAGGTAAGGAAAAGAGTAGTAAAAGTAGTGCATAACTATGCCACTATCTCGCCCTTTCCAAGCGTTAATGCAAACCCTGGGTGCCCTCTGTTTATTGATTGGATGATCTCAGATCAATATAGAAGATTTACTGAGATTCGGCCAACTTTCCTCATTAGAGATTATCGGGAAGTACAGACAGATCCCCTAACTTGTGGTATCACAATGGGCCTCTACATGGTCTAAGTTAAAAAAATTCGAAAGAAGCACTAGAGCTAAGTGAAAAGGCAAAACACAAAACAAAACAAAGCCACCGTTTCCATAACTTGGCGAAAGCAAACGCAACAAGAAGAAATTTCTCAGGAAAAAAACTCTCATAATGGACATATTATCTATGCACAGGTAGTTGGGAATTCTAGTGATGCTTCAAACACACCATACCTACACAAAAATCAACTTTAGGCCAAGCAATGATATCAATTCAGCAACCCTAATGTAAAACAGAAACATGGAAGAACTCAAAATTACAATTATCAATCATGTTAAACTTAAACCATTACTGATAAGAAATCCAAAATATGAAAATAAATAGTAACATCCCGGCTGGAATGCAAATGGCCTTAGAAAACAAACTCTGGAGCTTTAAGCCTTTATAATTGCAAATAAAATATACTACTAGTTTCGGAAACACACTTCACGGAAAAAAGCTATATTAAAATATAAAATTATGCAACAAATTCACTACCAAGCACCCCAATAACAAAGAACGTGGGCAAATTAAATGTTTTGAATAATATCAGTGATTTCCATTTAAATAAACGATGAACAGGGAATATTATCTTTTCTTCAGTCTACTGCCCCATACAACACAACAAAGATTATAATAAATACCAACATTACCTTGGCAAGAAATTCATACCTAACGGCGATTTCAATGAGAACAATAAATACTGGGGCGTGATGAGTGCTAACTCGAAAAAGTAACAGTTTTTATAATGCAATCAGACAAACCCGTATCAATTTTATCAGCACGGGGGAACCTACATGTGCATGACGAAGTAAACAGGACTTTTTAAAAAAATAGGTATTACTAGTGAGGCCATCTATTGGTAATTCCGTCACTAGAGTCCTATCAAAATTTTATTGCGTCTGAACTGACAGTATGCTAGTGTCATCGGTGCAAAAATGAATATCGATCAAGAGTTAATATTAAATTCTGTTTTAAATCTGGTAAAACTTTTACGATTGCATATCCCGTGGTAGAATGAGTGGAATAAGCGGTTTAAAAACCATCGTGAGGACATAAAGGATGAGCAATATGTTGGCAAACAGAAATCCATAATCATCAGAGATTCCTTCAAAACCGTGCTGAATTCATCAAAGATCAGTCTCCGGTGATTTCTTTAGCGACTGGTTATTTTGTTGTCGTTTTTATGGCAATGGTAGTTGCAGTTTTAGTTTTGCAGAACATTCCAAACAAAACAGGAAAAAATATCTTTAGTATTATTTCTAGTGAGACTATCAATTGGAAATTTAATTACTCCCCTTATTAGGCTGGTTTGGCACCGGGCAACTTTTATCTTTTCGGAAAAATGAATTTTCCGATGAAAGAAAAGCGTTTTGAAACAATTCAAAAGGCTTGTACCGACAATCTGAAGGACATCCCGGCCGACGATCGGTTTTGCCCAAAAACCTTTTAGTTGATCTTATTTTGAAAATTATGTTTGCTTTTTAATCCACCTTCTGTATACTAACCATCTGATCTGAGTGATTTCTTCATAAAAAAATGTCAACACTGTCAAACTACTAATGATAGAACATAATCTTGAACTCCGATCACTCACCAATAATAACAACATATCAAGCAGAAGCAATAAAATTAAATTACAAATCCTACTTATATAAATCAGCGAAGTCTAGCTCAAAAACATAGTGAACTAGATAATGCAATTGCCTCCTTAAACAATCGGCAGCAGACACCTTATAAAGAGATACAACCGCACCAACAAACTGCAAGTAACGTGACTAGGTCAGCTGATTTGAGAAGGGGGTTGGCCACCAAAAGGAAAGGAGTTTCTACACGCGGAAAAACAAGAGGACATTAAGTATAAAACCTCAGTGCGAGAAAGAAAAGGAATTACTCGTTATAGAAAGCAAGAAAGAATATAAACAATGTAGTCCTAATTTAGTCGAATATAAGGCAAGGCAACAGTTTCTCTGAAAAAGCCAACATCTGGTTAAAATTTTTCAGAAACAATTATGTATATTATGTAATTTGATGTATTTATTGAACGGAACGTTTTAATTTATAAGGAAACGCAGTTCTGATTAGAAGGAGTGACCACCTCCTTCTAGAAGAAAGTAGTGCAACCTAGCAAATAATGCTAATGGTATATTTTTGTTTTTAGTTTTCTCTTCCTTTTGATATGTATATTTTTATTATTTTTTTCTTTCTTTTCTTTTTATATGCATATATGTTTATTTTTTGTTTTCTTTTCTTTTTCATATTTGTTTTTGTCTTCTTTTCTTACTGGCTCGTAAATAAAAATGACAAATTGAGCGCTACTCTATACTGCGATTCTGCCCCTTTCTGGATGGGCTGTTGGGGTGAAATGCCTCGGCGAACTTCGCATTTCCCTCCATTCTTTCTGGAACGGTACGTATAAAATCCTAGGCTGGCGTGTGGTTTGCTCACCGACAGTTTTTGAAATCGTGGCAGTAGTGGAATTTTTTAAAACCTTTTGTTGTCTGCAATTTGTTATATGGGTGGAAGATGAAGCAAGCCTATGCGAGTAGTTACGCTTCTGATGAAATCAAGATAAATCTTAGGCAGTAAGGTCGACGGATATCTTCTCATTGGAGAAATGTTGAGGTGTTTGCCGATGAAACTTCGCTATGCAATGCTGGATCTGTTCGTAGTTAGACTGCGGTTTGCGCCAGGAGATTATATTTGCGACTTGAAATTAATGCTGAAAATTTAGTCTGTGATTGTTGTTGATGTAGCTGCCGTCGACTCTAAGTACGGAGAATTTTAGCTAACATTATCGTTTCCTCTTAAGAAAATCTAAACAATGTCATATGAAATAATGGTTGATATGATGGATATTCGTTGCTTAAAGCACAATGGTTGATGTTTTCGCATATTTACCAGCTATGCAGTCAATATTAAGTATCATCAGCATTATCACCATAATAATAATCATCCTTAGCAGCATCGCAATAGTTTAGATAATTTATTTACGACCGCCTTGAGTTTTGTTTCTTGGACTTGGTAAGTATCCTGCTCGTACCATAATCATTTTCTCAGTTCGCAATCATTTCGCGCATGAGGAACTTCTTCCACTGTTTTATATTGAAAAAGAATTTTCACTTAACTTTTAGCAGAAACGTATCTCAGACAGAATCGGTTCAAAATTCGCCGTATTTTTTCTCCACGGATATTGAAACACTCTTTGAATTAATGTTCTTTCTTAGAATTTTGGTGGACAGTATAAACCGCTGAGAGTAACTCCCCCTCAACATTGCGGGGAAATGGAAGTGTTTTGTTAGTAGTCCTATGGAAAGTTTTTTTAAGTGCGTAATGTTTAAGAGAGCCTTTCATGTGCTTTGCAATCATAATGGTTTTATTATTATTTCATAATTTTGTAAAAAGGTTTAATTTTCTTGTTTTTGTTGGCTTACACCGTTTGCATTCCAGTGGCAGAGTTTGATTATATTAATATTCTGACTTTCACCGCTTGTTTTTGGGTTTTAATAAATTCCTCGAGCATATTGTGCATAGTTGCCATAAACTGAACTGATTCATACTGCTTGTTAGGGTGGCAATGAAAATATCGATTGATATCGATGATTCCGGACTGTTTTGCATTACAGTAATGCAAGTGAAATATATTAATATAGTTTGGCTGGCGCAACCCCATAGCGGTGCATCGTAAGATAAGATGTTGTGATCGGAGAATTATTATATTGAGTTACTCTGAACCATTTTTTTTATTCCTTGGTTTCCAAATCATTGATTTTATTATAAAGCTGTAGCTCAACAATTGTTTCGCTGATGCTTAGATATATCGGTGAATGATCTGAATTGAGATCTAAGTCTTCCTTAAATTGAGTAGAGTGATAAAGTGTTTTTATCAATAAATGTAATCATGACAAGAGATTATCTCAGGGTCTTTGTTGTTCGCCACTATAAAAGTATTATGTGCAAACATTTCGGTGTATGTGAGTTCAGACAGAAGCAGATCAACTGTGATTAATGTGTCAAGCACAGGTCCTAAAACACTTTCTTGCAGAACACCATCTTGGACCGCACTCTGGAAACTCATTTAGGATTCTCCACATGAAGAATTCATACCCTGCAATTTTTTAATATTTTGTTGATGGTTCTTCTAAATTTGTTTATTTTAAAGTGCTGGATCCGAAGATCGATTTGATATAGGGTGTCTAGTAATTCAGCTATTTTGATGTCTTCTTGTGGATATTGGCTTGGCAACCAGATATCCTCAAAAAGATATCTATCTGATAAATGGAGGGCAAATGTGTATGTTTTTTCGTTATCAGATCTGCCACACCCGTAATTATTCGTTTTAATATGTGACCCTTGTGATGTTGGTTGTTTTAAATTGTATCAGTTACGGCCTCTAGGAGTTGTTATTCTAGAGCCCCATTGCGGAAGTTAGGGATTTTACTAACCCCCAGCCATGAATCTTGATACGAGTGAGTTGTAGAAGTCCTGGAACTGCTCAAATTTAACAGGATGGTTAGGAGGACGCTGCAATTGTTATGGGAACTTTATAATTGATTGTAGTAATTATCCTTGAAAACATTGATGCTCCACGTGGGCACCTGACCTGGGTGATTTGTAGTATATATTTCATGTTACAGAACACTTGCATAACTTTTTTCTGTGTTTCCGATATTAGCATTGCATATGTCAATATTTTATCTGCTAAGACAGTTGTCATTTCATGAATATGATGGCTGATGGCATTGGCTTTCCAAATTGCTACTTTGAGATGTTATTTGTTCATTTCATATTTGCAAAGACTGTGGTTAACTAATGTACTCACTTGCCACATCAGTATCTTCAGCATGCTTTTTAGTCATATCCTCGTTGAGTTGAATACTTGGATTGTTAACCGGAATAATTTGGTTAGTATTGGCTTCTACTGGACTATTATTTTCTACTATATTTGCATACGTGGTTGTTGTTCGTGTGGCTGATCTTTGTGGCGACTTTTCTGAGTAATGGGAACTACTACTACAGTTCCTTGTACACAGTGCACCCTTTATTATTGGCTAGATGAATGCCTTCGAAAAAGCATACATCGAGCATCTTGTGGGATGAGTTTGCAAACTTGTGTAAGCAAAATGAACACAACAACGCTTCAGCAGCTTTGCCGCAATAACAAAACCAAATGAACTAATGAACATTAAGAATAGATATGCTTTACTAAACAAAATGGATGCACTTGCATTAACTGTATCTAAACAGAAACCTCCAATCTATCTAAGAGAGTAAACTGAATGATATTAAATAAAGATATTACAAAACTCATAGGTTTAAAAAACTGCCAAGTTGCACCGCTGGTAAAATGCAACATTCAAGAAACTAAAATCCAAGTTTATATTTATAGTGAAGTAAAATTTAAAAAAAATTACTTTGATGACAATAAAAACTTTTAATACACATACCAGTTCAAAAGCAGCAAGGGCTACTATTCGTCATCAAAGGTATTGAACCCGATGCAAGGACGTGCGAAAGAAAAGATCCGGTCTCGGAGGAACGGAATATTTTTAAAATCCCTTTACAATATGAACGAAGTCTGAAGTCGTGTTAGAATGACTTCGAAATACCCTTTACATTTCCTTGTGCGCGCGAATTAAACAATGGGGATGTTTCCTTCAAAAATCATCATTAGGAGAATATCTACGGTAATTTTCGGTCGGGTACTTTGATTTGATTACATTAGAGGGAGGCGTGGCCTTTATCTGATCGACCCCATTTCTTGTATATGTCTTTGTAGAATGAATATATTAAACCTGATTGCATACTTTTAGGATCCCATCTGGAGTTTGAGAATGAGTGCACCACGACACGATCTATTCGAATAAAAGCTTACTCGAGAACACCCTGTCAATGGCCACATGTACAAGCATTAAATTATGAATATATGTATAACTTATACAATATTTTAAATTTCATTTTATATTCAATTTATAAATCCAAAATCAACAGCTTAATTTTAATTAATTACAGTCTAAAATTAATAGCCTTTGTAAAATGTCATGTTTTCTATACCAATAAATATAATATAAAATATCTAGAAATCAAATATTGATGTGAATTTAGGACAAACCAAATTGTTTAACAAAATACATTTGCATTTCGGCTGAAACAGGCTTTGTTAGAATATCAGCTAACATTCTTTTGGTATCTAAATACAAAAATTTGATTTTGGAGGAGCTTAAAGATTCATTAATAAATTTTGACTTTATATCTATATGTTTCGTCCTGGGTGTATATGAGTTATTAGTGATAACATGTATTGCGCTTTTGTTATCGCAATGTATAATCACACTGTCAGCAGCATTGATCATAAGTTCTTTCTCTAAGCGTTTCAACCACGTAGCTTCTTGTATTGCAGCTACAACTGACATCATTTCAGCCTCAGTTGAGGACAATGCGATAGTTTGTTGTCGCCGCACAGTCCATGAAACTGCAGCTCCTTGAAACATAAACACGTAGCCTATAGTCGACCGTCGGCTGTCCAGGTCACCAGCCCAATCAGCCTCACAAAACTCAACGATTTCATCTACATTTGAACTGTAGACGACACCTTTTTCAATCGTACCCTTTAGGTACCTTATGATCCGCTTAACGGCCGACCATGGTGCCTTTCCAGGATTTGTTGCAAATCTGCTAAGCTTATTGACAGCGTAGCAAATGTCTGGCCTAGTGATTTGTGCAAAAGGAACCCGATGGCCTGCATATATGGAATCTTCTTCATTTGCTGCCTTTCCTCTTCATCGGTAGGACACATTGCAGAAGTCAGTTTCTGATTCATGTCTATGGGCGTTGCAATTGGATTGCAATCCTGCATACCAAACCGATTAATCACTTCTGATAGGTAGTGTTGTTGATCAATTTATATTGTGCCAGCTTCTGTGTCGCGCGTAATTTTTATACCCAAAATTGTGGAGGCTTCGCCCAAATCCTTCATTTTGAACCTTTGAGAAAGCTTGGATTTGATATTATCTATAAGACTCAATTGGTTGGAGATGATGAGTAAGTCGTCTACATAAATTGCGATAAATAAAATTTGTCCTCCATCAAAATGATAAATACATTGGTCAACATTACTACGTACAAGTCCAAAACTCAACAGTGTTTTGTTTATTTCAGTATTCCATACCCTACTTGACTGCTTTAACCCATAAAGAGATTTTTTTGAGTCTAAATACCATGTCAGAACCATCTTCAAAACCCTTTGGTTGAGTAACATAAATCTCTTCATCTAATTTCGTGTTTAGAAACGCAGTCACTGCATCCATTTGATGGATAAATAGGCCATACCTTGCTGTAACCGCCAATAGAAAGCGAATTGAAGTATATTTGGCTACTGGAGCAAATGTTTCCTCGTAGTCAATTCCTTTTCTTTGATTGAACCCTTGAACAGCCAGTCGTGCTTTTCTACGAATCGTTACGCCATCAACATTTACTTTCGTTTTGAAGACCCACTTGGTATTGATAGGTTTTTTCCCAGAGGGCAATTGCGTCAATGACCAAGTATTGTTTTCCAACAGCGATTTGTATTCATCTTGCATCGCACCCTTCCATGAATCTGCACAGGGAGACGCCACAGCTTCATCAACAGATACAGCATCGTCTGATACAAAATCTATAGCGCAGAAATTGTAATTCAATGGAAGCATATTGTTCAAACGCTCCGACCGACGAAGGATATTGTTTTCAGTAATTGTTGTATCCCTATCAGGTACGATATATATGTCACATCGTTGATGTCATTTGCTGTAATATTTGGCAATGAAGTTTCTGATTCAGCGTCAACGTCGAGCTCCGTATGTACCATTGGCAATTCGGATGTTTCTTCCTTTCGTAATTTTACACCTTCCTGGCTATCATTCGGTGTTGCAATATCGTCATTTATGTCTATAATATTTTCAAGAGAATTTGACAGCAGGGGCGCCATCGATCCTGTATTTTCGAAAAATATTACATTTCGGCTTTTAATAATTTTCTTCGTCAACGGATTCAATAAGCGGTACCCCTTTGTTTCAGTACAGTATCCTACGAATATGCATTCAATAAATTTAATATTCAATTTCAGCCGCTTCTCACCTGGTACATGCTTTCGAACCAAACAATCGCAAATGTTTAAGATTTGGTTTTACACTGCTCCAGCGCTCTTCAGGACTCTGCGCACTATTCTTCGTTGCTATCCTGTTAATCAAGTAAGTGGCAGTCGCAGCGGCTTCTGCCCAGTACTGCTCCTTCAGCCCTGAGTCAATTAACATGAAACGATCTCTTTTAATAATCGTTCGCCATTCTGTTCTGGAGTATAAGGACACTTCGTTGGTTGTACAATGCCGCATTGTTTGAGGAATTTATCGAAGTTGCTATTCACGTATTCAGTCCCATTGTCCGACCGCAAGATTTTAATTTTTCTACAACACTGATTCTAAACCAATCGTTTGAAAGTTCTGAACTCATTAAATATTTCAGATTTTTACTTAATAGGAACTGCAAATGTTTTTTGTGAATAGTCATCGACAAAAATTAATAAATACCTTGCACCTGAGAATGATTTAACGTGTAATGGACCCATAACATCAGTATGAATAAGGTCCAGCACATTTTCAGCACGTGTTCCTCGCTGCTCAAACGCCGCTCTTGTATGCTTACCCTTCCCACATACGATGCACTTTCTGATATTGCCTGCTTTCATACCAAAACAAGCATTTTTAGAAATTTTTAAATGTTCTGTGCAAATGTGGCCTAATCGCCGGTGCCATAAATCAAAATTATCAGCTGCCAGCATTGCATGCTCTTGTTTTTTGTTGGTTTCAATGGAAAGTGAACTAATTTTGTACAAGCCATTAGTCACGTAAGCACATCCAATGAGGTTGTTTTATCGATCTAATATTCTGCACTTCTCATTTTAAAAAATTACTTTATTGCCGTTACTAGTCATTTGACGCACTGATAAGAGATTTACACACAAGTCCGGCACATATTCCATATTATTTATAACGGCATTAATAATTTTGTTACCGGCCTTAATTGACAATCTGACGTGACCAACACAATTCACAAAATTTTTTTTGTCATTTGCGACAACTACTTCTTTATTAGTTGCTGGTTTCACATTAAATAAAATATTCTTGTCTTTGGTCATATGTGAAGATGCACCGGAGTCTATGTACCAATCTAAAGCACTGTTATCGTTTACTAAGAGAGCCGTCAACAACGCGCTCTGATTTTTGTTCGATTCTCTTTTGAATTGATTTTTGTTTTTGTTTGGACAATCTCGGGAGAAGTGTCCGAATTGATGACATGTAAAGCATTTAAAATTCTTGTTTTTCAGCTTTGTGATTTATGTTTTGCAAGGAATGCACTATCTTCAGCTTTGCTATCGAATTTTACATCTTGCATCAAAAGTGTTTTGACTGAGTCCACAGTTAAAGTGCTTTGGGAATTTTCAACTGCTAAAGCTAATGCTCGAAATTTTTCAGGTAGCCCTGCCAACATTAGTGATGCAGTCAGCTCATCGTCTATGTTCAAGCCAGCATTCTGTACTTTTAATGCCGTCATAACCATGTGATTTATGTAGTCTTGCACTGAATCGTAATCGGATAGTTGGAGACTCTTTAACAATTCAACTTTTCCAGCCAATGTACTGACTTCATAAACTGATAATAGCATCCCATGCTACATTTGCTGTCTCCGCCGTCGCTATGTATCATTAGCGTAATTTTAGATGCTCGTTGATCTGACTCCGTTTCGCTATCTGTCGTAGTCTGTGAAAGACCCTGTTTCTACCGTCTTCCAACAGCCCTTTATAACGACGACAGCCCTCTTCCACGTATCGAAATTCTCACGACGACGTAACTTTTCGAACGTAATATTTCTCGACATATTCTGCATATGTTCAACAGTACGCCAACAAAATTAATGTTAATAACTTTCTACAATCCTGCAAACTTTAATTTAATATTTTACTTTGCTAGATCAACGTACTCGGACTGTAATTTTTTACGTTCTATTAATCGCGACTTCTGGGCCCATAAACTGTAAAAATTATACAAAGCGCAGGCAAATAAAACACGTCCTATTACATAAGAATTATTAGAAGAAGAGAGAACATGAAGTATTTATTATTTGACATTTAAAGTTGAGGTCTCTTTTATACAGTTAACATATTACTATAATCAGTGTTGTATCCTAATATTTGCTCCTTTTTAACAATAACGCCGGAGAACCGGCTACTTGTAGAGGCACGACTGATATCGGAAATGATCGGGGCTAACAGCGAGGAGCTACATTTTGATGGGGTCGGCTGGCGGAGGGGTGTCAAGGTCGTTGATTGTAAGAACAAGAGGTCTCGGGACTTCTTAACGCGTACAATCAACGGCCTTGATCCACTCTGGCGGGGGCTCGGTTGGAAATGGTACCTCGATCTCGGCTTCCGATCCGCCCGGTTGTTTCGGTGTGGATTCCACCGCCGGTTCCGGACATGGAGTCCATACGCAGGCTGATCAGACGACAGAACCAATCGTTAAATATGGTAGAGTGACAGGTGATCTACGTGACCCCCTGCAAAAATATGGACCACACGTCGCTATCCAAACTCAGGAGCGATATCGATTCGGGTTTGGCGCTCTAAAAGTTCGCGTGCCGGGTGACCGGCCAAAAGTCTCGCTCGATCTAGTGAAGTTTATTGCAGAGGACGATGTGGATGTACCCTTGTCCAAGAGCCTTTGCTCCTCAGATGTAAGGTAAACGGACTCGGGATGAATGCTTATCGTATCTTCAATCCACAGACACAAGGTAAGATTATAACTTGTACAGTTGCCAAAAATATATTAATATTTTTCTCCTAACTCCAGCACTGGAGACCTTACATCGATGGTAAGCGAGCACAGGCACAAGCCTAGTTTGTTGCTAACATCCGCATACTTTCCGTGCAATGAGGAAGGGCCGCCGCCACATATCTTCCGGCAACTTATCGTTTACGGTGAATCAGGCGGACTCGGCATAGTGGCCGGCTGCGACTCTAATGGGCACCATGAGCTCTGGGTTAGCACTGACACCAATGGTAGAGATGAGTCCATTTTTTATTATATTCTGTCCACTAGCCTTACGTTATGTAATAAAGGAAATCAGGCAACGTTTCGAAATAGTGGTAGGGAAGAAGTTATTGACATCTCTCTGACGACTGGACCTAATAGAGTATCTGACGCTTGCTCCTTTTCGGATCATAATAATCGGATACGCTTCTCAATCTACTCAGAGGTAGAGACTCCACGGCCTTTTAGGAACCCAAAAAGACTGACTATTAAAAATTCTCAAGCCTAGCAACCAAACAAAATATTTTTATGAAAGTCAAAGTCAGCGAAGCCAACGCTAACATTGACAAGGTGGTAGGTCGTCTTACGGGAATACTGAAAAAATCTTTTGAACTAACTTGTCCATTGACTAGGCCTCGAGCTAAATCAAAACCGGTTTGGTGTGTTGGGTTGTATCAGGGTGGTTTTCATTCCAAAAGACGCAAAAATAAATCAAATCTATAAAAAAAAATTTGAGAGATTTATCGATTTGTATATTAGAAGAGCTACAATGGATATCGCAAAACACGCATACCGTAAGGGTAGATCAGCGGATAGCGCACTTCATGAAGTGGTTGGAATCATTGAGAGGTAAATGAGGAATACACGTTGGTAGGTTTTCTGGATATTGAAGGGGCCTTCAGCAACGTACACAAAGGGACGTTCTGCAAGGTGCTGAGAGATCACGGAGTGACGGAATTCATAGTGTCATAGATTAACACAATCCTAGTCAGCAGGCTCATCAGCATGGCAACGGCCTCTGTGAGCAGGAGGACTACAAAGGGTACGCCGCAGGGGGGTGCTATCACCTCTTCTATGGCTTCTAGTAGTAAATGTGATATTATGTTTTTTTTTTGTAAACATAAATTTTTGTTTTATATATTATGTATTAATTCCCATGTATACTTATGTATATATTATGTATTAAGTCCCAATTATATTATGAATTAGTTATCAAGCGAAAATTGTTTAGAAATATAAAATCATGGCATTAAAAATATTATCTATATATATTTCAGGCTAAAATTTGATATCCCTCTTAATAGATGTACATTTTACAATAATCGATTCTTACATACAAACAATTATCAACTATTATTTTTATAATTCATGTACCGACAATTGGTTATTTTACAAATTAAATTTTTTCTTTCCATTCTGGGCAAATATATTTGCCCTTTTGAAATAAACGCGAGTATATAAGATAAACACGTTTATGTGAAAGTGTTGTCAATTGTATGGCCAACGTTTTCACATTAATTAATACTGAATTATTTAAATTACTTATAGTCTAGTATATAGCGTGACCCACGCATGTAGGTGGTACCTCATCTGCTTATAGTATTCAGCTTGTAAAATGCGTTTGAAATACATGAGAGATTACAATACACCTCCGTTATTTACTTCGCTGCCTTGTACATGTATGGTGAAAATGTTTCTCTTGAGCTTTGTATAATGGGTTTCATTTTTGTCGGCTTCGACCTGTAAACTATGGTTATTTCTCTGAAATTTACGTTTACCAAAGTAATCCAAGTACTTATATCAGATACCAGTCTAATGAAACCATTTCATGAGTGCATCATATCCACAAATTCAATCTAGAGTTTGGACATGTGCACCGTGATGAATTAATTGATGCCCGTGGGCCAAAATTTATTCTGCTTATTATATGGCGTGTGATGTTTGAGCCCCCTTAAGCTTTTGCCCGATTTTTTCAAGTGTCAAATATTATAAAAATTGTGATGCATTGAATGGACTTTTTAAAGTAAATTTGTCCAATGGAAAATATGACACCGCAAGGGAACTTATTTATATTCTCATTGCTTGCCAATAACTCAATTACCATGTGTCGAAATACTTTGGCCATGAGCTATTTCCAAAAATTCAAGATTAGTCGCCATTCATCACCAAGCCATCGAATAATACGTTGGCCCTTTCGTCTGTATGTTATATAGTCGCCCGATATGAGCTGTTCCTGAAACTTCCTTCTTCCTGTCACTATCATAGAGCTGCATTCTTATAATAGTTTTTTTTTATTTCCTAGCTCACATTTTCAACTCATATACAGGGTGGGCCAAAAGAAACCAAGGCGTGTAAAAGTTTAATAACTTTTTCGTTTATTAATTTTTTTTTTCTTTCAGATTATATAGACAACACTTGGGGAATTTATAATGGAGAGGTTCACAACTGAACAGAGAACCAGAACAATAGAATTTTATTATTCAAGTTAGCCAGAAATGAAATCAACTTTATTAAAAATTTGATTATGAGTGATGAAGCTCATTTTCATTTGAATGGCTTTGTTAATAAGCAAAACTGTAGGTTCTGGGGTTCTCAAAATCCAAGAGCCATTCATCAACGCCAATTGCACCCCATCAGGTGTACAGTATGGTGTGGGATCACATCTGAAAATGTCATTGGGCCTTACTTCTTCGAGAATGAAGATGGAAGTGCTATAACCGTAAATGGAGAGCGGTATCGGTTTATGATAGAAAATTTTGTACGTCCTGCTCTTGAAAACAGACCTGGTATGTGGTTTCAGCAGGACGGAACCACTGCCCATACTGCCCGAGACACAATGGCACTTTTAAGTCAAATTTTTGGAGAGCGAATAATTTCCAGAAATTCGGAAATTATTTGGCCAGCGCGATCGCCAGATTTGACAGCACCCGACTATTTTCTTTGGGGTTATTTGAAGGAGCGAGTGTATGTGAACAAGCCAGAGACAATCCTTGAACTCAAGGCAAACATTGTTGCAGAAATTCGAACGCTAACAGCCACAAGTTTTGAAATATGTTATGGAAAATGCTCTAAAAAGAGCCCATCAGTGCGAAGCTGAAAACGGTGGTCATTTAAGAGACATCACTTTTCATACTTAGTGTAAAAAAATGTCCCTTTTGTATATTATATAATCTGAAAGAAAAAATAAAAAAAAATTAATAAACGAAAAAGTTATTAAACTTTTACACCCCTTGGTTTCTTTTGGCCCACCCTGTATTTATGTATAGAAAAAATAAAAGATATTTTAACCCATTATTTCATTTACATAATTTTTGAAATAAATATTAAATTTGTCACCAATTCTGAGCAAATTAATTTTCCCATCTGACAGAAGCGAGAATATTCAAAATAAACCCGTTTATGTAAAGAATTGTCCATTATATGACTAAGTATTTCATTATATTTAATTATATTATTTAAATTTATTTATAGCCTGGTATGTATGTATATATCCATAAACGAGTGTATTCTCCCACACCCTGTAACTTGGTCATATATATCTACATATACGAGTATACATTCCTGGCACTTTTAATTGCTTATAATTATTTGCTAAGCTCATTTCCACAAGTCAATTAAACATCCTCTATTTTAAATTTCTCACAATCCGAACTATAATTTCTTAAACCAAAAGAATTCCAATTTCCCACAATCCGTACTCTAATTTCTTTAACAAGAAAAAAAAATAACACATGCACCCTGCTTAAAATTGCATGTTTGTATGGACGAGTATGCGCACATTATTTTATTTATGTTTATACGTGCTTTATATACATATACGAGGACTGTTCAAAAAGTATCGCGAATTGTGAATTTTCGCGGGCGACGGATGTTCGATTTTCGATCTTTTTGTGGCGTTATGTTGGTACTCATGTCCCTCACTTACGTTGAGAATCTCGGCCATTTTGAATGTTCAGTCAGTTTTTGACAGCTATTGTGCGTGGACGTGTTTTAGCTTGTCCTCGAATTTTGTCTATCCCGAAAAAAATGTATTTTGTGTGAAAAAAAACATAAAGTGCGCGGAAGTATTCCGAATGTTGACTGTTGCATACGGCGAAGCTACTTTGGACAAAAGCAACGTTTATCGGCGGTACAAAATATTTTCAGAGGGCCAAGAAGATGTGAGCGACGAAGAGCATTCCGGACGCCCGAGCACGTCAACAACAGACGAAAACATTGATGAAGTAAAGAAACTAGTATTGGCCAATCCTCGAATCACTGTCAGAGAAGTTGCTGAGGACCTAAATATATCGATTGGCTCGTGCCATTCAATTATCACCAAAAGTTTGGGCATGAGGCGGGTTGCCGCAAAATTCGTACCAAAATTACTCAATTTCGACTAAAAATAGCATCACATTGCTCAGGAGCGAATTTTTGGCCAAAAACAACACTGTAATAATGCCGCAGCCACCGTATTCCCCAGACCTGGCCCCCTGCGACTTTTTCTAGTTCCCGAAACTGAAAAGCCCGATGAAAGGACGACGCTACGAAACTATTGACAAAAATCGAAGACAAGCTAAAACCCGTCCACGCACAATAGCTGTCAAAAACTGACTGAACATTCAAAATGGCCGAGATTCTCAACATAAGTGAGGGTCATGAGTACCAACATAACGCCACAAAAAGATCGAAAACCGAACATTCGTAGCCCGCGAAAATTCAAAATTCGCGATACTTTTTGAACAGTCCTCGTATACATATTAAGTTTACCCTTAAAAATGTATAAAGCTGACTCATACAGAAATATTCAAATTCACTGCCTAATTAATCATTTTATTATACCCTTTACCTTTAAAAAAAGTTAATAGGGTATACTTATTTTGTGCTTTTGAGAGGGGTTGCACTTTCAAGAAAGAGGTGTGGTAGGTATGAACATATATACGCATATACGAGTATACACAGATATGATCAGAATGACTTTCTAAGCAATTTTTATTTTGTCCTACTGCTTGTTCGCCGTCCCTTTACCTTTAAAAAAAGTTAATAGGGTATACTTATTTTGTGCTTTTGAGAGGGGTTGCACTTTCATGAAAGAGGTGTGGTAGGTATGAACATATATACGCATATACGAGTATACACAGATATGATCAGAATGACTTTCTAAGCAATTTTTATTTTGTCCTACTGCTTGTTCGCCTGTCCGTGTGTGGCCACTTTTCTTCTACTCCGTTAGAGCTATCTTAATGAAATTTTGCAAAAGAATAGTCTGGACAAACGTCTGCCTCCCATATAAGCAACTTGTTTCTCCTTTTTTTTAAATGACTACAACTTCAGTCCAATTGATGGAATAGTGACGCAATTAGGCAGTTATGGAGATGTGGCGTAAATATTAACTGCCACGCCCACTATCAACAAACATTCATAACTTAAAATCTATTGGAGATTTAAGGTCGAAATTTTACGAGAATCAAAATGTGGACATTAAATTTTGTTAATCAGAGATAGGACATGCCCACTTTTGATATAAGGAACTTTCGGGTCTAAAATTAAAATTAGCCTACCTATGCTCGTATTGATGCTATCGGAATAAAAATTAGCAGAAATGTACATAGTACAATAAAATGTATAATAGTGTATGCAAAATATGGGGATCATATTACTACTGCCACGCCCACAATTAACAAAAAATCATTACTGTGTTCATATTGAAGATTTTGCAAGAAGGTTGCGGGTAGTAAATTATTAAAAACCACTCAAAAAATGGGCGGGTTTTTTTCACAGCAACATTGACTATTGACATATTTTTATAACTTACGACCTATACAATATTTTTGGCCGAAATTTTATATTATATTATATATTATATTGTATATTGATCCTACAGAGCCATGTATTGTGGTCGATCAGATAAAGGACACGTCTCCCTCCCATATAATCAACTTTAGGGACGCCACTTAAAAAAAATTATCCTATCTATGCTTCTAATGATGATATATGAATACAAATTGGTAGCAGTATACTTTGGTTCTGTACTAGCATTCATTCCAAATATGGGCAGATTATTAATACTGCTCCGCTCACAATTAAACAAAAATCATTACAATATTCCTATAGACGATTCATCAATGAAAATTCACAGGAAGGTTGCGGATACCAACATTAAACACCACACCAAAAATGGGCGGTTTTTTTTACAGTCACGCCCACTATTGTCATATTATTATAACTTACGACCTATACAATATATTTGGAATAAATTTTACTTTAGTACGTATATGGACACATCTTCATACCCGAGCTCGAAACGAACACGCGGTTACACACGGAGGAATGAATGTTTGAGGATTAATCGAATGTACATCACGCAGTTACACACGGAGGAATGAATGTTTGAGGATTAATCGAATGTACATCTGATACGTATGTATGTACATACATACACGTGGTTCTTATTTGCGCCGTTTTTGATCGCTTCATACCTTTTCATATTGTACCATGCGAAAAAAAATTTAATTTTTTACGGTGTTTCTTCTTCTGCAACTACATGTTCGTTTGGAGTTACGGACAGACAACTACAACCAAATCACGAGCCGAAAAACGAAAAAATAACCAAAGAACCAAATGAATTGAAATTGATAATCAGTGGGTGGTACCATACTCACCACTGCTTTCAAAAATGTATAACGCTCATATTTATGTCGAGTTTTGCAGTTCTGTACACTCCCATCAAGTACATTTGCAAATACATTAATAAAGGCAATGATTTCGTAGTCTTTCAAGTACAAAATGTAAATGAAAACGACGTATTATCACGATACCAAATGGGCAGATATGTACATCAGCAGCAACGAAGCTGTCTGGCGTATTCTTAGTTTTCCCATACACGAACGAGACCCAAAGGTCCAGCATCTTGCAGTATATCTTGAAAACGGTCAACGTGTATAGTTCACTGATAAAAATGCTCACACTGTGCCAAAAACATGATGTTTTCGGAGAATTCGCACAAACATTATTATATATCGACGTTCCACGCTATTTTACATGGAACAAATCAGGTAAGAAATGGGAGCCACGTAAACAAGGCGAACCACATCCAATAATCGCAGGCGTATTCAAAGCTAAGACATTGGGACGACTTTACACAGTACATCCAAAACAATGTGAATGTTTCTTTTTGCGTTTGTTGTTGGTGAATGTAATAGGACTTTCGAATTTTTGCGAACAGTTAATGGACAAGTATTCCATAAATATCGAGATGCATATCGTGAGTTGCAATTGTTAGAAGACGACAACCATTGGGATCTTACACTTGCTGATGCAGCATTTGCATCCACGCCGTATAACATTCGTCAACTGTGCACAATTATATTGAAGACATGTTATCCAACACAATCATCGGCTTTGTGGGAAAAATATAAGAACTATATGACTGAAGTCATACTGCAGCGAATTCGACACACAAACCAAGATCAAAACATTGATTACGCTCCATAAATGTACAATGAAGCATTAGTGTTGATCGAGGATATGTGTATTATAATTTCAAATTTGCACCTAAACATTACGGTATGCCATCGCCTGATCGCCCGGCCGCCGACTTAGTTAACAGTGACGTGCAGCGAGAAGAACAGTGTAACAACGTTGACTTAGCCACATTTATTGCGAACAATGAGCAATTAATGACTGCCGAAAAAACAAGCATTTATGATCGAATGATTTTGCTGCTAAACAAGGCGACTTTTTCTTTATGGTTGCACCAGGCGGAAACGGCAAGACGTATTTAATATCACTTATTCTTGCAATTATACGTTTGCAGCAGCAATTGCTTTGGCAGGTTTATTGCTGATTTCTTGGAGTATCCTTGCATTTCTTGATTTTGAAAAACCTTTCAACTTAACCAATGCTTCGAATTATGTCATTGGAGGAGTACTGTCTCAAAAAGAGCCAGGCAAGGACCGATCCATCGTTTTAGTATCAAGGTCCACGAACTTTATGCCACGAACGAAAAAGAAATGCTGGAGATCTTACATGTACGAGTATGGGCCAAAAGAGGTAAAGATTTTCAGAGGCCACCAAACTCACACATTCGCGTTAGGAAGTAGAAATTACAATGCGAAGTTGAAGATATGGAAAGCCAGAATAGAAAAGAACAACGAGTTGATTCACACTCCTGGTAAATCAAACTCTATGAAGGTTGCAAGGTTGCCAAGTAAACCGCATAGCAGACTCTCCGATTCCTGATCTCGGTTCCGTTAACGTGGCAGCTAGCCCGCTCACCTATGCTAAGATTGTGTCTGCTACTTTTCCTGCGAATTCCATAGCGCACGAGCATCCCGTGCAATACCCCAATGTGGGAACGGAGCACTTTCGGATCGTGGGGGAATCGTAGCGTCAGCAATATATGATAAGCAGGGTAACGAAGAAGGCTCAGTTTTAATTAGAATAAAATTGTAACGGGAGTTATTGATTAGCGACCAAAGGGAATTGTAATAAAATAATCATAATTGATTCCGGTGTTTTACTAGTAGATAAGGAGCCAGTAGCCTAGGCTCTAGACTTTCATCAAGGATTGCAGATACTTTTTAAATTATCTGGGACAATTCGATTCCAGGTCACGAAGGTCACTGAATAGCCGACCGTTTACCCAAAAGAGGGGCAGGGGCAATGCGGCCTCTGAACGGTGTCTGCAGGTTGTCCAACCAGGAACTATAAACTTGTGCGCATGTTCTCTTGCGAGTGCACTGCAGTTTGCAGAAAACGATGAATACAAAGTAAACGGTGATCGCAGAAACCATTTCAAATTAGGATGCTTAAAATAGTAATAATTAACAGTGTTCCTAAAAGGTCACTGGATCACTTATCTCTAGTTTGAAACGTTTGAAAATAAATATATATTAAATAAATTACATAAGAAAAACACACTCTTAAAAATGGTAAATATTAATAACTTGGATCTAGAAATTATACGAATCAAAAAAGGAATACAAACGAAAACAAACAATTTATAGTATTTATAATGAAATAAAAAAGTGAGGATTCATTTAATTCCTTGCCTATAACCGGTTTATAATTATCTCCTTTGGATTCTGGAGCCAATGTTCTGGGTGCATCGACAGCATTTGGTAGCCTTTCCGCTGTAAATATAAATCCAGTTTCATAGGCTGGGTCTCTAAAGCGAACAGTTACGACTTCATTTTCTGTTACCCCATGTAATCCTGTTATAGGGGACATAAGTTTTCTAAAAAATGATAAAAACAATAAAATAGTTATGCAGTTCAATATTAGTGTCATACACATCAGTAAATTTACATAAATAACACTGCCATAGAATTTACCAGAGGGGATATTGATAGTGCATCCGACATGATACATTAGAGTCGGGATATTATGTGTGCAAGGGGTTGGGAGAGTACTAGCGACTAAGGCCACCGTCTCACGTGGCTCATAGTGGAGCCGACCTGAAAGGTTGAAGCTTCTGATCCTACTAGCGGTGACGAAGGCTCTGTGAAGCACCCGAACTGCAGTGACTCTGTGACTAATTTGGGGGCTTGGGAAGTCTGATGGGGACTACTACCCTTAAGGAGGAAGATGCCCTGCTTGATTCAAACCCGGACGTCACCGTAGTGGAGGTGGTTGGCAATACGAGTAGGAGATGCTACGAATAGTGCAGATAAAGCCCATCGCTCGAAAGCTGCGAGGTTGACATTACTCTGATTCAAGCACCGTTGATACACGGAGACTTTGTCTGCGGGTTTAGCCCTAATAAATATAGCTTGCTGTATATCTTAAAAGGTCTTGTATCCTCATTAGAAAAATTGTTAACCCATTTGTTCTCACCAATTACAGTAATAAGGATTTGACGGCTGTTGGCTTGGGGACTGACAATAGACGCTACTAGTTGGTCTAGGCCTAAACGATGAATACAAAATCACGAAAACCTCCCAAAAGTCAACATACGGAAACTTGTGGATGGAAAGCTCAAGATGTGGCCGACATTATAAGATACGATACTAATGCGCACCATGATATCTGGGGCAACACAGACATACATGAACGCGGAGAGTTGTTATATGAATACTAACCAACTTAACCAACTCTTGCCAAAAGCAGAAGGGAATTTGATCTTTAACTGTAGATTTCTAGAGGAAACATCCTTTTCAAATTATAGATTAATTCAGTTCGATCTTTAGATCGAGTACCAAGCCCTCCAGCTTCAAGAATCATTGGGAATGTTAGCTGGAACATTTATAAAAAAAAAGCAATAGCTAGACTACTGTTTCAAAATCCTACAAGCACAAAAACTTGCGAGGATACTGATCGGTATGTGGAGGTTCTTACGGGGGCTTTTGACAAACCCTTATCGGTATCTTGATTTCTTAATGAACCCAGAGGAACCAGAAACCTTCTTGGTGAGGTACTGAAATAAAGAACCTCAGGAAGAACAGCAAGATACTTTCCAAAAAAGTTGAAGGCTTAAGAAGGGATAAAGAAAGTCGTGGAGAAATTACTGCGGCGATGTAGAAGATATCTCTTTGACCACTAGTCTTAGGAAAATCCCATCAACTCCTTCAATGGTCCCTGGTTACCTGAAGAGGGACGATAAATCGTGAATTATAAATAGCAACGAGACTCTAGACTATCTTAGAGACCCACTTTCCTGGTTACTTGAGTAATATTCCACTAGCGGCAACGATTTGCTTTGTGAGCGCAGTCGAGATCCATTCAAATATAATCATAACAAATTGAAAAGACAATTCTTAGCTCCGAGCCAGCCATACAAGACAACTAGACGATGTGGCGCAGCCCCAATTGCGATTCAACAGTCGGAGGATCTGATCATAGAATGGCTGCTAAAAATCTACAAAAGTTGTTTTGAGGGAACATATCTTCCAGAGTTATGGAAAGATGTGAGTGAGGGTGGATTTTATATTAAAGGCAGGCAAGGGCATACAAATCCTAGAGAACATCGACCTTCTGTCTGAACATTTTGAAAAACTTAAAAGATATTCATTTGAGACTTACTATAGATAGACAAAAACCGTTAACATCAAGGGGTTGTCTACTTCATAGGTAAATCTGTAGAAGATGCACTACATTTCAATTTCAACGATTACAGTTTCCCGTTCGTTTGGCTTTTGCAATGACTATTGATAATGCTCAAGGCCAGACGTTGCAAGTTTGCGGAATAAATTTAGAATTTCTTTTATTCACACGGTCAACTTTATGTTGCATGTTCACGTGTTGGGAAGCCGTCGTCTTTATTCATTTTTTGTGAAAATGGCAATACTAAAAATGTCGTTTACCACCAAGCTCTGCAATAAATTTTTTTCTTTTTGATGTTGTCACTTTAAAAAATTTATATTATTTTGCACATCTTTTTCAGGAAAATGTCTATTCTTTCTAGAAAATTTAATTTTTAATACAAAGACGTAAACGTATGTTATTGCATTGTCCAGCAACGCGGGCAGGGTTACTCTAGTATAATATATATATATATATATATATATATATATATATATATATATATATATATATATATATATATATATATATATATATATATATATATATATATATTGAAACGTGATAGCACAGTGAAATGTGATTGCATACTTTCAGGATCCCATCTGAAATTGAGAATGAATGCCCCCTGTGAGTCAAGATGCGAACTCTTCGAATAAAAGCTTATTCAAGAACCATCCGTCGGTAATATCAAAAAGAATATTCTCGACTTCTGTCGAAGTGGATAGAAGCTTCTAGAAAATACGAGAATAGCGTGGAATTTTCGACTCAAACCATTCGAAAACTATAAAAGCGACAAGACTGTTCAAAGTCGAATGCAGTAGATCATAGACCGTAACAGTGTGTACATCTAGCATTATAATCAAAGCAGCAGTATTTGTAATTGTGTAAAGTGATGAAATTCATTAGTAAATAAAGTGACTAATGGTTTGTGAAATAAAGTGCAAATAATAACTAAGTAAACTTTAAGCCTAATATTAAATGTGTAAATAGCAATAATTAAATAAAGCTAATTATTTTAATTTAACCAGCGATTTTTTGATTACTACACAATCCAGTGGTACGAGTCCGAGTACAGAGAGTTAGAGAAATTGTCAGGAGGGCAATTTCGTAACAATTGGTGTCAGAAGTGGGATTGTGTATCTGTAATAAACATTGGTTAAATTTGAAAAGCTGAGATTAGAGCAGCTCACGAAGGAGCTTGAGCGTTTAAATTTGCAAACACAAGGGCTTAAAGCGGAGCTACAGGTACGATTAAGAAGCGCTTTAGAGAAGCAGGGTATAGATGTCGATGAGCAGGAATTCCAATGTGAAGAGCCAACGACATCTCGACACGAAGAAAAACCGCAAGAAACTAACACGGGTAACTTTGACATGAGTGCGCTTTTCAAGGTAATACAGATGCAGTTACAACAACATGCTCAAATACTTGATGCTATTATGCAGAAGCACTTCCAGCAATACGATGAGGATATACACCAGCGATTACAACTACATGCTCCAGCAGTCAAAGACGATGTCAAGGAACATTTACAGCAGAGTGAAAAGCGATTTACTCAACTAGCGGAACAGAACTCACAGCAGAAGAATGAAATGTCCGAGATGGTGGACAGGAAGGTTTGTGAGGTTGGGACACGACAGGAGTCGTTAGAAGGATTTGTGGAACAAAAATCCAATGCGAAAGAGGAAAACCAGAACGAAATTCAAGCTACCGCTAGCACAAATGGTTGGAGTAATCGGGAAGTACTGGCACCGTTGGCTATGTCATTGAAAGGTGCTGATGTACTGCCGACCATCGCAGAGGGTGAGAGAGACTGTTATGAAAACGTGATGAATGCCATTCAGGGGAGTGGTGAGTCTCTACAACAGGATGTGGCGGAGGTGGAGCGGTTCTCCCATCTTGCCTGTCCAGGCGAGATTGCTGAGAGAAGTATGATGGATACTTTCGTATATGGTATTCTCGATGTAGAAATGGACTATTCAGTGACAACAAATCTAAAAGCTACAATTATGGACACAGTGTCTGGCGTTTTACCGTTGGAGATCGTGGCCGTAGTGTTCCAGCCAGTATGCAGAGCCTGTCAGATGCAAGTTGAAAGTGGACAGGGTTGCACGGGCAAGTGCCTTGCCTGCGGTGAGGTTGGATACGCGGCTCGTAGTTGTCGGACAAAACGCAAACGTTCTCCATCAGACTCGCATGTGGGACCACAAAGGCAGGGAATTGGATGATGTTGTCAAGCTGTCGACAAACTAAATGGAGTCAGTCTCGAGGGGCATGACCTGACTCCCACAACATGCAGCTTCAGAATCCTCGTTTCTCAGATCCCACGGAAAGTCAGCGGCCTAATTGCTGACAGTGTGGTTAGCGAGGAGAAGTAGTAGATAAGCAGACGAAGAATGGACTAAAGAGTTGTCTACAGAACTTCCATGCGGCAATTGTATACCTAAAAAACGAGGACAGTTGAATGAAATTCATGGAAACAGCAGAAATCGTACGCAACTGATGAGTGATAAAAGGGAAGCGAGATATGATGTACGAGTAAACTCTAAGGGATTTCAGGAAGGGCAACTAGTTATGCTTCATTATCCGCAAAGGAAAAGTGGATTATCGCCAAAAGTGCAAACACACTGGGAAGGACCTTATAAGGTGATAAAGCGGCTCAACGATGTAGTATACCGCATCCAGTTGGCGAGAAATGTCAGGAGCAAAATGAAAGTCGTTCATTTAGAGAGGCTATCTCCTTATAAAGGTTGCAGTACTATCCTTGTTCGGGACGAACAAGTTTAAGCGGAGGGCAGTGAAACGTGATAGCTCAGTGAAAAGGAATTGCATACTTTTAGGATCACATCTGGAGAATGAGTGCCCCCTGTGAGTCAAGATGCGAACTATTCGAATAAAAGCTTATTCAAGAACCATCTGTCGGTAATATCAAAAAGAATATTCTCGACTTCTGTCAAAATGGATCGAATTCTAGAAAGTACGAGAATGGCGTAGAAGTTTCTACACCAACCATTCGAAAACTATAAAAGCGACAAGACTGTTCAAAGTCGAACGCAGTAGATCAGAGACCGTAACAGTGTGTACAGCTAGCATTATAATTAAAGCAGCAGTATTTGTAATTGTGTAAAGTGATGAAATTCATTAGTAAATAAAGTGACTAATGGTTTGTGAAATAAAGTGCAAATAATAACTAAGTAAACTTTAAGCCTATTATTAATTGTGTAAATAGCAATAATTAAATAAAGCTAATTATTTTAATTTAACCAGCGATTGTTTGATTACTACAGAATCCAGTGGTACGAGTCCGAGTACAGAGAGTTAGAGGAATTGTCAGGAGGGCAATTTTGTAACAGAGTAAATTGTCAAGAGGGCAATTTCGTAACAATATCAATGGTTGTATCTTGAAAATCGGAACCCTTTTGTCAATTTCATTATCGCATTACTTCTTCAACTTTAGTAAAGTGCGGTATGAATTATTATCGCTCTGATTGTAAGTTGAATAAATTTCAAAATAAAAAGTGTTAAATACGACAGGACGTTCCATTGGCATTTTGGTTCAGCAGTGATTTTGGTTAATACATAAGGTTATAAACATTTAAAATAAAATTGCCACTAAAGTAAAACGGCCAATACTAATAAATTTATAAACCGGAAAGTTCACCAAAATTAGTGTTTAAGAATACTCAAACATTTGAAGAAGCAGCAACAGGTATATTAAATCAAAGAGCCTGCTCTACCTCCAGTGCACTCTCTCCGCAAGATCAGACGAAACGCAGCGGCTGTGCAGAACTGTCACATAATATAGCGGTCGCTCACGAACAACAAAAATTTCAGTCTGTGCTTAATGTTCTGAGTGAGCCAACCAACTTACAAGAGAACATAAAAACACAACGCGTAAAAATGCAAGGTGTCCCGTCTATCTCAAATTGTCTCTCCGATGTCTTAAGAACACCAAACAGAGTCATTCCAACTCTTGCCTCATTGAATGCAGCCACTACAGCTTTTTCATACAACCAAGCAATATGTACAAGCACACTCACTGCAGCTCCAGCTGTGATAGATTACTCAACGACTAATTTATCAGAAAATGCCTCTCTCTTTAGAAAATGAAAAATACCACGGTGTAAGAACAGGTCGGGGCCAAATTAAACCGACAACAGGTGGTGGGAAAAGTAATGTGACAAGAAATGTTGTAACTATACAGACTGGCATAGATCGGTATATACAGGTAACGCGAAAGTTAAGTCCACAAAAAAACGGAAACAAAAGACAGGCAAAAACTGCGAGATTAACTCCTCAACCGGCGAATATATCTGCTCTGCTAAACAAATAACTAGTAGCACTTTGGGTCAAAACAGACTTGCACTATTAGAAAAAGAAAACGTTGACTCAACTCCTGCAAACAATTCCATTGCCAAAACTCCTAATCGAGCACCATTCTACTTGCGAGAGAGATGCTCAAATGCTTTAGTTGCAACTATAGCTAGTCTTGTAGGAAATAATAATTTTCACGTAACGTCAATAACAAACCGGAATATAAAAGAAACGAAAACAATGAAAGCAATTACCGTAAAATTGTATCCTATGTATATAGTAAAAACTACTATACATATCAACTGAAAAGCAGTATAGGCCTAGTAGTTGTTATTAAAGGTATTGAGAATAGTGTAAGTACTAATGAAATCAAAGATTCTCGCGAAATCGCCGGATTTAAAGTTAAAACGGTATTCAACATTATAAACAGAGACAAAGTACCACAACCACTATTTCAAGTAGAACTTGAACCAAATGGAAGAAAATTAAAAAGTAGGGAAACAAACCCAATATGCCATCTGCGTTGCTTATTACATAGACGAATAACCGTTGAAGATCCACACAAAAGAAAAAGTCCTGTCCAGTGTTTCAATTGCCAAGAATGCGGGCTCATACTGTACCTTACGCACAGCATCCCAACGGGACACTGGACTCTAGGCACTCACGGGTGTAGGCTGGGGATTGCTTCTAACGACTTCTGCAGAAGTTGCATGCACGAGGAGGAGGATGAGTCCATTGCACTCTGTTATGCACGTGTCCAGCACTGTCCAGAAAGAGGCGCACTTCCTAGGTGACTACTTTCTAGACTCTTTGAAAGATATCTCAAATAAAATGATTAGCTCCATCAACTGCTTCATTATAAGCTACTAATGGCTGGACCTTTGAAAGGGATGGGACCTGATGTCTCATGCGGTATCACAAAGGGTCAATGTTGGCCTAAGTGCGACCTTCGCGCGGCCGCCTTACCTACCTACCTACGCACTGTTTGCGTTGCCTGTGGGGACCTTCACCATTCCTCCAAGTGTTTGCGTCACAAATTCAAACAAAAATGCAAAAAAAATGCAGCAATTGTGGGGAAAACCGCACGGCAAACTACAGAGGCTGCCCTGTGTATTTAGCACTCAAAAATAAATTAGATCAGAAACAGCAACCAGCTTTTCATTACACAGAGATTACCAAATCAATCGAACCCCATAAGCAACTGACCAGTGACAACGCTTCTACATCAAGGTCATATGCCAAGTTTGGATCTGAAGAAATTCCAAGCTTTGCAAATCCTATGCAAAATGTAGAATCCATGATATCAAAATTAACAAATTGTATGACAGAATTTATGACATCAAAGCAAAGCATGTTGCACGAGCTGCTGAAAACTCAAAACCAACTTATGCAAGTGTTGATATTTAAAAAATGAACTATATTAAAATATGTCATTGGAATGCAAACGGCATTAGCCAACATAAACTTGAAATTCAACACTTCCTGCATACTAGGCAAATTGACATTATGCTTTTATCCGAAACGCACTTGACAAACAAAAATTATTTTGTAATATCAGGATATAAATTCTACAAGAAAACCATCCTGATAATAAAGCACATGGCGGTACTGGTATATTAATAAGATATAGATTTAGCATCATGCACTAGAATAGTATCCAAAGGACTATGTGCAGGCAACATCAATATATCTTCAATGCTGGGAGGAAATAATTGTACTAAGCGCAGTCTATTGTCCTCCAAGCTACTCAGTGACTGAATTACAATTCAAACAATTCTTCACATCATTGGGGACCAAATTTTTGGCAGCAGGTGATTACAATGCGAAACATACCTTTTGGGGCTCCAGGTTATTAAATCCCAAAGGCAAACAACTGTTCTCTGCGCTACTGAATCGGTGTTCTAACCTAGACTTCGTGTCTTTAGGGCAACCGACATACTGGCCCTCTGACCCTCAAAAAGTGCCCGACCTCATCGATTTTGGAATAACCAGTGGTATTGATCGTGGATTTATTATCTGCAGAATCGTGTTTAGAGCTCGCTTCTGATCATTCATCAGTTATTATATGTCTACATAAACAAGCTCACCTGGGCAAGAAAACAGGTCACTTCACCAATAAAAGAACAAACTGGCGCAGGTATCGTCAATATGTAAGTAGTCATATAAACATTGGTCCTCGACTAAAGAGTCGGGCACTTTTGGCCATCAACTCAGTTCTTTTATCTGCAGCCACTCACTCATCTCCAGCAGCCTCATTATCCCGCTCCGCAACAACTCGTACAACATCTGCAGTTATCGATAAACTCGTTAAGGAGAAAAGGCGCTTAAGAAGAGAGTGGCAACAAAATAGATCACCCTACGCCAAGCAGAAATTAGCACAAGCAAAAAAACGCCTCCGAGAAGTACTGAACTGCGAGCTAGAGAACAGTTTGAAAAAGTATACTGAGACGCTAACTCCAACAGAAAATACTAATTACTCTTTATGAAAAGCCTATAAAAATATAAAGACTCCTAAAGATTGTCATCCATCACTCAGGCAAAATAATGGAACTTGGGCTAGAAATTACGAAGAGAAAGCCTCAGCGTTTGCTAATCATCTAAAATCCGTATTTTAACCTAACCAACCAACACTTTTGAAATTCCATTTCTAGCCCCTAAAATACCACTAATCCCGATGAAGGTTAAAATAAAAGAAGTGCAACATGCAATTAAAACCCAGCTTTAACCCGAAAAAAGCACCAAAATTTGAAAAATGATTGTGGAATTGCCTGAAATAGTAATCAAAATAGTGATGCAGTTATTTAATGCAATATTAAGGATTGTGTATTTTCCACAACTCTATGAAAGATATCACAAATTACGAGGATACCAAAACCCGGCAAGACGCAATTCAACCGTCATCTTTTCGGCTCATAAGCTTTCCCGCTCTTAGTAATTTCCAAAATTTTTGAGAAACTACTTCTTCTAAAGCTGCAGCCGCACATATATCAATCCAACATTATTCCCCACCATCAATTTGGATTTCGCAAAAATCACAGAATCATAGAGGAAATTAACCGCATTACAAGTGCAATACGAAATATTGCACAAGCTTTTGACAGAGTTTGGCATGCAGGGTTAATATATAAAATTCAAAAACTGTTACCAGTTAACGTGCACATGCTACTGGAATTATATTTAGATAACCGAAGGTTGAGAGTAAAATATGGAGAATACACCACAAAAGACTTTGGTATAAATGCTAAATGGTATTATTCACTGCAGACCTCCCTACAGATAATCATCTAGCCAATTCATCATTCGCCCACGACACTGGTATTCTTAGTATACATAGTAATCCAATAGTGGTTACGAAACGCCTTGAGGAGCATTTGAAGAAAATATAAGTGTGGCTGGCAAATTGGCGCATTAAGGTAAATGAGACCAAGATTCATGTTACGTTTACACTTAGTAAAGAGACATGCCCTGTGATCACACTAAACAATGTTGCTATTCCTCAATTTAATACTGTAACATACCTAGGAGTCCATCTAGACAGACGACTAGCTTGCGGAACCATATTGAGGCATAAAGAACGCATATAAAGTTAAAGGCCCATAAAATAAATTGATAACTCAACTCCAAGTCAAGGCTTCGATTAGAACATAAACTTATATGGTAAAAGGCAGTGATCAAACCAATTTGGGCATACGGAGTTGAGCTTTGGGGAAATGCTAGTTCATCGAACGTCGAGCTGATATAAAGAGGGCAATCGAAAATCGTGAGTTCAATCACGGGTGCGCTTTGGTTCGTTAGAAATGCTGACATCCATAAGAACCTCTACATTCCCTCTTTTTAAAAGTGAGCTCACAGAGATTATGCTCAAATACAAAGAAAAACTACAAGATTGGACTTACCTATATACAAAATGTATTAAATATTAATTAGTTATATAAAATTTAATTTAAATAATTAATTAAAATTAAAAGAAAAAAATGTAGTGAAATTTAAAACTAAACCCAAACACTTGTGCGAGATAAATATAGTTAATTTAGCTCTTAAGATTTAATTACTTATTGTTGGGCTCGAAATGAGCGAAATCAATATATAAATGAATTGTTTTAAAAAAAACAAAAAATTTCGCATAAATGAAACCAACCTTTAAATTGCGCAATGTTGACCGACCTAAAGCTTTCTTTACAATTGGTAAACCAATAATTATCTTGATAGTGAAGACAGTGGCTACCAGACAATATAAGTATACTACGAATTATTTAGTCAATATAAAAGAGTTGGTGAGATTCGCCCTACTTTCAAATGGCTGGACTAAGGTTCACCACAGATTTTCAGGAAGTAGACTTTTTGTCCCGTAACTAGTAGTATCAAAATAAGCCTGCGCAAACGCCCAAGTGTGTCTTCTGGCCGAATTTCCGTGCCCTCGACATAAACTTAAACCTACCTATCTACCTACGTACGAAACATTTTATTAACGTCGTATTATCATACAAATTTGTCTGAGCAACATGGAAATAAAATAAATAATTGTGAAAAATCTATTCAACAATTCGATTGGTGAGTATATATATTTAAATCGTTCTCCAACTAGGAACGCTAAACGATTCCAATGTCGGATGTTCGGGAGTTGACTCTTTTATTTCGCTAATGATTACATTGCGCTTGTTGAAGTCATTGTACTTTTGATTGAATTGCCCTTATTGATTTTGTGTTCATTGTCAAGCTTTTTATCAATATCGTGCCCCATATCATTCACAAACTCGCATTCCGATGTCTACTTCTCCAGTGCTTTCAAGCATTGAATTGATTGATACCCAGCTTCCATCACAATGCCGTCTATGATTTCTTCTTTGCTCACATTTTCTTCTAGCGGCGAAACATACACATTTTTGTGGAAGATACCATCTTTCTCTAGATTCGAATTTTCTAACACTGTTCCTATTTGAACTACTGAACAATACCGCTTAAAAGCCAGTTTTTCACACAAAACCGAATGCAAACAGATTTCATTACAACAATTTCAAAATAATGCAAATATTAAGAATAAAACGAAACGATGATAAACCATAACGAATATTCATAAACATGAAATAGAAACAAACATCAAATAAGACCAAGAGTCAAAAGTCAAAGACTTTATTCGAATTGGTAGGACAAAGCAATCAACACACAAAGTCAAAAATGTTATTGTATACTCGTATACAATCATACCTATTCCGGGAAAACGTGAAGTTTAAAAAATATGAAAAGAAATTTTCATCTAGGAACCAAAATAAAGCTCTCCTGTGAAAATCTGCCCAAGGACAAAGGAGAAGATTAATTAAAAAATAAATACAATTTTACATAAAATAATTCAAATTTGAGCAGTGTTAAGTTCTACAAAAGTTTGTACATAAATACACATACATCCAAGATTAGTTATGAAAAATTACAAACCCAAGCAGAGGCACATTATCCGCAGATTTTAAAACAGTTCCGCGTACACCTTCCATTAAAATTGGGATTTCGCTCTCTTCGGATCCATTTGACTTATATTGCAACTTCAGAAAATTAAATTGGGAGTTTAACTTGCCAACATATAAACGGCTATCTCCTTGTTTATTACGTCGAACTAAAAGAAAAATATTAAGATGTTAAGATTTTTTAAGTAAATAGTGTACCAACTCTTTCAATGAGTTACATAATTGGCTAAAAATATATAAAGTTTAGTATCTAGAACATCACTTGGTTAGTATTGTAGAATATCTGATCTGCATAGTATGTGTTATACAGCTAATACGGGCTAAATACGGTTAAATTTGAATTACAATTCAATCAGTATATTGATTCTTAAGGTATTGTGAAAAAATTACCATGGCATAAATAAACATGAAAAATTTTACATTCAAATTATTGGTTTACATTCAAATTGTGACCAGCGCATTTGATTACCTATCTCATTACATTATTCAAGTTATCTAAATCTGTATACTATGAGCCATGATATATATTGCAACCTTGTTTGCTCTAATGGATAAACAAAAAAGGAAAAATTTACTGAATAAGAGTAGAGTAAAACAGCAGTTAAATCATCACTCTTTTTTGAAAGCATCAACGATAAATTGTTAATTTTTAAAAAACTTATTTATTTCTAACTTATTTCTATATATAAAAACAAAAGTTTTTGGTTGAAATTGAAAAACTTGAAACTATACATCAGATATAGAAAACTGTATACCGGAATACGTTTTTCATTATCTGATTTTGATTGATCTTTTTAAAATACTTCAAAATGATATATTCACTAATGTAGCAGAAAACTAAGAGAATACAATTATATTTGGATTTTATAAATCACAACCTAATAGCTGCGTGTTTTATTGGGACCTAAAAATGGACGTCATTCTGATGGGTATGAAAAACAATTTTTATATACATCAATACTTTTTGTTTCTTGAGTAAGGTCGATGCAACGATTTAAATTCTACAAACCACACGCGACCAAGTAGGTAACTAATTCAATTAATTAGTGATTGTGGTCGTTTTTTGTTTGTTATAGGCCAAAAAAAGCTTCTAGCTCCATCAACGAAAATCAAATTATTTTCAATCACGGATATTCTTTAAAAATGTGTCCCTTTACTAAATTTTTGCTTGTTTGGAGGATATAATACAACTACAAATTTAGTCATACGAACCTGTTGGGGGTTCGCGTCGTATCTGCACTAATATTTAACACTTCTAAACGTCAAAACTTGTCAATTATTAAATGTAAATCTTATATTTACAATCAATAAATTAATAGTTCCTCAATTATATATTTCGTAGCTAAATTGTATTATACAAATAAATTTCTTCGATATGTTTTCTCTTGTTCAAACCATTTTGAATAGTTATGTGCTTAAAAAGCCACACTCTATAACTTTCAATATATGTAAATCTTCCCATATTAGTTGAGTAAACAGCGTACAATGGCGATTGTTGAACTTAATTTTCCTCAGAAAATGTTGTCTAAGATTTATATTACAATTATATATTGAAAAAGAATATTTTTGTGTAATAAATATTCAATACATATTAGTGGCGTTTCATAAACGAAAGTAATTGTTTTTATCTGCTTATTTTTCTCTGAAACCTGAAAGGAAAACAGCAGACAGAATAGGCAACATGTCCTGAGACGGCCAAAAACATCAGTTGTATCAACAATCGTGAAAAAAATTCTATCAATTTGTATGGTTTCTAAGGAACCGATAATTCACAATTTGAATTGTAAATGTTGTTTGATAACACGGTTGAAATCTCATATATTAAATAAGCATTTAACCTGAAATAATAGTTGTATTGACTAGTTATTACAGAATTAAACAAAAAAAAATTGTATTTTATACACATTAACAAAAAAAAGGTTTGTTCCTAGCTGCTGTACCGTGGTAAAGGATACCTTGAAAAATGGTAAAATATTTTCAAGAATAGAAACGAAGCTTACCCAACATAACGCCGAAAAAGGTTGCCAAAAAACCTCCATTGAACCCTCCTCGTGGGACCGAATGGTAATAGATATCACAGTATGATCCTGTGTTAGGAGGTATGTAAAGTCGGGTATTTGTTACTCCTCAATAGTACAGCATTTGAACTTTGCACTCTTGTCATCGTCGGGGGTAGAGGGCTAGATCAAGGTATTTTGCGATCCGTGCCGCGGATCAACCAGATTGGGGGCCATTTTCTCAAAAATAGGCCAGTCTCTAAAGTGATCTTACGGATACATGGCGGCCTACGTAAAATTAGCCTTAACTGCTCAGTTCGGAGCTATGCGCAGGCGGACATTCTGGGTCCAAAATTTAATACAAATAAACAAAATGAAAAATTAGCCAAGAAACCTAAGCCGGTCCTCCGATTAATAAAACGGAAGGGTCAAGTCGGTGTTCCCGAACTCGAAACAAGCCTCTGTAAAGACAGTGGCGAAGAAGCTTGGTCCACGTAGTGCAACAACAAGTGCTGGTGCTAGAGAAAAGGCTACAGCGGTCTCTAGCAAAGTGGTGCCCTCGGAGGCCGCCGGAACAACCCGTAAAGTCGAAAGCCAGCGAACAGCGACTAAGATTACGGTTGTAAGGTCAGAACAAAGAGAGCACTATGACTAGTGCTCTTGGTAGCAAATTGCCAAAAATCGACGATCCTGCGAAAGCGAGTTATCATGAGAGGGGTATCGCTGCAAGGATATTAAAAGAGGCACACGAGAGGGTGCTCACAGATGACGAACTCACAAAAGAAGTAAGAAGTTCCATCGAGTGAGCAAAGGCGGTCCTGCCATATTTACAATTCAACCGCGTACCTGTCCCAGCGCCAAAAAGACAAAGATCCTACGAGGAAACTAAGTCGGCGAAAAGTGTGAAGACAATAAGGGTCACTCCGAGAAAGACTGCATGGAAATATGTTGCGTAAACATTAATGCCGGGCGCGAGCTTGAAGGCGCAAGCTACGGAAACGTTTTGGAAGTAAGTATACACATATGTGTATAATATACAGAACAAATGTACGAACGTACATTTAAATAAGTAAGTATTCTGGAAGAAAGGAATGAGTATGTACGTATGAGTAAGTATATATGGAGACATATGATGAAAAATTGGGAATTTGCAGATATATACATACATGTACATATGTATGTGCATGGTAATTGAGTTATTGGCAAGCAATGAGAATATAAATAAGTTCCCTTGCGGTGAAATATTGGAAAACGGAAATTTCAGAGAAATAACCATAGTTTACACGTCGAAGCCGACAAAAATGAAATCCATTATACAAAGCTCGAGAGAAACACTTTCACCATATATATACGAGGGAGGTCCCAGAATTACCCGACCTATCAAAGAAAACACAAGAAATTTGGGAAAATTTTTCTTTATTTCTCAACATAATCTCCTTGTAGCTCTATACACTTTTCCCAGCGATATTCTATAGCTTCGATTCCATGTTTATA
Source organism: Clusia tigrina (assembly GCA_920105625.2). Lineage (NCBI taxonomy): Eukaryota > Metazoa > Arthropoda > Insecta > Diptera > Clusiidae > Clusia > Clusia tigrina. Next base: position 139,935,762 of record OV050031.1, read on the forward strand.
GTATGAACTGTCTAGCTCATTAAAATTGCCATCTACCGCAGACTCCACCTCTTCATTGTTTGCAAATCTTCTACCACCAAGTCATATATTCAAATTTGGAAATAGTAAATAATCCGAGGGAGCTAAATCTGGCGAATAAGGTGCGTGCTGAAGCAATTCGAACTTTAACTCTTTGATTTTGGCCATCGCAATAGCGGATGTGTAAACTGGTGCATTGTCTTGATGAAGGTAGGTAGGTAGGAGTGGCCGCCCAGTTTGCCAAAAGTACACTTGAGCACACATAATGGCCCATTGTGATACCACGGTGTGGCGCCGTTCAAGCACTGACTAAAAAGTTCCCTTACTTGGGATGGTGATAGTCAGCGCAAGGACAGCGCCTGGAAAGGCACGGCTCCCCCGTCATATTTCAGGAAACCATCCTGATACTTTGATGAACCTGGCTATATCCCTAATATTAATGGATGACAGCTCTGTCAGGCTTGTAAGAAATGGGGCACCAAAGGTGCGAATTCTTCTTCTGCTCAAGGATGGGCAGTGGCATAAGAGGTGGAAAACCGTCTCGTCCTCCTCCTCGAAGCCACAGCCTTGGCAAGTCATTTGAGGGTAGGCCCAGTCTTTCTGCGTGCTGTCCCATTATGCAGTGGCCGGTCAAAACCGACACAGTTGTCGACAGTGATACGCGATCAAGTCGAAGAAGTTGATTGGTTCTGTTTTTGTCCATTCTTTTGTCCACACTTTCTTTTTCGCCATATGCGGCTTTTTTTCTTTAATTTCATTAAACGCTGCAACAAATTAGCATAATACCCGCCGCTGATTGTTTTTCCTTTTTGAAGATAATCAATAAAAATTATCCCACGTGCATCCCAAAAAACAGACGCCATAACCTTGCCTGCAGATGGAATTGTCTTCGCCTTGTTTGGACACGATTCTCCTCTTTCAGTCCACGGTTTTGACTGCTCCTTTGTCTCAGGTGTGCACTGGTGGACCCATGTCTCATCCATGGTTACGAATCGACGCAAAAACTTGGCTTTGTTACTGCGATACATCGCCAAACTCTCCATAGAAACATCTTCACAACGTTGTTTTAGTTCTATTGTGTGCAAACGCGGCACCCATCTTGCACATAGCTTTTTCATCTCCAAATTTTCGGGGAATATACGATATATAGCACTTTTTGAAATGCCTGTAATTTCACCTAGCTCACGCACCTTCAGCCGGCGATCATACCATTTTGTGGATTTTCTTAACCGTTTCTGGCGTGGCCACCTCAATTGGTCGACCACTACGGTGTTCGTCTTGGCAGCTCGTACGGCCTCGTTTAAACTCTGCCACCCAATATTTTATGGTCGTAAACGAAGGAGCAGACTACCCCAGAGTAGAATCTAGTTCGGCTTTAATATTCGTTGGACTGAGACCTTTCAAATGAAAGTATTGAATTACATAACGGTGACCACTTTTTTCAATGTTTACAAATTGACTGAGATCGTTAACTTATGATGGCTCCAAAAATAATACTAAAAAACGTGGCGCCTTGAAACTTAAAACATATGTTTTATAAGGTTGCCACTTTTCACCAAAGTAATTTTTTTCAAACTACTACCGCCATCTATATGTCAGGTCGGGTAGTTCTGGGACCGCCCTTGTACAAGGCGGCGAAGTAAATAACGGAGGTGTATTGTAATCTCTCATGTATTTTAAACGCATTTTACAAGCTGAATACTATAAGCAGAGGCAGTACCACCTACATCCGTGGGTCACGCTATATGAGATACAAGAAGAAGGCCACTACAAGCGAGGTTTCACTCGATTAGAATATTGCACATTCCGTTCCAGAAAGAAGAGAGCGGTATGCAGTGTTCGTCGATGGACTTCACGCCACCAACGCATCCACAACCAACAGTTGCAGAAGACGCGGTTTATAATAAAGTAGAATAAGCTAAATTTTTAATTAATTCGTAATTTTGTTTGTATATGCGCCATTGAGAAAAGAATCAATGAAGGACTAAAATATAAAAAAGGGGGAAATAAAAAATATACAGATAAAAAGAAAAGATAAAAAACAAAAAATATAAAAATATAAAAAAAGAAAAGAATACATGGTGGTAGGCAGTCTTCACAAGAGACGTCAAGTTCGTTTATGTGAGAAAAATGTTATTTCACCACAAATGTAACAAAATTTGTTGACTGAATTTGCATATTCCCAGACAAGATATTCTGCACTAATTAAAATTATAACAGAAATACTATGAAATTCACCGGCATAGCAATAATATTTACGTTTACATATGTATCATAGGAGCAAATGCACAATATCAAAAATCAAAAATTTGTTTTTTTATAATACATCAACAAAAAATCGCGCTCATGCTATAGTACACAAGCAAACAATTTCTGTGATTTTTGTTATTGCAATTCCTAGTAACTAACGCGGTTCTTATTACACAAGCAGTATATTTTTTGTTGTGAACTAATTCTAAATAAATAAGTAGCCGCGACGAATCTTGGTTGCCTAAAGATTGAGCCGTTGCGGGGATAGTGTGGTTGTTGTGATTTTGTGTTTTCCAACGTTTTCTTTTTCACCAAAATCAAATGTGCAAATTTGTATATGGCTAATTGTAGGAAGGCCTGGTTTATGAACTTTAAACAGCTAGATTATTGTTGTATAAAATGTCACTTGTATCTCTAGATAACAGCTAATCGCTAATTTGTATGGTGATTTTTATTTCAGAAAATTAAACTACATAAAATCGACTATTTTGGAGCCCGAAACATTTCCATTGTTGATCAGTATAATTGATAAGGGATGAGATTTCACACGATGTCACACCGCTGCTATTTATGTTGCTAACTAATATGAAAATTACGTCTCAGTGAAAACCTAGAGCGCGACCCTTCTGAAGAATATTTAAACTAAAGGTAGACCAACTGGCTACAACAAAGCGACATCAATCGCAATTGAATTTCTCTACCGTAACTTATTTAACTCGCTCATTAAATGTCATCGTTGGCATTTCAAAATTCCCCAAATTTATTCCAGTTCATTTTGTTATTATATCCTTTCACCACACCTGTACTCAATGTACCATACCACAAAAGTATATTCATACGCATAATACGCAGTGTCTCGTACCGACGTGGTGAACTCCTTTTCACACCGATAATGAAACTTTTTAAAAGTATAGTTTGGACCATATAGTTATTTCAACCCAAGCAAAGGCCCAAGAGTATTTCTCATATATGTAACTAACTGTAGACACCTAATTTCAAATGATAACTCCGGTCTAGTTGATGATATAGAGTGACAAATGTGTCCTATTAGGCTCTGCAAAATGCGAGCGGTGCATATTTATTGCCACGTGTACTATTAGTATAAAATAAAACATATAGAAAATACATGGAAGAAATTTGGTATACGAGGTGTGATCAAAAAATAAACGTTATTTTCATCTTTTCGTGAGTTACGTATGTTCGATGTTCGCATTTTTTTTCTGTTATGTTGGTACACATGTCTGTTATATATGTTGGCAATACCAACCATTTTGGATTGTCAGTTTGTGTTTGACAGATAAAAAGGTGTGTCGTGTTTTGGTGTGCTCTTCGATTATGTACTATTCGAAAAAATGGATCAACGAAACTGTATTCAGTTTTGTGTAAACAATAAGTTTAAATGCGCAAGGACATTTGAAATGTTGACAGTGGCCTTTGGCGAGTCTACTATGAGCAGAACACAAGTTCAATCGTGGTATAATCGGTTTAAGGAAGGCCGAGAAGATGTCAATGACGATGCTCGTCCTGGTCGCCCGAGCACGTCAACAACCGATGAAAACATTGACACATTGAAGAAAATGATTTTGGATAATCGTCGAATCACTATCAGAGAGGTTGCTGATGATGTTGGCATATCGTTCGGCTCATGCCAAGCAATTTTTACGGATGTTTTAGGCATGAAACGTGCGGCAGCGAAGATTGTTCCAAAATTGCTAAATTTTGAGCAAAAACAACGTCGCATGGACATCGCTCAGGAGCTATTTTTGGCCAAAAACAAAACCGTTATCATGCCTCAACCACCGTATCCACCGGACTTGGCCCCCGCTGACTTTTTTCTCTTTCCAAAACTGAAGACACCGATGAAAGGAAAGCGTTTTGCTACGATTGAGGAGATAAAAGAAAAATCGAAACAGGAGCTGTTGGCGATACCAAAAAAAGCGTTTCAGAAGTGTTTCGAAGATTGGAAAAAACGCTGGCATAAGTGTATTATATCTGAGGGGAATTACTTTGAAGGGGACAAGATAGTTGTTGATGAATAAATAAATACTTTATTTTTTGATCACACAATAACGGCTATTTTTTGATCACACCTCGTATACTCGTATAATTCTATTGACACTTTAAAACATCCCTACATTTCATAAAAGCAATATTTGGAAACCCACTTAAATTTACCCTCTAGATATGCTTCTATTGATCATTTATGGATCGGTTGTAATACAAATTGACTTGATACTAATGTGCATGCAACAGTTAGCACCATGCTACTACTGTAACGCCCAAAATGTATACGGCGCATCACAGTATAAATTACCAAATCAAAAATGGGCAGTTTTACTGCTGCGCCAACTGTTAGGATATGATTAAGATCTAATCAAATTTGTGGATGAAATTTTCTGTGAATAAGCAGACACTATAAATCCGTACACAAAAACGATGATCAGATATAGGTCCCTTTCCATATAACCAACTCCACTTAAAATTTCCTTAGCAACCATGGATCGATGTCCAACAATTCAACTATACCAATTTGACTCATCAAACATCTGTTAATTTTAAAAAGTCTTTTTGTGTTTAAAATATAACAAATTTTACTGAATTTTATTGTGGTCAGTACGTTTTAAACATTTCGATCAATTGCAGGTAAAACGAGTAAAGAAGTCTGAAATCGTGTTAGACCGACTACGAAATACCCTTTACCTTTATAGTTTATAAAACCACGCTCATACAAATAAAATGCACCTTTGAATTAAACCATGGCGATATGGGATCAACACGATTTTTTCTCCATGTCGGTTGAAATGTTACACCTATAATGATCTTTAAGTTTCACAGTTGAATTATATAATGCTATAGGCACATTTGTTGATATATTTAGTAGAGATTTCGAGTTATGAATATATTTAACTTGGTACTGTAGTTATACTTCACATTTCCATATGTACATATCCATACCTGATACGGCCATTATAGTATTCATAAAAAAAAGCTCTACGGCACAAAATTAGTTTAACATTTTTTGATAGTAAAGGTTTGAAGGTATGAATACTACTGCATGTTGGTCCGCGGGAAGTAGTTGATACAGCTCCTACCTCCAATATATGAGAGGATTTACCCTATCCGCTACCTGGGGACGCGTCCTCTAGGAGTTACATGTTCTCCCGAGGAACCTTATTAATTGTACCTATTACTACACCTAAATCAACTAAGTTAGCATACATTAAATAAAAAAAGAAAGCATCAAAAATAAAGAACCCTATTATGATGAAATTGTAACACAAACTCATGGTAACTGTAAATCGTTTCGTAAGTTTTCGCCTTAATTGAATTACTGTCCATATTAGAGAAAGCCCAGTCTATGTGAGTATTTCCTGAAGTGGTACTCTTATCTCTACATAGAAGAGATATTAAGGCGTTTTCCGTTAGGATGTCTTCTACTTGGTCACAGTCACTGCCACGACATATATTAAAATCTCCTAATAGAACAATTCTCTTATTGACAGAACAATGGGTACTTAAAATATTTTGTAGTTCTATTTTTAGTAATCCTATCGGAAAACATTTATTTCTATAAAGTACTATTAAATGGATATCTCTACATTTATATACAATGATTTCAAAAGTGAATTTACCCTCATGTCATTTCTTGCTATATAAATACTGAACTGAATCTGCTAGCTCAAATTTGAATGCCATCAGAAGATTATTCATAAGAATACAGGACGCTTGGTTAGAAAAATTCAAAAAAACAATGTTTTGCTACTGATTTCATGTTATAATCCGCCATTTTGTAAAAATTATCAACTTCACTATACTGTGAATGCCATCAGAAGATTATACATAAGAGTAATTGACGCGTGCTTAAAAAAATATTTAAAAAAAACAGAAAAACCGTCTTTTATCTGGACCACCCCATTTCTTTTGTATAACTTTATAAAGTCAATAACTTTTTTTTTAAATTTGATATAGGACCAAGGTTTTAAGAACCTACCTATATATACAGGGAGTAGCTCATAAAGTGCATCTCTAATTTTCTTATTTTTGGTTTGTGTTTTATACTATCACTGAAGATTCATATGAAGTTTCGTTGACGAGCCTTGCATAAGGCCCCAAAAATGAGTACTGGTTAATTGTGGGTGTGGCAGTAGTAATAATGTGCCCATATTTTCCATGCATGCTTTTTCGGAACTAATACATCCTGTTACCAATTTCGCCCAAAAATATTGTATAAGTCGCAAGTTATAAAAATATGCCAATAAGAGGCGTGGCTTTGAAAAGAACACGCCGATTTCTTGTGTGGTGTTTAATGTTAGTACCCGCAACATTCCTGTGAAATTTTGTTGATAAATATTCAATAGGAACCTAGTAATGGTTTTTTGTTTATTGTGGGAGTGGCAGTAATAATAATCTGCCCATATTTGGAATGCATGCTAGTACAGATCCAATGTATACATCTACTAATTTGTATTCCAATATCATCCCTAGAAGCTTAGATATGGTAATTGCTTTTAAGTGGGGTCCCCAAAGTTCATTATATAGGAGGGAGGCGTATCCTTCATCTGATCGACCCGCATTCTTGCATATGGCTATGTAGGGTCCATATACGTACTAATATATAATTTCGTCCAAAAATATTGTATAGGTCGTAAGTTATAATAATATGTCAATAGAGGGCGTGGCTGGAAAAAAAACACGCCTATTTTTTGTGTGCTGTTAAATGTTAGTACCCGAAACATTCCTGTGAAATTTCGTTGATAAATCTTTAATAGGAACCTAGTAATGATTTTTGGCTCATTGTGGCCGTGACAGTTGTATTATGATTTCCATATTCTGCACACACACTATTATGGACCCTATGTATGTTTCTGCAAATTTTTATTCCGGTGGCATCAATACGAGCATAGGTAAGCTAATTTTAATTTTAGACCGGAAACTTCCTTATATCAAAAGTGGGCGTGTCTGTCCCCTGATTGTTGCAGATACCCTTATAATATTCACATGTTCCTTCAAGTAAATTTTCGTCCGTAAATCTCTACAAGATCCTAAGTTATTAATATTTGTTAATAGTGGGTGTGGCAGTAAATATATACGGCCCACTTTTTTCATAGTGTTTAGTAGGACCCACATCTCCAACTGCGTCACGATTCCATCAATCGGTCCGAATTTATAGTCATTTTAAAAAAGGGGAAAAACTTCCTTATATGGGAGGTAGGCGTGGTCTTTGTCCAAATCGGCCCATATAGCAATCTGGTTATGTATCTTTGTCCAGACTATACTTTTGCAAAATTTCATTAAGATAGCTCTAACGGTGTAGAAAAAATGTGGCCACAGACGGACAGACAAAATAAAAATTGCTTAGACAGTGATTCTGATTATATCTGTTTATATATGTCCATACCTACCACGCTTCCTTCTTGAAATTGCAACCCCTCTCAAAAGCACAAAATTAGTATACCCTATTTACCTTTTTTAAAGGTAAAGGGTATAAAAAAACTTGCAATGTATTTCAACTGTTCTTTTTTTAAATTTTTTATTTTTTTTTTTGCAAAGAGAAGATTTAAACATTTATATTAACTATCAATTTTCACAGCACCTTACAACACTGAATACCATGGCAAAAAATATGCAATACGTTTTGCACCGGTGTCACCTCGGGGTCAACAATGTTTGAAGCATCAAGCGTTTTTGAAACTTTTTTTAGTGAAATAAAACACGAGTGTTTAAAACTATACTCGTATACGAGGGCGGATTGATATTGAAGCTACCTAAGTAGGAAAAAAACATTTTTTTTTCAAAAACCATTTATTTCTCAACATAGGTCTCCTTTTACTTCGACACACTTAGTAAGACGATATTCCAACTTTTTTATACCATCTGAATAATACGATTTCGGGAACCCCTCAAAATACGCGTTAGTTCACTTCTTCGTTTGAGATGAATCTTTTTCCTGCGAGCCATTTTTTCAAGTTTGGAAACAGGAAAAAGTCACTAGGAGCTAAATCTGGACTATAAGGTGGATGATTAACCAATTCGAAGTGTATTTCACGTAATTTTAGCATCGTATCTAATGCTGTGTGAACCGGTGCGTTGTCTTGAAGAAAGGGCATTTTTTCTTCTTTAAATGTGGTCGTTTTTCCTTGATTGCATCAATCAATTGATCCAATAATGCACGATAATACTCTCCTGTGATTGTGGATACTTTTTCAAGATAATCGACGAGCAATATTCCGTGTGCATCCCAAAATACAGTGGCCATAACCTTGCCAGCCGATTTCACTGCCTTCGCCTTCTTCGGAGCACTTCCACAAACTTCCACCCATTGTTTCGATTGATTTTTGGTTGCAGGTGTGTAGTGGTGGACCCACGTTTCATCAACAGTTATTAATCCACGCCAAAAATCAACAGGATTACGCTTTATCATGTCCAAACAGCGCTGTGAAGTGGTCTGTCGAACTCGTTTTTGTTCGACACTGAGCAAACGCGGCACCCATCTTGCCGATAGCTTTTTCATATGCAAATGTTCACGCAAAATGTTGAACACACGTTCATATGATATGTTTACCATTTCAACAATCTCACGCAACTTGACTCGGCGATCATTCATAACGACATCGAGGATTTTCTTTATATTTTCTTCAGTAACCACCTCTTTTGGCCTTCCTGTTGATGGTATTGTTGCAGTGCTTGTGCGGCCGCGTTTAAATTCAGCAATCCAATATTTTACCATGTAATCTGATGGAGCAGACTCACCGTAATGTTTATCGAGCTTTTCTTTTGTCTCTTTCGCCGTTTTCCCTTTCAAATAATAGTGTTTAATCACTGCACGAAATTCGCCTTTTTCCATTTTTCAAGAAACACAAAAGTTGCTTACTTCAAACGACTACAACAAATAAACTAATCGATGAATTTGGGTGAAATTTTAACAGCTGACGTTTGACAGATCGCAATTTAAAAAAAAAAGTTGTGTTTGTGCTGCCATCTAGCGCTAGGTAGCTTCAATATCAATCCGCCCTCGTATATCATAATTTTATTATACTACTGCTAATATTGATACCAAAAGGTCAGCGATGATGCAAGAGCTTTAGAAAACTTTCATTTTAATAACTGCAAAATCAGTAGTATAATTTACAAATGAGAGAAACAATACGAGGTTTGATAAAAAAATAACCGTTATTTTCAATTTTTTCAAAAAGTATTTATTTATTCATCAAGAACTATCTTGTCCCCTTATTTTTTAAATCTGCTATGGTTTGTTCTCTATTTACGAGGTGTGATCAAAAAATAACCGTTATTGTGTGATCAAAAGAAAAAGTATTTATTTATTCATCAACAACTATCTTGTCCCCTTCAAAGTAATTCCCCTCAGATATAATACACTTATGCCAGCGTTTTTTCCAATCTTCGAAACACTTCTGAAACGCTTTTTTTGGTATCGCCAACAGCTCCTGTTTCGATTTTTCTTTTATCTCCTCAATCGTAACAAAACGCTTTCCTTTCATCGGTGTCTTCAGTTTTGGAAAGAGAAAAAAGTCAGCGGGGGCCAAGTCCGGTGAATACGGTGGTTGAGGCATGATAACGGTTTTGTTTTTGGCCAAAAACAGCTCCTGAGCGATGTCCATGCGACGTTGTTTTTGCTCAAAATTTAGCAATTTTGGAACAATCTTCGCTGCCGCACGTTTCATGCCTAAAACATCCGTAAAAATTGCTTGGCATGAGCCGAACGATATGCCAACATCATCAGCAACCTCTCTGATAGTAATTCGACGATTATCCAAAATCATTTTCTTCACTGTGTCAATGTTTTCATCGGTTGTTGACGTGCTCGGGCGACCAGGACGAGCATCGTCATTGACATCTTCTCGGCCTTCCTTAAACCGATTATACCACGATTGAACTTGTGTTCTGCTCATAGTAGACTCGCCAAAGGCCACTGTCAACATTTCAAATGTCCTTGCGCATTTAATTTCATTGTTTACACAAAACTGAATACAGTTTCTTTGATCCATTATTTGGAATAGTACAAAATCGAAGAGCACACCAAAACACGACACACCTTTTTATCTGTCAAACACAAACTGACAATCCAAAATGGTTGGTATTGCCAACATATATAACAGACATGTGTACCAACATAACAGAAAAAAAAATGCGAACATCGAACATACGTAACTCACGAAATTTGAAAATAACGGTTATTTTTTTATCACACCTCGGATGTATGATGTATTAGCAAATACCATAGCTTCGCCTAGTACCCGCAACATCGCCTTCCCCTATCACGCTTTCCACCATGCGGTCTACCTCTTCAGACTCTGCGTTGCCCCTCTCGTAAAAAATACCACGTCTGGTTCTGCGAATACCGGTATCGATGCTGCATCGCACTTTGAGCCTGAATTTGAAAATAAAACTAAAGAGAATTTTGTTTTTTTGGCAACTTCACTCTTACCGTTGTTGTGCCAGCCATCGTTGATACTCAACCTTCATTTACGATGCTCATTGCTAATTTAAATATACCCGCTATTATAAAGCTACCAGAGCCACTCTTTTATAAATCGCACCGGATTGACCTATTGATAGCTGTCTTTTATGATTTAATGTGTGTAGGACAAATTCGACTATGCCCGAGCTCACCTGTATTGCAAAAAACCAAATTAGGGTGGATCGTTGCTGGTGGTGGTGGTGCTGTCATTAATAAACGTTCGTGTGTTCTTGCAATGGAACAAGCTGATATGCAGAAAGAGTCAGAGTATTAATTAGACGAGTTGGTTTCCAAGTTTTGGAAGGTTGAAAATCATCTTGATATGTCCACAAAAACCACCAAGGAGGAGCTAGATTGTGAGAAACATTTTATAGCAAATTTCAATAGATTGGAGTGTGGGACATATTCAGTTCGTTTGCCGTTAAAAGACAACACCTCTTCCTCGATGAGTCTTATAATCAAGCATTACATCGCTTCAAAAATTTAGAGAGGCGTCTTCAACAAAATTCTGCGCTGAAGGCACAGTACTCAGCTTTCTTAAAAGAATATATCGACCTACAACATATATCCCGTGTAGACAATACACCTGAAGGTGTCGCAGCATATTTCTTGCCACATCATTGTGTGTTCAAGGAAGACAGCACAACCACGAAATTGCGCGTAGTCTTTGATGGCTCTGCAAAAACGTCATCTGGTAAATTGCTCAACTTTGTATGATAAGCGCAACTATATAGTCGAATCTCTTTGAAATTTAATTACGATTCTGCTCATTTAAAATTGCTCTCATGGGTCATGTGTGCAAAATGTACTGCTGTGTAAACATTTCTCCTCCAGATAATTATTTGCAATGCATTCTCTGGAGAGAGCACCCCGAAGATTAAATTCAAGTTTTTAAAATCGATACTGTCTTGGAAAAAATGGACCACAGAATATATCATTATTCTACAGCAGCGTATGAAGTGGCTTACAGCAGCACCAAATATAGGCATTGGAGCAATATTGCTGCTGAAAAACAAGGGCACCTCTCCTCTTAAATGGACCTTGGCTAGAGTCATTGACGTCAAGGGTGCAGATGATGTCAATTGGGTTGCAGTGCTACGAACCAGTAGTGGTATTCTGAAACGAGCAGTCGCTAAGCCATGCATTCTACCCACCGATAATAATCATGTTGAAGGTGAGAGAATGTTCAGAGAAGAGTTATAAATTTATATTTACACCACTTTACAGCACTGAATACAATTTTGCAAATCTGTTTAATTTTGTACATTTGTTTTTAATTTTGCTGATACATCATACATACTGCTTCTCTCATTTGGAAGCTATTCTGATTTTGTAGTTATTTAAATAAAGCTCTAGCTTCTAAAGCTCTTGCATCGTCGCTTAACTTTTGCTATAAATAAGAGCAGTAAAATAAAATTTTGATACATATAGTTTTAAACACCCATGCTTTATTTCGCTAAAAAAAAGTATCAAAAACGCTAAATGCTTCAAACTCCTCCAATTCCTCAATTTATTTTATTATCGTTCTTTTTTTAATATAGAAATATTAATGATTGTGGTGGTCAATTGCACCACTACATTTTTTCCCAGCTGTTTCTTTCAAATTTGCAATGGGTAATAGACTCATTTTTAGTGTGTTTTAGTGAGTTGCACATTTTTCATTATATAAAATTACGCATAAATCCGCTGACTGCACAGTTGTGAAAAAGGAGCACGAAAAAACTAACCAAAAAAATAATGGAGCGATTAAAATGAAACATTAAAAAGAAAGAAAAGATGCAGTACTGTCACTTTTGCGCTCTGCGCTGTTCTAACATATTGTGACGAAATCAGTATGCGATGCAAAAACCAGTAAAAACGTGGCTGAGAAATTAATTGGCGAAAAATTTAAATAGTATTCCAAAATCGAAGCGGAGTAGCGGGAGAAATTATTGATTAAAAGAAAAAGCTGAAATATAAAATTAAGTTTTTTTTTTTACTGGACACAAGCCCGTGTTTCGAACTGTAATAAAATTAATTCACGTAACATTTCGTGTCAGAAGTGGGATTGTATTTAAGCAATCGAAATGGAGTTTGATCAGCTAAAAGTAGAGCAACTCAGAAAGGAGTTAGGGGTTCGTGACCTTTCAACACAGAATGTCAAACTCCACACTTTTGTGTAAGAGATTCGTGACTCACAAACCAAGATAGATACATTAACGACACCAAAGTATATATTTACATAAAGATGCCCTAGTAAATTCAGCAATAAACAGTGAGAGTGAAGTGGAATTCCTTGGACATAGGATAACACCTGATGGCGTAAACAAGAAAATTATAAAATAAATGCAGTGAAATATTGGCCTCGTCCAACTAATCTGAAAGAATTGCAAAGCTTCGTTGGATTATGCACATACTGTCGACGATTCGTTCCTGGATTTGCCAACATTGCAAGCAGTCTACATGATTTGACGAGAAAAAAAATCAGAAGTATGCATGGGGTGAAGCACAGAAAACAGCATTTGGTCAGGTAAAATAACTAATATACGCAGGACCCATCCTGTTATATCCAGTGTCAGACGAAGAGTTTTTTCTGGATATCGATGCGAGTGGATCTGATATAGGAGCGTGCTGACACATATCTTAAAAGGCTTACACTTTTTGAAACACCAAAAATTTTATCTTTTTTAAAAAATAAATCTTATAGTGTAATAAAATAAAATTATAGTTTTGGGGTGAACCGATGTATTTGTGTAGAGTGTACGAGGACTGTTCAAAAAGTATCGCGAATTTTGAATTTTCGCGGGCTACGGATGTTCGATTTTCGATCTTTTTGTGGTGTTATGTTGGTACTCATGACCCTCCCTTATGTTAACAATCTCGGCCATTTTGAATGTTCAGTCAGTTTTTGACAGCAATTGTGCTTGGACGTGATTTAGCTTGTCTTCGATTTTTGTGTATCTCCTCAATCGTGGCGTAGCGTCGTCCTTTCATTTGCCCTTTCAGTTTCGGGAACAAGAAAAAGTCACAGGGGGCCAGGTCTGGGGAATACGGTGGCTGCGGCATTATTACAGTGTTGTTTTTGGCCAAAAATTCGCTGATACGGCTGACCTACTTACCCCTACACTCGTGGAACTTAATGAATAATTTAGACAAACAAACACTAAACAAAATTGCAGGAAATTATACCGCATCACAACTAGGGAATAGGTGGAGGAATAATTCCAAGATACCGACCGCCAGGAGAAAACGACAAGGAATACGGACGGGAACAAGGACACGTACCGACGGGGTCAACAGGGTAACAGACCTGGACGAATAGGGAAAGATGCCAATGCCAGAGGCAGAGTAGGACCTACAACTACACCAACGGCATCTACAAGTAACCGGGAAGAGCGGCGAAACCGGAGGTCCAGTCTCTGATCTACCGTCGAAAATGTTACGATTCCGTGACATACGTAAGTCGACGGGTTTGAGTGGCGCCGACGCGAAATGGTATATGATTTACCTAAAGGAGGGTTTGACACATGAAGCAGCTACAGAAAAAGACCTGAATCGTGTCAAAACTACACCTCCTAGTGAAGCTCGGAAATGATATGCCACAGAGGTCTCTCCTCTGACGAAAAATGTGGCGAAGAAGAAGAAGGAGGATAAACGCACTCCTGTAAATATTACAGTCAGGGGGTCCGTTACCAGCTATGCTAATGCAGTCAGGACCAGCAGAATGGCTGTCCTACCCAAAGCGGTTCCCGAGCAGGTCCTTACGCGAGAACAACTCGAAGTAATTGCACTCGTGGACGCCTTAGCAAAGGGGTGGAAAACTTTAATAGCCTTTGAAGGTATATACTTCCGCCTAGGGCACATACTGGTTGACTGCCTCGGCAAGGAAACTGCGGAATGGCTGCAGGAAGTAGTCTCTAAACTACCTGACTGGAAAGGAGTAGATCTGACGTGCCTGGGTGATAATCTATCAGGAATACACCTCATGACTTGCCCATTGTTGCAGGTAGGGAAGATGGTACGCTCCTAGATATCCTCGTGACCCAGAATAGGGGCCTCCATACCTCGTTGTGGAGGATTTTCAAGAGTAAAGAAGAAAACAATGGTAAGCTTCTAACGATAGGGATCGACAACAGATCTCTAGACGCTATAAAGAACCACGGCAGCTTCCTGCATTACAGATTTGGTCGGGTGCCTGTACACCTGCATAAACCTAGGATTGGCAGGGCGGCAATAAAAAGCGCTCCAACTGGGACAATACAATCAGTTTTACCTGCGGATGTCGCAACCAAGGTAGCTGAGGAGATGGCGGTGTCTAATGTCACCGAAGAGATTAGCCTTCTATCTCACGAACGTGAGGGTGAGGAGGAGGGTCTAGCCCAAATACAGCTGGAGGCCAGCTGTATGTCTGTAGACACTGCGTCAGAGGACCAACAAACTCCGCGATTATTACGAGATGCTTCACCAAACAACAACTTGGATTGGTTCAGGATACCTGGGTGCACAGGGGTCAGATCAAGGGCCTGACAGGAAGACATACGGGTAATGTATGATGTTCGATCCACTTGCCCTAGGGCTATTATCCTACGAAATACCTATAACTTTATATGTTTTTCAGAATTCCTCTCCGGAGACTTAGTCGCTCTTCAGGTACCCGTATCCATTAATGGAAGTACGATGGAAGTGGTGGTGGTATCAGCACTTCCCAGGAGATATACCCTCCGCTCCTACGGACGTAGTCATTAAACTGGTGGAGTACTGCTACTCTAAGAAACTGCCACTGCTGATAGGATATTACGCCAATGCGCACAATAAAATCTGGGGCAGCGCAGCTCCAACAATAACACCAGAGGTGAGTGCCTATTTGAATTTATACTCAGTCCATAAGGAACTCTCTCGAACTGGAAATAGTGGTTGAGGAGCTAAATAAAGCCATAATAAACTCATATGAGTGGTGGTGGAGTGACAAGCTTTCAAATCTTAGGGTAAATGTACGTAGACTATTCAACCGGGCTAAAAGCATAGGTAAATGGGAGGAATATACGGTGGCTCTCACTAACTACAACAAGGGAATTAGAAGTGCCAAACGTATAAGTTTCAGGAAATACTGTGAAGGAAGGTATCACTGAAACTCCGGAAGTTAGCCGGCTGCACAAACCTCTAGCAAAAGGACACACTATCTCATACTGTAAATGAGGAAGAAAAAGTTATGCGTCTCCTGAAAACTCACTTCCCAGGGTTCTTTGTACGCAATGAAGGAAGGGCTACCCTTTCTGCTGGCACAGTACACAAACTCAGAAATGAGGACTGGGCTATAGCAAAATCTATATGCAGTTTAAAACCATTTAAGTCGCCAGGGGTGGATGGTATCTTTCCAGCCCTGCTACAAAAGGGGTTAGATGTCATCTTCCAACCGCTACTAAAAATTATTAGTAGTCTGGCACTGGGCCAGCACCATGGAGGAGGGCGAAGGTAGTTTTCATCACGAAGGCTGAGAAGAAGGCTCCACTTCATCACAAACCCTTCAGGCCAATATGCCTAACCTCATTCATCTTGAAAACAACTTCATCAGAACCGATTCTGGCGGATACACCCCTCCATCCGAATCAATATGTATATAGGGCAGGCAGATCTACTGAAACTGCTCTGTATCTGTCCGTCACCACTCCAGCAAGTCCTCGAGGACAAGGAGGTGGCATTAGGGGTCTTTTTGGACATTGATGGAGCCTTTAACAACACCTTACATTAGGCAGTGAGTAGGGCTTATGTTTGTAAGGGGGTCGATTCTACCCTATCCAATTGGATAGAACAAATGCTGAAAACTAGAACAGCCGAAGTATCCCTCACCTCAACAAGCACAGTGGTTAATACTGTACAAGGTTGCCCGCAGGGTGGAGTACTATCTCACCTGCTGTGGTGCCTTGTGGTGGACGAACTTCTCTGGGAATTGACAAACCTGGGATTATGCTGTCAGGGATACGCTGACGACATAGCCATTGCATGCAGGGGAAAATTCGAGAGTACCTTAAACCCATTAAACTAAATGGAGTGGAGATTAATGTGCAATCTGAAATAAAATTTCTAGGTATCATACTAGATAGAAAACTATTAAGGAGGTCTCACATCAATGAAACAATCAGTAAAGCGAAAAGATCTCTCATGATATGCAGATCAATCGCGGGGGAAATTGGGGATGCAATCCCAAGATCCTGCGATGGATGTACATCATGATAGTACGCCCAATGATCACTTACGGAACGGTGGGCTAAGAAAGCAAGACAACTAAACTTTGCGCAAGCACTAGCTAAGGTGCAAAGGCTTGCTGGCGTCTGTACAACTGGGGCTATGAGAACCAGTCCTACAGTCGCCCTGAACGTCATACTGTAACTTACACCCCTACACATATTTGTGGAAACACAAGAGAAGAGGGGTCTGTATAGAATGATAAGAGCAGTAAATGGTCCTGAAAGTCTCATCGGGAGTAAGATGCTCGTAACATTATCAAAGGCCATTCCAGACATATGTATACCGAAGGACTTTACGAACACGCGCTACAGTTTCACTAAGTTGTTTAAAACAGAATGGAGCTACAAAAACGCATGGAGAGTTCTCAGCGAAACCTACATGTTAGACCAGTCCACTATCACCTGGTATACCGACGGATCTCTCACAGAAGAGGGTTCCGGCGTGGGGGTATTTGGACCTAGATACAAATACTATGAATCGCTAGGCAAATATATTAGCATCTTCCAGGCGGAAATCCACGTTATTGAGAGATGTGCACATTTCAGCATTGAAAAAGGTTACGAGCGCAAGAAAATTGAACAGTAGAATCGGTAAAAATTTAAACCACTGTTCTGTCTTCGTACTCTAGTGTCCTAGTGGAGTCGGTAAAAACCTTAAACCGCTGTTCTGTCTGCGTTAAGTTCCCTAAGTGTTCACTGTTGAAGTCAACAAGAGTGGGCTCTAGGCTGATATAAGTCTCGCGTCTGTCTGGAGCTAAAGCGTCCGCTGGTGTTGCCTCGAGATGTCGGTATGGAAGAGAGAAACCCATTCTTGGGCCGCTGGCTTTTTTATAGTCCCAAACTGCCACATCGTCCAGTACAGTATTGTTGTAGGGATGGCCAATTCTCTGTTGCTAAGGCCACTTCATTGCCGTTATTCCTGCATTGTTGTTGGTGGTTTTGCGTGCCCTTGTGTCACCTTCAATACCTTGTTGTTGTTTTTCCTGTTGTTGTTGTTGTGGTAACACTTGTCCTTGGGTTACCACCACCGTTGCGTTGTTGTTATCGCGTTTTAAACGTTTTAATAATGCATTCCTACTTGTGCTTTTTTCGTATTGGCGACACTCGTAGCGATTGTTCTGTAGTGGTCCCTTTGTGTTTCAATTTCGTTTCTGCGTGTTGTTATTGTAGCATTTGTCCAATTCATGTGTTCTATTGTTCGTTGCGCTAGTGTCTGTTGTTATATTTTGCCGCTTGCATAGTTATAGGTAAATCTTGAACAACGCTTTGATCAACTGAGCTCCCAATTGGAAACTAGAACGCTGTGATTGGTGGAGCGCAGATCAATCCATTGTATTTCGCACAGCCGTCGCTCTTGTTGTTTGTGCTATTTACGTTGGTTACCAAATCTGTGGGATGTTGGGGATGATTGCACACTGTGTTATTTTGTTGGTATATTATTTTCTGCTTAGCGCCTTTCATCTGCTTACACTTGATCTAGTGCATAGGTGCGTGCATGCATACGATATGTTGCTGTTGCACTTGTAGTGAGAGCGTAAATGTAAATTTATTTACGTTCTTACAGTGCGTGTGTGTGTAAGCTATTGGCTACTATTGGCGGCGCAGTCAATGCAGGAGCGTAAATATGAATGATCGGAGAATTTACGTTCTCACAACTTGTCCAGTTTATCCAGAGGATAGGACTCAAAGATGAACTTTGTACCTCTATTGGGGCACAATAGATCGAAAGGTCGCGGTGCTTTAAATTCCCTACACACAATAATAACAAACAGCAAGAAAACTGATGTAAATCATAAATAATTTCAGGAATAAAATTCGATATGATTTATCACAATATTGCATTTTAAATGCTTGTTTCTTTAAGTATTATTTTTTCTTTCCAAATCAAATTGCTTACTTGTTAAATTAAAACCGTAATACAATTTTTATTTTATTAAATTTTTTGAATGAAATAAAAGCACACCAAGCAATATAATATTTCTATAATAACGCCAAATAAATGTGTCTGCATAAACTAAAACAAAAATTGATATATTCTAGTCAAAGTTTACTCTCAAGAGCGCCTTTTCGAGAACAGATATAATGGAAATAAAGAATATAATGGAATTAAACATATGCTATTATGATATTATATACGCACGAATTAAAAAAATGTCTTAAGAATGAATTTAGTTGCATAAGTGTTTTACACAACTCTTATGAAAAAAAATTGTTTTCTTGACAACAACATTCCTTCGAATATCGGGCATCTCAATACTGCATATTAAAAAAGTCTATATGTATATGCTTATATGAAAGTACTTCAGTACAATCTCAAACTCTCACCTTCTTCTTCCGATAATTTTTTATAGTACGGTGCCAAGGCTTTAAATAATCTTCTTTCGTCTACAAATGGCAATAATGCTACACCTTGCCATGCAAATTTTTTTCCATTTAAGTCAATTTTAAAATCTTCAGGATAAAAATCAATGATTGGAGAATGCTGAAAATATAAAACATAATTACATTGCATTACATTGTTTATTTGGAGAGAGGCTTAACAATGATTTATTGAATCTTTCTAATATAAACAATAGAAACACAATAAATACTACAATCTTAATTCTAGTACAAATATTTCTTCACCAGTATTTCGAAATATGTTGAGTATGTTAATTAAATTATTTTTTACATGGTTTTACTATAAAAAAGACAAAATTTAATTTTATATATTCTATCAATTATATTTTCATGTCGTATAATTATTCCTATTTAATCCCTATAATAAAATAATCTTTTTCTTTCCAAGCGCTATCGATATTTGAATTTTAGAAGATTAGAACCTTAGTTATTTGGATGAACTCGAAGCCTTTCAGTATAATTCGAACTATATCTGGAGTGGGGTGTGTAGTTGTAGATCGCCTCCTCGTGATGCACCCTGGGTAACTAAATGATCTATATCCCCCAGGTGATGATTCTCCCTGCTTTGGGATTGTCAACACCAAACGACCCGACCGGATATTGTCTTAGGACCTATCTTAGCCTTACTTTTGTGCCTTGATTGCTATGGGCTGGTGGTTACGTATTCTGGACCTAGTTGTCTTCTAACACGTTAGCACAGAGGTGAAACTCTTGTGCGAATGGATATGGTTTAAGGCCATAACTGCCCCTGTCCCGTTAAACCGTATGTCAAAGTACGTTCGAGCTCTCCTTAAGAATTACATGGAACTCATGGTCCTTAAACCTGATACATCACCCTGCTGTCGTGATGCTGGTACCAGGGCGACGTTAAGCTAATTTTGTGCTCGGATACTCGCGATCGACAAATTGGGAGAAATCTGTCGGGGTGCCAAGCTCCAAGCTGTCCCCATTAAGAAATCCCACTGCGTTCGAGATCTAAGGCTTGGGTTCTAACGGAGTCTTCTACGCCAGATATGATCTTGGGGATCCTGAATGACCAACTTGGATCTCCCCGACTGGAATGTCGCCAAAATCAGTGAACGCAAATGCAGTGGTCGTGCGGTCACCATTATCCTCAATTGACAATCTTTAGCTCCTCTTCAGGCACAAAAGGGAGTGATCAGCTACGGTTTCGGTTCAATCTCTCTCCGAGTGTACAAGGGTGACAGGCAAAGTGTAGGGTATCACCCTACAAGGGAATGCCGATGCTAAACCGGTCCCCATGAGCACCAATGAGGCCAGCGCTAGCTCTGAAGGATAATGCGAACGTAACCGTTATCGCCAATCCACAAAATGCTGAAGGCTATACAAATTAACCTTCAACATTTCAAAACTGCCTAGACAGCAGCCCTTATCATCACTTGGCTCAGAAAATAGGGGACCTTGTACTAGTCCAAGAATCCTGGATCCACAGAGACGAGAATCGCGTATTCGTGAAAGGCCAACGTAAACCTAGATATTGTATAATTATTAAGAATAACATTAATGCCATCTTTTTTCGAGTTTTAAGTCTAGCGAAATAGACGCATAATAAAAGTCAGTGAGTGAAATTGGCAAAAGGAGTTTGTGCGAAATATCAAATATCAGTTTTTAAACTTAAAATTTTAATTTGTGTTAGCTTCTAATAAAGAAGCGGAACTATAGCGGTCAGTGGATGAGCGTATTGCGCTCTCCCACTCACCCAGTGCGCTCTCCTGTTCAGCGCATGCGCTCTCAAAGTGTGCCTGCACTTGCACCAACACCTGATCTGCTTCAGTCGCTTTCCCAGCAGCGGCCGGTAATCGCGCAACTGAGTGAGTACAGTATGTTACCTTCCCTCCCCAATGCAAGGTCGGATGTTCTCGGCATGACTGTCGATAGCGGTTTGACGACGAATGTGGTTCGCTCAACACCTTTGCCTGCAAAACAGAGACAAGCGAGCGGAGGTAGCATGTCCCACAACGGCGAGCGGCCTGGCAGCGGCCCTCATGCAACTGCAACTCCACAGCGTTCAATTGCGACTGCACTTAACAATGCAAGTGCAAGTACACACAGTTCGCACTCAAACCAGAACCAATGTCCAAAAGAATCTCTGGCACTCTCTGCGCATGCGCCCTCTTGGAGCGCCCAATGTTCAACACCCAGCCCAACGGCGTCCATAACTAAAGAGTGCAAACAGGTTCCATCCACGTCTCTCTCTCACTCGTCCGATCGTGCTAGAAGAAATTCGCCAACAGTTGCTGAGCGCACTGAAAATGCAGTCACACCAACCCTCAATGCAAACCACTCAACCAAAAATTTTTCAAGCAACCCAGCAGGGAAAAGTGGAACATCACAAACTGGTTTAGATAGGTATATCCTTATAAACAAGCGCAAGCGAAGCCCAAAATCGAGTGCAATCAAAACATCACTAACATCGCAAAAATCAGCAAAACTAGCGAGAGCCTAATCTCTAGTAATAATCGCTTCGCACTACTTCAAAGTGCTGAGGAGGCAGACGCATCCAAACCTAATATTATATTCAAACCACCTCCCATTTACCTACGAGAACGTAACTCCAGTAAATTAGTTGCAAAGCTTACCGAGCTCATTGGTCCTAAAAATTTCCATGTCACCCCTCTTGTTAAAGGAAATATCCAGGAAACAAAAATCCAAATACATAGTGAGAGCAATTACAGAGTGGTTATAAAACACTTCGACACTGAGAAAAAAGCTACTACACCTATCAGCTTAAAAGTAGCAAAGGCCTTACCATTGTCATAAAGGGACTTGAATCAGATATTCCCCCTGCTGAAGTCAAAGAAGCACTACATGAAGCAGGGTTCGCTGCCCGCTCTATTATAAATATAATAAATCGCAACAGAATCCCTCAGCCATTGTTTCGCGTAGAGTTGGAGCCTGAAACCCAAAAGCTAAAAAAAGGAGAAGTGCATGGAATTTATAATCTCCGCTATCTTATGCATCGCAGAATAATTGTGGAGGAGCCTCTCAAACGAAACGGCCCAGTTCAATGTTCTAATTGCCAAGAATTTGGGCACACAAGGTCCTATTGCACTCTTCGTAGTGTATGTGTTGCCTGTGGTGATTTACACCCCACATCAGAATGTACGAAGACTAAAACTGATAGAGCTGCTAGAAAGTGCAGTAATTGTGGTGGTAACCATACTGCCAACTACAGAGGTTGCCCTGTATACCAGGAAATTAAGAACAATGACCCTCAGTTAAAGAATAAGCGCACTCAACCTAGTCCAAATATACCGCCCATTGCACAACCACAGAAGTCAATTCCATACCCCGATACAGGGACGACGTATGCATCGGTACTTAAGTTAGGGAAGGATCAGCAGTCCGGGACTGGTTCAAATCTGCATAATTTTGAAGGAATGATAGCAACGCTCACACAATGTATGACGCAGTTCATGACCTCCATACAAACAATGATTCAAGAGATGATGAGAAACCAAAACCAGCTCATGCAGCTTCTGCTATCCCCGAAATGAACGTACTTAAGATCTGTCAATGGAATGCAAACGGTGTAAGCCAGCACAAGTTAGAAATCAACAAATTTTTACTCTCTAATGAAATCGACATACTTCTTATATCCGAAACCCATCTAACCGAAAAACACAATTTTTACATACCGGGATATAAATTCTATGATACAAAGCATCTCGCTGGTGAAGCCCAGGGTGGCACTGGAATCCTAATCAAACAAAGAATAAAACACTTCATTATGGAACATCAATTTGTCTGGACGGATGGGAGGATAACTTAACAATATCCGCTGTGTACTGCCCACTTAGATTTAAAATAACAAGTAACCAGTTCTCAGATTTCTTCTCCACACTTGGAACAAGTTTTCCAGCTGCTGGCGACTACAATGCCAAACACACTCACTGGGGCTCATCAATCAATCAATCAACACCAAAAGGAAAACAATTATATAACTTCATGCTCTCTGACACCAAGATTGATATTATCTCTTCAGGACAAACATCGTACTGGTTAATAGACCCACGCAAGATCCCTGACCTTATTGATTTTGGAGTTGCTAGAAACCTAAAACGAGAGCAACTCAAAGTAGAACACCTTAACGACCTCTCTTCAGATCACTCTCCTATTATAATACATCTGAACAAAAAGTTACGCCCTACCTACGAATTCACGCCCACTAAAACTAACTGGCTGAAATACAGAAAATACATCAGTAGTCATCTCAGCCTAAACCCACGTCTCAAAACTAATGAGGACATTGAAACATTTCTGGAACAATTTACCTCGACCCTAAGATTAGCTGTGCGCCACTCTGCGGACAAGCGTGACAACAACTGCAACAGCATCCGGCGCCCACAAACCTCTACCCATATCGATATTCTCCTTACTGAAAAAAGGAGGACGCGTCGTGAATGGCAAAAATCCAGGTCCCCTTTCCTAAAACGGAAGTTATCTATTGCCAGTGAAAATTTGAGAAAAGCCTTGCGTCTAGAATCAGATCGTTGCCTGGACCAATATATCCAAAACCTTTCACCGACAGACGTCACCAATTACTCTCTGTGGAAAGCTGTCAGAGAAATGAAAGCACCTACACGCGGAATTCCACCGATTCGTACAAAAAACGGAAACTGGGCAAGAAGCGATGATGAAAAGTCTGCTGTTTTCGCCGAAAACTTACGAGATGTTTTTACCCCCAACCCACCTCGCAATACCAATAACCTAATATTAATCCCCCCGCCAGATACAACATGCTCGCCTATTAAATTAAAAACAAAAGAAGTAATGCGATTAGTAACCTTGCTCTTAACAAAGCTCCAGGACACGACCTCATTACTGGAAAAATGATCAAGGAGTTACCCCAAATGGCCATCATCTTACTAACATCACTATTTAATGGCTTGTTGCGCTTAGGATACTTTTCTAATGCCTGGAAAGTTTCAGTAATCACAATGATCCCGAAACCAGGAAAAGATCCCTCCCAATCGTCATCATATAGACCGATTAGCCTCCTGCCTATCTTATCAAAACTCCTAGAAAGGCTTTTTATTGCAAAACTAATGCCGCATATAAACGAAAAACGCACTATTCCCACTCACCAATTTGGCTTCCGCGAACACCATAGTACAATAGAGCAGGTTCATCGAATAGTGAACGAGATAAAAAACGCATTCGACAAAAAGCAATATTGTTCAGCCATCTTTTTAGATGTGGCGCAGGCATTTGACAAGGTCTGGCACGAGGGGCTTATTTACAAAATAAAAAAACTGTTGCCCACAAAAGTACACAACATATTGGAATCGTATCTGAGGGGCAGAAAGTTCAAGGTAAGGTACAATAATGCTTACTCTAAATGCTTTGACATCAAAGCTGGTGTTCCACAAGGAAGCGTGCTAGGTCCGGTGTTGTATCTACTATTTACCTCAGATCTGCCTACCAATAAATACTTAACAACAGCAACTTTCGCAGACGATACAGCTATCCTTAGCATTCATCCGAACTCCAAAATCGCATCCCGTGACTTAGAAGATCATCTGGTCCTAGTAACAAATTGGTTGGCTGACTGGCGAATAAACGTTAATGAATCGAAAAGTACGCATATTACCTTTACTATAAAAAAAGGTACATGTCCAGCGATAAAACTCAACAATGTTCCTATTCCTCAAGCAAAGGAGGTGAAGTACCTAGGAATTCATCTTGACTCACGTTTGACATGGAAGCGCCACATCGAAGCCAAAAAAAAACAAATGACTTTGAAAGCAAATAGCCTACACTGGCGCATGCACAAAAATTCCAGGTTGAGCCTAGAATATAAAACACTGCTGTACAAAGCCATCATAAAACCAATTTGGACTTACGGTAGCCAGTTGTGGGCGGCGCAAGCAACTCTAACATAGAACTGATTCAAAGAGCGCAGTCCAAAATTCTAAGAACCATTACTGTGGCTCCTTGGTTTATAAAGAATACAAACATTCACAAAGATCTGAACATTCCGCTCGTAAAAAAGGAAATCTTTGACGCCAGCTTAAAATATGCGCAAAAAATCAAAGAGCACCCAAATCATCTAGCTAGGATACTAGCATGTAATAGGGTTCCAAGTCGCCTAAAACGTACGAAATCACCAGCACAACTAACATCGACACCTTAATCATGTGCAAACACTAATATAACATTTATTACAGTAACTAACATACTCGTATAACATTGTGATTACTAAAAAGCACTAAGCATTGGAAAGGTGTATTAATACTAATTATTTAGTTTGTAAGATATGCTTACTTATTGTTAGTCTAAGCTTAGAAGATACAATAAATAAATAGATGAAATAAAACAATAAAAAAAAATGCCATCTTAATGTAGAATGTAGCTCTCAAGAGGATTCCTGATATAGTAGGTAGAAATGCCAACGCCCATCATGTAATGTGGGGCTGCTATGACTCCAACAAACGGGGTGTCTCTTTTTGATTTTATACTCGTTAATAATCTCGTAATTGCTAATCGAGGGGATGAACTGACCTTCCAGGCTCCCAACAGACGGGAAGTTCCCGATTAAAACCCTAATCGGTGACCAATTCTCGACCTTCATTACGAACTGGTCCGTCTCTCAGGAATGTTCGTTTTCAGATTATAGGTACTTAACTTTCGCAATTGATGTCGCAGAGACCACTGACATTAGGTCAGCCAAACCAATCAATAGAAAGCGCACAAACCGGGTCTTATTCCAATCCACCCTGGAGGCTAGTTTGTCACCGACCCCACCTCCCATCGATAACCTGCTTGATGTTGACCAGGCGGTCGATACAATCACAGCAGCCCTCTCACAAGCGATAAAAGCGAGGTAAACCAACACCTCCATGGTGGAGCAGGAAGATTGCCGATTTACGAGTAGCTTGTAGAAAACTCGTCAATAAAGCCAAAGTGACAAACGACGAACTCAAGTACGGCATTAGGAAGGCTTCTGTGAAAAAACAGAATCCTCCGCTGAAACTGGCCGGGTACGCAGGAACCTCAATTCTCCGCACAAAGCATTAGACTGTATTCAGAGACCTGATGGTCACCGAACAAGCTCATGCGCCGAGGCGCTTGAAGTCCTGCTAGTCACCCATTTTCCAGGCAGCGTAGATTTCGCTGGTCAAGCAGATCAGCAGTTCAATCAGACTGTCCCTGGCAGCTTCTGCGTAACCGACACAACTTATGTGGGGCATGCACAGTTCTGATCGCTTTAAGTCCCCGGGCCCGGATGGTATCATCCCTGCGGACATACAAAAAGAGCCTATATAATTCTACCATGGCTAGTGCGCATTTACAACGCTCCGTCAAACTAATGTACATTCCTGTGGGCTGGAGCGAGTCACGTGTTGTCTTTATTCCGAAAGCTGGAAAGGCATCCCATACTAAACCCAATGACTATAGATCAATCAGTCTGTCCTCGTTTATTTTCAAGACGTTAGAAAGGGTCCTAGATATCCATATCAGCACTTCCATCAATCTAACTCTTCCATCTGCGCTTCACATGCTCATTTCGCAAATCCCTCGTCTTCAAGGAATACACTCTTGCCATCTTTCTCGACATTGAAGGGGTATTTAACAATGTGTGCCCCAATGCCACAGTTCAGCTCTATTAGATCTGAATCTGGAAGATAGTCTTGTCAAATTCATTGAGCACATTCTCAGGGCAAGGATAATTGCCTCTAGTACTGGCAATGCTCACTGTCAAAGGGCAGTGAGCAGAGGTACACCTCAGGACGGGGTCTTGTCTCCTCTCCTCTGGAATTTAGCAGTTAACAATGCTCTCCAAAGATTGGAAGATCGGGGTTGCAGCGTAATAGCCTATGCAGATGAAACTATGCTAACACTGCCTGCGGCAAACTCCCTGAAACGCTTTCTGAAAAGCTAAGCTATACATTAGCAACCCTGAATAACTGGTGCACCGAATTTGGGCTTAAATCTAACAGAATGCAATCATGCTGTTCACTAGAAGGTACAAAATACCTTCCTTCATTCTGTCAAAAATTAATGGCACTTCACTTAAATTAAGCAATAAAGTCAAATATTTAGATTTGATACTTGATGCGAAGCTCAGCTGGAAGGCCAATCTAGCTGAGTGGATCCGTGAAGCATCGTACATGCTGTGTTGCTGTAGGAGGGCAGTGAAACAAATTGTTGCGCTGGCACTTTCACACGCTCATGCAATACCACTGCAATAGTCGGATTGCATGAACGGTGTATGCGGCTACCCCAGCACTATAACACGCTTGAAGGTAAATGGCGAACATGGATAGGGAAATGGTGCGTCAGCATCTGTGGTGCATCCGCTACGGATGGCCTGGGGACGTGAGACTCGTTACCAGGGGTTTGGGGCCAGCGAGCTTTCCTAAGTAGAGAACGAGAAAGAATAGGGAGTCTTTAACACACAGCGTGAGGAACGGTACTCGACCGTGTTGGTTAAACTTATCAGTTCAGTATTGTAATTTTTAGAAATTGTACAAATTAACTAGCATAAAATAATTAATAACTGTCAATAAAAAAGAGTAAAATTTTAATAACTAATTGATGTTATAAATATAACCAGTTTGAAAATTTATGAAAATTGTTAAATGGATAAAAATTTATTGTAAAAGTACACCGATTAACTAAAACTATTCTGCAATTAAAAACTAAATAGTGAATGGATAAAAATAGATTGTAAAAGTAAACCGATTAACTACAACTATTGTGTAATTAAAAACTAAATAAATCCAATGCGAAGACTGTAAATACAATTATTTGTTTTTGTAATCGATAAATCGACCCGGATGAGTAAATTAAACCTGCCATAACTGATATCGATGCACGCGAGTAACCGCAGGACCGCTTAGAGGACAATATCGCAGGCTGTCATCCAAGGAATCGAAGTTTCGACGATTGTAGTAACGTCACACCCCATCCACATCGTCCACTCCCCGCCTAACCACTAATAAGTATCAGTGTGAGTGATCTAATTTATACGTAAGCTGCCTTACGGCAATTCCTGGTAGCTCGATAATCATCTTGCTAGTTATGAGGTCATATCCTGGTGCATTTCTTGGATGTAATTTCATAAGTGACTCCTCTTATTTTTAATTTCGTGGTGCATATAATAATAGCTTGCATTTGGTCTTTGTTGAATTTGGCTCAAGCACATATTTTAGATGCTCAATAAAAGAGCTATTCTGTTCTGCATCAGATCGGACCCAAATCCCACTGTAATCCCACTGACTAAATTTTGTCGCTTTCCATAGCGATAATCAGTTACTATTAAGGATGATTAGTTTACATTATATAGTTTCGGAAGTAGTACTGATGAGTTTCTTTTCCTTCTCATGATATAAGGTTTTGCGAATTTTGTGCTGCATTTTTCCAATTAAACTTTAATCATCGCGATCTGTACTTTTCTCACTCCTTTCGCAATCTTCTTTTGGCTTCGACTAGTTGCTAAATTTCAATTGAAGAAATTTTTTTATAGAACTAGTTTGTATTTGTGTCGAATGTTGTGCAGCTTTTGTTAAAACTTTCCTAAGCACTAATACAGCTTCACCTATTTGTAATTTATTTTGCAATGGTAAGTTTTGGTGAAGGTGAGAACTGAAGTACTTGCGAAACTTTCCCACTTTGTAAATGTATTGGGTAACCTTGTTTGATATTATTGTTTGCACGTAAGTTAATGCATTTTATTATCACGGGTGAAAAGTCTGAAGATAAATCATATCTCGATTCTAGCCAATATGGGCTTGATGACCTGATGATTTAATATCTAGACTATTTATATAATGAATGCTTGGTTGGTTTTCTTTTGAATATATCAGTATCGGCCGATCTCAATTTTCAAATTCAAGATTGTGTTGTTTGACTCAACTGGCATTCCAATGGCAGATTATCAATTCATTACTTTATTAGCAATAAGTATTTAAGGAAATTGTGACTGATTTTATTCGAAATATTTGGTTGTGTATAAGGTTAGAATTTAGAATTCTCAAAAGCTGATGAATGAATTGGATTATAGGGTGAGTTTCATTTTCCTACATTTGCTTTTGTTGGCTCTAACTCTGTGTAGTGGTTGTGGTATTATTTCTGTTAATAAAATATACTAATCCGTTTTTAATTACTAGTGTTCTTGTATCTCAATCTCCGCTGTTCAGAATCACTGATAAATCTTTACTACTTTTGAGCCGATATGTGTCAAATCTTTTTTTTTAACTTAGCGAACGTTTTATCATCATAAATTTGCAGTTTGGTTTAAGAAATGTTGTCTTTCGCTAAAGGTTGTATATGAATTATATTTTTACTTAGTATATGCCGACATGAATACTTGTCATTGTCAAATGTCCGCCGTTATTACACTTATTGACTGCAGGAAGCAAAGGGAACATGCTGGAGCCACTCTTGTTCAACTCTACAAGGCGCCCGTCTAAACGTGCCGGGTAGGGTTAGCGTCATGTCAGATGCACACATGAGCTGAGAATGAGTGGTCGCGAACTGTGAAGAAGAGCGCAATACGGTCATCCACTGAGTGTTGGAAATCTGATTTTTACGCCCACATTGCCTTCCGTTCATAAAATGGTTCATGACAGATATCCACAAAGAAAACATCCTTGTGAGGAGTCAAGCATTGTCGGCCATGACGAGGCAGAGCTTCTGGCCCCACAAACAAATCACCCTGGTTCGGTCTATCATCTACAACTATGTGGAATGTGTAAAGGCTGACCCAACACTCTTGCTAAAAATAAAGGAAAAAAGACCAATACATCGCATGCAACCAGCCCGCCCGGCCATTTGCCAAATCGGGAGTTGACTTTAAAAATTATATCAACCACCCACCGTGGTGTGGTCTCACTGCACTATGGTTAAAACTAACACTTTCTGCGGCCAAAAGTCCATTTACAAGTTTTTGAAAAATATATAAAAAATTTCAAGTGTCATTCTTTTAACAATGGAGAATAATAGTAATGGTATGTACAATTGAATGAATTCAGTATAATTTTAACAATAATTTGTGTTTTAATAAATACACTGTGTAAAAGTTCAAGTAATAATTGTATAAAGTTAAAAATATTTTTTTTTGTTTGGTGGAGTTAACTTTTTCTGTCCAAATTCGTCCAATATGATTTATATATCTGGTAAAATAATATTATATCTACTTAAATTTGGTGTATAAACTATTTGCCCCAATCTGCTCTTGTTTGATATAACTAAATTTTTCAGAAGTGATCAAAAAAAATTAACAAATTCTCAACAAAAAGAAAAGTACAGTATTTAAATGGATTGTTGATAAATTAGCTAAACAAGTAAAGGAATATGATATGAAAGGAATAGAAAATAAAGTTGATCACATGAAAATCAAACGGGTGCTAACAGTGGTAGATGTATACAAAAAATTTAAAAGCAATGAAAACAAATGGTTTGCCCTTGAGATGGTTTTTTATACTTTTAATATATCACAAAAAGGACGTCCTAGAGTTGCGTATGCCGACGCGACCGACCCCCAAAAGAGAAGAATAGCTTCACACGTTTCTTCACAACAACATCAATGTTAGCTCACGCTGCTGCAAAATATACTCAAAGATCAAAAGAAAATTATATACGGTATGTTTTAAAACAGGAAGCCGACACGACCCTTGAAATTAAGGAAGATTATAGTATCAACTAATCAGAAGCGTATACCACTTTCGCCCGAATAAGCTTATCATTTTTATTGGAAAACAGTATGTCAAAGATATTAGGGAAATGAGTAAGTCCCGTAATTGTGATAATTACCATACAATCAGGTTGCTTAATATCACCCAAAGAGAATTAGAATGACTGAAACTTCGGTGGAAGTGCCTTTGCATGGTTTGGTTGACCGCACTTCAAAAAGAACATTAGGCCTACAAAGAACAGTTTTACAACAGTTGGAAATTAAACAGGATACAAAGTTTATTTTAAGCTATGAATTTGATGGTTCGTCGGGCATAGTTCATTCAAGCAGAAATTTGCAAATAGTGCTACCGAATCATTAGACCTCGCTGTTTTTCACGTCAATCATTTCATTACGGTTAATTATATTACCTAACACTGCAGTTGGGATGAACAGAACACCACAGTGTAGTGCATGTGCACAAACGTATTGTAGCACAAAAACTACCTACGCAAACACGACACATCCAAACCAAACCGATGAATAAGATACACCCATCGGCTGCACTCCAACAATGTGACACTTGACATGTGCAGTGTGTCCTAATGTAATTAGAATCCTAGCGGTGAATCAGTTGTTTGTATTTGAGTGGAATTTGAGTTTAGTTTTAAGCGAAAGGGATTAGATATAAACAAATTAGAATAATCGAAATTGTTATCGAAAAATGTAACTCAAGAAAAAGATATAAAAACCCTGCTCGGGAATTAAAGAAATCAGTTTCCAACTGGCCACTCAAACTATTGAACTTTTTCTGCCATCAGCCTTTCTTCGGCTGACAATAGTATTTGCTCAATGGCGTCTTGCCGAGCAACACTCTAAAACATATATTTGAAATATATATATTTTGTCTTGCACACGATATGTGCACCACATGGCCGTCCTGCCAAACACGTTCCTGTAGATTTTCTGATACAGTATCGGATCCTGCCTAACACGTTCCTGTAGATTTTGTCTGGGAAACTGTTGAATTTTCCAAATTTAGTTCTGATGTCAAACATCGATGAGGCGATTGCGGCTTTACCAGAGGCTGGTCCAAAACCACTATCTATTCAAGAGTACCGAGCAAGGTTAAAGCGAAGAGAAGAAGCCAAGCTAACCGAAACCCAACAATTGCCGCACCACACACAAAGCGTCAAAGATGTGGCAGGCAAGTGTATTTAAGAAAGCAGCACGCTAATCTCCTATCGTTAGTGAACGACGCCAGAAACCTCCCAACTTGGGACGAGGCGACCAAACTGGAAAAAAATCGACGAAATAGAGAGGGAACAACAGAGACGCAGCTGGACAAGCAAAATTTGTAAAGGCCGTAATGGGATCTCCTCAGTCAAAAGAGACCACGGTGATAATTGAAAATGTTGCCAACACAAATGCTAACAACGTGACTACCTCAGGAATTTTGGCCGGTGCAGCGTCAACAATAGCAATAATTTTGATAATAATATTTGTATTTTTTAGATTAAATAATTATTTTAAACAATACGTACATAAGTGCGTAAATAAAACAAGTAATGTTTAAATTAAATAAAAATTCTATTAAAAATTATTTAAAATGATTAAAACAAACAAATTCTTAAATATAAATATCTATGAAAGAAATAATAGTAACTTTAAAACGTGTATAAGCGAATTTAAGAAAAACTCCTAATAGGTTATACAAGATGGAAACAATAGAAGAGAAATTAGAAGAGTTAGAACAAATGAGAAATAGATTTGTGGAATTACAAGTTAAACCACCAGGCGATCACAAAGTTCGTGCGGAACTTTTGATCAATTTCAAGGAAGCATATCAGAAGACTAAAGTTTTACTTACTGAAAAGCTAATTTCGGAGGAACAAAAATTTACGGAAGAATTGGACAATCACATTAGAAATATGAGTAATTTTAATTTAGGAGTGGCTCTAAAAGTAATACCAACTTTTTCTGGGCAATAAGAGGAATTGCCAGCATTTTTAAAAATGGTAGAGCTATTGGATGCAAGCTTAAATAATGATAGCAAGTTAGTTCTAATACAGTTTGTCTGTGAAGTTAAACTGTCCGTCAGCGTTAAGACAGCAGTAAATTCAATTTCTCAACCAGCCACTTTTATTGAATTAAAAGCTAGGTTGCAGGAACGATACAAAAGCACGAAATAAATTTCACAAATTCACACAACTTTGACATTTTTTTCGCAGCGTAATAGTTCCATAACTAATTACAGTGAACTTAACAGATTGGAAATAAATGAATTGAAACCTAATGAAAGCGATAGTCAGAAACAAGTGATCAGCAAAATGAATGACAATTATGCTTTAACAATATTTAAGAATGGGCTGGGCGAACAGTATAAGGCAACAGTGTTTGCTGCCCAACCAAAAACTCTATCTGCATCAGTGACTTTAGGATTACAACTAAAGAAATACCAGCAAACAGCAAGTGTAATGCATTTTAATAGAAATGCACAGAATAAGAGTAAATTTTAGAAATCCGACACAATTCCAAAATAACCTGCATCATCGAAATCAGAATACTTTTCGAGGCGACAGTTTTCAAAGAAACAATTATCAAAACAATAGTACACCAAACACCACCAGAGGAGGCAATGGATACAATAGATTCAATTCAAACGTGGGACAAAGAGACAATAACCAAACAAATTTTAGACAGAAATTATAAACATTAACAACAGAAACAGTAGCAACAATTACAATAATAACGGAAACAATCATTTCAGACGTATACGTGTAATGAATCATTCTGAAAACGAGCAACACCCGGGGGGTTTGCAGAACGACTTTCCGAGGCAAGAATTGTAAAAATGTACACAATTTCGTACAATATGACAAATTACATCACGTTAAATTGTGAGATATCTAAAACAAAATTCACATTTCTAATTCACACAGGTGCAGATATTTCAATCTGCAAAACACATAATAA
The DNA here is from genome assembly GCA_920105625.2 of Clusia tigrina. Taxonomy (NCBI): domain Eukaryota; kingdom Metazoa; phylum Arthropoda; class Insecta; order Diptera; family Clusiidae; genus Clusia; species Clusia tigrina. The sequence continues at coordinate 139,969,750 of OV050031.1, forward strand.
TATAACATATCAGAACATTCACACAGAAGAAAAGTGAACACTTACAGGCATAACTTCACAGGAAATTCAGTCAATAGGCACAACTAGATTAAAATTAAAAATAGGTAATGACAGTATAATCCACACATTCCACATAGTAGATTCAGATTTTCCCATACCAACCGATGGCATTATAGGAAGAGATCTCTTACAGAAATATCTATGCAAAATAGATTACGAGACTTTTACTATCACGATAAATATTCACGAAGAAGACATAGTTTTACCGATAAAATCAATACACACACAGTTAAGACAAATCCGAGTTCCTCCAAGATCGGAAGTGATATGTCCTATCGATTTACGGTTAAATCAGAATAGCGTAGTTTTAAATAAAGAAATTGCAAAAGGAATTTTTGTAACAAATTCTCTAGCACCATCGAAAGATATAACACATATTAAAGTTTTAAATACCAATGAATTTGGAGTTACTTTTACAGAATTGGGCATTTCAAATATCCGGACTGAACCGTTAGACAATTAGAATTTTAAATTACACGCAACTAAATAGTGAAAATGATAATTCTTGATTTACAAAATTGTTACAGACATTTGAAACTTTTGACAGACAAATGTCAAAATGTATTCACAATTTTGAAAAGGAAATTAATAAATCCGCCAATACTTCAGTATCCAAATTTTGATAAAAATTTCATTTTAACCACTGATGCATCAAATTTTGCTTTAGGCGCAATACTTTCGCAGGGAGAAATAGGACAAGATTTACTTATCTCTTATGCAAGCCAGTCTCTAAATAAACATGAGATGAATAAATCAGTGATTGAAAAGGAACTTTTACCAATACACTGGGGCATAAATTTTTGCAAACCCTACCTCTATGGACGGAAATTCACAGTGGTGACAGACCATCGACCGTTAGTCGCATTGTTTACACATAAAAACCCATCTTCCAAGTTAACCAGAATAAGGTTAGATTTGTCCGACTATGATTTCGACATTATATATAAAAAGGGAAAAATAAACACCAATGCGGATGCACTGTCAAGAATCAAAATCGATTCTGACATACTAAAATCAATGGTTTCGAAAGAAAACGATGAATCCGTTAAAAAAGCATTAGCAATTACAAGGGGCACGTCTGCTAAAAAGAGCACAGACATAAATCAGGAGAAACGTAGCTCTCAATCGAAGTCTGATCAACTTCACATTTGGGACTGCACGTCCATATCTGACGTCAGGAATGTAAGAAAATTGAAATTTGTATTTATGTGCAATAAGAAGGGTACCCATATTAAAATAAATAAAGATGAGATACTTGTGATAAGCAGTGATACTCTATCGAACCCAGGTTCGCTATTGGAAAAACTATCAAGAATAAACAAGTCAAATATTAAAGAACTAGCGCTAGATGAGAAAGATGATATATTTAGGTACGTACCGAAAGAAAAATTAAAAGAGGAATATAATAAGTTGCAACAGAAGAATAAAGAATATAATGAAAGCTCAAAGTTGAATATATTGATATATAAATAGAAGTCCCCACAGGATAGTAGATAACGTAATTATGTATAAACTAATCGCAGAATATCACGATTCGCCTTACGGAGGGCATTTTGGTGTAAGAAAAACTGTTTTAAAATTTAAACAATACGTTTGGAAGAATATGGGAAAAATGGTGAAAAATTTTATCACAAATTGTAAACATTGTGCTAAGAATAAACAAATAAGACATAGGAAAGAATAGATGGTTATTACAGACACTCCAACGACTAGTTTTGAAGCTGTAGCAATTGATACTGTCGGTCCGCTAAGAATATCTAATGGGTACAGAAATATTCTGACAGCGCAGTGCGAATTGACAAAATTTGTGATAGCGCACCCCACGGAAAGCAAAGATGTCGACACTGTAGCTAAAACACTTGTTGACGAATTCTTTCTAGTAATAAGTATGGTAATTTCAAAAATTTTAAACAGTACAAAGGTACAGAGTTCGTAAACGAACTAATGAAAAATGTGTGTAAAGGTCTAAAAATGAATCAAATATTTTCAACTCCTTATCTTCAAGAATCACTGGGTTTAGTAAAGCGCAATCACCGCACTCTTAATGAATTCACGTTGACGTTCGCAAACGATAACGATTGGGACAAATGGGTCTCATTTTACACTTTTGCTTACAATACGAAGGCGCATGTCGATACGGGTTACTTACCATATGAGCTTGTGTTTGGTAAACTGCCACACTTACCAAGCGACCTAATTGAAACAAGAGAACCAATTTATAATATTGAAAATTATGCGAATGAACTGAAGTTGGGAATGAGAACGTCAATAAACAAAGCAAGGGACCTGGTCGAAGTTGTGAAAAAGAAAAGCATTAAAAGCAAAACAAATAAAAATGCACTTAATGCAACCGTAGGAGACCTAAAAACAGTAAAATTAGGTAATCGTAAAAAGTCTCAAAGTCCATACAATGGTCCGGATAGAATTTCAAAACAAGAATGGGTAAATTCATTCATATTAATGGCATGGAGAAGAAAATGCAAAACAATATGCTAAAATGATATGTTCTAATATGAGAATACAAAAATATATATAAATATGCATACGAGGTGTGATCAAAAAAGAACCGTTATTGTGTGATCAAAAAATAAAGTATTTATTTATTCATCAACAACTATCTTGTCCCCTTCAAAGTAATTCCCCTCAGATATAATACACTTATGCCAGCGTTTTTTCCAATCTTCGAAACACTTCTGAAACGCTTTTTTTGGTATCGCCAACAGCTCCTGTTTCGATTTTTCTTTTATCTCCTCAATCGTAGCAAAACGCTTTCCTTTCATCGGTGTCTTCAGTTTTGGAAAGAGAAAAAAGTCAGCGGGGGCCAAGTCCGGTGAATACGGTGATTGAGGCATGATAACGGTTTTGTTTTTGGCCAAAAACAGCTCCTGAGCGATGTCCATGCGACGTTGTTTTTGCTCAAAATTTAGCAATTTTGGAACAATCTTCGCTGCCGCACGTTTCATGCCTAAAACATCCGTAAAAATTGCTTGGCATGAGCCGAACGATATGCCAACATCATCAGCAACCTCTCTGATAGTGATTCGACGATTATCCAAAATCATTTTCTTCACTGCGTCAATGTTTTCATCGGTTGTTGACGTGCTCGGGCGACCAGGACGAGCATCGTCATTGACATCTTCTCGGCCTTCCTTAAACCGATTATACCACGATTGAACTTGTGTTCTGCTCATAGTAGACTCGCCAAAGGCCACAGTCAACATTTCAAATGTCCTTGCGCATTTAATTTCATTGTTTACACAAAAATGAATACAGTTTCTTTGATCCATTTTTTTCGAATAGTACAAAATCGAAGAGCACACCAAAACACGACTAACCTTTTTATCTATCAAAAACAAACTGACAATCCAAAATGGTTGGTATTGCCAACATATATAACAGACATGTGTGCCAACATAAAAACAAAAAAAATGCGAACATCGAACATACGTAACTCACGAAAAGATGAAAATAATGGTTATCTTTTCATCACACCTCGTATATATACGCATATATACGAGGGCGGATTGATATTGAAGCTACCTAGCGCTAGATGGCAGCACAAACACAAAAACTTTTTTTTTGAAATTGCGATCTGTCAAACGTCAGCTGTTAAAGTTTCACCCAAATTCATCGATTAGTTTATTTGTTGTAGTCGTTTGAAGTAAGCAACTTTTGTGTTTCTTGAAAAATGGAAAAAAGCGAATTTCGTGCAATGATTAAACACTATTATTTGAAAGGGAAAGCGGCGAAAGAGACAAGAGAAAAGCTCGATAAACATTACGGTGAGTCTGCTCCGTCAGATTACATGGTAAAATATTGGATTGCTGAATTTAACCGCGGCCAAACAAGCACTGCAACAATACCATCAACAGGAAGGCAAAAAAAAGAGGTGGTTACTGAAGAATATATCAAGAAAATCCTCGATATCGTTATGAATGATCGCCGAGTCAAGTTGCGTGAGATTGTTGAAATGGTAAACATATCATATGAACGTGTGTTCAACATTTTGCATGAACATTTGCATATGAAAAAGCTATCGGCAAGATGGGTGCCGCGTTTGCTCAGTGTCGAACAAAAACGAGTTCGACAGACCACTTCACAGCGGTGTTTGGACATGATAAAGCGTAATCCTGTTGATTTTTGGCGTCGATTAATAAATGTTGATGAAACGTGGGTCCACCACTATACACCTGAAACCAAAAATCAATTGCAACAATGGGGGGAAGCTGGTGGAAGTGCTCCGAAGAAGGCGAAGGCAGTGAAATCGGCTGGCAAGGTTATGGCCACTGTATTTTGGGATGCACACGGAATATTGCTCATCGATTATCTTGAAAAAGGATCCACAATCACAGGAAAGTATTATCGTGCATTATTGGATCAATTGATTGATGCAATCAAGAAAAAACGACCTCATATAAAAAAGAAAAAATGCTCTTTCTTCAAAACAACGCACCGGTTCACACAGCATTAGATACGATGCTAAAATTACGTGAAATACCCTTCGAATTGGTTAATCATACACATTATAGTCCAGATTTAGCTCCTAGTGACTTGTTCCTGTTTCCAAACTTGAAAAAATGGCCCGCAGGAAAAAAAATTCATCTCAAACGAAGAAGTGATTACCGAAACTAACGCGAATTTTGAGGGTTTCCCGAAATCGTATTATTCAGATGGTATAAAAAAGTTGGAATATCGTCTTACTAAGTGTGTCGAACTAAAAGGAGACTATGTTGAGAAATTAATGGTTTTTGAAAAAAAAATGTTTTTTTCCTACCTAGGTAGCTTCAATATCAATCCGCCCTCGTATATATGCATATATATATATATATATATATATATATATATATTTATATATATATATATATATATATATATATATATATATATATATATATATATATATATATATATATATATATATATATATATATATATATATATATATAATACTATATAATATATATATATATATATATATATATATATATAATATATATATCTATATATATATATATATATATATATATATCTATATATATATATAATAATATATATATATATATATATATATCTATATATATATATATATATATATATATATATATATATATATATCTATATATATCTATATATATCTATAGATATCTATATATATCTATATATTATATATATATATATCTATATATATCTATATATATCTATATATATC